>CM061142.1:33969482-34569482 GCA_030789695.1 Scilla litardierei
CATCACAACCCAATGGGCCCACTACTAACTAGAGATGACATAGGCAACTACGAGCACTGATGTCCTACATAAAAGAAAGGAAACCGAAACCAAAAGCGAAACGAAACAAGATCGAAAAGAACGAGGTCAGATAAGGCGAGGATAGGAAGATAGCCGGTTGGATGGGATGAAAATATTGCTCAAAATAACAGAAGAGATGGAAGAAGGATACTTGTAAAATATGGAAGAAGGATACTTGTAAAATATGGTGTCATATATATATATATATATATATATATATATATATATATATATATACACACATATATACATATATATATACATATATACATATATATATACATATATATACATATACATATACATATATATATATTCTCATGGAAAAATATGTAGAAATGGCGAGCAGCTGATAAAATTTTAAAATACGGAAAAGTGTTAGAATAAGAAAATAATGAGTAGGGTGAGGTAGTGATGGTTTTACAAATGTAAATAGATTTATAGCAGTTTTTTGAAATACGGATATGATGATTAGTGGTCGCGCCCCGGCGTACACGTCCCGAGGCGACGGTTGTAGTTTTACCGCAAGCGCACGGTATAGCGACGAGCGGGTATCGAACACAGGGAGGACGAATGACCGTGCTTGCTCCTAATCACCCTGGCTATTTAGAGGGATAATTGCCTTGGGCGATCCTGTCACAATCGTCAGACAAAAGTGCGAAATATCAAATCAAATAGAGAACGCCTAGGGAATGGGGAATCCCCACTACTCACCGTATTTCACAATTGTGGTTCGCCGGTATCGAAATCGCTAGGATGAGAATTTGGATGAACTAGTTGCAACTAAATGTGAAACCAAGCTCACGCTCTCGCGCTGTTGCCGGTCTATAGCTATCCTAGGTTTGGGTCCAATCTCTTGCAAACCCTAGCCTAGGGAAGCTAGCATTGGGATCAACATCATCGTCCAATTGCGCACCGAGTCCAATCTCTTGCAAACTCGGTCCACAATCTAAATTAGGATAGTTCCTACCCGTCCAATCTCTTGCAAACGGGTATCGGCGCGGAATTGCAACCGGAGATCCTAGCATCGGTCCAATTTCTTGCAAACCGATACTTCGAAAATCCGACTCCAACCCAATTCGGATTTCTAGGGCTTCCTATCGAATTGGGATCCAATCTCTTGCAAATCCCAATTGATGTGAATACCTAGCTATCCGTAGTAATTCGATCCCAATCTAATCCCTAATAACAATCCTAGCTCAATTTCTACCGGTTCAACACAAATACGAAATTGGGCTTGTAGGGTTCATCCCCACGCCCCAAGACGTGGAGACTACTCACTAATCATAGCAATAGCACAATAATTGGCAAAGAAATAGACAATGGAATTCATCACAACAATGATATAAACAATAAAAAATAGAGTTTTTTGTGGAAGAGAAGTGCAAACCAATGTAGATCTTCAATCAACCCAACAAAAATCCAAGTTTTTCTCTTCACCAATCACAATTAATAAAGCTAAAAAGTAGACTCAAAAAGCTGCAAAAAATCTGAGAGGAGGCTCTCAAAACTAGGGTAAAAACAGAGCTTAAATAGCCCCAAAAATCGTCTAAAAATCCTGACCAAAACGCCCCTGCACAGCCTGTTTTCCGCAAATTTCGCTTCAGGCAGCGCATCGCACTCGGCCGAGTGACAAAAGTCGCTCGGCCGAGTGAAAACCCTGTCAATTTCCAGTAAGTCGTGGGCTTCAGGGGTCTTCAGTTCGGGGGCGGCTCGGCCGAGTGAGTTGTCGTCACTCGGCCGATGGCTTCACTTCACTCGGGCGGACGGGATTTGCCACTCGGCCGAGTGGGTCTTCTGAAGCTCAGATGGTCGAAAAACAGTAACTTCGGTCTTTTTGAGAGCCTTCGTCTGGGCGCCACTCGGGCGGACGTGGTTTCGTCACTCGGCCGAGTGGGTCTTCTGTGCTCGGCCGAGTGCACAGGTAACTCGTGTCTGAATTGGTCGACCGAGCAGTGTCTCGCTGGTCGGCCGAGTGGCTCCTCCACTCGGCCGAGTGGGACACAAAAAATGCCCAAACTGGTCGTTTTGGCCTCCTCGTCGCTCCGGCGACGTCCATTCTTCTTCCGCTCCTCTCCAACAGCAAAATACCCCTCGGGGAGGTCGTCGGTGGCCGTCTAGATTACACGCATCTCGAGATCACTCCTAATCGCGCCAAATCACCTGAAATGCGACAAAAACAACAAATCGTGAAAAGCATCGCAATATCGTCGATATATCGTGAAAAACATGATTTGGGCGATCAAAATGGCATGCAAACATGCGGGAAAAGGGTGTAAAATAAGGAGTGATCAAAATCCCCCAAGCTTGCCTCTTACTCGTCCTCGAGGAAGATAAGTAAAAAGCGAACCCGGTGGATTCGGAAAACGAAAACGGCGAAAAACGAAAAAAAAATGAAAAACGAAGAAGAATGAAAACCAAACGAAAATAAAGGAAGAAAGAAAGAAGAGGTAGGATGCTAGATCATTTTCTCAGGACGTGGGTTTCACTTACTCTTATGGCATGCACCGAGTGAGAAATACATGTCAAAGAATCTCATTTTGATATCATAGTAGAATAGTGCAAGTAGAAAATAGAAAACCCACGAACAACGGTATAATCATGAGAAACGGAATGATTTTAAAATTAACATCGCCTGAATCATCTAAAGCGTTATACAAGTCTCAGATCACACACTTTTCAATTGAACGCTTTCTATCTGGAGTATAAGAGTATCACATCATAGAATAGAGAGAATAGAAAAGTATGGGTTTCATGAAATGAATGCTAGGCTTAGATTTCTGGATTTCGTAAAGCTAGAAACAATCTCACCGAGTATAGAATATCACTTAGCCTAGGTTGTCGTGCTATGTCAAGTAGTCGCTCTCTCACACATCAATGGATCTCCTCCCCCAAGCTTATCTATAAGCGTGGTGGCACAAAAATATTTACATCCCCATTTTTATAAAGCTCCAAAGGCAAAGAAGAGAAAGAAGAAAGAAAGAAAATAAGCGAGATGGGATCTTTTATTGAGGATTTTTTTTTTTTTTTTCTATCATATATACAATGATCCCAATTCAAAGAGAGATAATGATATACGAGAATGTTCTTCTCTCTTTTATTATATATTTTTTTTTTCTTTTTTTTTTTTGGAATAAGAGATTTGGAGCTAGGAATTAATAACGGGGGAAATGCCATAAAATAGAATCACTAAGGGGAGATTCACCAATGATTTTAAAAGTAGAGAAATGTTGTTCAAGATTTGTGGAGAAAGAAATAAATATAACTCTCGGCTCACTCTATAAGACATGCACGACAACTTCAGCAGGGTGATCTAATCTACTCAGTTTCGATCGCAAAAAAGCTAACTAATCCAGATATATCATAGCTAACAATCATTCAATCATCCGGAAGTGAAGTGTACAATTCATGCATATAGAAGTGATAAAGGAAAAGAAGTCAGTACTCCAGATATAGGCATTCAATGCGTGAATCTTGGTGTGTTTTCTGTGATAGCATACATATGAATATTCAGGCTCAGCTAATAATAAAATTTCATCCATTTTCATGAGGAAAAAGTGTGGGCTCGTATTTCTAAATGCAAGCGAGTCATAGCATATGATATCAGAAATGAAATCTAAGACACGACAAATATAGCATGCATATAGAATAAGCTAACTCCACGTAGACATCATCACAGAAAATTCATCTCTAGCATGAGATGAAAAATAAGGAAGAAGTAAAGATAAAAGGAAAATAGAACCATGCAATGCGGCACACAGGTAAGTAAGGAAAACGTGATGCATGGCGAAACAAAAGGAAAATAACGAAAAATGAGTGCAAAAGTGAAAAGCGGTGTGAAAAACTGAAAATAAAGGTGGCAAATCGAAAAAAAAAACGTGAAAGCTCACTCCCCCAAGCTAAACGGCACAGTGTCCTCAATGTGCAAAGTGTGGCACATAGAGAGACAAGCAATGTGAGGGGCAAGTGAGGATGGATGCACGATGGGAAGAAAAAATATAAAAAAGGAAAAGTAAGAAATGAAAATATGATGCGGAAATGATGCATGCACAGCTAGGAGTGATACGAAAATAAATATGGCACCCAGAACTCTCCCTCTCTCCCAAAAAAGATATATATAGATGTGATCAAAAATGAGAATCCCAAGTAGATATGATATGATATGCACAAATAGATATGATCAGAAATATAATCCCAAAATAAGTGAGGGGAGGGGGGTGGACAAAAGTGCATCAGGACCCAGCAGAGACGGGCAGCACAACGACAGGAATGGATCAAGGCATCAAGAGTGCCTAAGAAGGCGGTGCCGCGCCGTCTCCGTCCTGAGGCGGAGGTGGTGGTGGTGGTGGTGTAGGCTGCTGAGCTGGGGTGGGCGTGGGAGTGGAAGCAGGTCGAGCGTGTGTGGGTGTGTGTGTGGGAACCTGCGGGGTGGGTGGGGGTACGCGCGGGAGACGCTCTAAGATCTGCGTCAGGCAGTAGTGGATCTGAGGGATCAGGTCAAAGCGTCCAGACAGCGTAGAGACGGTGGAGGACAGGCTCCGAAGGTCTCCTCTAAGACCACTCACCGCCACCTCAAGAGCACGTATGCTCTGCAGTACGGTGTCGGGCGGGGGTGGTGCAGAGGGACGCACCGGTCTAGGCTGTGCAGGGCGAGGCTGGCGTACGCGTGTGGAGTATGTAACGGGCTCAGCAGGGAATGGGACAAAAGGGGCCGCGCCTGGAAAAGTGGGCCTGGCCTCGGTGTGAGGCCGGGACGCCGGCTGGCGAGGAGTGGAGGCAGCGGCAGCAAAGGAGGCGTGCAAAAGAGGTAACGAGGTGGCCAGAGAGGTCCGTGGCACAGACGTGTGGACAGACGCCACGACGCTCTCGGAGAATAAGGCGGCGGTGGAGACAGAGGAATCTCCCGCTGGGGCAGAAGTGTGCGGTCCAAAAGGTGTAACCCCAGCGGAGATCATGCTAACCATGGTCTCCACGACCGAAGTGAACGAGGGCTCTCCGCACTCGACTATGGTCGGCGGGCGCTCGGGGAGTGCGGAGCAAAGGGGCTCCACGGACAGAGGGCCTGAGGTGGCAGAGGGAGTGGTGGGGACAGCCTCGGAAGTGGTGACAGTGGTGGAAGTGGGCTCAGCAAAAGTACTCTCGACACAGGCAGAGGTAGGGACAGAAGTGTGAAGAGCAGTGGAAACGTCAGGAACAGGCTGAGAGGCCACAGGGTCGACGGGGTGGGCAGCAGGCTCGGCAGGGTGCGCAGCAGGGTCTGCGGGAGCAACCTGGGCAGCGTGGGCAGCGGGGCCCTGCTCGGCCTCCTCGGCCTCGAGCACGTAGGCGGCGGGGATGAGGACATCCATCGCCGGAAGCCAGTCAACGTGGGCTGGTGCAATCAGAGTCTGAGCAGGGCTCGGGAGAATCATGTAATCGGCCCCATAGGGGCCGTGCAACCAGACCCAGTGACGCTCGCCGTGCGGACGCAGCATCTTCATCCGGGCCATAACGTCTATCGACAAGGAAGTGGGGCCCGGAACGCGTCGCAGGTCGTCGGGGAAATCCTCGCCGGTCATAAGAGCCAGCAGGGTAATCAGGCCGCCGCAGCATATCGGTGAGCGAGCGCCCACCGATACAATGATGCGGTCTAAGTACCATGCCGCGATATCGATCACGACGGCGGGGACAAGCTCGTCTCCATCCCTAGATAGAGCTCTGGGACGTGTCATCGCATAGAGCATGTAAAGCTCTGGCGTAGACATCGTGCCCGGCTCATATCTGGCCAAAAAGGTAGTCGCCATGAGGCGCTGGGCAATGCGTAGGCAGGGATGTACGATGGCCGAGGCCTTGGCCCTACTAGGGTCAAAGGCGGCGTGGAGACCCGTGATACGTGCCCAGAAGGCACCGGCGTCGAAAGAGGGTGGAGGGATATGTGTGGGGCCATAACCGCGATCGGCTCCGGGGACTGCGGGCCAAGAGAAAAATGCTCTCATCATATCGAGAGTGACCTGGCACTCTCGATCCATGAACCGGAATGAGCATCCCTCATCGGTCCGGGCGATAGAACTCAAAACCTCAAGTGTCGGACGGGTAAAAGTATCCGCCGACACCTGGAAAAAATCTCGCCAGCCCACGTTGTCGTACAACGTGAGCATCCCCTCAAGTACCCCCAGGCGTCCTAGGTCAGCGAGGTGTGCGAACCTGGAGGGTACGATCGAGCGCTGGGAGATACGCTCGAAGACGGCGCGGTGTGCGTCGTCTCGGAACGTAATCCCGAGCGGCCCGACCAGTGGAGCCGGTGGTGGTGGCTGTGGATCGGCGGGGAGAGGCTGTGCGGGCTGTGGGTGCGCTGCAGGCTGTGCGGGGTGTGCAGGGCCTGCAGGCGGTGCGGGGTGTGCGGGGGACGGTGGAGGAGAGTCCTCCAACTCGTGGGAGGGGCCGGCATCATCCGACCGCTTCCGCTTGGCGGAAGCTCTCTTCGACCGCGGCCGTGTCCGGGGCGGCATATCTGCCCCGAGCGCGCGCCGAAAAAGTGAAAAGTGCGGCGTGTGCACAAGAGTGGAAAGAGTTTACCCAAACACGCCGCGAGTGCTAAGTAGTGGAAGCGTGCGAAGTCCGCGCCTCCACGAAGTCCTGAGCAGCCCGTAGAAACTCCCATGAGATCCCCTAAGCTCCAAAAAGCAACCTGCGCATGGAAAAGCGATATCAGCGAGTAATAATCAAAATGTATGGAGCAATAGAGGTATAACAGATAGATATAGGAATTGATTTGGGTTAGGGGGGCGTTTAGCACATGGATCCTCAAAATATACACGAGGAGAGGAGAAAACGGTGAAAATAAGCGAACCGGAGGTGATCGGAGGCGGGGCGGCCGGCGGCGACTCGGGCGGAGTCCGGCGACGGGCGGCCGGCGACGGCAGGCCGAGCGGCGGCGCGCGCGGGCGAGTGGGCGAGCGGCGAGGCGAGATCGGGCGAGGGAGCTGAGGGGGCGCGGGCGAAGGGGTTTTTTTTGTTTTCGAAAACCGTGCCCCCCCTCGGTTTTATATAAAAAAGTTACGACTCGGCCGAGTGACTTTACTCACTCGGCCGAGCGAGGCAATTAAAAATTTCTCCCCGATGTCGCTTCGGCCGAGTGGCTTTGCCAGCCTCGGCCGAGTGGCTTTGCCAGCCTCGGCCGAGTGGAGTAAATCCATTCGGCCGAGTGACTCAAGCTACTCGGCATGACTCGCCCTAGGAGGGTATCCGTTTTACTCGGCCGAGTGAATATATGTACTCGGCCGAGTAGCAGTTCTTATGAAATGAGGAAAATAGACAGAGAGTTGGGTACAGCAGACTTCCCTCGTTCGTGAGCGGCTCGGCCGGACGAACTTCTTGACTCGGCCGAGTGACTAGTATACTCGGCCGAGTGAGCCTTAATTTCTGCTGTTTATCTTCGTTTGGACTCTAAACTCCGTCTTTCTTCCTCCAGTCGATTTCATGCTCCTCCTAAGCGTCGAACGCCTTCTTGGGGCGCTCCTCATCGTCTCGTTCATCCTCCTCATGATGATCTACCTATCTTCTCTCCTGTCAAGAAAAATAGGACCCGTTATCACAAAATTTTTGGTCGGGTGACTCAAAATACTAAAAATTTCTAAAACGAAAATAAAGAAAAACGAATGAAAATAAAGCAAAAACCGTCGGGTTGCCTCCCGACAAGCGCTCGTTTTAGGTCGTGAGCTCGACCCCCTATAATTTTCAATCAATGCGGGATGTTTGGTGCACATGAGATGCACCCGTCAAACTTTCCGGGGAGCGCGCTTGGATTCGGACGTAGCGGCGTAGCGGTCTCCCTCGGAGGTCTCCTATCTCGAATAGTGTTGGGGGGAGGCTCCCCCAAGCTAGCATTTGCCCCGGTCAACGGCTTAGCCGGCGATGCCGATTTCCGTACCGGCGGAGCTTTCTTTGGAGACTTTGATTTCGAGAGCTTGCAGAGCTCTCGAATCCTTGCGACATCAGCGTCGCCTTCATCTTCATCAGTGGAGAAGTCTGGGGAATCATCATTATTGTCCTCATGGCCTAAATCCGGGCTTTCATCCAATTCTTCATCAAAAAGGGCACCAACTGAGTGAGGAATCGCCTCCTCTATCACCTCATCAAGGAGGTCCATATAATCGAGCTCCTCATGGTAAGGCATGTGCTTCATTGCCTTGGGAATGTGGAGTTCCACCTCGATGTTTCCGACGTTTAAGGTTAAGGTACCTTCACGCACGTCGACGATGACTCCGGCGGTGGCGAGGAATGGGCGCCCAAGTATCAATGAGGTGTCTCCCTCCTCCTTAATGTCCATGATGACGAAGTCACATGGCAAGCATATTCCTCCCGGGACTTGAAGTGGGATGTCTTCGGCGATCCCCACCGGCCTTGTTATCCGTCCATCGGCTAATTGAATGCGCATGTCGGTGGGTTTCAACGTTGTCCCGGTGTTAAGCTTTAAGAACATGGAGAGGGGCATGAGACTCACACTAGCCCCAAGATCTACCAACGCCTTTTGAAGAGGCACACCGCCCAAAGTGCAAGGAATCCGAAAACTCCCCGGATCTTTGAATTTTGCCGGCTCCTTTTCTCTCTTGGTGAACCAAGAGCCCTCCTCGGCTAGCATGATCTTCTCCTTCCTCTTTCTCCCCGAAATCAAGTCCTTCAAGAATTTGGCATATGTGGGGATCTCGATGATGGCGTCAAGGAAGGGAATATTTAGGCTAACTCCTCTTAGATACTCGAGGAATTTCGCTAGCCTTTTCTCCATTTTCGCTTTCGCTAGTCTTTGGGGGAATGGGACCGGTGGCATGAAGCGCCTCTCCTCAGTTAATAGCTCCGCCCTAGATTTCTCCTTGTCTTGTGGCTCCTTCTCCTTATCGACCTCAACTACCGGCTCAACCGGCTCCAAGCTTTCCTCCACGGCCTCCTCAATAGGAATCATGGCGGGGGTGGTGTCCTTCCCACCTCTAGTTGTGACGGCAACTACGGCGTTGATGTGGCCCGTGTTGCCCCGTGGGTTTTGCTCCGGTTGCGCCGGCAATCTTTGAGTGTTCCGGTTGAGCACCGCTAATTGTTCCGAAATTTGAGCCACTACGGTATTGAGAGAATCTTGTCCCGCCTTCAAAGTAGCATTCACCTTGTTTTGCTCGACCATGAACGCCTCCACTCTAGTTTCGAAATCGGATCTTTGTGGAGCTTGTGGAGGGTTTTGGTTTTGATTCCTCCACCCTTGGTTGTATCCGGGAGGCCTATAAGGTGGGACTTGTTGCTTTGGTTGGAAGTTTTGTTGTGGAGGCCCCCTCGGCGGATAGTATTGTTGTTGGGGTGGTGGTGGTCGAGCTTGATTAGGCGGTTGTTGTGGCGGGTTCAAAGCTCCTTCATTGTTGGCGTAGGAGAATCCCGGGTGATTTCTTGCGGCCGGATTAGACCAATACCCTTGGTTCCCCGCAACATATTGCACTTGCTCCAAGGATCCTTCTCCTTGCTCTCCTCCCGAATACATGGCTTGAGATTGGTCTTGCCAATCACTCATTTGGCTTGCCGGCGTGGAGGTGGAAGGGCTTCCTTGAGGCTCCGTTATGAATTTCTCCAATCTCTCCACCACCTTGTGGAGAGAATCGAATTTGCTCGTAAGCTCCGCTACGGCCTTTGCCTCGTAGATGCTAGTCGGCTTTAAGGAGGACGTAGAGTGTCCTCGCTCATCGCCCCATTGTTGGTTATTAGAGGCCATCTCCTCAATTAGGGCCGTAGCTTCCTCGGGAGTCTTTGACAAGATTGCACCATTCGCCGCGGCATCAATAATTTGTTTGGTCCCCGGTTGGAGACCGTTGTAGAAGCTGTGCACTAACTCCCAATCTTCTATACTGTGGTGCGGGCACTGGTGCTGCAAATCCTTAAATCGCTCCCAAGCTTCATAGAGCGTCTCGTGTGGTCCTTGCTTGAAGGACATGAGAGCGCTCCGGATCTTCACCGTCTTGGATGGTGGATAGAATTTATCAATGAATGCATCCGCCAACCCGTCCCAAGAGGTGAAAACTCCGTCAGCTTGCGTCCTCAGCCAATAGAGTGCTTTGTCCTTTAGCGTGAAGGGGAAGAGGCGCAGTCTGATGGCATCAATCGGGACCCCCGGCATTTGGAAAGTGGCGCACTTCGACAAGAAAGATTGGATGTGGTAGTGGGGGTTCTCGTGAGCGTTCCCATGAAAGGGGTCTTGTTGCATCAAAACCACCAACCCCGTCTTTAGCTCGAAGTTCTTGTCGGCCGCCAACTCCGGCACGGCGATGGATGACGTAGTAGAAGAGGTTTTAGGCCGAAGCCTATCGCGAATAGATATTATTCTCGCCATTCTCGCCGCCAATTCTTCAGGAGTTTCCCGGTTGGTCATAAACCCCCCTTCCGGATATTGTC
The DNA here is from genome assembly GCA_030789695.1 of Scilla litardierei. Classification (NCBI taxonomy): domain Eukaryota; kingdom Viridiplantae; phylum Streptophyta; class Magnoliopsida; order Asparagales; family Asparagaceae; genus Scilla; species Scilla litardierei. The sequence continues at coordinate 33,979,947 of CM061142.1, forward strand.
TCCTTTCCGCTCTGAGTCTCCGCGCGGTACGTTCGATCTCGGGATCGAATAATAGGGCTTCGGGATCCGCCGTAGATCTCGTGTACATGCACAGTGAAAGCAGAGTTTCAAAGAGATGATTAGTACCGTGGAAGGGTTAGGTAGAAATAGCAAAGGAAATAATAATGGTAAAAGACATAAAATAAAAAGAAAATAAAAGAAAGAAATAGCTAGGTGAAAAAAGAATCAAACGCAATCGCCTCCCCGGCAGCGGCGCCAAAAACTTGGTCGCGCCCCGGCGTACACGTCCCGAGGCGACGGTTGTAGTTTTACCGCAAGCGCACGGTATAGCGGCGAGCGGGTATCGAACACAGGGAGGACGAATGACCGTGCTTGCTCCTAATCACCCTGGCTATTTAGAGGGATAATTGCCTTGGGCGATCCTGTCACAATCGTCAGACAAAAGTGCGAAATATCAAATCAAATAGAGAACGCCTAGGGAATGGGGAATCCCCACTACTCACCGTATTTCACAATTGTGGTTCGCCGGTATCGAAATCGCTAGGATGAGAATTTGGATGAACTAGTTGCAACTAAATGTGAAACCAAGCTCACGCTCTCGCGCTGTTGCCGGTCTATAGCTATCCTAGGTTTGGGTCCAATCTCTTGCAAACCCTAGCCTAGGGAAGCTAGCATTGGGATCAACATCATCGTCCAATTGCGCACCGAGTCCAATCTCTTGCAAACTCGGTCCACAATCTAAATTAGGATAATTCCTACCCGTCCAATCTCTTGCAAACGGGTATCGGCGCGGAATTGCAACCGGAGATCCTAGCATCGGTCCAATTTCTTGCAAACCGATACTTCGAAAATCCGACTCCAACCCAATTCGGATTTCTAGGGCTTCCTATCGAATTGGGATCCAATCTCTTGCAAATCCCAATTGATGTGAATACCTAGCTATCCGTAGTAATTCGATCCCAATCTAATCCCTAATAACAATCCTAGCTCAATTTCTACCGGTTCAACACAAATACGAAATTGGGCTTGTAGGGTTCATCCCCACGCCCCAAGACGTGGAGACTACTCACTAATCATAGCAATAGCACAATAATTGGCAAAGAAATAGACAATGGAATTCATCACAACAATGATATAAACAATAAAAAATAGAGTTTTTTGTGGAAGAGAAGTGCAAACCAATGTAGATCTTCAATCAACCCAACAAAAATCCAAGTTTTTCTCTTCACCAATCACAATTAATAAAGCTAAAAAGTAGACTCAAAAAGCTGCAAAAAATCTGAGAGGAGGCTCTCAAAACTAGGGTAAAAACAGAGCTTAAATAGCCCCAAAAATCGTCTAAAAATCCTGACCAAAACGCCCCTGCACAGCCTGTTTTCCGCAAATTTCGCTTCAGGCAGCGCATCGCACTCGGCCGAGTGACAAAAGTCGCTCGGCCGAGTGAAAACCCTGTCAATTTCCAGTAAGTCGTGGGCTTCAGGGGTCTTCAGTTCGGGGGCGGCTCGGCCGAGTGAGTTGTCGTCACTCGGCCGATGGCTTCACTTCACTCGGGCGGACGGGATTTGCCACTCGGCCGAGTGGGTCTTCTGAAGCTCAGATGGCCGAAAAACAGTAACTTCGGTCTTTTTGAGAGCCTTCGTCTGGGCGCCACTCGGGCGGACGTGGTTTCGTCACTCGGCCGAGTGGGTCTTCTGTGCTCGGCCGAGTGCACAGGTAACTCGTGTCTGAATTGGTCGGCCGAGCAGTGTCTCGCTGGTCGGCCGAGTGGCTCCTCCACTCGGCCGAGTGGGACACAAAAAATGCCCAAACTGGTCGTTTTGGCCTCCTCGTCGCTCCGGCGACGTCCATTCTTCTTCCGCTCCTCTCCAACAGCAAAATACCCCTCGGGGAGGTCGTCGGTGGCCGTCTAGATTACACGCATCTCGAGATCACTCCTAATCGCGCCAAATCACCTGAAATGCGACAAAAACAACAAATCGTGAAAAGCATCGCAATATCGTCGATATATCGTGAAAAACATGATTTGGGCGATCAAAATGGCATGCAAACATGCGGGAAAAGGGTGTAAAATAAGGAGTGATCAATTAGAAAACTGATATACTAACAATTGAAGTCTTTTTTATAGCTCCAAAAATATCCTAAAAGTATTGTACGATAAGTGGTTAAAATAAATTTAATACTATAAAAGGAAGGAATGATATATTAAATTTGTCAAAATGGAAATAAAGTTATATATATATGTATATATAAACTGAAATTCGAAAGATATAGGTTAGAAACATTATAAGATGGTATTTAAAGATTTTTGATGAAAAATTTCGAAATTCAAAGAATGCATTCAAGTTAACCGAAAGGTAGGAAATCTAAGTTCACGCCTATTTTTTTTCTAGGAATTGAAACTGGGGAAGGATTTCGAAAAAATAATATTGAAAATACTTTAGAAGGATCAGGAGGCTGAATGGAAAAGATTCAACGATTGGCGACTAACGACGAACGGATCACGTGATTCAAGGGCAAGGAAAAGAATCGAATGATCCAAACGTAAATATGACTAGGAGATGACCCATGAAAAGCCACGGTGGAATCCTACGGTCAATGACACAGAAGTGTAATGATCAGAAAGATGCTAGAAGTCAGGGATTCTAATTATCGGGCCGTCTAAAGATCAGGAGAACTCGGCACTAAGACTTCCTAATGAGCTAGACTGTAATCAGGATTTCAGGGAAAAGTTCCTAAGAGAATCAAGGTTACGTTCTGCTGGGCCCGAAGTCGATGGACCCAAGCGAACGACTAAAAGAAGGGCTCTAGAAATCTAACACGGTCAGAGTCAAGTGAGGGCTACTAAGGTATCCTAAGACGAAGATGACTAAATCTTAACAAAGGCACCTGACTATCAAACCTGGATGTCTATCTAAGTCTTTCTATCATCTAAGACAAGGAAAACCTAATTTAGACTTGTACATAGATATTAAATGAATGCGGTACTTTTATTGTTTCGAACTTTTTGCATGACCTGCATGGGCCACCACTAAAACCTGTTACGCCCCGCTTCCCAAAACGTTGGAGGCAAAGTGTGACTAAGGCCCGCTTGGGCCGGAGCTGTGAAGCTCGGACCCAATAAGCGTCTGTAGGGGGTACCGTTATAAAATTTTCAGGTTCTTGCATTTATAAAATTCGGAACAATGGAAAGTACAGAAAGGAGGTTGCATTCATTAAATATAAGAGATAATATCCGGAGAGTACAAAAGTCTAATAAGGGAAGCCTAAGCATGGCTGCAACGCAGAAAAGGAAACTAACGGTGCTACACACCCAACCTAAAACAGAAAGCAAAATGGTGCTACGCACCAAACTAGAAAGTAGTAACCTCTGGGAGTCCGCAACAGTGGGGAACGAATAAGTCTGGTTCTCGTCAAGAAAGTGCTCCGGTCGACGTCCACTGGCTCCACGTACTCTGGCAGGTCCGCCTCGTCAACGTACTCCGGCTCAACACCTGACGTACAGTACCCAAAAGAAAGGAACTGTACGTCAGGTAAAGTCGACAAAAGAGGGTTAGACTCTACTGTAAGTGAACTGAAATTTTAAGCAACGATTTACTGGTTGATTAACATGCTGGGGTTATAACATGACATTAAAGAAAGTAGCAGAGCAGGCAAAGTAAACACGACACGATGTAGTCGTAGCGTGTGCTACCGACTACGAGACTAACCTAAATGGGTCAAGACAAGACGTGACAAGATAAGACAAGACAAGTGTGACTCGAAGGGTTCACGCCTTACGGTTCGAGGGGGATCAGACCCTCTCCCTGTGCGCACGCTCAACCCTACCCCAACCTAAGTGCTCAAGACAAGACAAGTCCGTACAAGAGATCACTCACTCTAGCTTGGTTCGTGCCATATTACCCACATGCTGTGTATCCGTACAAGGAATCACTCACTCACTGGTGAGTGCCCTATTACCCGCAGGCTGTGTATCCGTACAAGGGATCACTCACTCACTGGTATGCCCTATTACCCGCAGGCTGTGTATCCGTACAAGAGATCACTCATCCACTGGTGAGTGCCCTATTGCCCGTGGGCTGTGTATCCGTACAAGGGATCACTCACTCACTGGTGAGTACCCTATTACCCGCAGGCTGTGTATCCGTACAAGTGATCACTCACTCACTTGTGAGTGCCCTACTACCCGTAGGCTATGTATCTGAACAAGGGATCACTTACTCACTGGTGAGTGCCCTATTGCCCGTAGGCTGTGCATGACAAGACACGACATGACGAGACAGGGATAGTTCTTCTAGGGGGTCCACACGCACGCACACACAAGATAACCCTAAGGTGTCAAATATTGTTGTTACGCTTAGACTTCGTCGTCAAGTCTAAGCTGTCCAGGGGCATCCCGGGCGCTATCATTTCACGTCCGATTCTCTTTGTTCACATTTTAACAATTCTAAAAGTCTAAGGCCTAACCACAGCTGAAGGTACAAGTGAGTTCACTTGCCTGCGGTGGCGAGTGTGTCGTCTGACCGGAGCGTCCCGTCGAAACATCGCGTCGGCGATGGTCCGTCTGAAACAGTATCACGGCGATGTTAGATCGTGCTTTTTGGTCAAATCTATTATGATTTGTTTCTAAATTTGGCAGGACTAAACTATCAGTCAAAAAGTCACGTTTTGATGTTTTGTTCAATCTAGATCGACGTCTACCCTATGTGCACAGAAAAAATTGTCTGTTCGTCGATCTTTTCTACGGTGGGAAACGTTTTAAAGACGTAGAATAGAACTTTAATTCATGTTGACAAATTTTAGATTAGGATTTAGTTAGCTACAGTGTGGGTTTTTACTACTCGTTAGGGAAACCAACCTCGTGACGTCGTCCAACAAGCGGAAGTCGGGTCTGAACGGCGAATCGTCGGCATCATCTGGAACTCCTCAACTGTAGGTAGCATAGCGAGGCACCTCTGGACAGTGGGGTGGCGGCATGAAATCAGCGAGCTAACAGTGATCCTCCTCCCGTTGCGAGTAGCGCAACGAATCTTCACGATAACGGCGACGTCGGCTAAAAACACGTGCGTGCGGCAATGCACATGAACTTCGAGAGTCCAAGGGAGCTGTCGATAGATGAAGTGGCACCATAGGAAGATGCTCGGTCTGATGGGTGGCCGACAACGTGAGCGTACGACGGTGGGTGGTTGTGAGAAGCCGGAGAGGACAGCTTCGCGCAACGTCCGTTATCGCGCCTCTCAACGGAATTCCAGTAATGAACAGAGAAAACAGGAAGTTGCAGAAGGTAAAAAACTTCAAGACGAAGCCAACAGCAGTGGAGTTGTTGCCGGGGGTGGTCGGAGGTGGCCGTGCGTGGGCGGCGAAGTTCAGCTTCCAGATCTGTGAAAAACAGCCGATACAGCGTGTTCCTACGAGGATTCCGGGAGCTACAGGTGGGCTATGAGAGTGAGGGAAGTTGAAGTTGGTAGAGGGTTTCAATAGGAGTCTAATGGCAGTAGGGTGGTTGTCGTAGGTGGCCGAATGGCCGGTAGGCGTGAGTTTTCCCGGAGGTGGCACAGATCTGTAAAACTGTCGTTACGTCGAGTTCGGGAGATGTTTCGAGGATGTAGAGATGAGGAAAGAGGGTAAGGGGAGTTGGAGATGATCGGGGGTCAAAGAGGAGTTCGATGGTGGTGGAGATAACCAGAGGGGGTGGCTGGAGCGGCGACGGCGGCCGTTTTTCCGGCGATGGGTTCAGCAGCCCTGTTTTTCTGCCAAGCTTGGATCAATGGTGTTTTTGAGTGCTTTGGGGAGGTGGAGATGGAGGAGAAGGTGGAGGAGAGGGTGGTGGCCGGTGATGGGGGGCTAGGGGCGGCCGTCAGTAGCTGGAGGAGAAGCAAAAGTCGGTCAAATGGGTTCATGCGTGGGTTGTTTAGGTTATGGCTGATTTGGTTGTTTTGAAGAAGAGATTGTGCTATACATTGTTTTAAGTGGGGTATAACTAAGGGATGAGTAGGAGAGAGGGTGAGAGAGAGGGTGTACGAAGTAGGGAAAGGAAGGTGAGGATAGAACCAGAATTTCTCCCCATGATACGTAGATATCTCATTAGAATTTGATTAGGAGATTTAAAATTTGAATTTGATTAAGGCTAATCAACGGTTGCAAATTGATTAGGGGATACCTTTCACTACGGGCATCGAAAAAATAATCCGAAAATACCAGGACGATCGTGGAGATGAGAAGTATGGGGCTACGGGGTCTGATCATGTGCTACACCTACCAAAAATTATCGTAAAATCGGGAACTGAGTATTGGTGCCAAAAGACCAAACGTCCTTCCATTCAAAGCTGTTTTGCGAGAAAACGAGCCGTGAAATGACATTCCTAAAAATTACTATAAAATTCTACGCTTCCATACGGTCACAACGGCATATCGCATCGTATATACCGAAACCCAGAAAGAGCCAAACGAAATACATGCATGAAAAAGTACATGCACGTAGAAAATACGAACGGCCGAAAAGCGGCCGTTACAGAGTAGTTCCTTGTATCGCAAATCCAGTGGTTCTCTATTGTGACAATAACGATGCTATTGCACAGGCAAAAGAGCCCAGATCTCATCAGCGATCCAAACATATACTCAGGCGTTATCATCTCATTCGAGAAATTATTAAGAATAATGACGTTGAGATATGCAGAGTACCAACAGATGACAACATTACTGATACACTTACCAAAGCTCTCTCACACGCCAAACACGATAAACATATGAGGTCTATGGGTATTAGATACTTGTATAATTAGGCCTAGTGCTAGTGGGAGATTGTTAGTGGTTTTGCTCTACGCCAAATATTTGGACCTTTATGTTATGTAATTTTCATTTATAAAATGTTTCTCGTGTTGTTATTATTGTATTGCTTACATGTTTATTTATAATAATGTTTGAATAGCTAATTTATGTTATTCTAAAGCGTCCCTAGCCATTCATCGTTAAAGGTTAAATAGTGAATTAAGACTAATATGAGTTTGGCTGATAATTATGAGATAATTATATTATGATGATACAAATCAAACTTATAGGTACTTGTTGGAGAACATGTACTGGATAGACTCGCTATGAGATCATTACATGGATTAGTGTCATAAATGATCTCATAATAGTTATGTCATAGAATCCTTAGAGCTGAGATCATCACAGATTCCTACATAAGGAACATCATGTTTTGACATAACCAAACGTTATCTTTAATCAGATAATCATAACGGTTATGATTGAACTTGCTGTGAATTATGCAGAGGAAAGTGAATGAACAAGATTGAATTTTTCCCTCTCCTATGAGAGAGATATCTAATGGGCCTCTCGATAAGTAGGACTGAGAAATGCATGGCCGTGCTCAAATGAATGTCATTTGATTTTACCAGTCTACTTAGAAAGCGAGAAATTAAATGTTTGAACAGTATAAGTATGACACTGCCCATGACTTATGTTCAAATTAAATATCTGTCACGCCCCACTCACCCAAGTACAGGGGCGTAGCTGACGAGGTCGCCGTAGTATTCAGACTCAGGCTTCGAGCCCTCTTATCTAAATACTACTAGGCATTTTTTTGTGGTTTAATATAACTAAATTAGCAGGCCACTGCAATAACACTGGAATAGTACACAGAGAAAGAAGAAGTGCTCCAACAGAAAGTAAAACGCAGTACTGAAAAGTAAATACATCAATACTGAAGTTACATTACATCACAAAAGTCCATATACATACATCCATACATCCATACATCCGCTGTACAAAGGGGGTACAAAAAGCGAGTACAACAAAAGAAACCCCCAGCCCAAAAGTACAAAAGTACACACCCGGTACAACGCACCAACTAGTCTAACCCCGGGTAATCTAACAGTACAAAGTCTCCTGAAGGCTCTACCTCGATAGCACTGGCACTGACCTCTGGCTCCTGAACACCCGAAGACTGCTCGGGACTCGCACCTGTAAACCACGGGATGGGACACGTCAACGCGTGACCCAGTAGGAATTCCTAATCACCCTAGTAGAACCCAGTTTAGAACTGGTCTCCCTAACTAACTAACTAACTACAGGTATCACATCATCACATGTTACGCAGAAATTAAAAACAGAGTACAGTGCTGAAAGTAAACAACAGTGAGCAAAACTGAAGTAATGAATGATTAAATTAAATAAATTAAATTGTTATTCTGTATTTGGAACCCGGATAAACCATAGGCTGCTAAGAGAGCGGACTTCACCCAGGATGGGTGAAAAGTGGTACCACTCCAGCGACACGAGCACTGGAGGGGCCTCTCGTAACTCCGTACCCGACTGGACAAGGTACCGGAGTGAGAATCATCTCGGTTTTTCTGTGGGTCAAACGGAGAAAACCATAAATTACCGTCCAGGTGCGTCACGAGCGCACCGGCGGCCTCTCTAACTCTAGTCAACTCCCCCTTCCGGGAGTGACGAAGCGAGTGAGAAATCCTATCGTGTCCGCTTCTTAACACCTACAATTTACCCGTGTTTCCCCCAAACCCCGTGTCACCATCCTCTGGGGAGGACTTAATCATTTTCCTTATATCAATTTCATGTGAGATAAAATAAAACACATGAGCAATTGGGGTAAAAGAACCACAACCAAGAGTATACGAAAAGCAACATAAGAGAAATGTTTCCATAGTCAAATTATCCATTTCCTTCATGTTCTCCATCTTCCCACCTCTCTTTCCTTTCCACATTTCATATTCCACAACAAACCGATCATCTTATGTAACCACACAACTAGTGATTCGACAAGTATATGGTATAATGGCCAATTAGTTCAGGTAATAAAATACATAGGCATAAGAGAGGTAATATGAACATGTACACATAGTACAACATCACCCAAACCATTTCAGGTTACTGGAAATGCACAATCAGTCAGATTGAAGGCCAGATTAAAGGCATTTATAGTTAGAATTTAGGAAAACTTAAAGCTGCAAAGTTGCAGGTATGACAGTTTTGCATCACCACACCAAATTTCAGAAAATAATATGACATGTGTGATTTATTGTGCTCAAATTAGTAAAAGATGGCAATTCTGCAGAAAAACAGAAACATTGCATCAACTTAATCAGTGATTTAATCCTATTTACAATCAGATCTGGGTAAAATAGAAAATATGGTATTGTGTATCTTGAAGAGTAGTTGTCCAAAATGTCCTAAAACACCTAATTTCATGAAGTTAAGAGGTGGTAATCACCATTTTAGTGCAGGATGTCAAAACTGCCAGAATTTCGACATGTTGCAGAAAAAGCTCCATTTCTCCTAGTTTACGAATTGAATATATATCATATCTTATATGATTTTAGGGTAAGATTTCGAGATCTACATGAATATATTTATTTCAGATTTTATTTTGATCTTGGTTGGGAGATATGCCTGTTTTAACAAAGGCTAAAACTGCTGGAAATTTCAGAACAGATTCATGAACACAAAAGATAAGTTTTTCCAAGCAAACATGCATGCAAGTGAACTCCAAGGTGGAGATGGGTATCCTACTAAGTGGAGTTGAGATTCCTACTAACTCCACATATGAAACTCAACATAATTTTAACATCAAATTGTTACATTTACTAAATTAATGAGAAAACCAATCCTAAACCAAACTCTACTATGTGATTAGAGTTCCTACCTTGTAAAAAGTCCTCTAAATATGATCTTGGGCCCTTCTTAGTCCTTGATGACACTTGAGCCTCCTTCTTCAAAGCTCCAATTTGATCTTCCAAAAAGTAGGATTTTTAGGCTATTTTGGCTAGTTCTTGGTGTTGGAATGAAAAGGAATTTTGGGGCTTTTTAGAGGTCGAAGAGGGGAGCTAATTAGAAGTATGTCTTAAGGAAGAAGATGAAGGAAAATGAAAGAAAAGAGCATGCTAATTTTTTGGCCAGAATTAGGGAGTGAGGGAGAGAAGGAAAAATGAGAGTTTTTCTTTTCTATTTTTTTTTGGTTTTGTTGTTTTCATGCATAGATTTTAGAACCCCTAAATCCCTCTCATTCTTACACCTAATAAGCCATGTGTCCTCTTATTACTAATAACATGACACATACCATGGTGTGTTGTCATGGTAATAAAATTCATGTATTTTGTATTTTAAGAAATTAAAAATACTTAAAGAAATACTTCATACATTATAAATACATGTATTTCTCCAAATACTCTCATTTACTAAATTCAAGTAATGAGTTTAAAATCTTTTAAAATAAATTCCTACACCAAATAATTAAAAGAAAAATATAGGCATACTTCCCAAAAATATACAGACGTATTTACGTCTAAAATACGTACAAATACGCGTATATATAAATTAGGGTCATTACATCCTACCCCCTTAAAATAAATTCCGTCCTCGGAATTTCAAATTAAGGGAGAAAACTTTCTATACATCATATCACATATAAAACAAAATTACATCAGACAAACAAGTGAGGGTATTTCTCTCTCATCTCATCCTCGAGTTCCCAGGTAGACTCCCCTGGTGACTCTCGGTGCCACATAACCCTCACTAGATTGATCGACTTCTTCCTCAATATCTTCTGTCTCCGGTCTAGAATGGCTACAGGTTGCTGATCATAAGTCAAGTCTGGTCGCACTTCGATCTCAGAGAAGTCAACGACATGATCAGGATTTCCAACACATCTCCTGAGTTGCGATATATGAAACACATTATGCACTTCCTCAAGAGATGCTGGCAAGGCAATTCTGTAAGCCACTTATCCAACACGAGCCAGAACTTCAAAAGGTCCGATATATCTTGGACTCAGCTTCCCACGTCTTCCGAAACGAATCAACCCTCGTGTCGGCGAGATCTTCAAAAATACCAATTCTCCTGGTTGAAATTCCAAATGTATTCTCTTTGCATCTGCCCAGTGCTTGTAACGGTCCTGAGCTATGCGAAGATTGTCTCTGACGACTCTCACAACATCTGTGGTTTCAGCAATCATATCAGGGCCCAACAATTCACGATCTCCAACATCATCCCAACTGAGAGGAGATCGGCACTTCCTTCCATATAAGGCTGCAAATGGTGCCATGCCTATGCTGGCTTGATAACTGTTATTGTAGGCGAACTCTACCAGATGTAGATGTTCGTCCCAAGAACCCTTGAAATCCAGCATGCACACCCTTAGCATATCTTCTAGAATCTGAATTGTCCTCTCCGACCGACCGTCTGTCTGTGGATGGTATGCAGTGCTGAAATTCAGTTGAGTTCCCAAGCTAGCCTGCAGACTTCTCCAAAAATGTGACGTAAATCTTGTGTCACGGTCGGAGACTATGCTTACAGGTAATCCATGAAGCCTCACGATTTCCTCCATATATCTCTTAGCAAGATGGTATGTTGACTGGCCAACTCGAAAAGGTATGAAGTGAGCTGATTTGTTCAATCGGTCAACGATTACCCAGATAGCATCATGTCCTCGAGAAGTGCGAGGTAAGCCAGTTACAAAATCCATCGTCACATATTGCCACTTCCACTCTGGAATTGGAAGGAGCTGCAGAAGTCCTGCCGTTCTCTGATGCTCGGCCTTGACTTGCTGACATGTCAAACATGAAGCTACACTTCTAGCCACACTACGCTTCATGCCGTGCCACCAAAAATGTTGTCGCAGATCACGATACATTTTGGTGCCTCCAGGATGAATAGAATAAGGTGAGTTATGAGCTTCCTTCAACAGTTCATCCCGAATGTCACCTGATGGCACACAGATCCTGCTCCCAAAACGCATAGATCCATCTTCATGAACACAGAAATCATTACGAAGTCCGGCTTCTGTCTGCTCGCGAATCTTCTTCAACTTCGCATCTCCAGACTGAGCTGCCTTAATCCTTTCAACCAAATCAGATTGAACCTGCAAGTTCATCATCATCACTGAGGAACCAGGTAAGACAACTTCAATCTCCAACTTTCGAATATCACCTCGAAGTTCCCTCTGAGCTGTCAACATCATCACTGTCGGCAGGCGACTAAGAGCATCAAGTACTACGTTGACTTTCCCCGGGTGATATTGGAGCTCGACATCATTATCAGCCATCAACTCGAGCCATCTCCGCTGCCTCATATTCAGCTCTTTCTGAGTGAACACGTACTTTAAACTCTTGTGATCTGTGTATATCTTTATACGTTCACCCAGAAGAAAATGTCTCCACAACTTCAATGCAAACACCACTGCTGCTAACTCCAAGTAATGCGTAGGATAGTTCTTCTCATGGGTCTTCAACAATCTAGAAGCATAAGCTACTACCCTACCATGCTGATGAAGAACACATCCCAATCCTCTGCCTGACGCGTCACAGTAAATCTCATATCCACCTGAACGGTCTGGAATCTTCAGGACAGGTGCAGTGATTAATCTATGCTTCAGTTCATCAAATGCTCGCTGACATTCCTCTGACCAATTGTAAGCAACATTCTTCTTGGTTAAATGAGTCATCGGTGCAGCGATCTTAGAAAAATCCTTGATGAACTTCCTGTAGTATCCAGCCAATCCCAAGAAACTTCTGATCTCCGTCACTGACTTAGGAACTGGCCACTTCTATACTGCAGCAACCTTCTCCGGATCTACAGCTATCCCATCTCCAGATACAACATGTCCCAGAAAAGCAACTTTGGTCAGCCAAAACTGACACTTGCTGTACTTAGCATATAATTGGTGCTGTCTCAGAGTCTCCAGGACTATCCTCAGATGCTCAGCATGATCTTCCTCTGATCTCAAGTACACCAAGATATCATCTATGAAGACGACCACAAACTTATCCAGATACTCATAGAAGACTTGGTTCATCAACCTCATGAATGTGGCTGGTGCATTAGTAACACCGAAAGGCATCACTAAGAACTCATAATGACCATATCGGGTTCTAAATGCAGTCTTGGGAATATCTGATCCTCTGACCTTCACCTGATGATATCCGCTTCTCAAATCCAGCTTTGAATACACACGAGATCCGCCCAACTGATCAAAGATGCTTCATAGTGACTTTATTCAACTCTCGGTAGTCGATGTACATCCTTCAAGATCCATCCTTCTTGTTCACCAAAAGCACTGGCGCACCCCATGGCGAAACACTCGGCTGAATCAAACCACGCTCTGACAAATCCTTCAACTGACTACGAAGCTCAGCTAATTCTGGAGGAGCCATACGGTATGGAGCCTTCGCAATCGATTGAGTGCCTGGAATCAGATCGATAGTGAACTCCAATGATCTATCCGGAGGAAGTCCATAGATATCATCTGGAAAGACATCCGGAAAATCCCGGACTACCCTTGGCAATACAGATTCAGCATCCATCTCCATCATCACTTCTACTGGGCTGGCCTTAAACTTTAATGGTCCACGAGAACTACTACCACTAAGAAATTCAAACTCTGGATGATCCGGAATCCGAAACACTATCTTCCTGAGCCTACAATATATAGTGGCATAGAACATCCCTAACCAGTCTATTCCAAACACTGCTTCGAAATGGGGTATCTCCATCACTAAGAAATCTGCATACAACTTACGTCCACAAATCTCAACAGGACACTGTCGGTATCCTGAAGAACTGCGGATCACTCCATTCCCTGTATGGATGTTCCAACTAGAAGCAACGGAGTCTACTACTAATGAATTCCTAGTCACAAATTGCTGAGACAGGAAGCAATGGGATGCTCCCGAATCGAAAAGTGACAAGGCAGGGAAGGAAGCAACTCTAATAACACCTAAGAGAATAAACATAAGCTAACATAAGAATCTAAGCATCCTAATCACAACCACAAACATAACATACTATAATAACAAAGCATTCAACTCTGAAAGAAATAGGTACCAGTGATAACACGACCGGTGTCCTCTGCCTCAACAGCCGTCATGGTGAAAGCCTGACGCCTCGGCGCCGCTCTCCTAGGGGTCTGCTGCTGCTGCTGTTGCGGAGGCCTAGGTGGTCCTCTCTGAGTCACTGCACCAGGCGCTGGTGGAGCTGGTAGTGGAAGTCTCTGTGGAGCCAGCGGAAGGGTCCTCTACTGCTGCTGCACAGGCCGGACTGCCACTTGTGCCCCAGATCCTGAAGTCTGTCCCTGCTGAGGACATTGCCTACTGATGTGCCTAGACTGACCACAGGTAAAGCATCGCTCATGCCTAAACTTGCAATCTCGCTGCTCATGTCCAGTCTTCCCACAAAATCCACAAGACTGACGCCGCTGTGATGCTGGTGGAGCTCCAGGCCTCCTAAACTGAGTGGTCTGTGTGGGCCTCGGGAAACTCCTCTGCTGACCCGCAGGGCACCTCTCAGATGCTGCTGCTGTGGGACCTCTACACACATTCTTCAAGTGCGTTTCATGCATCCTGGCTGCCTCCAGCACGGCAATGTAAGTAAGCAACACCTGAGTCGACATCGCTGCTCTGAACTCGGGGTCCAGCCCCATCCTGAATCGTCTAGCTCTGGTGGTCTCTGACTGCACCAACTCCGGAGCAAACTTGCACAATAGTGAAAACTCAGCATCATAAGCATCTATGCTCCGTCTACCCTGAGTCAGGTGCTCAAACCTCAACCGCAGCTCATCCTTCTTCGTCTCTGGCAGATACTGGGCCTCAAACAACTCTCTAAACTTTTCCCACGCGATCGGCTTAGTCAAATGCAGCTCCTGAGCATCCCACCAATCTCATGCATGATGTGTCAGCTGTCTCTTCGCGGCATCCACCCACTTATCCCTCGGGTATCCAATAGCTTCCAGATCATCCTCAGAATGCCTGATCCACTTGTCCATCTCCAGAGGACTCTCCTTGCCTGAAAAGGATCTCGGGTGCAAAGCTCTAAACTGCCTGATACCCACTGGCTTCGGTGGCGCACCACTAGCCACCCTATCCTCCATTTGCTGAATATGCTCCAGAATCCCTATCAGAATCTTCCCCATCAGGGAAGCCTCAGAAGAAGCAGCATCAGAAGCAGGGGTCCTGTTCTCGGACGATCCATTCCCCGGATCCATTCTGCAAGAATGAACAGGGAAACAACATTCAGTACCAAAATTGCGAATTATAATGTTGGAGCTTACTTGTACTATTCTTACGTGTATCGCAGTGTGAGCTGACCTGCATGGGCCACCACAAAAACCTGTCACGCCCCGCTCACCCAAGTACGGGGCGTAGCTGACGAGGTCGCCGTAGTATTCAGACTCAGGCTTCGAGCCCTCTTATCTAAATACTACTAGGCATTTTTTTTTGTGGTTTAATATAACTAAATTGGCAGGCCACTGCAATAACACTGGAATAGTACACAGAGAAAGAAGAAGTGCTCCAACAGAAAGTAAAACGCAGTACTGAAAAGTAAATACATCAATACTGAAGTTACATTACATCACATAAGTCCATATACATACATCCATACATCCATACATCCGCTGTACAAAGGGGGTACAAAAAGCGAGTACAACAAAAGAAACCCCCAGCCCAAAAGTACAAAAGTACACACCCGGTACAACGCACCCACTAGTCTAACCCCGGGTAATCTAACAGTACAAAGTCTCCTGAAGGCTCTACCTCGGTAGCACTGGCACTGACCTCTGGCTCCTGAACACCCGAAGACTGCTCGGGACTCGCACCTGTAAACCACGGGATGGGACACGTCAACGCGTGACCCAGTAGGAATTCCTAATCACCCTAGTAGAACCCAGTTTAGAACTGGTCTCCCTAACTAACTAACTAACTACAGGTATCACATCATCACATGTTACGCAGAAATTAAAAACAGAGAACAAGTGCTGAAAGTAAACAACAGTGAGCAAAACTGAAGTAATGAATGATTAAATTAAATAAATTAAATTGTTATTCTGTATTTGGAACCCGGATAAACCATAGGCTACTAAGAGAGCGGACTTCACCCATGATGGGTGAAAAGTGGTACCACTCCAGCGACACGAGCACTGGAGGGGCCTCTCGTAACTCCGTACCTGACTGGACAAGGTACCGGAGTGAGAATCATCTCGGTTTTTCTGTGGGCCAAACGGAGAAAACCATTAATTACCGTCCAGGTGCGTCACAAGCGCACCGGCGGCCTCTCTAACTCTAGTCAACTCCCCCTTCCGGGAGTGACGAAGCGAGTGAGAAATCCTATCGTGTCCGCTTCTTAACACCTACAATTTACCCGTGTTTCCCCCAAACCCCGTGTCACCCTCCTCTGGGGAGGACTTAATCATTTTTCTTATATCAATTTCATGTGAGATAAAATAAAACACATGAGCAATTGGGGTAAAAGAACCACAACCAAGAGTATACGAAAAGCAACATAAGAGAAATGTTTCCATAGTCAAATTATCCATTTCCTTCATGTTCTCCATCTTCCCACCTCTCTTTCCTTTCCACATTTCATATTCCACAACAAACCGATCATCTTATGTAACCACACAACTAGTGATTCGACAAGTATATGGTATAATGGCCAATTAGTTCAGGTAATAAAATACATAGGCATAAGAGAGGTAATATGAACATGTATACATAGTACAACATCACCCAAACCATTTCAGGTTACTGGAAATGCACAATCAGTCAGATTGAAGGCCAGATTAAAGGCATTTATAGTTAGAATTTAGGAAAACGTAAAGCTGCAAAGTTGCAGGTATGACAGTTTTGCATCACCACACCAAATTTCAGAAAATAATATGACATGTGTGATTTATTGTGCTCAAATTAGTATAAGATGGCAATTCTGCAGAAAAACAGAAACATTGCATCAACTTAATCAGTGATTTAATCCTATTTACAATCAGATCTGAGTAAAATAAAAAATATGGTATTGTGTATCTTGAAGAGTAGTTGTCCAAAATGTCCTAAAACACCTAATTTCATGAAGTTAAGAGGTGGTAATCACCATTTTAGTGCAGGATGTCAAAACTGCCAGAATTTCGACATGTTGCAGAAAAAGCTCCATTTCTCCTAGTTTACGAATTGAACATATATCATATCTTATATGATTTTAGGGTAGGATTTCGAGATCTACATGAATATATTTATTTCAGATTTTATTTTGATCTAGGTTGGGAGATATGCCTGTTTTAACAGAGGCTAAAACTGCTGGAAATTTCAGAACAGATTCATGAACACAAAAGATAAGTTTTCCAAGCAAACATGCATGCAAGTGAACTCCAAGGTGGAGATGGGTATCCTACTAAGTGGAGTTGAGATTCCTACTAACTCCACATATGAAACTCAACATAATTTTAACATCAAATTGTTACATTTACTAAATTAATGAGAAAACCAATCCTAAACCAAACTCTACTATGTGATTAGAGTTCCTACCTTGTAAAAAGTCCTCCAAATATGATCTTGGGCCCTTCTTAGTCCTTGATGACACTTGAGCCTCCTTCTTCAAAGCTCCAATTTGATCTCCCAAAAAGTAGGATTTTTAGGCTATTTTGGCTAGTTCTTGGTGTTGGAATGAAAAGGAATTTTGGGGCTTTTTAGAGGTTGAAGAGGGGAGCTAATTAGAAGTATGTCTTAAGGAAGAAGAAGAAGGAAAATGAAAGAAAAGAGCATGCTAATTTTTTGGCCAGAATTAGGGAGTGAGGGAGAGAAGGAAAAATGAGAGTTTTTCTTTTCTATTTTTTTTTGGTTTTGTTGTTTTCATGCATAGATTTTAGAACCCCTAAATCCCTCTCATTCTTACACCTAATAAGCCATGTGTCCTCTTATTACTAATAACATGACACATACCATGGTGTGTTGTCATGGTAATAAAATTCATGTATTTTGTATTTTAAGAAATTAAAAATACTTAAAGAAATACGTCATACATTCTAAATACATGTATTTCTCCAAATACTCTCATTTACTAAATTCAAGTAATGAGTTTAAAATCTTTTAAAATAAATTCCTACACCAAATAATTAAAAGAAAAATATAGGCATACTTCCCAAAAATATACAGACGTATCTACGTCTAAAATACGTACAAATACGCGTATATATAAATTAGGGTCATTACAATATCGTGTGACAAAAGGATTATGACATGTTCTATTGGTTAGGTTAATATCGGACTAACGATATTCATATTAATTGGGTAGTCATAATGTCTTGCTAGAGACCAATTATGACTTGTGGGCTTCTAATGAGATTAGGCACATTGCCAATTTAATATGAGCCTATTGGGTCGCACACAAAGAACGTAATGGATAGGATAGGGTTTTAAACATGATTTCTAATTTGATTTGAAATTCGTAATAAGACGAAATATCTTAACTGACAGATATTGTATCTCGTTAAGATATTATCCCTAAGATATCGTTGCGTAACAAAACGCGTTAAATAGTTAACAGATAATATACGATATTAACCTAACGATATCTTTTGTAACTGAAATGCATTAAGGGGTTAACGTGGGATTCTATATAAGATATAGAAAGAGGATTTTCAGTATTACGTTTTTATCTATCTCCTCCGTTTTTGAGAAAAACAAAGAGCGAGAGGAACCCTAGTTGCGGAGAAGGAGCTAGCACCCTCGCAATTCCTGTTCGTGACGTTCGCGTGTGGATACCGATTGAGGGTGGTCGTTTGTAGAGCAGCACCTGTAGTCCGACAGATTCAGATCGTCACAAAAGTTAGTAATCTATTCGAATCAATTAGAAACGCATGGATCTTGGTAGGTTTCTATTTTCCGCTGCATATAAATTAGTTATGCATGATAGAAACCCTAACACAAGCCCAAGCCCTAACTTTGGGGAAGAAGAACGCCCCAAAATCTGTTCAAAAAACCAAAAAAACAGCAGCTAACCCCCCAACATTGCGCTCAGGCCGCAATAGACAAAAAAAGAGGGCTTGCGGGTCGGATCGGGTCGGATCCGACCCGAAGGAATGTGTCACGCCCCGCTTCCCAAAAATATGGAGGCGAAGCGTGAGAAGGTCCGCTCAGACTTGAAGCTACAAAGCTGCAAGTCCGATAAGCGTCGATCAAATTTAAACTGCAGGTCCTTGCAACGCGAACGAAACAAAGATAATAATATTTAAATGAGACAAAGAGATATCTCAGAATATCCATAAAATAAGTTTCAACATCACAGAAAAAGCCACCAGGCTGAAAAGAAAAAGAGTCTAAAAGAGGCCCAGCATGGCCAACAAAATACAAAGTACGAAAACAAGGAAAAGGTGCAAGCACCGACAACTAACAGCAACCTAAAGTAAAAGTAGCTCCACAATCACTAAGACTGGTCTCCGGTGTCCTCGTACTCCTCAACGAACGTAGGCTCAGTCTCAGCGTCAGCAAACACCTCGTCCTCAACTACCGTCTCTGGCTCAGGGTCTAACATGTGACACCCAAAAGAGCAAGGGGCACATGTCAGCAAGTCTGGAAGACTTGTGCAAGTGAAACTGAAAGGTAGTAAAAGTAAAGCAACCTAGCAGTTCTAGCATGAATGCGATGACATGGCAGTTTAAAGTAATGAGTGCAACAAGTAAAGTAAAGTAAGGTAAAGTAAAGTAAGGTACGAGCATGGCATGGCATTCGCAAGACAAGTACAAGACAAGAAAAGTAAGCACCTCGTGCACAGAGTTCACGCCTTACAGCTAAAGAGGCTGTACGGGCACACTTTTACGCTGAGTGGTCGCTCAACCCTACCCCTCCACGTGTATCGGGCATTGGTTTCTGGCCAACACATGAGGCCCGCTTCTGGTCCACGAGCCAGGAAGTGTGTAAACAAGTATGGCGTAGGGGTGCACCTAGCCAGTCAAGTAGTACAAGGACAAGTATTGTAGCGTGTGCTACGATGCAACAATCAATGCATGGATGACATGGCATGGCAAGTAGTAAAGCGTACAAGTAAGAAAAGTAAACGTGACAGTTTAGCATGCATGTATGGCAAGTTTAATGGTTGGATCTAGCTTCGTTGTCAAGCTAGATCATTTAGGTGACGGATCTAGTTTCGTTGTCAAACTAGATCAAGTAGGCGTCTAGCCAGCTATCATTTCACTGACTAGTCTCTTTTACGCTAAAAGCAAGTAAGTGGCCTAAAAACATGGCCCTACACAAAAGTTGGCAAGTTTCACTTGCCTGAAATTATCACGTCAAGAAAACACCGTCCAACGAGTCCAAAGTCACGATTCCTACGTGCACAAGTCCACCGGCCTAAAGTCCATATTATTAATCTTCATTAGTGAATTTAAAACTTTTAAAATACTTTAAAAACATCAATTTTAGTCTTGATTAGCATGCAATTGGGTTTGGGGTCCTAGGGGTGCAAAACGTTACCTCAACACGACGCGAAAGCTACACCGGCGTCGGGTAGCGACGCCGGGGGTTGGAATAATAGATCGCGCTCCAAGTCCAGATTCCAATATATATTCCTTGCTGGAAAATTCAGAGCATCGACCGGGGCAACGGTTCCAGATTCCAAAGCTAGCACGTGCGACGACGGGCTACGACGTGCGACGACGTCGTACGCGACGAATCCTCGAAGAGCAAGCACCTTGGTGGGGCCCACAGTAGTCCTAGGGACCTTTGGGGGACCCACAATACCTCTGGAGAACTTGGGGGGGCCACGGAGGCAAGTGGTGCGACGGTTGCGGGGTTGCGACGTATGGCCGTCGGTCGTACACAGCCGATGCGGGGAGAACCGTCGGTCGTGCGCTGGATGCGGGCGGGACAGCGTTGCAACGTTGCAACGCTTGCAACGTCGGTCAATGCGGAGCGGCGGGTCGGTCGTGCGGGCTGCGGAGCGGGGCGACAAGCGGCAACGGATGCGGAGCGCTTGTGCGGAGCGGGGCCTCGGTCAGACCGAGGGCTCCTCTCGGTCAAGCGGGGGAACGGGGAGGGGGTTGCTGCTGCGGTGCGGACGGGGCGAATGCGGAGCTTGCCCTCGGTCGAAGCGGGAGATTGCGGGGGGTTTCTTCGGTCGTGCGGGGGCTGTACGTCGCAACGTTGCGACGATTCGTCGCAACGTCCAAAATGAGTTTGGAAGAGGCTAGGACTAATTTCCTTTGAAAATAGGACTTGCTAGGGGTTGCTTATATAGTATAGGTGGGTTGACTTGGTCTAGGGCTAAATCTAATAGGATTAGAAGTTCAAAAAGATTTAAAATTTGAATTTAAACTTCTCCAACTCATCCTAGGATTTGACCTGGTCCAAATGAGCTGGAAATTGGCTCAAAAATTCTTTAAAACGTTTAAAACCCAAATAAATTTTATTTGGCCAAAAATAATTTATAAATTAATTATTAAAAATAATATAAAACTTGTAAAAATTATAAAAGTGGTCAAATAAACTCCAATAATTATAAAATAAATATTGTGGTGTTCGTGGCGACGAATGTGAGCTAACTAAGAAGACGGATCTCAAATTCGACGTCGGACGACGAAACTAAAAATAGAAACGTCTCCCGTCAAGAGTGAGAATCGTCACGTCTCATCGAGTAAGTTTAAATTGTGGGAAAACGACTCGAGAAACGTCGTTCCAAAATAGTGCCACTATTTAATACTCTCAGAGACGTTCACAACGGCATAACACACGAAAGTGTTCACAAACACGTGCACGGCCAAAAGCACGTGCACGAACAACGTACAACGAAAAGTGGTCGTTACATCCTTCCCACCTTAGAATAAAGTCCGTCCTCGGACTTTCTAATATAACTAGTCGCTCTAGTAACTACCCCAATCAGGCCATATAATAATTTAACCAGGTATAGTCATTTCAAGTGCTCATGTATGCACTAGGTTGTCAAACACTTATACTGCCATATATATATATATATATACTCACGTACGTCATTCGTTATACCTATTATAGTCAGTCAATTTCATTCATGTATTTCAATCATATATATAAGCATGCATCCCTTATATAGCTACTACCTACCTAATCACAAAACAATATTTCAGATACTTATATAATGATAGTTTCACGCTTAGCCATTACAATCATCGCTCTTCCTATATGTAGCTACCTATGCACAACCATCAAGGGTACACTACCCTCTAATATTCATCCAATACCAAACATCTCAGCACATATAGTCACACCAGACCATTATTAAATCAAGTTCACTATATCTAATATACATTCACCACTACTATAATTTCACAATATATAGTCATTCAATACATGCAAATAGTTCACCATATATTCACATCACGTACGGTCCTATAACTATATTTACGGCACGCCACATATACCATAGTCATCATTACCTATAACTAAGCACATACTTACCCGTGCATGGTGCACACCCATACACGCTAACATTTCATTTACATACACCAATCATGCCATTGTATAACTAGCACACATACACACCTAGTTTTAGCTAGCGCACAAACAAGTCCTTAGTAATTAGCTATACCACAAGACCAACACCTATAACTATATACTGGCGTAGCGACCCACAATCATGTGCGTAGCACAACCAGGCACAAACACTCCTATCACTATACATACATCAAGCATTGCTATATTCAAACTACAACATACATTCAATATACTTAGAGTATACTCACTCAAGCTTGAGTGAGACTCAATACACATATCAGAATATCCCATATACGTAGCATGACATTCATACATACACCAATACCACTCTAATATTTATATATATGTCTACCAATATAACCATATACATTCCATAGATCAATCACACTTAATATTTAGTCCGGTAATACTTACATAGTTCAATCATTCTATATACCATAATAATAATACAGACATCAACATACGTATAATTATAATACGCTCCCTAATACATGCATACGTATTCATCGTATAGTCTCCCACATGTAACATATATATTTATATATTCACACCATAGCCTACTACCTATAATTAGTATTCTAACACATCCACACGTACATAATTAAGATGTGCAATAGTCGTGTATACCTCACGGTATGCACGCATGCAACATCCCGTAAAAGCAACAATACCAATCAAAATTATAACCCTAATACTATATGTATATCACATATATACTCAGGCAACAAAACATAACTACTTACGTCTAAACACTATATATATTTACCTACGAGCACATACTCACACGTAATAATATATAGATCACTCAATAGGCCTACTTACTTATCTATAGGTTCACACATTATCATCACACCTAGCATATACCTAGCTTTACCAATCATTTTATTTCAACCATTATAAGTATCTCTAATTACATACATTCCATTAGATATTTCAACGCTAGCTCTTATATACACCGGCATCCCTAGTATAGTATAGCTATCCACACAAAAATCTATAATTACTAACACACAACAACTTCATACTATCACGAATAACTCCGAGTATATATATATATACCACACAATAGGCAAGCACCAATATACTATGGGAATTCTCATTCAAGCTCACGTACCCAACTTAGGCACGTGCACTACGACACCTCACAGCGGTCCAAGGTCCTACTAAAAACTTAGGGTGGACATAGACATTGACGGGCACTAAAGCCTAAACAACTTAGAGAGAGGTCAAGGTCAAAGTGTGACGAGGGAAGGATCGGTAAGCACGAGTTCAGATAGGACGAATACAAGGAGACGGCTTGGTTAGACGAAACATTGACTCATTGGTGATGTTTAGGTTGAGGGAAAAAGGGGATGTGGAGATGCTTAAATAGGATATAGAAAAGCAAGTAGGGTGAATAGCATAAGCTAAAATACGCAAAATTGAAAACGGTTGTACTTTAAAATCCTCATCTGAGAAGAAATGTTTGGGGATCGATAAAACGAGTTGTTCAAAATAAATCTGAGTCGAATATTTAAAATAATAGAAAATGGCCTATTGGTTTTAAAAATCATTTTAAAAGGAAGTAAAATCATTTACACGAATATTAAGGACATGGTTTGGAAAATCTATAAGTCAGTAATTTAATATAATATGTTGTCAAAAGTTTTGGAAGGTCGAGAATGAAATCAAGTAACGGAAGAATTTAAACTCATATTAAATGCTTTCAAAACTTTTAGGCTATGGAAGATTTAAAATAATCAATTTTGAAACTTCTTTAGAAAACCATGGTTTGCCAAAAATGAGAAACTGATTTACAAAAGGTTCTTAATATACGAGCACAACAAGTCTGACAAGGATATAAAAATAATTGAAATTCAATTTGGTTTAGAAATTTCTTCTAAAAGCGTGTATGGTGAGCGGAAAGAAAATAGTAGTAACTTAGCATAAGAATTATCAGGATTGAATAGCAAATCTTTAAAATCAAATCAGGGAGGGTCTAAATCAGGAAGTGGTTATGAAAATAGTACTTTTGCAAAAGTCTGAAGTAGCGAAAACGACGAGTCAAAAACCAACTTGCTGAAATCTGAAATTCCATGTGTCTTGAAAAGTATATTAAAAGTAAACACGATGTATTATTCAAATGGCATAAATAAGAGGGAAAATTATAAATCGAACTTAGCAAAATAAAAGTACGGTTCAGAATAAAAGTAATATATGAAAAGACGACATGAGTACGAAAACATAGGCTGGGAAAAATATTATAAGCTAGAGTTCAAAATTCCGACAAACGTTTTTAAAATTTAAATCAATGAAGAAGTATGAAGTATAAGTATATTAAAATTTTGAACAAAATTAAACTTAGGGAAAAAGGAAATCGTAAAATACTTTCAAGAGTTTCAAAGTTCATAATGGAGAGTTTCGAAAAAGGACGACGATCGTCATGAGGCGATCTCGTGTATCGAGGCAAGGAAATTGGTCGGATGATCAAAACATTCATACGCCTAGGATATGAATCAGAAGAGGCTACGGGGAAACTCCTACGGTCGACCAACTAAAGATTAGGAACTAGGCGCTAAGACCTCTAAAGGTTAGACGGTAAAGAAATGCGTTCAGCTTGGTCCGAAATCGATGAACCCAAGAGCGAACGACTAAAGGAAATTCTAGAAGTCTAATATGGTCAGGGGTAGACATGAACCACTAAGGTAACTCCTACGACGATTAAATCAATTGCCAGAAAGGGGGTCTAACTATCAATCAGAGGCCTCTAACTAGCAAGCACAGACGTCTAACTAAGTCTTCTCATCACCTAGTGTCCTAAAAACGACTAAACTCAGGGCTTCTGATTCGGATGTTGCAATTTATTTAATGGACATTCCGTTATTATCGTTGTTTCGTTAACTCGCAATTGCAAGACTGGACCTGCATGGGCCACCAACAAAACCTGTCACGCCCCGCTTCCCAAAAATATGGAGGCGAAGCGTGAGAAGGTCCGCTCAGACTTGAAGCTACAAAGCTGCAAGTCCGATAAGCGTCGATCAAATTTAAACTGCAGGTCCTTGCAACGCGAACGAAACAAAGATAATAATATTTAAATGAGACAAAGAGATATCTCAGAATATCCATAAAATAAGTTTCAACATCACAGAAAAAGCCACCAGGCTGAAAAGAAAAAGAGTCTAAAAGAGGCCCAGCATGGCCAACAAAATACAAAGTACGAAAACAAGGAAAAGGTGCAAGCACCGACAACTAACAGCAACCTAAAGTAAAAGTAGCTCCACAATCACTAAGACTGGTCTCCGGTGTCCTCGTACTCCTCAACGAACGTAGGCTCAGTCTCAGCGTCAGCAAACACCTCGTCCTCAACTACCGTCTCTGGCTCAGGGTCTAACATGTGACACCCAAAAGAGCAAGGGGCACATGTCAGCAAGTCTGGAAGACTTGTGCAAGTGAAACTGAAAGGTAGTAAAAGTAAAGCAACCTAGCAGTTCTAGCATGAATGCGATGACATGGCAGTTTAAAGTAATGAGTGCAACAAGTAAAGTAAAGTAAGGTAAAGTAAAGTAAGGTACGAGCATGGCATGGCATTCGCAAGACAAGTACAAGACAAGAAAAGTAAGCACCTCGTGCACAGAGTTCACGCCTTACAGCTAAAGAGGCTGTACGGGCACACTTTTACGCTGAGTGGTCGCTCAACCCTACCCCTCCACGTGTATCGGGCATTGGTTTCTGGCCAACACATGAGGCCCGCTTCTGGTCCACGAGCCAGGAAGTGTGTAAACAAGTATGGCGTAGGGGTGCACCTAGCCAGTCAAGTAGTACAAGGACAAATATTGTAGCGTGTGCTACGATGCAACAATCAATGCATGGATGACATGGCATGGCAAGTAGTAAAGCGTACAAGTAAGAAAAGTAAACGTGACAGTTTAGCATGCATGTATGGCAAGTTTAATGGTTGGATCTAGCTTCGTTGTCAAGCTAGATCATTTAGGTGACGGATCTAGTTTCGTTGTCAAACTAGATCAAGTAGGCGTCTAGCCAGCTATCATTTCACTGACTAGTCTCTTTTACGCTAAAAGCAAGTAAGTGGCCTAAAAACATGGCCCTACACAAAAGTTGGCAAGTTTCACTTGCCTGAAATTATCACGTCAAGAAAACACCGTCCAACGAGTCCAAAGTCACGATTCCTACATGCACAAGTCCACCGGCCTAAAGTCCATATTATTAATCTTCATTAGTGAATTTAAAACTTTTAAAATACTTTAAAAACATCAATTTTAGTCTTGATTAGCATGCAATTGGGTTTGGGGTCCTAGGGGTGCAAAACGTTACCTCAACACGACGCGAAAGCTACACCGGCGTCGGGTAGCGACGCCGGGGGTTGGAATAATAGATCGCGCTCCAAGTCCAGATTCCAATATATATTCCTTGCTGGAAAATTCAGAGCATCGACCGGGGCAACGGTTCCAGATTCCAAAGCTAGCACGTGCGACGACGGGCTACGACGTGCGACGACGTCGTACGCGACGAATCCTCGAAGAGCAAGCACCTTGGTGGGGCCCACAGTAGTCCTAGGGACCTTTGGGGGACCCACAATACCTCTGGAGAACTTGGGGGGCCCACGGAGGCAAGTGGTGCGACGGTTGCGGGGTTGCGACGTATGGCCGTCGGTCGTACACAGCCGATGCGGGGAGAACCGTCGATCGTGCGCTGGATGCGGGCGGGACAGCGTTGCAACGTTGCAACGCTTGCAACGTCGGTCAATGCGGAGCGACGGGTCGGTCGTGCGGGCTGCGGAGCGGGGCGACAAGCGGCAACGGATGCGGAGCGCTTGTGCGGAGCGGGGCCTCGGTCAGACCGAGGGCTCCTCTCGGTCAAGCGGGGGAACGGGGCGGGGGTTGCTGCAGCGGTGCGGACGGGACGAATGCGGAGCTTGCCCTCGGTCGGAGCGGGAGATTGCGGGGGGTTTCTTCGGTCGTGCGGGGGCTGTACGTCGCAACGTTGCGACGATTCGTCGCAACGTCCAAAATGAGTTTGGAAGAGGCTAGTGCTAATTTCCTTTGAAAATAGGACTTGCTAGGGGTTGCTTATATAGTATAGGTGGGTTGACTTGGTCTAGGGCTAAATCTAATAGGATTAGAAGTTCAAAAAGATTTAAAATTTGAATTTAAACTTCTCCAACTCATCCTAGGATTTGACCTGGTCCAAATGAGCTGGAAATTGGCTCAAAAATTCTTTAAAATGTTTAAAACCCAAATAAATTTTATTTGGCCAAAAATAATTTATAAATTAATTATTAAAAATAATATAAAACTTGTAAAAATTATAAAAGTGGTCAAATAAACTCCAATAATTATAAAATAAATATTGTGGTGTTCGTGGCGACGAATGTGAGCTAACTAAGAAGACGGATCTCAAATTCGACGTCGGACGACGAAACTAAAAATAGAAACGTCTCCCGTCAAGAGTGAGAATCGTCACGTCTCATCGAGTAAGTTTAAATTGTGGGAAAACGACTCGAGAAACGTCGTTCCAAAATAGTGCCACTATTTAATACTCTCAGAGACGTTCACAACGGCATAACACACGAAAGTGTTCACAAACACGTGCACGGCCAAAAGCACGTGCACGAACAACGTACAACGAAAAGTGGTCGTTACAGAATGAAGCACGCCCTGCATGGGGCAGGGTTACTGTAGCAGCCCACGTTTGCGGGCTGCAGCTTCTGCGCGCGCATGGGCCGGCCCATAAAGCCGACTGGCAGGCTATTTTTTAAATTTTTTTAAAAATTACGGCGGCTGCAGCGGCCCGCTCAGGAGAGCGGGCCGCAGAGTGGGCCGGCCAGCGGCCCGGCCCACAAACATGGCCTTTTATTTTTTTTAATTTTTCTTTTATAAAAGTCTCGGAAATCCACTCTTAGCTCCAAAACCCACCGATTCTCCTCCAAAAATCCACCAAAAATACCCAGAAGTCTCAAAAAATTTCCAAAAAAATCCAAAAAATCCCCAAGAACCCTAGGAGTACCTGAAAAATATGAGAAGGAGAAATTAGTTCATTTGATTATGAAATGAATATAATGGCTATTATAACACAATATTGACTTCCAATAATCCTATAAAATAATCCATCGCTCAATTAATTCTCAAAAATTTACAATATTATCACAATAATACCAGAAGCGCATGAAAAATATCAGGAAGCCAATAAAGATGATAAAATCCATATTTTATGCCAAGAATGAGAGTAAGCCCTAAAATGAAAAATAAAGTGAAAATTCACTCAAAAGAGCAATATTAAGTATAATTCTTAGCACAAAATGGGGGTAGTTAAGGGGTATAAATATACACTTTTCACTCTGAATCACACCCCAACTAGCTTTTTGCTAGTCCCTAGCAAAATATGCGATAAATTCGGATTAAAGTGAACAACATGCACCAAACTCAAGATATCGTCATGGCATACTCAAAATGGTATTTCCAAATGATTCCAAAGCTAATATACACAATGTATGAAAATAAACAACAAATGACATACTCTTCAATCCAATTCCAAGAAGAATAAGGAAATAAGCACCGTATCGCATTATTTGGGATATATCGGAAATGACAAAGTTTCTAATTTTCATGGAAATGGCCAAAACAAAAGAAATTCCTCTAAGTTATGGGAGATGAGATTGCATCACTCATTTTACTTATTCTTTCATTTATTCATTCATTTTTTTCTTTTTTCTTTTTCTCTTTTTTGGATTTTTTTTGGATGTTTATGTTTTGCATTCACGCGATAACGCTATGAAATGCAAACACCGCCCCCTTTTGCATACACGCGATAATGCCATACAGGCAAAGGGGTGGAATGATCCCCTAAATCTCATTTTTGGCGTCCTCCCCAATGTTTCATGGGACACCGGCTACTCGATTTGATTAGAAAAACCATTCGCTTATATTAACTCTCTTTCTCATTCCAAACATGAATTATCAACTCATCCACCCACTCCTTAAGAGGAAAACAAAACATGCACCATATGGCCACACCCAATCCAATTAAAAACTAAGCCATTCATCCCAAATCATGCAATCACTTACACCAAACTATTCCCAAATTATTTCAAAGAGATATCATGATGTATAAAATAGTTTCATACATGACATATTAGCATTTGACTCCAAAATGGAAAAGAAATTAAAACGTGCCAATCAATCATCGAAGAAGTTGATACAAAATGATAATCCAAAAAAATTGCATGGCATTAAAGCATGTAGGGACTACGCATAACGCTATCGGCATAGGGACAAGGAGGACAAATATGATATGCAATAAAGAGCAATGGGTGATAGCAAAATGGAGGTATCTCAAAAAAAATTTGAGCTAACATCAAAATCCTAACAATCCTAAAGATTCTAACACTCTCCCCCCAACTTAAAATAAACATTGTCTTCAATGTTGAGAGAGTATTAGATCTCGGCAAAAGATCCCAGAAAAGAAAAAAAAAGCACACGAAAGCAAACATGCAAAAGCAAACTAGCTAACTTTTGATTTTATTTATTTACACTACGTAAAGGAAAGAATACACCTTAGCAAAAGGCGGATCTCGAATGTATAACGGTGGTGGTAAATGCTCGATCATATCCTTTTGCTACTCTGCCAGCTGCTTTGGAGCTAGGCCTCCACCGGCCTCCTTGGATTCCAGCAATGCAACTCCCAGCGTCCCCTTTGGATAATATGTGTCATATGGGAGACGAGCTGCATCAATCCAAGCCATGTCCTTATGGCCTGCAATAAAAGCATTCCAAAATGGGTCGTCAGAAAAAGAATTTAAATGTAAACGACGACAATCTGAATCAAAAATATGCGGAAGTGCAAATTGGAATTCAGAAATGCAAGGCATGATATGGTGGAAACTTCCCTGAAATGTGATGCTAGGCTCAGGATGATGCATGGCCCCAAGAGGAGGTGGAAGTAGTTGTAGAGAGAAAATTAGAGTAGGAGGAAGCTCGGGCTTAATATATACCATGTCGCAATCCCCGACACTATCCTCTTCCTCGACGTCAACATCAATAATCTCTGCGGCACTCCCCACAATTGGTAACTGCTCCTGACAAATCTCCTCGATGACTGGCAAGTGCGCATCCTGCGTCGAGGGAAGTGACATCTGTGACAGGACTGGAGGTAGACATGTCTCGGGCAAATCCAAGCATGCATCATCCTCGTCATCCCAGAAATATTTCATCTCAGTCGTCCTCCATAAGTACTCAACCGTCGCGACCTGTGAAGCTAACTCTGAAGTGGATTGTGGCTCAGGCTCCATGTTGTCATCAATCTGCTCTTGGCCATCATGCACATCCGCTTCATCCTCAACCTCAAAGTGAAAATGCATCGTGTCACTTTCATGGTCGACACGCACTCCATCATCCATCTCCTCCGGCTCATCCAAATATATATGCTCAAATTCCTCTACTTGGCCCTAATGCACCCTCTTTACAGGTTTCTCTTGGTATTCCATAGGGTCGCATTGGAATGAGCCCTCACCTGGCTCTTCAGGCTGGAACTGAACCTGTTGGACTGCATCCCTATACTCTGCCAGGTCCCTCAGGTAACACCAAGAATCCTCGGTCGAATAATCAAAGAATTACCCACCGCAACTCATATGCACAAAATCCCACCCAGAAGGTAGTAATCCTGTGTAGAAGATCTGCAGGAGATGATCCTCGTGAAAGCTCTGGTGTGGGCACACAAGTACCAAATCAGTGAACCTCTGCCAAGCCTGATGGTAGGCCTCCCATTCAGCTTGGACAAAGCTCACTATATGCTGCTCCATGGCCTGCTGCCCCTGTACCTGCTCCAAGAAAGTTGGCAAAAACACTCGGAGAAATTCAGCCTGAAACGACAACAAACTAAAATGTGAGTCGAGAGACAATGAATCAAACCAAAGTCTAGCATCATCTTGTAAAGTAGAGGGAAAAAATTTTAAAGTATATGCAATCATCAAAAATTTTCCCACCAAGACATGAAAATATCCAATCTTCAAACATTTTCAAATGTAAATGAGGGTTCTCCCACTCCGATCCATGAAAGTATAGCAGAAGTGGGATATCCTCCAAATCAACGTCGGAAAAATCTGAAGATAATGTCATGTGTTTTTATTTAAAATTTTTTTCCAAGAAACTGAAAATAAATAACCAAAAGACTCAATAAGAGGAAAATAAATAAAATGGAAAGACACAACACTAAGAGATAGAAGTATCACACTGAAACTTCGAAATCAATCAAAAAATGCTAATAATAGAAACCGTTGTCCCCGGCAACGGTGCCAATTGGTTGAACCGGAGGACGCGCAAGGAGCACGCCTTCCACTCCCAAGCGTAGGAGCATCAATGCAATAAATTTATAAATAACCGGTGAGTATCGGGTCGGATCACAAGGACAAGTCGTTCTTCACTTGCAAAATTGATCGATAAAGAAAGATAAAGTGTGTTACAACCACCTCGCTAACGATGAAAAAGTGTGGGAAAAACGTGTGTAACGGTCGCTTTCCGATCGTATCTTCTTCGTGCACGTGCTGTTGACCGTGCACGTGTTTGTTTTAGACTTTGTTTGCTTTTGAACACTTTGGTGTGATATGTCATTGTGAACGTCTCTGAGAGTATTAAATTGTGACATTAATTTGGAACGACGTTTCTCGGGTCGTTCTCCCACGATTTGATCCTATTCGAAGAGACGTTGTGATTTTCACTTTTGACGTAGGACGTTTCTTTTTTTTAGTTTCATTTCTCGTCATCGAAATTGTGATCCGTCTTCTCTGACTACTTTCTCCCGTTGTCTCGGCCAGCCCAGTATTTATCTTACAATTTTCGAGCTCCGTTTAACCCATTTTCACTATTTTGCCCAATCTCTGAGTTCAACCCACTAGCTATTATTATAATAATCTCTACCCCTCTCATTTGATCTTGGCCCAACTCAATAGAGACTCACGCATGTCCTAGGCTAAATCACCCACACAGCATGTTTTTTAAGCTTATAAAAAAATAGAGGAACAACTAACTCTTTAATCTATCCCTTCATTCACGTTATGCACACACCACAACTCATCTTTTTAGTACCATAGGCTGCTATACTACAGCCAACCCAAGGCTATAGGGTAAGCCCCATCCCACGTGCTACCTGCTCCCCCTTTTAATAGGATTTTCGGGTTATATTTTTACAAAAACCCTAGCTTTAACTCTCTCCAACATAGCATCGCGCAGCCACCCTCAACATTTTCGCACGAGGCTCTGCCCAGCGCCGCATCTCTCTATTCAACCCTCCTCCATCAGCTCTTCGACCCCCAGCCCGACGTCGCCGGCCAACACCACCCTACCCCCGGAGATATCCCCCTCCTCCGCAAGATCCCACACAAGACCCCCGAGCTGCCGTTTCCCTTAAGCCCGCCGGCCTCCATTGTCTCCGGCGCCCTTCCGGCCAACTGCCCCGACGACTCGCTACTCCGACGACCCCTATCCACCTTCTCCACGGTTTTCGACATCCCCCTCCCTTCACATGAGCCTCAGCCCTGTTTTTAAAACCCCAACGACTTCCGGCCAGATCCGGCCATCCCCAACCGTCGGCAACCCATCTCTCAGCCACTTCGAAGCCTTGCAACCTCCTTCACGAAGAACAACAGATCTCCCTTGAAAACGCAAGCCACGGCCCCTCTCGACATGCTCTCCCTCCTCCTTGCGCATCTACGCCTCACACGAACAGCGGCCTTCATCGATGATCCGAGCTCTTACTTCATCGTCATGGCTTCCTTCATCACTCCGACCTCCCTCCTCGAATCCCCCATCTGCAATCAACAGAGCTGTAAGTCCCTAGTTGTTAATGTTATTATTACTTAAGGCTATAAGTGCATGAGAATAGATATAGGGTTTGTGCACTGGGTATATCATAAACCTTTGAATGGGGAGAAATCCGTAAGTTAACTTATTAATGTCGTTGGCAGAATGTTTATTAGAATCAATAGTAATACTTTATAAACCTAGTTGCCAATTGTTGTATGGTAGTTATAACGTCAGAACATCCATGTTAATGATATATTTATAAATCTGTTCACGTGTTGGTGTTGTAACAGCCAGTGTTATTATATGAGATGCTAGTGATATTAAAATCCATGTATAACCTGTTGTAGGATAGAGAACTTGTTGAAAAATTGGATCATTAGACGTGTTAGGATTAGTCTAATAGTTCTAGCCCATAGTCACAAACTTATTCATGCACGTGTTTTATCTCAGAGTGTCCGCCGTTCCGTGTCATGCACACTGCAGGTATCCAACCCCTGACGTCGCTACCCGACGTCAGAGTAGCTCTCGCGTCGTGTTGAGGTAAGACTCTCTCCGTAGGAACCCACACCGCATGTTAACAAGATAAAAACAGTAATTTTATTGTGTTGGTTAATTCACTAATTGAAGATAATGAATACGGGACTGTAGGTTGGTGTGATGATTGGTGTTTGGGCACGTAGGCAGAACTGGACTCCTTGATCTTGTGACTATCTGCACGCCCCTTTTCAGGCAAGTGAAACTTGCCAAACTCTTGTGTAGGGCCATGTTTTTAGGCCACTTCCTTGTTTTTAGCGTAAAAGAGACTAGTCAGTGAAATGATAGCTGGCTAGACGCCTGTTTGATCTAGTTTGACAACGAAACTAGATCCGTCACCTCAATTGATCTAGCTTGACAACGAAGCTAGATCCAACCCTTAAACTTGTTCATGCATTTGTATCTGTCACGTTTAAATTCCTTAACTGTACGCACTTTTAACTGCCATGCATTGCATTCTACATGTCATCCAAGTTGATTGTTGCATTCGTAGCACACGCTACAATACTTGTACTTGTACTTCCTTGTCCGGCTAGGTGCACCCCTAGGCCATCATGTTAAAACACTTTCTGGCTCGTGATCCAGAAGCGGGCCTCATGTGTTGGTCAAAAGCCAATGCCCGATACACGTGGAGGGGTAGGGATAAACGATCACTTGAGCTTAGGAGTTGGCCCGATCAGCCACTCAAGCCAAAAGGCGGAATCTCTGTGCACGAGGTGCTTACTTTACTTGTCTTGTACTAGTGAGTGTTAGTTGTATAACTTGTCATCCATGACATGCTCGTACTTTACTTTACTTTACTTGTTGCATTCATACTTTAACTACCATGTCATTGCATCATGCTAGAACTGCTAGGTTGTTCACTTTACTTTCAGTTTTCTTGCACAAGTCTCTTGTAGACTTGCTGACATGTGCCCCTTGCTCTTTTGGGTGTCACATGTTAGACCCTGAGCCAGAGACCGTTGCTGAGTACGTGGTAGTCGCTGACGCTGAGCCTGATGTCCATGTCTGCCCAGGAGGAGTTTTGTGGACGTCGGTGACTACTCTTAGTGACTTTGCTGAGCTTCCTTTTGTTTTAGGTTTTCTGTTAGTTGTCGGTGCGTGACACCTTTGTTTTGTACGTTGTACTTATGTTGGCCATGTTTGGGCCTTTAGACTCTTTTTCTTTTAGCCTGGTGGCTTTTTCTGTGATGTTGAAACTTATTTTATGGATATTCTGAGATATCTCTTTTGTCTCTTTTCCTTATTATTATCTTTGTTTCGTTTCGCGTTGCAAGGACATGCAGTTTAAAGTGATTGACGCTTATCGGACTTGCAGCTTTGTAGCTTCAAGTCTGAGCGGACCTTCTCACGCTTCGCCTCCACGTTTTTGGGAAGCGGGGCGTGACAACGTGAGGTGAAACTACAATTCTAACCTAAGTGGGTAGGGTTAGAGAGCCGAATGAGGGGTTAGGATAGCTAGAAGGAGAAAGCATGGGTTGTGGGTTCACTAAGATTGGTGTTAATCAAGCTCTAATTACCCGCATATAACTCAATTGATCATCCGGCTAAGGACACTCAATCGGAATATTTAGCATTAAAGAACCCAATAATTAACAATAGGGATGGATGTATTATCGTAGAACTAATCAAATTTGGAACATGGATTCATCTCGAATTGTACCCTTTGGGGTCTTTACCAATGAAAATGTGCCCTAATAATACATCCAACATCAACAATAAAAATGGGCAAGAGGAAATTAAAACAAGAATTAACAACCAACCACAATGAATAACAACCCACACCAATCACACTACTCCTTCATACTAAATAAGATGAGATTCATAGATAAATTCATCTAGAGTTCAATACAACATGAGAAATGCAAAAATACAAAATGAAGAGGAAAGATTTCACCCAAGATCTCCCCAAATGAGTCTTTGCCCCCTCCAATTTGCTCCTCCACCAAGCTTCTAGCCTCATATGACCTCCAAGCCCAAGCCCTAACTTTGGGGAAGAAGAAAGCCCCAAAATCTGTTCAAAAAAACCAAAAATACAGCAGCTAACCCCCCGACATTGGGCTCAGGCCACAATATACAAAAAAAATGGGGGCTTGCGGGTCGGATCGGGTCGGATCCGACCCGCAGGAATGAAGCCCGCCCCGCATGGGGCGGGGTTACTGTAGCAGCCCGCGTTTGCGGGCTGCAGCTTCTGCGCGCGCGGGCCGGCCGCTGGGCCGGCCCGCAAAGCCCACTGGCGGGCCTTTTTTAAATATTTTTTAAAATTACAGCGGCTGCAGCGGCCTGCTCAGGAGAGCGGGCCGCAGAGTGGGCCGGCCAGCATCCCAGCCCACAAACATGGCCTTTTATTATTTTTATTTTTTTATAAAAATCTCAGAAATCCACTCTTAGCTCCAAAACCCCCAATTCTCCTCCAAAAATCCACCAAAAATACCCAGAAGTCTCAGAAAATTCCCAGAAAAATCTAAAAAATCCCCAAGACCCCCAGGAGTACCTGAAAAATATGAGAAAGAGAAATTAGTCCATTTGATTATGAAATGAATATAATGACTATTATAACACACTATTGACTTCCAATAATCCTTTAGAATAATCCATCGCTCAATTAATTCTCAAAAATTGACAATATTATCACAATAATACCAGGAGCGCATGAAAAGTATCAGGAAGCCAATAAATACGATAAAATCCATATTTTGTGCCAAGAATGAGAAGAAGCCCAAAAATGAAACGTAAATTGAAAATTCACACAAAAGAGCAATATTAAGCATAATTCTTAGCACAAAATGGGGGTAGTTAGAGGATATAAATATACACTTTTCACTCCGAATCACTTACCTCTTACTCGTCCTCGAGGAAGATGAGTAAAAGGCGAACCCGGTGGGTAAAAATAAGGAAAAAAGGAGAAAGAAGATAGAAAAGAAATCGAAGAGCGAGGTGCTAGATCATTTTCTCAGGACGTGGAGCTACTTACTCGAATAGCATACGATGAATGAAAACATGACAAAGATTTTTTATCTCAATATCATGATCATATAAAGATGCATTCGATACAGAAACCCAAGAATATCAAAACGATATGAAACATGAAAATAATTCTAGAATTAGCATCGTCTGAGGCATCCAAAGCAATATACATAATCATAGATCGTATACTTTTCAATTGATCGCTTTTTATTTGGAGTATAAGAGGTATCACACAATATGGAGTAATAAGAATAGAAAGGAATGGTGTTCATGAAATGCATGCCAAATTTCAATTCCTAGACTTAATATTCCTAGTAATCTCTCTGAGTATAGAAAATTACCTAGCTTAGGTCGTCATGCACAGACAAGTAGTCACTCTCACACACATCATTGGGTCCTCTCCCGCAAGCTTATCTATAAGCGTGGTGGCATCAAATAAAACAATACGACTTTTCCCCATTTTTTGAAGCTCAAAAAAAGATGGAAGAAAGGAAAGAAAGAAAGAAATGGGATCGTGTATATACAGATGATCTTCTTTTTGTTTTTATTTTTCTCTTTTCTCTTTTCTCTTTCTTTTTCTAATTTTTTTTATTTTTCATATACACAATAAGAATCCCAAATCAAAGGTCGAGAGATATACATGTATTTTTTCTCTTTTGATTTTGGGGTATGGAGCTTGGATTTTATAGCAGGGGGAAGATGCCAATGTAAGATTCGCTACAGGGGGATTCACCAATGATTTTAAGTATAGAAATGATGTTCAAGATATGTGGAGAAAGAAAATTATGCAACGCTCAGTTCACTCTTTAGAATGTGCATGACAACTTTCAGCAAGGCAATGTAATCTACTCAGTTTGATTTCATAAAGTAAACTAATCCAGTTATATCAAAATGGCATACATCCAATCAACCTGAAAGTAAAGCGTACAATTTTCATGCAAAAAGAAGTGATAGCAGACAACAAAGCAGTACTCCAAATTTAGGCAATCAATGCGTGAAGCTTGGTGTGTTTTCTATGAAAAGTATACAATATAAATCTTCAGACTCAGCTAATGGTAGAATCTCATTCACATTCATATAATAAAGATGCAGGTTACTATTCTCGAATGCATAGTGTTACGACCAGAAGATCGTGATAGTCCGACCTTCCTCCCCAAACCACCGAAACACCCTGGGGGCATGCCCCTCTTGAGCAGATGGCCGATCCGACTATATGACACTCCTCGCCTGAACTTCAGAGGCCCGCGGGGCACCAGGCGAACCGAGGGTCCGACACGATAGGGGGATGGGCGCACCCTGCCACGACCAACGACAGGGGGCGCTTACCTGCCCTCTCCCTCAGTCCGCCAGGAGTAGCGTGCATAAGACCCCCCCAGACAGGGTAGCCTCAGACTTTGACAGAGGTGCACCCGCTCTCCCCCAGCGATCCAAGACCCCCGCCCAAAAGTGAACGGACGGGCCGGACATCCCCAGCTCAGGCCGACCCAGAAGCGCGTCTAGGGCCCCGCTCCGAGGAGGCGCTCCACCGGATCCTTGGCTCATCGGACACGACAAATAACCTAGTATAAGGACGCGACTGATACTTAAGCCACCCGACCATCTGACAAAGCACCCCCTGGCTGCTGCGCCCCCTGACACTTAATGCTTTCGGCCCTGATCATCTGACAAAAGCGCCCCTGACCACTACGCCGTTTGACAAAAACATGGCTGACACTCCCGTCCCTGATATCCTCGTCCGAAGCTTCCACCGACGGCAGGGCCAGCTCAGCACGCCGAGTCAGCATGCCAGGTCAGCCCAACCTAACCGCCTCCCGTCAGCTACAAATACCCCTTCGCCTCCAACGGTGAAGAGGTTGTCAAATTCACTCTCAGTATCATTATTCACACACAAGAGCAAAGGGCGTCCATATCTTTGTTCTTCCACTCATAGCTCGTCACGTACGGTCGGCTCACCCTCAGCCCAACCTGCATGCCAAGCCCCTGTTTTAAGTCCTATTACTGACTTAGGCATCGGAGAGGCTAAGGGTTGGACCCCAACCCGGCCTTTCTGACGAGTTGCTCCTTGCGCAGGTTAGTTCGCCACCCCCGGTCGTGCTCGACCTCAACCTGGGCCGCTCAGCTCCCCTCATCACTCTCAGCTGGATCCGACGCCGTGGTCAACCTCTGCGACAAGCTTAGCCTCATCACCCTACTAATCACCTGTCAAAAAGCCTACCCCAATCCCATCATCATCATAACCACCATGCCCTTGGTTCCCATTAATACAAATTCATTGTACGCGAGTTCTACCCCGCAACAATTGGCGTCGTCTGTGGGAACGTAGGGTCACACCCATGTCAGACCCCATACCAGTCACCCGAAACCCTGACCACGGCAAGGATCCCATGGATTAAGAACCATTCTCTCAACCGATGACTCCGGCGACCGACCCGCCCCCTGGGGTAGAGGTCGAGACAGTCCAGGCCTCGGCCTGCATGATACAACAGAGCTTCGAGGCCTTCACCAAGGCGATGGCGGGCTTCGTGACTATAGCGGCAGAAGCACCTCCTGACCCCTCCGAGCCCCCGAACGTGAGAGGCATCTTCACTCTCAGTTCGAGGAGGAGGGGGGAGACCAGGGGCTCGCCAAGGAGATGGCGGCCCAACGGAAGTTCTTGGAGGAAGAAATGGAGATCGTGCGACTCCGGAGGCACATGGAAGAGATGGCCGCCGCGTAAAGGCATTGGGGTGAGGCGGCCGAGGTCGCCTGACAGGCCCTCTTGGACGACGAGACCGCCCGACGCCAACTCCGCTTCATCATCACAGAACGCGAAAGGCTCCAGAGGGAGAACGAGGAGGATCAGGGAATCCCGGAGGTGCCAGCGACGGGCCGACAATACGCGGACGGGCGCGCCCGCCGCTTCCCAGGTCTCCACCTATGGGGCGAAGTCTGCCCCATCGACATCTCTCCCTCGACCATTTGGACGAAGAAGCCGTTCGACGACAACTCTGCTTCCTCCCTGCCGAACGTGAGAGTCTCCTAAGGGAGAACTGGGAGCTGAGAGATATCCCGGAGGAGATGGCCGGGAGATGGTGGTACTGGGATGACCGTAGCCCGCCGCTCACTGCCCGTCGAATCCGCTACTTGCTGAAGGAGTCCCCCGGGCGACCGCTTCGCTATCCCCCGGGGCACGACGATAGTCGGCAGCCAGGACACGACCGGAGCCAAACCCCAGAGTGGCGGAGAGGGCACACGCCAGAGCGCCCTGCCTACCCGGAGGAGGCCACGCTATTGGCGCGATGGATCACGTCTGCCCCGAGGCCCGTAAGATTCAAAGCCCCCCACTTGGCCACCTACAATGGAAGAGGCAACCCCCTCTCCCACGTTCAACAATACCGGGGGGCAATGGAGGCACATGATGTGGATGACACATTCTTATGCCGGCTTTTTTCGCAAAGTCTGAGGGACACGACGCTGTATTGGTACTTCGGCCTACCCGCAAGGTCTATTGGGAGCTTTGACGAACTGTCCCACAAGTTCTGCTAGGAGTTCCAGGCCAGGCGTACGAAGAAGAAGCCCTTGGACTACCTCAGCACGATAGTCCAAGGGGAAGGAGAGACGACTGGGAAATACCTGCGCCGTTTCCAGGAGGAGAGATGGGCGGTGGTGGCCTGTGGCGATGAGGTGCTCATGCTGGCTTTCAAGACGAGGCTACGGACTCGGAGCCTCCACAAATCCCTGCTCCGAGATCCGCCGGCTAACTATGAGGCGCTATTCGCTATGGCAGAGAGGCACGCGCTGGCCGAGTAGACCCTCGGCACGAAGAAACTGTTCCTCCCGGTGAGGCCGCCCCAGGGCGAGCCTCGGGTGCATCCACGACCGAGGCAAGAAGACGGGCCTCAGGGGCGCGACCAGCTGGCCAAACCAAGGCACGACCCTGCGGGGCGTCGCCCTCAAGATCGCCTGGGCCCGGCACGAGAGATCGCCCTGGACCAAGAGCCCGGCCGCGCCGTCCCAAGGCTGGAGGGGCCCTTGCGGGCCCATTACACGCAGCTTAACGCCCCCATGATAGAGATGCTGGCTACGGCAATGAGGGCCGGACTGCTACCGGAACCGCCCAGAGAAATGAAATCGGACCCGGCGCGGCGAGATTTCCAAAAGTATTGCCGATACCACCGGGACCACGGTCATGACACCGATGACTGCTTCACTCTCA
Organism: Scilla litardierei; assembly: GCA_030789695.1. Taxonomy (NCBI): domain Eukaryota; kingdom Viridiplantae; phylum Streptophyta; class Magnoliopsida; order Asparagales; family Asparagaceae; genus Scilla; species Scilla litardierei. The sequence continues at coordinate 34,020,674 of CM061142.1, forward strand.
AGAGGGAGATTGAGCGGCTGATCCAGGTGGGCCACCTCGGGGGCTTCGTCGAGGGCAGGAGGCCGGACCGAGAAGATGGAAACCACCGGAGGCTGCGGAGAGCAGACCCACCACCGTATGGGGAGCAGGAGGAACCCCTCCCCCCGAAGCCGGTCATGCACATAAACACCATATGCGATGGACCGTCCTCAGGAGGCGCATCGTCGTCGAGTAAGAAAGCGTACGTGCGGCAAGTAATAACGGCGGGTCTCCGCGGGGACATGAAGGGGAGAAGGGTAGCCCGACCTCCCATTACCTTTAGCGACGAAGATCTGGAGGGAATCAAGCTGCCGCATGATGACGCCATCGTAATCGAAGCCCAGATCGGGACGACCGTCGTCAGCCGCCTCTTGATCGACACTGGGATCTCTTGCGACATCCTGTTTATGTCGACGATCGAGAAGATGGGGCTAAGGCAGGTAGACCTGAGACCTTGCGCGGGGCCCATCGTCGGCTTCACTGGCCACTCGACCCCTATTGTTGGGGTGATCACCTTACCGGTGTCTCTCGGGGAGGAACCAAGGGTTGTTACCCGCATGACGCAGTTTGTGGTTGTTGACATCGCGTCGGCATATAATGGGATCATAGGGCGGCCATACATAACGGCCATCGAAGCGCTTCCCAGCTTGCTACACCAGATGGTCAAGTTCCAAACCCTGCGAGGGGTGGGGTTAGTACAGGGGAGACAGAAGCTGTCTCGGAGCTGTTACGTGGGGTCGACCAAGCATAAGGGTCCAGAGCAAACCAAGTTGGTCAGCCTCCTCTGTAGGAGGGAAGATTTTTGCAGCCGAAGGCTGACCCCTGATGAAGAAGCCGTTGGGATACCCATGGCCGCAAAGCAGGGCGAGACCATTCCCGCCGACACTGCGATACGGGGATGGAGAAATGGAACTTCCGAATCGGCGACCAGGCCCCAGGGGGCGCAACCTTCCAGCCCACCGAAACCGCTCGTCGAGGGAAGCGGGCCGCAAAAGGGAGGAGACCTTGCGAGTACATCGGCGCCTTCGGACATGCCATGCCAGCTTTAGCCCCCCCACCCCGGTGGAGGGTGAGCTAATACACCCCGGGAGCGCTGAACACCGACTAAAGTGTAGCCGGAAAATTGTAAGTCTTTAATGAAGTACTTTTTCTCCCTTTGCTTTTTCAAATCTCGATGTCTCCACTTGAAAGTTTCAGTTTGAGGGGCACGGGCCGAGCTACGCGCTCGCTCCCCCTTCACCAGTGAAGACCTCCGGGGCAAGCTTACGGAGCTTTGCCACCCAAACCAGAGCGCCATATGCGGGGTAGGCGACGGTCCAATACCCGTTCGACTATAGAGGCTGCGGGGAGGCGACGGCCCAATACCTGCCCTCTCAAAGACTCCGGGACAGGACCAATCCTTGCCCCCCAAACCGAAGAGGGGCACGGGCCGAGCTACACGCTCGCTCCCCCCACCAGTGAAGACCTCCAGGGCAAGCTTACGGAGCTTCGCCACTCAAACTGGAGCGTCATATGCGGGGTAGGTGACGGCCCAATACCCGTCCGACTATAGAGGCTGCGGGGAGGCGATGGCCCAATACCCGCCCTTTCAAAGACTCCGGGGCAGGACCAATCCTCGCCACCCAAACCGGAGAGGGGCACAGGCCGAGATACGCGCTCGCTCCCCCTCACCAGTGAAGACCTCCGGGGCAAGCTTACAGAGCTTCGCCACCCAAGCCGGAGCGCCATATGTGGGGTAGGCGACGGCCCAATACCCGTCCGACTATAGAGGCTGCGGGGAGGTGACGGCCCAATACCCGCCCTCTCAAAGACTCTGGGGCAGGACCAATCCTCGCCACCCAAACCGGAGAGGGACATGGGCCGAGCTACGCACTTGCTCCCCCCACCAGTGAAGACCTCCGGGGCAAGCTTACGGAGCTTCGCCACCCAAACTGGAGCGCCATATACGGGGTAGGCGATGGCCCAATACCCGTCTGACTATAGAGGCTGCGGGGAGGCGACGGCCCAATACCCGCCCTCTCAAAGACTCCGGGGCAGGACCAATCCTCGCCACCCAAACCGGAGAGGGGCACGGGTCGAGCTACGTGCTCGCTCCCCCCCACCAGTGAAGACCTCTGGGGCAAGCTTACGGAGCTTCGCCACCCAAACTGGAGTGCCATATACGGGGTAGGCGACGGCCCAATACCCGTCCGACTATAGAGGCTACGGGGAGGCGACAGCCCAATACCCGCCCTCTCAAAGACTCCGGGGCAGGACCAATCCTCGCCACCCAAACCAGAGAGGGGCACGGGCCGAGCTACGCGCTTGCTCCCCCACCAGTGAAGACCTCCGGGGCAAGCTTACAGAGATTCGCCACCCAAACCGGAGCGCCATATGCGGGGTAGGCGACGACCCAATACCTGTCCGACTATAGAGGCTGCAGGGAGGCGACGGCCCAATACCCGCCCTCTCAAAGACTCCTGGGAAGGACCAATCCTCGTCACCCAAACCGGAGAGGGGCACGGGCCGAGCTATACGCTCGTTCCCCCCACCAGTGAAGACCTCTGGGGCAAGCTTACGGAGCTTCACCACCCAAACGGGAGCACCATATGCAGGGTAGGTGACGGCCCAATACTCGTCGACTAAAGAGGCTGCGGGGAGGCGACGGCCCAATACCCGCCCTCTCAAAGACTCCGGGGCAGGACCAATCCTCGGCAGCCAAACCGGAGAGGGGCACGGGCCGTGCTATGCGCTCGCTCTCCCCCACCAGTGAAGACCTCCGGGGCAAGCTTACGGAGATTTGCCACCCAAACCGGAGCGCCAGATGCGGGGTAGGTGACGGCCCAATACCCATCCGACTATAGAGGCTGCAGGGAGGCGACAGCCCAATACCCGTCCTCTCAAAGACTTCGGGGCAGGACCAATCCTCGCCACCCAAACCGGAGAGGGGCACGGGCCGAGCTACGCTGTCACGCCCCGCTTCCCAAAATGGACGGAAGCGAAACGTGACGAGGCCCGCTTAGGCCAGAGCTTTAGAAGCTCGGACCCAATAAGCGTCTGTAGAGGTACCATTTTAAAAATTAATTCAGGTTCTTGCATTATTATAGTTCGAAACAAAAGTACGGAAAGGAAATTTGCATTCACTTACATGAAGAAATAATATCCAACTAGTACAAAGTCTAAAAGAAGCCTAAGCATGGCAACAAAAGTTTAAAGACAAACCGAAAAGTAGCAACCTCTGAAAGTGACGACTAAAACAATGACCGCTAGGTCTGGTCCTCGTCAGGTACGTACTCTGATGAAGACGTCCTCGGCTCCACGTATTCCAGTGAGTCTGACTCGTCTTCGAACTCTGGCTCAACACCTGACGTACAGCACCAAAAGAAGGAACTGTACGTCAGGTCAGGTCTACAAAAAGGGGTTAGACCAAACTGCAAGTGTATCAACTTTTTAGACAACATTTTACTGGTTGATTAGCATGCTGGGGTTACAACAAGTACAAGAGAAGTAGCGTAGCAGGAAAGTAAAGCGCAACAAGTAGTAGTGGTAGCGTGTGCTACCAACTACGGGACTAGCCTACAGGTGTCAGGACAAGACGTGACGTGACGGAAGCAAGGCAGGACAAGACAAGTGAGACACGAAAGGGTTCACGCCTTACGGTTCGAGGGGGATCAGACCCTCTTACCGTGCGCACGCTCAACCCAACCCCAAACCCCAAGACAAGACAAGACAAGATATCCGTACAAGGGATCACTCGCTCTAGCTTGGCGAGTGCCCTATTGCCCGCAGGCTGAGAATCCGTACAAGGGATCACTCTCTCTAGCTTGGAGAGTGCCCTATTGCCCTCGGCTGTGTATCCGTACAAGGGATCACTCTCTCAACTTGGAGAGTGCCCTATTGCCCGCAGGCTGTGAGTCTGTACAAGGGATCACTCGGCGAGTGCCCTATTGCCCAGCGGGCTGTGCAAGACGGGACGTGACGTGACACGACAGGAAAGGTTATTCTAGGGTGTCCACACACACGCACACACATGATAGTCCTACAGCATCAAAAATTGTTGTTGTCAGGCTCAGACTTCGTTGTCAAGTCTGAGCCGTCAAGAGTCGTCCCGGACGCTATCATTTCACGTCAGGTTCTATTTGTTCACATTTAACAGTTCTAACCAACTAAGGCCTAAACACGGCCAAAAGTGCAAGTGGATACACTTGCCTGAAACGGCGAGTGCGTCGTCCTCTCGAAGCGTCTCGTCCAAGCGACTCGTCCGCGGAAGTCCATCTGAAATATCGCCACGGCGACGATGTCAGGTCGCGATTTCAATAAATCCTATTTAGGTTCGTTTCTAGGTTATCGGGACTACCCTATTTGTCAAAGTCACAAATTGGTGTTCTTGTTCAGCCTAAATCGACCACTACCCTATATGCACAGAAAATTGTCCGATGGTCGATTTCTACGGTGAGCAGCGTTTTACTGATGCGGAAAAGTAAATTTAATTATAGTTGTCCAGTTTTAATTAAGGTTCAGTGTGCTACGGTGTGGGTTTCGCTATGAGTTAGGGGACCAACCTTTACGGTATTTGAACGTAGATCGGACGTCGGGTCTGTACGGTGATAGATCTGCGTTGTCCAATTACAAGATGATAAGCTAAAGAATTTCAATCAATAACAATAATAACCTGGACTATCAAAGCATTATTTATATAGAATATTATAATACTTAGGCACCTAATATCTCACATATAAGTTCACCACATCAATTTATAATAAAACATTATACTGCTACATATAGCATAGTATAATACAGCTTATACTAGTTTGCATGCACTGTTTACCTTATTAAAGTCACTGTTCACATAGGTCTATATGCTATCCTATGCGATTTAATAACACATATTGAGTAACAAGGGAACATGTAGCAATTATTATTATTAAATATAAGTATATAGCACTGGGCCTTAATACTATACACATATAATAAACCACTACAAGAATCATAACGTGTGGACTAGATGAGACCTACGCATGAACTCAAATTAAAATGTTTGCAAGGGTCAGATGGCAACATTGCTCACAAAGGAAGATAAGTCAACTTACTAATTGCTCGTTCCCCTTTTTTTTGTTGCGGAGGCAGTGACGGAGGAGCGCGAGGTTGTTTGGAGATAGCGCGGTGGTCAGGGCTTGGGGCGCTTCGATGACGGTGAAAGGCGTTGGGCGAGGCGGCTGGCCGGAGTCACAGTTACCGGAGAGGGGGCTATTGTTGTGTGCGAAAGATGGCCGCACGGCGAGAGCAGGGCGACGCCGGCTCGTGACGATGGCCGCCGGCGGTCTGAAGCGATGCAGGGGCTTCGCCGAAGTCGGACGGTGCTTGGCCGTCGTGCGTTGGCCGCAAAGCGCTGCAGCGCAGGCTGCTGCGTGTTTCACGAGGGACGGCCTCCGGTGGTCTTGTCGGCGACGGGAGCGGCTTCTCCAGGCGGCGAGGGCGGCGGTGGAGGCGGGAATGGTGGCGCCGTGAGTTGCAGCAGCACTCGGGGAAGATGAAACGGTCGTGATGGCGGCGTCGGGCGGCGTCGTTTAGGGGTCTACGGCGGCGAGTGGGTGTCGGAGACGCCGGCCGGTGGTCGGGGCGACGATCGGGAATGGAGATGCGAGAGAGAGAGGGAGAAAGACTGGGGGGTTTCTCTCTTGTGTTATAGGTGGCGGCTGCAAAAGTTGCCTAGCCCTAGGTCTAGGTGTAGTATTATTAATATAGGAGAAGGAGTGAGAGGGGAAAACGTGTGAGGGAGTTGAGGCAACGTGCGATGGGGAAATATACGGACAGATTTTGTTGGGGCCGTGTGACGTGGTCAAGGGAGAGGGAAAACGGTAACGTGGGATAGCTGTACTCTGGTTAGTTGGGATTTACGGAATTAATATTAGCTGGGTTTGAAATTCAAACAAGTTGGTATTTGATTGATCCCCTTTTTTAAAAAAATTGATCTGATATCCTTAACAAGCGAGATATGCTGGAAAAGCTAAGTGGATTAGGCTTAAGGAAAATATTAGTATTAGGTTTGTTACGTGATTGGTTAAACAAAACAAAAAAATAATTCCTTCCCATTAAAAACGTTCACAGCAAACAAAAACTTCTTTTTAGCATTTTTTTTTAAATTTAATAAAAAGTTTTATTAATAACTAATGGTGTTTAACAAATGGGTTCCTCGTCACCCAAAAATTACAAGGAAAATACCGAGGAGATCGCGCCTTCGAGGGGATCGTGAAAACGGAGTTCGGTCGCGCGTCTGAACTACGTAAGACAGTAATAAAAATAAAATACCAAAATATGCACACGAAACAACAAAACTTGCTGGATAACGTACAGTCGGAAAGTGACCGTTACATTCTACCCACCTTAGAAATGATTCCGCCCTCGGAATCACTTATACTAATAATAATAATATATCTATAAGCGCCTATGCCTACCACTCCCGTATACCACATAATGATCACTATCCTATATCTTCAATCATCATTCCTCAAATAATCTATCATAACCCGACTATTCACCGGCTAATGCTACAACTAGAATCGTATCCTAACACCTGATTATAGATCCACATTACCGTCCACAATTCAACAATCATCACATCCCCAATATATTCTCCGCCATATTAACTCGTAAATTTATCCTCCAAAATCAATGAACCGTCAAACTACATCTATCCTTACCCCTATCATCTAATCTCCTAATCATATAAAATCCGTCTTCCTGACTACCCATTCATCTCAACATGGCATATTACTTCCAATGTCTTCTCACCCCAACCTACGTCAAATCTTCATGCTATAAGTGCTCTTCTCATTCTCATGATCACCCTAAAATATACCATATCTCATAGCTACTCCTATCTACCACTCGTCCAAGTTTCAGGTCTGATAAATTCTCATCTTCCTGTATATAATTTCATCCAACCAGAATTCTCCATTGAGTTCGTCACACATCGGTATTATAAATAAGTTTTGGACACCTCATTCTTTTCATCCAAGGAAATCTAATCTAATATCTTTGTGTTCCAAAATCAATTAATTATCGCTATTACATATCTCTCCACACGCTATACATACCCGCACACAGGATTCTAAAATAACAATAGCTAGGCCCAATAATATAACAACAATAAGCATAACATTTTGAAGGAAGAAAGAAGAGAGAAGAGAAAGTGAAAACTTAAGGCCAAAGAAATATTTTTAAAACATGTGGGTAAAAACATGTGGAGTGGTGGTAATGGTTGAGGGAGAATAAGGGGTCACGATCTTGTGAGCTAGTTTCAAAAAAAAACTTTAAAGATTTGGTTTAAAAAGAAAACAAAAGTTTTGTTACAATCGCATGCAGCCAAAGATAAGCTATACTATAATACAAAAGACTATGTCTAAGGAATTGCATGCCATGACGTTATCCACACAAATCTGAATACCATCATTCTGACAACTCCATATGTATGTCATGGACCACATTGAGTATGCATACAAGACACAAGAGACAAACATCAAGATCCTAAAGGTAACACACTTATACAGGTTTACACACTATACCTATATATAAACATCACGTTGGCCTCACAAACCAAAGGGCCCACTACTAACTAGAAATGATGTAGGCAACTACAGGCACTGATGTCTACATAAAAGAAAGAGACCGAAACCAAAAACGACACGAAACAAGATCGAAGAACGAAGTCAGATAAGGCGAGGATAAGAAGATAGCCGGATGGACGGGAGAAAAATATTGCTTAAAATAACTGAACAATGAAAGAAGGATTTTGTGTAAAATTTGGTATCATTTACCTTTAAAAATATATATTCATACACTTAAAAGTGAGTAGGTGTAGCAAATCTAAGTTTTGGAAAAAGTAAGACGAAGGAAAGATGAGTAGGGTGAGAAACGATTGTTTTGCAAATGAAAAATAAGTTTACCCAAAGATTTTGAAATGTGGTCAAGATGAACATAAAACTGGTATAATACTAATAATAAAATAATTGGAGTTCCCTCCAGTTTAGAAAATATTTTGAAAGCATGCACAGTAAGTGATTAGAAATAGATTTCGTAGTTTATAAAAATGGTATATTGAATTTTCCAAAGTGGTAACAAAGTTTCAAAACTAAAATACAATGGATACGATTCGAAAATAAGTACGAGACTGTAACTTAAGATTCTACGATCAAGAAGGTTTCAAAATTTGCGAAAGAATTTTAACCCAACCGAAAGTAAGAAATTTAAATATTTAATAAGAGTTTTCAAAGAAATTAAACTGAGCGAAGGATTTTAATAACAAATTCTGAAAATTACTTTTTGAGGAAGCAGAATTGGTCAAGGAAGGAATTCGAAGGATCGACGATAATCGTTAAGAAACGTTCACGTGAATCGGGAGACATGAAAAGATTTCAAGGAGAATACGCGTAGGAAACAGATCGTGAAGAGCTACGATGGAACATTACGGTCAATAACACAAAAGTGTAATGATCAGAGGGTCGCTAGAAGTCAGGGGTCCTAATTATCGGGTCGTCTAAAGATTAGGATAACTCAGCTCTAAACTTCCTAAAGAGCTAGACTATAATCAGGATCTAAGGGGAAGATTCCTAAGAGAATCAAGGTCACGTTCTGCTGGGCCCGAAGTGGATGGACCTGAGAGAACGACTAAAAGAAGGGCTCTGGAAATCTACCACGGTCAGATTCAAGAGGGGCTACTAAGATATTCTAGGACGGAGATGACTAAATCTTAAACAAGGCGTCAGACTATCAAAACTGGGTGTCTATCTAAGTCTTCCTACCATCTAAAAAAGGGAAACCTAATTTAGACTTGCACATGGATATTAAATGAATGCGGACTCTTATTGTTCCGAACTTTTGCGAGACCTGCATGGGCCACCACTAAAACCTGTCACGCCCCGCTTCCCAAAATGGACGGAAGCGAAACGTGACGAGGCCCGCTTAGGCCAGAGCTTTAGAAGCTCGGACCCAATAAGCGTCTGTAGAGGTACCATTTTAAAAATTAATTCAGGTTCTTGCATTATTATAGTTCGAAACAAACAAAAGTACGGAAAGGAAATTTGCATTCACTTACATGAAGAAATAATATCCAACTAGTACAAAGTCTAAAAGAAGCCTAAGCATGGCAACAAAAGTTTAAAGACAAACCGAAAAGTAGCAACCTCTGAAAGTGACGACTAAAACAATGACCGCTAGGTCTGGTCCTCGTCAGGTACGTACTCTGATGAAGACGTCCTCGGCTCCACGTATTCCAGTGAGTCTGACTCGTCTTCGAACTCTGGCTCAACACCTGACGTACAGCACCAAAAGAAGGAACTGTACGTCAGGTCAGGTCTACAAAAAGGGGTTAGACCAAACTGCAAGTGTATCAACTTTTTAGACAACATTTTACTGGTTGATTAGCATGCTGGGGTTACAACAAGTACAAGAGAAGTAGCGTAGCAGGAAAGTAAAGCGCAACAAGTAGTAGTGGTAGCGTGTGCTACCAACTACGGGACTAGCCTACAGGTGTCAGGACAAGACGTGACGTGACGGAAGCAAGGCAGGACAAGACAAGTGAGACATGAAAGGGTTCACGCCTTACGGTTCGAGGGGGATCAGACCCTCTTACCGTGCGCACGCTCAACCCAACCCCAAACCCCAAGACAAGACAAGACAAGATATCCGTACAAGGGATCACTCGCTCTAGCTTGGCGAGTGCCCTATTGCCCGCAGGCTGAGAATCCGTACAAGGGATCACTCTCTCTAGCTTGGAGAGTGCCCTATTGCCCTCGGCTGTGTATCCGTACAAGGGATCACTCTCTCAACTTGGAGAGTGCCCTATTGCCCGCAGGCTGTGAGTCTGTACAAGGGATCACTCGGCGAGTGCCCTATTGCCCAGCGGGCTGTGCAAGACGGGACGTGACGTGACACGACAGGAAAGGTTATTCTAGGGTGTCCACACACACGCACACACATGATAGTCCTACAGCATCAAAAATTGTTGTTGTCAGGCTCAGACTTCGTTGTCAAGTCTGAGCCGTCAAGAGTCGTCCCGGACGCTATCATTTCACGTCAGGTTCTATTTGTTCACATTTAACAGTTCTAACCAACTAAGGCCTAAACACGGCCAAAAGTGCAAGTGGATACACTTGCCTGAAACGGCGAGTGCGTCGTCCTCTCGAAGCGTCTCGTCCAAGCGACTCGTCCGCGGAAGTCCATCTGAAATATCGCCACGGCGACGATGTCAGGTCGCGATTTCAATAAATCCTATTTAGGTTCGTTTCTAGGTTATCGGGACTACCCTATTTGTCAAAGTCACAAATTGGTGTTCTTGTTCAGCCTAAATCGACCACTACCCTATATGCACAGAAAATTGTCCGATGGTCGATTTCTACGGTGAGCAGCGTTTTACTGATGCGGAAAAGTAAATTTAATTATAGTTGTCCAGTTTTAATTAAGGTTCAGTTTGCTACGGTGTGGGTTTCGCTATGAGTTAGGGGACCAACCTTTACGGTATTTGAACGTAGATCGGACGTCGGGTCTGTACGGTGATAGATCTGCGTTGTCCAATTACAAGATGATAAGCTAAAGAATTTCAATCAATAACAATAATAACCTGGACTATCAAAGCATTATTTATATAGAATATTATAATACTTAGGCACCTAATATCTCACATATAAGTTCACCACATCAATTTATAATAAAACATTATACTGCTACATATAGCATAGTATAATACAGCTTATACTAGTTTGCATGCACTGTTTACCTTATTAAAGTCACTGTTCACATAGGTCTATATGCTATCCTATGCGATTTAATAACACATATTGAGTAACAAGGGAACATTATAAGTATATAGCACTGGGCCTTAATACTATACACATATAATAAACCACTACAAGAATCATAACGTGTGGACTAGATGAGACCTACGCATGAACTCAAATTAAAATGTTTGCAAGGGTCAGATGGCAACATTGCTCACAAAGGAAGGTCAACTTACTAATTGCCGTTCCCCTTTTTTTTGTTGCGGAGGCAGTGACGGAGGAGCGCGAGGTTGTTTGGAGATAGCGCGGTGGTCAGGGCTTGGGGCGCTTCGATGACGGTGAAAGGCGTTGGGCGAGGCGGCTGGCCGGAGTCACAGTTACCGGAGAGGGGGCTATTGTTGTGTGCGAAAGATGGCCGCACGGCGAGAGCAGGGCGACGCCGGCTCGTGACGATGGCCGCCGGCGGTCTGAAGCGATGCAGGGGCTTCGCCGAAGTCGGACGGTGCTTGGCCGTCGTGCGTTGGCCGCAAAGCGCTGCAGCGCAGGCTGCTGCGTGTTTCACGAGGGACGGCCTCCGGTGGTCTTGTCGGCGACGGGAGCGGCTTCTCCAGGCGGCGAGGGCGCGGTCGTGAGCGGTGGAGGCGGGAATGGTGGCGCCGTGAGTTGCAGCAGCACTCGGGGAAGATGAAACGGTCGTGATGGCGGCGTCGGGCGGCATCGTTTAGGGGTCTACGGCGGCGAGTGGGTGTCGGAGACGCCGGCCGGTGGTCGGGGCGACGATCGGGAATGGAGATGCGAGAGAGAGAGGGAGAAAGACTGGGGGGTTTCTCTCTTGTGTTATAGGTGGCGGCTGCAAAAGTTGCCTAGCCCTAGGTCTAGGTGTAGTATTATTAATATAGGAGAAGGAGTGAGAGGGGAAAACGTGTGAGGGAGTTGAGGCAACGTGCGATGGGGAAATATACGGACAGATTTTGTTGGGGCCGTGTGACGTGGTCAAGGGAGAGGGAAAACGGTAACGTGGGATAGCTGTACTCTGGTTAGTTGGGATTTAACCGTTACATACGCGCTCGCTCCCCCCCCCCCCACCAGTGAAGACCTCCAGGGCAAGCTTACGGAGCTTCGCCACCCAAACCAGAGCGCCATATGCGGGGTAGGCGACGGCCCAATACTCGTCCGATTATAGAGGCTGCGGGGAGGCGATGGCCCAATACTCGTCCTCTCAAAGACTCCTGGGCAGGACCAATCCTCGCCACCCAAACCAGAGAGGGGCACGGGCCGAGCTACGCGCTCGCTCCCCCCACCAGTGAAGACCTCCGGGGCAAGCTTACGGAGCTTCACCACCCAAACCAGAGCGCCATATGAGGGGTAGGTGACGGCCCAATACCCGTCCGACTATAGAGGCTGCGGGGAGGCGACGACCCAATACCCGCCCTCTCAAAGACTCCGGGACAGGACCAATCCTTGCCACCCAAACCGGAGAGGGGCACGGGCCGAGCTATGCACTCGCTCCCCCCACCAGTGAAGACTTCTGAAGCAAGCTTACGGAGCTTCGCCACCCAAACTGGAGCGCCATATGCGGGGTAGGAGATGGCCCAATACCCGTCGGGCTATAGAGACTGCGGGGAGGCGACGGCCCAATACCCGCCCTCTAAAAGACTCCGGGGCAGGACCAATCCTCGCCACCCAAACCGGAGAGGGGCACGGGCCGAGCTACACGCTCGCTTTCCCCCACCAGTGAAGACCTCCGGGGCAATCTTACGGAGCTTCACCACCCAAACCATAGTGCCATATACGGGGTAGGCGACGGCCCAATACCCGTCCGACTATAGAGGCTGCGGGGAGGCGACGGCCCAATACCCGACCTCTCAAAGACTCCGGGGCAGGACCAATTCTCGCCACCCAAACTGGAGAGGGGCACGGGCCGAGCTACGTGCTCGCTCCCCCCACCAGTGAAGACCTCCTTGGCAAGATTATGGAGCTTTGCCACCTAAACTGGAGCGCCATATGCAGGGTAGGCGACGGCCTAATACCCGTCCGACTATAGAGGCTGCGGGGAGGCGACGGCCCAATACTCGCCCTTTCAAAGACTCCGGGGCAGGACCAATCCTCGCCACCCAAACTGGAGAGAGGCACGGGCCGAGCTACGTGCTCGCTCCCCCCACTAGTGAAGACCTCCGGGGCAAGCTTACAGAGCTTTGCCACCCAAACTGGATCGCCAGATGCGGGGTAGCCGACGGCCCAATACTCATCCGACTATAGAGGTTGCGGGGAGGTGACGGCCCAATACCTGCCCTCTCAAAGACTCCGGGACAGGACCAATCCTCGACAGCCAAACCAGAGAGGGACGCGGGCCGAGCTACGCGCTCGTACATGAAGACTGCCGATGCAAGCTTACGGAGCTCCGCCACCCAAACCGGAGCACCATACGCGACACCCGTGATCGACTGCCCCGGTATGCACACGCACCCGGGACAAGCCACTCGTAGTCTTACCACAAGCGCACGGCGTAGTGGCAAGTAGGTATCGAACTCAGGAAGGAAGAATGACAGTGTCTCCTTCCAATCACCTAGCTATCAAAATGGTTGAGAATAATTTGGGGTAAAATTGTCACAATCGTTCGAATGTCGATAGGAATATCAATAAAATAGAGCGCCTAGGGATAGGGAATCCACACTACGGACTGTATCTCATCGTTGTGATTCGTAGGTTACATCATCGCTAGACTTGAATTTTAGGTGAACTAGTCGCAACTAAATGTAGAACCAAGCTCACGCTCTCGCGCTATCGCCGGTCTATAGCGAACCTATGGTAGGGCCCAATCTCTTGCAAACCCTAACCTAAGCCACTAGCGTGAAGAATGACATCATCGTTCAACCATATCTCGAGCCCACTCTCGTGCAAACTCGAGCTACGACCTAGGTTGAGAAAGTTCCTACCCGTCCAATCTCTTGCAAATGGATATTGGCATAGAAACACGATTAAAAATCCTAGTTTTGGCCCAAACTCTTGCAAACCAATTCTAGGAAAGTCCAATCATAAATCTAAATCGAATTTCTAGGGCTTCCTATCAATTGGGACTCAATCTCTTGCAAATCCCAATCAATATGAATCCCTAGCTACCCGTAATTAATCAATCCCAACCTAACCCTAATCAATTCTAGCAAGAATTTCACCAATCCATCACAATTAAGAAATATGGTTCATAGGGTTCATCCCTATGCCCTAGGACAATAAAACTACTCACTAATCATCATGTAATTCATGAGAAAATCAATAACAAATTCAGCACAATTCATTGCAATAGAGAAATTATCAACAAAAATAGAGTTTTTGATTAGAAAAGAGACAAACCAGTGAGAATCCAATAGCATCCAACAAAAATCCCCTTTCTAATCTCTCTAAAAGCCTAAATCTAATTACCTAAAAAGCTATCTAAAAGGCTGCAAAAAGTATCCAAAATTTCTCCTAAACTAGGGCAAAAACTGGGTTTAAATACCCCTCAAAATCGCCCAAAAAATCGTGACAAAAATGCCCCTGCGTAGCCCAAAAATCGCAGTTTACGCAGCAGGCGGGACGGCTCACTCGGTCGAGTGACAAATGTCACTCGGCCGAGTGACAAATGTCACTCGGCCGAGTGACAAACCCTGTACAATTACAGTTAGTTGGGGATTTCGGGGGTCTGTCTTCGGAAGTGACTCGGCCGAGTGGCTTTACTCACTCAGCCGAGGGGCTTTTCATGCTCGGCCGAGTGGGAACCTTGAATCGCCTGTACATTTATAGTAAGTCGGCCTCTTTTGATGTGGATTTTCCCATGCCACTCGGGCGAGGGGATCTTCATACTCGGTTGAGTGGCATATCGTCACTCGACCGAGTGCACGCTGATTTCCTTCTGTTGATGCGTGTCCGGTCTGGTCGGCTGAGTGGTCTTCTGGCTCGGCTGAGTGCATGCTTCACTCGGCCGATTGAGATGCTGCAGATGCCCAATCTTCATCGTTTCACCTCCTCGTCACTCCTATGAAGTTCCTTCTTCTTCCATTTGTCTTCCATCGCCGAATAGCCCTCAAAAGAGACTCGGGTGACACTCAGGAGTGGGTGCAAATCCTCTTGATCTCAAAATCACTCCGAATCGCTCCATATCTCCTGAAATATGACAAAAACAGGAAATCGTGAAAAGCATCGCAATATTGTCGAATAATAGTGAAAAAACGCGATATGGGCGACCAAAGTGGCATGCAAACATGCAGAAAAAGGGTGTAAAATATGGAGTGATCAAAATCCCACAAGCTTACCTCTTACTCGTCCTAGAGGAAGATGAGTAAAAAGCAAACCCGATGGGCAAAATAATGGAAAAGAAGGAAAATAAAGGAATAAAAATAAAAATAGAATAGAAAGCGAAGAAGGGGGGCGATAGATCATTCTTCTCAGGACGTGGGTTTTCTTTACTCATATAACATACATTGAATATAAAACACATGTCACAGACTTTTATTTCGATATTATAGTATAATGATGCATTCGAAATAGAAAACCCCAAAATATCAGAATAGCATGAAATATGGAATCATTCTAGGATTAGCATCGTCTGAAACATCTAAAGCGGTATGCATAACCATAGATCACACACTTTTCAATTGAATGCTTTCTATAAGGAGTATAAGAGATATCACACGATATGGAATAGTAAGAATAGAAAAGTATGGTTTTCATGAAATGAATGATAAGTGTCAATTTCTGGATTTCGTGAAACTTTAGCAATCTCACCGAGTATAGAAGATTACTTAGCCTAGGTTGTCATGCACCGTCAAGTAGTCACACTCTCACACATCATTGGATCCTCTCCCCCAAGCTTATCCATAAGCGTGGTGACATAAACAAATCAATATGTACAATCCCCATTTCTTTTGAAGCTAAAAAAAAGGTAAAAGCAAAAACAAAAGAGGGAAGAAAGAGAGAAAGAGTATGAGATGGGATCGTTATAAACTTCTTTTCTCTTTCCTTTTCTTCTTCTCAATTTTTCTCTCTTTTTTTGAATGAACATATATACATAAGCGATCCCAAATCAAAAGAGAGAAGGATATACATGTATATATATATATATTTTTCTTTTTGATTTTGAGGATTTGGAGCATGAAAATTAATAGCGGGGGAAATGCCGATAATAGACTTGCTAAGGGGAGGATTCACCAATGAATTTTAAATAGAGAAATGATACTCAAGATATGTGGAGAAAGAAATAAATGTATCACTCGGTTCACTCTATAGGACGTGCACGACAACTTTCAGTAGAGTAATATAATCTACTCAGTTTAATTTCAAAAAGTAAACTAGTCCAGATATATCATCCTAGCAATCATTCAATCAACCTGAAAGTGAAGCGTATAATTCATGCAATAAGAAGTGATATGAGAAAGGAAAGCGGTACTCCAGATATAAGCAATCAATGCGTGAAGCTTGGTGTATTTTCTATGAAAAGCATACATATGAATCATCAGACATCAGCTAATAACAGAATTTCATCCATATTCAAACGGAAAAAGAGTGGGTTACTATTCCAAACGCAAAACAGAACATAGCATATGATATTTGAAACAAAAAAACTATGACATGACAAAATAGCATGCACATAGAGATAAGCTAACACCACGTCATCATCATCACAGAAAAGTCATCTCTAGCAAAAGATGAAAGAAACAAAGATAAAAGAAAATAAAACTATATATACAATGCAGCATGCTCAAAAAAGATAAGAAAACGTGATTCATGATAAAAAAATGATAAAGTGGTGAAAATAAGTGCAAAAGTGGAAAGAAAATGTGAGAAACCAAAAATAAAGGGTGGCAAAAATAAAAAGTGTGAGAACTCACTCCCCCAAGCTGAAGTGCACAGTGTCCTCAATGTGCAACGTGTAGCACACCGAGAGACGTGAAGTGGGTGGGGTGGGTGAGGATGCATGCATGATGAAAAAGAGAGAAAAAACAAAAAGAAAATGAGATGTGAATGAATGGGATGCATGCAAAGATCAGGAAGGTGCAAATATAAGTGTCCCCAAAAAGTCTCTCACTCGCTCCCAAAAAGATATAAAAAGATATGATCAGGAAGGCACCAAAATAGTACGTGGAGGAGGGGGACAAAAATCACCAAGCCCAAGAACAAACGGGCAGCAAAACGACAAAAATATCAGAGGCATCAAGAGTGTGCCTAAGCTGGTGGTGGCACTGAACCAGCACCGTCCTGTGGTGGTGGTGGTGGTGGAGGTGGTGGGTGTGGTATCTGCTGGGTGGGTGTGGGTGGTAGAGGCAGACGCGCCAGAATCTGATTCAAGCAAGCCTGAATATCGGGAAGCATAGCGACGCGAGTCTGCACGACGCTGACCATGGCGGAGAGAGCCCTAAAGTTTCCTCTAAGTCCACTAATAGCCCCCTCAAGGGCACGAATGCTCTAAACTAGAGTGTCAGGGGGTGGAGGAGCGGAGGGACGCACAGGTCTAACAGGTGAGGTGCGGGGCTGTCTCTGGCGGGCAGTGTATAGGATGGGGCCAGCAGGGTAGTGTGAAAGGGGTGCTGTGCTCGGTAAGTGATGCCCAGCCTTGGTGTGAGGCTGGGACGCAGGCTGTGTCGAAGCTGAAGCAGCAGCAGTAGAAGTGGAAGTCAAAATGGGCGACAAGGCAGCAGGAGAGGTCAGTGACGCAGAAGTGTGGACAGAAGTCACGACGCTCTCGGTAAAGACAGGGGCAGTGGAGACCGTAAGGTCAACAACTGGGGAGGCAGTGAAGGGCACAAAAGTGGACTCCCCAGGGGTCGTGGACAGTAATCGGGAGAGGGTCTCCATGGCAGCAGAAAAGGAAGACTCACAGCTCTCAAGAATGGTGGGTGGATGCTCAGGGCTCAGTGTGGTAATGGGCTCGACAGACATAGGCTCAGTGGTGGTGGTGGTGGTGGTGGTGGTGGTGGACTCAGCTAAAGTGCTCCTGACACGAACAGACGTGTGGACAGAGGTGTCGAGAGGTGCAGAAAGTGCAGGTGCGGGCTGAGGGATCACAGGGTCGACAGGGGGTGCAGGGGGTGCCTGCTCAGCATCCTCAAGCTCAAGCACATAGGCGACAGGGATAAGAAGATCCATCGCTGGAATCCAGTCCCCGTGAGCCGGTCCAATGTGTGTCCGAGCGGGGCTCGGAAGAACCATGTAATCAGCGCTGAAGGGACCGTGCAACCATACCCAATGCTGGCGACCGTGGGGACGAAGCATCTTCATCTGGGCCATAACATCTATGGAAAGTGAGGTGGGGCCCAGAGCTCGACGTAAGTCGTCAGGTAGGTCCACGCCGGTCATAAGGGCCAAAAGAGTGATCAGACCGCCACAACAGATAGGTGAGCGAGCGCTCACCGAAATGATGATGCGGTCCAAAAACCAACTAGCAATGTCGATCTCAACGGTGGGGACCAACTCATCGCTACCCCTATCTAGAACCCTAGGGCGAGTCATCGCATAGAGCATATAGAGCTTTGGCGTAGACATGGTCCCGGGCTCGTACCTCGCTAGGAAAGTAGTCGCCATGAGGCGCTGTGCAATGCGGAGGCAGGGGTGTAGGATAGCTGAGGACTTGGCCCTACTAGGGTCAAAGGCAAATGGGGATCCCGTGATCCATGTCCAGAATGTGTGGGTGTCGAACGACGGGGGTGGGATGTGCGTGGGGGCGTAGGCTCGGTCAGGGTCAGGGACGGCGGGCCACTAGAAGAACACTCTAAGCATGTCGAGAGTGATCTCACACTCTCGATCCATCAAACGAAACGAGCGTCCTCCAGGGGTCCGGTCAATGGAGCTGAGGACCTCTAGTGTCGGACAGATGTAAGTATCCGCCGACAACGACAAAAAGTCACTCCATCCCACGTTGTCGTACAATGTGAGATGCCCCTCAAGTACCCCTACGCGGTCTAGGTCCGCTAGGTGTGCAAACCTAGAGGGTACTATCGAGCGATGGCAGATACGCTTGAATCTGGCACGGTGTGCGTCATTTCAAAACGTAATCCCCATCGGCTCGACAGCGGGAGCGGGTGGAGGGACAGGATCGGCAGGGATCGGCTGTGTAGGTGGTGGTGGTGGTGGCGGTGGCGGGCTAGGTGGAGGGGAGTCCTCCCTAGAGGAAGAGGGACCAGGATCATCGGTCCTCTTCCGCTTGGCAGCGGATCCCCGTGTACGTGGCCTGGTACGCGGCGGCATGTGTGCCGCGAGACGTGTCCCAACCAAATATATAATGCGGCGTGCTAAGTGATGGAACGAGTGTACCTGAACACACCGCGAGAGCAAACGGATGTGTGTGCGAAGAGACGCCTCCGCCGCGAAGCTCAAAGCGCGTCCAAAAGCTCCCCCAAGCTAGCCTGCAAATCAAACGATCAAATCAGCGAATAATATTCAATATATATGGGGGAGATGGGGGATAATAGATAGATATAAAAATTAATTTGGGTTAGGGGCTCAAAGGGCCTACGAATCAAGAGAAACGGGGAGAAACGGGGCAAAATAGGGTGAATGGAGGGTGGCGGCGGGTTGCGCCGGTGAGGGTGGTGGCCGGTCGTTGGGGTGACGATCGCTGGAGAGGGGGTGGTCGGTCGTCGGCCGAGGGGGTCGAATCGAGCGGGGCAGCGGTCGCAGTGGGTGAGGTAGCTCAAGCGACAGCGGCTCAGGCGGAATTGGGAATTTTTTGTATCGATTTTCACGCAGCCCACAGCCGCATATATATAGGAATTGTTACGACTCGGCCGAGTGACAATGTCACTCGGCCGAGTGCGTAAACGAAATTTTTTTTCACAAAAATCTCATTGCCACTTACGACTCGGCCAAGTGGCTTTGGTTCACTCGGCCGAAGGGAGAAACTCCACTCGTCCGGGTGGCTCTGCCACTCAGCAATTTTTAAGCTATGAGGGTATCTGTTTCACTCGGCCGAGTGACTAGTCACTCGTCCGAATGGAAATTAAAAATAAAACTTACAGAAATTGACAGAGAGTTGCTCTGCAGAAACTTCCATGTTTGGTGCTCCACTCGGCCGAGTGGAGTCCTTGCTCGGCCGAGTGGCATAAGCTAATCAGCCGAGTGACGTGCTGTTTTCTGCATCGGCTCTCCGTTTTTGCTCTGGTTTCTGTTTTTCTTCCTCCAGTCTGTTTCTTCCTCCTCCTAAGGTATGAGCGCGTTCCTGGAGCGCTCTTCCTTGCCTCGATCATCCTCCATATGATTGGTCTCCCTTTCTCCGTCTCCTGTCATGAAAATTAAGTCCCGTTGTCACGATTTTTACGGACATAAGACTCTAAAAGTTAATAAAAGGCTAAACAAAAAATAGAAAATCAACTAAAAATAATGCAAAAACCATCGGGTTGCCTCCCGACAAGCACTCGTTTAAGGTCGTGAGCTCGACCCCTTAAGATATTCGTTTAGCTCGCGATATTGAGCGCATACGAGATGCGCCCGTCAAACTTGCCGGGAAGGCCGCTTGGATTTGGGTCGTGATGATCATCGGTCTTCCTCAATGCCCACTCATCATGGGTAATGTTGGGGGATAAATCCCCCAAGCTAGAGCTTGTTCATATCTTCTTCTTGGCCGGTGACACCGATCTTTCGTTCGGTGGAGCTTTCTTCGGATTCTTGGCCTTTGAGAGCTTGCAAAGCTCTCGTATTCTTGCGACATCAGCGTCGCCTTCATCATCATCCGTGGAGCTATCTGGAGGGTCCTTCAACTTCTCTTCTTCACCCGAAGCTTAGCCTTTTTTGAAGCCATCGTCATGGAGAGCGCCAATAGAGTGGGGGGTTGCTTCTTCAATCACTTCATCGAGGAGATCCACATAGTCTAACTCCTCGTGATAGGGCATATGTTTCATGGCCTTGGGTATGTGAAGCTCAACTTCTATGTTCCCGACATTCAAGGATAGAGTTCCTTCACGCACATCGACGATAACACCGGCGGTTGCGAGGAACGGGCGTCCAAGTATGATTGAAGTGTCGCCCTCTTCGTTGATGTCCATTATGACAAAATCACAAGGCAAGCATATCCCTCCCAGAACTTGGAGTGGAATATTCTCTGCGATCCCTACCGGCCTAGTAATCCGACCATTCGCAAGTTGAATTCTCATGTCGGTCGGCTTCAAGTCGGTGCCCGTGTTCAATTTCCGGAACATGCTAAGGGGCATAAGGCTCACACTCGTGCCCAAGTCAACTAGAGCTTTTTGCAAAGGGACGCCTCCTAGTGTTCAAGGGATGCGGAAACTCCCGGGGTCCTTTAATTTCGTCGGCTCCTTCTCCTTCCGGGTAAACCAAGTTCCTTGCTCCGCAAGCATGATTTTTTCCTTCCTTTTCTTTCCCGAGATCAAGTCCTTCAAGAACTTCGCGTAAAACGGGATCTCAACTATTGCATCTAAGAAAGGAATATTGAGGCTTACTCCCCTCAAGTATTCTAGGAACTTGGCGAGCCTTTTCTCTATCTTGGCTCTAGCTAGCCGTTGTGGAAACGGCACCGGTGGCATGTAGCGGCGCTCATCAAGTGGCTCCACCACTTTGGAATTTCCTTCTCCAATCGGCTCCTTTTGGCTCTCTTCTTCAATTGCCGGTTCTTTTTCTTCCAAAATCTCCACCACGGGTTCTTTGTTGTGGGTCATAGCGGGCGTGGTATCCTTCCCGCCCCTTGTTGTAACTGCTACCACCGCATTGATGTGTCCGGTGTTGCTCTGTGGATTGGGCTCGGGTTGAGCCGGTAATTGTTGGGCGTTCTTGTTAAGTAATGCAAGTTGTTCCCCAAGTTGAGCGACGACGGTATTTAGTGAATCTTGTCCTGTCGTCAACCTAGCATTGATCTTTCTTTGCTCCGCCATGAATTCCTCCACCCTAGCTTCGTGGTCCGATCGTGGTTGAGCTTGAGGTGGGTTGGGAGCTCTCCAACCATGATTGTAACGGGGCGGTCTATATGGTCCCGCTTATTGCCTAGGCGAGTAATTTTGTCGCGGTGGACCCCTCGGTTGATACTGAGGTTGTGGTAGTGGAGGCCGAGCTTGAGGAAGTTGTTGTGGCGGGGGGGTTCAAAGTACCATCATTGTTTTCATATGAAAAGCCCGGATGGTTTCTAGCGGCCGGGTTGGCCCAATATCCAAAGTTCCCTGCGACATATTGTACTTGTTCCAAGGCCCCCTCTCCATGCTCTCCTCCTACATACATGGCTTGAGATTGGTCTTGCCAATCACTCATATTGCTTATAGGTGTAGATGTAGAGGGTGCTCCATGTGGCTCGGTGATATATTTCTCCAATCTCTCCACTACCTTGTGGAGGGAGTCAAATTTGTTTGAAAGCTCCGCCACGGCCTTGGCCTCATATATACTAGTGGGCTTCAAAGAGGACGAAGAATGTCCTCGCTCGTCACCCCATTGTTGGTTATTAGAGGCCATCTCCTCCAACAAGGCCGTAGCTTCACCCGGGGTCTTTGATAATATGGATCCATTGGCGGTTGCGTGTATAATTTTCTTTGTTCCAGGTTGAAGTCCATTGTAGAAACTGTGAACAAGCTCACAATCCTCTATACTGTGATGGGGGCATTGATGTTGTAAATCCTTGAAGCTCTCCCATGCTTCATATAGGGTCTCCTGCGGTCCTTGCTTGAAAGACATGAGAGCACTCCGTATTTTCACCGTCTTGGATGGCGGGTAGAATTTGTTGACGAAGGAGCTTGCCAACTCGTCCCAAGTGGTGAATGTACCTTCCGCTTGCGTCTTCAACCAATATAAAGCCTTGTCCTTGAGTGTAAAGGGGAAGAGTCGCAGCCGGATTGCATCAACAGAAACACCCGGCATTTGGAAGGTGGTGCATTTGGACAAGAAAAGCTGGATGTGATAGTGTGGATTCTCATGGGAGTTCCCATAAAACGGGTCTTATTGCATCAATACTACCAAGCCCGTCTTTAGCTCAAAATTCTTGTCTGCCGCCAATTCCGGCATAGCGATGGATGATGTGGTGGAAGAAGTCTTAGGCCGAAGCCTATCTCTGATGGATATGATCCTCGCCATTCGTACCGCTAGCTCCTCCGGTGTCTCCGCACGGTTCATACAATTGTCCTCCGTAGCGTGCCTTCTCTCGGCTCTGATCCTCCTGACGGTATGTTCGATCTTCGGATCAAATAGTATTTCCTCGGGGTTCGCCGTAGATCTCGTGTACATGCAAAGGAAAATAGAGTTTCAAAGGAATTATTAGCACGAATAAGGAGTAAAAAGATAAAAGTAATAAAGTAAAAAGAAGACACTAAGTAAAGAGAATAAAACACTGTCGCCTCCCCGGCAACGGCGCCAAAAACTTGATCGACTGCCCGGTATGCACACGCACCCGGGACAAGCGACTCGTAGTCTTACCGCAAGCACACGACGTAGTGGCGAGCGGGTATCGAACTCAGGGAGGAACAATGACAGTGTCTCCTTCCAATCACCTAGCTATCAAAATGGTTGAGAATAATTTGGGGTAAAATTGTCACAATCGTTCGAATGTCGATAGGAATATCAATAAAATAGAGCGCCTAGGGATAGGGAATCCCCGCTACGAACCGTATCTCATCGTTGTGATTCGTAGGTTACATCATCGCTAGACTTGAATTTTAGGTGAACTAGTCGCAACTAAATGTAGAACCAAGCTCACGCTCTCGCGCTATTGCCGGTCTATAGCGAACCTAGGGTAGGACCCAATCTCTTGCAAACCCTAACCTAAGCCGCTAGCTTGAAGAATGACATCATCGTTCAACCGTATCTCGAGCCCACTCTCGTGCAAACTTGAGCTACGACCTAGGTTGAGAAAGTTCATACCCATCCAATCTCTTGCAAACGGATATTGGCATAGAAACACGATTAAAAATCCTAGTTTTGGCCCAATCTCTTGCAAACCAATTCTAGGGAAGTCCAATCGTAAATCTAAATCGAATTTCTAGGGCTTCCTATCAATTGGGACCCAATCTCTTGCAAATCCCAATCAATATGAATCCCTAGCTACCCGTAATTAATCAATCCCAACCTAACCCTAATCAATTCTAGCAAGAATTTCACCAATCCATCACAATTAAGAAATAGGGTTCATAAGGTTCATCCTTATGCCCTAGGACAATAAAACTACTCACTAATCATCATGCAATTCATGAGAAAATCAATAACAAATTCAGCACAATTCATTGCAATAGAGAAATTATCAACAAAAATAGAGTTTTTGATAAGAAAAGAGACAAACCAGTGAGAATCCAATAGCATCCAACAAAAATCCCCTTTCTATTCTCTCCAAAAGCCTAAATCTAATTACCTAAAAAGCTCTCTAAAAAGGCTGCAAAAAGTATCCAAAAGTTCTCCTAAACTAGGGCAAAAACTGGGTTTAAATACCCCTCAAAATCGCCGAAAATATCGTGACAAAAATGCCCCTGCGCAGCCCAGAAATCGCAGTTTACGCAGTAGGCGGGGCGGCTCACTCGGCCGAGTGACAAATGTCACTCGACCGAGTGACAAACCCTGTACAATTACAGTAAGTTGGGGATTTCGGGGGTCTGTCTTCGGAAGTGACTCGGCCGAGTGGCTTTACTCACTCGGCCGAGGGGCTTTTCATGCTCGGCCGAGTGGGAACCCTGAATCGCCTGTACATTTACAATAAGTCGGCCTCTTTTGATGTGGATTTTCCCATGCCACTCAGGCGAGGGGATCTTCATACTCGGCCGAGTGTCATATCATCACTCGGCCGAGTGCACGCCGATTTCCTTCTGTTGATGCGTGTCCGGTCTGATCGGCCGAGTGGTCTTCTGGCTCGGCCGAGTGAATTCTTCACTCGACCGAGTGAGATGCTGCAGATGCCCAATCTTCATCGTTTCGCCTCCTCGTCGCTCCTATGAAGTTCCTTCTTCTTCCATTTGTCTTCCATCGCCGAATAGCCCTCAAAAGAGACTCGGGTGACACTCCGGAGTGGGTGCAAATCCTCTTGATTTCAAAATCACTCCGAATCGCTCCATATCTCCTGAAATACGACAAAAACAGGAAATCGTGAAAAGCATCGCAATATTGTCGAATAATAGTGAAAAAAACGCGATATGGGCGACCAAAGTGGCATGCAAACATGCAGAAAAAGGGTGTAAAATATGGAGTGATCAATCCGCTCACCCACCGGCCTCCCAAATGAAACCGTGATCCCCGAAAAACTCGAACATCGGGAAAAGGACAAAAGCACGCGGCTGGAGGCATCCCAAGGACGGGTCAAGGACCAAGGGACAACTCGGGATCCTGATAAAGCCTTCCGCCGATGCGACCTGTCGTAACTAAAGGACGCTCGGGGAACGTGCCATTAATGACGACATCCCTCCCGAGAGACAAGGACTGGCGAATCACATCTAGCGCTACCTACCAAAAGCAATTTCCTAAAGACGAGATTCAAAGGAGTCCATTAATGACGCCAGCCCATCACAGTAACTCAGGGGGGTTAGTTAGCTAACTCCCTCTATAAATACTCTCATCACCCCTTTGAAGGAGAGAGATGAAAAAGGTAAGGCGAGGGCAAGTCGACCCCAATCCTTACCGAGAAAGAAGAGAGGGAGCAAGGGGCCCCAACCGCTCCGACAACCGGTTGCCCACGTACTACGGTCCCCGAGGGGCTATTCCCCTTACATACAGGTCTCCCCGCTTGTCGCTCCTCAGCTACCGTTAGACAATTTAAGGCACGGGAATTGGAGCTCCAATGGCGGGCCACACACACCCCATCGGCGTCCCATGCGCTCTGGCGCTGCGGACCGACAACCCGATGGATGGGGCAGACATGCCAAATCACACCATTAGGCACTTCAGTCCCATGGACCCGCCTCCCAACGGCCCACCACGCCGATAGGCTATCCCACTTACACGAGGGATGCCCTACCTTCCACTCCTCGACTTATCCTAGACAACTTGCGACAGGGGAAGAAGAGGACTAGCGGCAGACTGCCCCTCCCTATCCGTGCCCACCCCACGACGACTCCAACCGGTAGAAATGCAAGAGCCCCGTCGGATAGAACAGCCACCCCAAAGGCCCCCTCCGCCTCCCTTTCCTCTATCTTCCCATCGAGGATGGACCTCGCCCTCTGTCTCCAACACGTCGTCCCCCGCTTCCTCGGGGTTTCCCTTCGGCAGAAGGATCCCCCAAAGAGACCTTGCAACCCTTCAGGGGACACAGCGACAGAGAGGGATGCAACAATTAAACAAGCCGGGTGGGGCCAACCACCGGGCAAAGGAGTTCGCTCACCCTGACGCAGTTTACTACAGGATAAAGCGATCCTAAGGCGGAGGCCTCGCAACCATTCAATGCACGAAAGATACAGATAAACACGATAGACAAGGGAAGAGAAGGAGGGCCTCCCTTTAGAACAAGAACTCCCACCCCCCTGGAGTAATTTACAACAAGTAAAACGGCTCCGAAGTACGTCCGCCGGCCGGATAACGCACTGGATCCCATCAGAACCACGCAGTTCAACAGTTGTCCATTCTCGGTCCTTTTTGTTAAATTCTTATAAAATTTAATGAAAAGACGATTCCAAGCGAATCCCTAGTCATTATCTAGGCATGCTCAGACTCGGGAACGATCCCCATCAAAATGCAGGGCGAGCTCATGCAATTGGGTCGCCCAACAGAAGCAAAAATCGGGACGTCACCAAACAGAGTAAAACTAAATTAACGGACACTCCATTATATGTATATAGTCTAAAAATTTACAATAAAATCAGGGGCAGGGGCTGACCTAAGAAAACGAGGTCTCCCTCAGGCCGGCCCTACCCCTCCTCCTTCGCAAAAAGGGGGGGAGAAGGGGGGAACGCGTCCCAACTACTCCTGTGGACCACTGCAACCTGGGGCTCCTCCACACGACGCTATGCCCCTCCCACCGGCGTCCGAGGGGTCGTCCTCATTCTGGACGGCAACATCCTCGCCAACCACGGCTTCGCCACCAAGCGTTTCAATTTAATCCGAATTTATCGTAAATTTTGCTAGGGCCTAGCAAAAAGCTAGTTGGGGGTGTGATTCGAGATATAAATTGCTTATTCCCCCCCCCCCCATTTCTGGGCATTTTATGTGTATATCATGTTAATTGTGGCTTGATACGGGCGTATTTGTGATATCGTGATTTATTTAAGCCTATTCCTATTTTATACATAAAATGTAGTTTTTGTGAACTAATTTTTGCTCCCCGTATTTTTCAGGTACTTCTGGAATTTTTCTGGATTTTCAGGAATTTGTCCAGAATTTTTGGGAGCTTCCAGCTATTTTCGGGGATTATTTGGAGCAAGAGAGAGGGTTTCTGGAATTTTAATAAAAAAGAAATACAAAAAAGCCCTATGGGCCGGCCCGCTGGCCGGCCCACGTCCGCTGCCGCATCATATTTAAAAAAAATAAAAAAATAAAAACGCTTAGCTGGCCGACCCGCTCCGCACTTCACAATTAAAAAAAGTGCAAAAAAAAATAAACAGCGGGCGGCCCGCTCGAAAATTCGAGCGGGAGGCCCGCTCAATTTTCGAGCAGGCAAAAGCCGCTCTCTTTTTTTAAAAGCCCGCTGCTTCGATTTGCGGCCAGGAGCGCGCGCCTTTGGGCACGGGTCGGGCGCCCGTGCGCCCGACCCGCAAGCCCGATAAAGGGCTATATGCGCCTGTTGCGAATTTTGCAGGGGGAGCTCGGCCAGAAACGTTTTTAGGGTTCCTTTGCGATTTTTTACAGATTTTGGGGGTTTTGCCCCTCTTCTTCCCCAAGAGGCTTGGGCTAGGGCTTGGAGACCATTGGTGGAGCTTGGAGAAGCTTGGTGGAGGAGCAAATTGGAGGAAGCTAGGGCTCATTTGGGGAGAGCTTGGGTGATATCTTTCTTCCCCACTTTTGTAATTTGATATATCATATTTGTATTGAACTTGGATGAAGATTTTGTATAAGATTTTCATCTTATTTAGTATGATTGTGTAGTGTTAATTTGCTTGGGTTGTGGTTTATTGAGTTGGTTGTTAATGGTAGCCCTAATTTCCCTCTTTGCCCAATTTCGTTGCTAATGTTGGATCTGTAATTAGGGCACAATTTGATTGGTTAAGACCCGAGAGGGCACAATTTGAGAAAAATCTATGTTCCTAATTAGATTAGTGCCATGATAATATATCCAACCCTATTGCAAATTGTTGTGTTTTTAAAGATAAACTTTCCGATTGATTGTCCTTAGCTGGATAATCAATTGAGTTATATGCGGGTAATTAGAGCTTAATTAACGCCAATCGTAATGAACCCATAACCCATTGTCCTCGCCTAGCCATCCTAAATCCACATTTGGTTCTCCAACCCTACCCACTTAGGTTAGAATTTTAGTTTGCACCACACGTTTTTCTTCCACACTTCCACCCACGTTAATTAATTGAGGTTGTTGTTTCACACTTTATTTTTCTTTGTCCATCAAACTTGTGAACATAGAACGAATTGTCCCTATGATCCGACCCGGTACTCACCGATTATTTATTATTGTATTGACACTCCTACGCTTGGGAGTGAAAGGCGTGCCCCGTGCGTGTTTTTCGAGTCAACCAAGGTGCGCAAAATTGGCAGAATAATGATATCAAACACAGCAGCAGCAAAAATATGGGAGGCATAAAGTGTGTGCCTATGCGGGTGGTGGAGCACCAGCACCGTCCTGTGGTGGGGGAGGTGGTGGTGGAGGATGCTGGGAAATGGGACGGATAGCGGCATGTGAAGGAGGATGTGGCAATCGCGCAAGAATCTGGTTCATGGTAACCTGAATACTAGGGAGTAGAGCGACGCAAGACTGCACAGAGCTAACCGTAGCGGCCAGAGCTCGAAAATCTCCTCTAAGCCCACTAACTGCCCCCTCTAGAGCACATAGGTGCTGAACTAGGGTGTCGGGAGAAGGAGGGGCAGAGGGTCGAACAGGTGGTGATCGGGGCTACTGATCACTCCTTATTTTACACTTTTTTCCCGCATGTTTGCATGCCATTTAGATCACTCAAATCATGTTTTTCACGATATATCGACGATATTGCGATGCTTTTCATGATTTGTTGTTTTTGTCGCATTTCAGGTGATTTGGAGCGATTTGGAGTGATCTCGAGATGCGCCTACTCCAGAGTGTCACCGATGACCTCCCCGAGGGGTATTTTGCTTTTGGAGAGGAGCGGAAGAAGAAATAACGTCGCAGGAGCAACGAGGAGGCCAAAACAAGCTGTTTGGGCATTTTTGGTGTCCCACTCGGTCGAGTGAAGGAGTCACTCGGCCGACCAGCGAGACACCGCTCGGCCGACCTGATCGGACACGCTTCATGTGTGAACTCGGCCGAGCGACGGAGGCCACATCGGCCGAGTGACGAGACCCCGTCCGCCCGAGTGGCGCTCAGACGAAGCCATTCAAAAATCACCAACTTACTGTTTTTCGTCTGCCTGAGCTTCAGAAGACCCACTCGGCCGAGTGGCAAATGCCGACCGCCCGAGTACTAAGAAGCCATCGGCCGAGTGACGACGACTCACTCGGCCGAGCGACTCCCGAAGTGAAGACCCCCGAAGACCCAGACTTACTGGAAATTTACAGGGTTTCTCACTCGGCCGAGCGATTTTTGTCACTCGGCCGAGTGCGACGCGCTGCCTGTCGCGAAAATTGCGGATTTCAGGCTGCGCAGGGGCATTTTGGTCACAGTTTATTGGACGATTTTGGAGGGTATTTAACCCCTGTTTTTACCCTAGGTTAGAGAGCTTTTTCTCTTTAATTTTTGCATCTTTTTAGATTAACTTTTTAGCTTTATTCTTGTGATTGGAGAGGAGACAAAAGTTGATTTTTGTTGGATTATTTGAAGAACTCCATTGGTTTGTGTGTCTCTCCTCTAAAAATACTATTTTTATTGCTTATCTCAATATTGTGATGAATTCTCTTGTTAATTTCATTGATTATTTTTGTGTTTGTGCTATGAATTGTGAGTAGTCTCCACGTCTTGGGGCGTGGGGATGAACCCTACGAGCCCAATTTCAAATTTGTGATGAATTGGTAGAAATTTTGCTAGAATTTCTATTAGGGTTAGATTGGGATCGATTTACTACGGATGGCTAGGAGTTCATACCGATTGGGATTTGCAAGAGATTGGATCCCAATTCGGTAGGAAACCCTAGAAAATCCGAATTGGGTTGGAATCGAATTTCCGTAGTATCGGTTTGCAAGAGATTGGACTGATACTAGGGTTTCTGGTTGCAATTCCGTGCCGATACTCGTTTGCAAGAGATTGGACGGGTAGGAACTATCCCAACCTAGGTCGTGGCCCGAGTTTGCACGAGAGTGGGCTCGGGGCATGATTGAAAGATGATGTTGATCCTAATGCTAGCTTGCCTAGGCTAGGGTTTGCAAGAGATTGGACCCGAACCTAGGATAGCTATAGACCGGCAACAGCGCGAGAGCGTGAGCTAGGTATTACATTCAGTTGCAACTAGTTCATCCAAAATTTTATTCTAGCAATTTTGATACCAATGAACCACATTGAC
The DNA here is from genome assembly GCA_030789695.1 of Scilla litardierei. Classification (NCBI taxonomy): domain Eukaryota; kingdom Viridiplantae; phylum Streptophyta; class Magnoliopsida; order Asparagales; family Asparagaceae; genus Scilla; species Scilla litardierei. Next base: position 34,050,954 of record CM061142.1, read on the forward strand.
GAGATACGGTGAGTAGCGGGGATTCCCCATTCCCTGGACGTCCTTTATTTGATTTGATATCTTCGTACTTTGTCTGACGATTGTGACAGGATCGCCAAAGGCAAATTCTCTCTTTTCTGTTCTTAAATAGCCAGGTTGATTGGAGCAAGCACTTTCATTCGTCCTCCCTGTGTTCGATAACCCGCTCGCCGCTACACCGTGCGCTTGCGGTAAAACTACACGGTCGCACTTTTGGGTTACATTCCGGAGCGATCAAGTTTTTGGCGCCGTTGCCGGGGAGGCGATTGTGTTTGATCTTACCACCCTAGCTATTTCTTTCTTTTTGTTTTTATTTCATTATTTTTTACCTAACCCTTCCATTGTGCTAATCACTTCTTTGAAACTTTGTTTTCCCGTGCATGAACACGAGATCAACGACGGACCCTGAAGCTATATTAATTGATCCCGAGATTGAGCGTCCTGCACGGAGAATCAGAGCGGAGAGAAGACAAGATCCGGAAGGGAGGTTTATGACCAACCCGGAAACTGCAGAACAATTAGCGACAAGAATGGCGAGGATTATTTCTATTCGAGATAGGCTTCGGCCTAAGACCTCTTCTACGACCTCATCCATTGCCATGCCGGAGTTGGCGGCTGACAAGAACTTTGAGCTGAAGACTGGACTAGTGGTTCTGATGCAGCAGGATCCATTTCATGGGAATGCCCATGAAAATCCCCACTACCACATCCAGCTATTTTTGTCGAAGTGCGCCACATTTCAGATGACGGGGGTCTCCATCGATGCCATCAGACTGCGTCTCTTCCCCTTCACACTAAAGGACAAGGCACTTTATTGGTTGAGGACGCAAGCTGAGGGAGTCTTTACCACATGGGACGAATTGGCGAGTGCATTCATTGACAAGTTCTATCCGCCCTCCAAGCCGGTGAAGATTCGGAGCGCTCTTATGTCCTTCAAGCAAGGACCCCAAGAGACACTCTATGAGGCTTGGGAGCATTTCAAAGATATGCAGCATCAATGCCCGCACCATAGCATTGAAGATTGGGAGCTAGTTCATAGCTTCTACAATGGTCTCCAACCTGGGACCAAGCAAATTATCGATGCCGCGGCAAATGGTGCTATCTTATCAAAGACTCCCGAAGAAGCTACGGCCCTAATTGAGGAGATGGCCTCAAACAATCAACAATGGGGCGACGAGCGAGGACACTCTACGTCCTCCTTGAAGCCAACTAGCATCTATGAGGCGAAGGCCGTAGCAGAGCTTACAAGCAAGTTTGATTCTCTCCACAAGGTAGTGGAGAGACTGGAGAAGTTTATCACGGAGCCCCAAGGAACCCCTTCCACCTCCGCACCAACGAACCAAATGTGTGATTGGCAAGACTAATCTCAGGCCATGTATTTGGGAGGAGAGCAAGGAGAGGGATCCTTGGAGCAAGTACAATATGTCGCGGGGAACCAAGGATATTGGGCCAATCCGGCCACAAGAAATCATCCCGGTTTCTCTTATGCCAACAATGAAGGAGCTTTGAACCCGCCGCAACAACCACCTCAACAAGCTCGACCACCACCACCACCCCAACAACAACACTATCCGCCGAGGGGGCCTCCACAACAAAATTTCCAACCGAAGCAACAAGTCCCACCCTATAGGCCGCCCGGATACAATCAAGGGTGGAGAAATCAAAACCCTCCACAAGCTCAACAACGATCCGACTTCGAAGCTAGAGTGGAGGAGTTTATGGTCGAGCAAAAGAAGGTCAATGCTTCCTTGAAGGCGGGCCAAGACTCCCTTACAACCGTTGTGGCACAAATATCGGAGCAATTGGCGTTGCTCAATCAGAATACTCAACAATTGCCGGCTCAACCCGAGCAAACCCCACGGGGCAACACCGGCCACATCAATGCTGTGGTTGCCGTTACTACTAGAGGCGGGAAGGATACCACCCCCGCCATGATTCCTACCGAGGAACCCGTGGAGGAGAATGTAGAGCCGATCGAGCCGGTAGTTGAAGTTGATAGGGAGAAAGAGCCGCAAGAAAAGGAGAAATCTAGAGCGGAGCAATTGATTGAAGAGAGGCTCTTTATGCCACCGGTCCCGTTCCCCCAGAGGCTTGCTAGGGAAAAAATGGAGAAAAGGCTAGCAAAGTTTCTCGAGTATCTGAGAGGTGTTAGCCTCAACATCCCCTTCCTCGACGCCATCGTGGAAATCCCCACGTATGCTAAATTTTTAAAGGATTTGATTTCGGGGAGAAAGAGGAAGGAGAAAATTATGCTCGCCGAGGAGGGCTCTTGGTTCACCAAGAGAGAGAAGGAGCCGGCTAAATTCAAAGACCCGGGGAGTTTTCGAATTCCTTGCACTTTGGGCGGCGTCCCTCTACAAAAGGCGTTGGTAGATTTAGGGGCTAGTGTAAGCCTCATGCCTCTCTCCATGTTCCTAAGGCTAAACACCGGGACGAAATTGAAGCCCACCGACATGCGTATACAACTAGCCGATGGACGGATCACAAGGCCGGTAGGGATCACAGAGGACATCCCGCTACAAGTCCCGGGGGGCATATGTTTGCCATGTGACTTCGTGATCATGGACGTGAAGGAGGAGGGGGATACGTCATTGATACTTGGACGCCCGTTCCTCGCCACCGCCGGTGTCATTGTCGACGTGCGAGAAGGTACCCTAACATTGAACGTCGGCAACATCGAGGTGGAGCTTCATATTCCTAAGGCAATGAAACACATGCCTTACCACGAAGAGCTTGACTACATGGACCTCCTTGACGAGGTAATTGAGGAGGCGATCCCCCATTCGATCGGTGCTCTATTCGATGAAGATTTCGAGGAAGGGCCGAATTTAGGCCAAGATGAGAAGATAAATGATTCCCCCGACTTCTCCGCTGAAATTGATGAAGGCGACACTGATGTCGCAAGGATTCGAGATCTTTGCAAGCTCTCGAAATTGAAGTCACCGAAGAAAGCTCCGCCGATACGGAAATCGGCGTCACCAGTGAAACCGAGGACCAGAGCAAACACTAGCTTGGGGGAGCCTCCCCCCAACACTATTCGAGACGGGAAACCACCGAGGGAGAACACGTCGCCGCAACTTCCGAATCCAAGCGTTCTCCCCGGAAAGTTTGACGGGTGCATCTCATATGCACCAAACATCCCGCATTAATTGAAAATCATAGGGGGTCGAGCTCACGACCTTAAACGAGCGCTTATCGGGAGGAAGCCCGATGGTTATAGTTTTATTTTTACTTTTCTTTTATTTTTGTTTTAGAAATTTTTAGTGTTTTGAGTCGTTCGTCCAAAAATTTTGTGATAACGGGTCCTATTTTTCCTGACAGGAGAGGAGAACGAGGTACCCATCATTAGGAGGATGCACAAGGTGATGAGGAGCGCCCCAGGAAGGTGCTCGATGCTTAGGAGGAAGATGAAATTGACTGGAGGAAGAAAAACAGAGTTTAGAGCTCAAACGAAGACAAACAGCAACAAACAAAGCTCACTCGGCCGAGCATACTAGTCACTCGGCCGAGCACACAAGTTCGTCCGGCCGAGCCGCTCACGAACGAGGGCAGTCTGCTGTACCCAACTCTCTGTTTATTTTCCTGATTTCAGTATAACTGCTACTCGGCCGAGTATATATATTCACTCGGCCGAGTAAACCTGATACGCTCCTAGGGCGAGTCTTGCCGAGTAGCTTGAGCCACTCGGCCGAATGGACTTACTCCACTCGGCCGAGGGTGGCAAGGTCACTCAGCCGAAGCGTAAGCGGGGAGGAATTTTTCCGTTGAGTTACTCGGTCGAGCGACCTAGTCACTCGGCCGAGTCGTAACTTTTGCTATAAAAGGGGTCGCTGGGGGCTCGTTTTTCGAAAAGAGTTAAAATCGATCAGCCCGACCCTTCGCATCCCCAGCGCCCGAACCCCTCCCCCACTCGCCCGATCGCTCCTCCGCCACCGCCGCTCGGCCACCATTCGCCGGCCGAGCCGCCGCCGCTCCTCGCCCGAGTCACCGCCGGCGGCCACGCCTCCGGCCACCTCCGGTATCGCCGATTTTAGACTATTTCTCCTCTTTTGTGTATTTTTTGACGATCCATGTGTTAAACGAACCCCAAACCCAAATTAATTTCTATTTCTATCTATTATACCCCTAATGCTCCATACGTTTTGAATATTACTCGCTGATATCTCCGTTTCATGCGTAGGTTATTTTTGGGAGCTTAGGGGAGCCCAGGGGAGCTTCCAGGGACTGATTTGGGCTACGTGGAGGCGTCGTCTTCGCACGCTTCCATAGCTTTGCACTCGCGGCGTGTCGTGGTATATTCTTTCCTTTATTTTACGCACGCCGCACTTTTCAAGCTTTTTGGTGAGTGCTCGGGGCCCATATGCCGCCCCGGACACGGCCGCGGTCGAGGAGAGCTTCCGCCAAGCGGAAGCGGTCGGATGATGCCGGCCCCTCCCACGAGGTGGAGGACTCTCCTCCACCTTCTCCACCACACCCCGTCCACCCAGCACAGCCTGCAGGCCCCACACACCCCGCACAGCCTGCAGAGCCCGTACAGCCACTCCCTGCCGCTCCACAGCCACCACCTCCGGCTCCACTTATCGGGCCGCTGGGGATCACGTTCTGGAACGACGCACACCGCGTCGCTTTCAAGCGTATCTCCCAGTGCTCGATCGTACCCTCCAGGTTCGCACACCTTGCAGACCTAGGACGCCTGGGGGTACTCGAGGGGATGCTCACGTTGTACGACAACGTGGGCTGGCGAGATTTCTTCCAGGTGTCGGCGGACACGTTTATCCGTCCGACACTTGAGGTTCTTAGTTCGATCGCCCGGACCGACGAGGGATGCTCGTTTCGGTTCATGGACCGAGAGTGCCAGGTCACTCTTGGTATGATGAGAGCTTTCTTCTCGTGGCCCGACGTCCCCGGGGCCGACCGAGGTTACGCCCCCACCCATATCCCCCCACCTTCCTTCGATGCCGACGACTTCTGGGCCCGGATTATGGGTCTTCACGCTGCCTTTGACCCTAGTAGGGCCAAGGCCTCGGCCATTGTCCATCCCTGCCTCCGTATAGCTCAGCGCCTTATGGCGACGACCTTGTTGGCCATATATGAGCCGGGTACGATGTCCACGCCGGAGCTCTATATGCTCTACGCAATGACACGGCCCAGAGCTCTATCTAGGGAGGGTGATGAGTTGGTCCCCGCCGTCGTGATTGATGTCGCGGCTTGGTTTTTAGACCGTATCATCGTATCGGTGGGCGCTCGCTCACCGATATGCTGCGGCGGCCTGATCACCTTGCTCGCCCTTATGACCGGCGAGGATTTTCCAGATGACCTGCGACGAGCACCGGGCCCCACTTCACTGTCCATTGATGTTATGGTCCGGATGAAGATGCTGCGTCCGCACGGTGAGCGACACTGGGTCTGGCTGCACGGCCCTTACGGTGCCGATTACATGATTCTTCCGAGCCCAGCTCGGACTCAGATTGCACCGGCCCAGGTGGACTGGCTCCCTGCGATGGATGTTCTGATCCCAGCCGCATACGTGCTCGGCCGAGGAGGCCGAGCAGGCCCACGCTGCCCCTGCAGACCCTGTCGCGCCTGCCGAGCCCGCTGCCCCTGTTGACCCCGTGGTCCCTCAGCCTATCCCTGATATTTCTGCTGCTCCCGACACCTCTGTCCACACTGCTGTCGGTGTCGGGAGTACCCTAGCTGAGCCCACCTCCACTGCTTCCACGCCTGCCACCACCACCACTGGCCCTCTGTCTGCCGAGCCCGTTTCCTCTGCCCCACCCGAGCGCCCGCCGACTATAGTTGAGTGCGGAGAGCCCTCTTTTGCCACTGCCGTAGAGACCGTAGTCTCCACCTCTGTCTCCACCGATGCAGTATTCTCTGAGAGTGTCGTGGCGTCTGTCCACACTTCTGTGTCACTGACCTCTCTGGCCGCCTCATTGCCACTTTTGTATTCTTCTTTCGTTGCTGCTGCCTCCACTTCTCACCAGCCGGTGCCCCGGCCTCGCACTGAGGCCAGGCCCACACTTGCGAGCGTAGCACCTTTCGTTCCCTTGCCTGCTGAGCCCGTCACCTACGCCACCAGAGTACGCCAGCCCCGACCTGCACAGCCCAGACCGGTGCGTCCCTCTGCACCACCTCCCCCCGACACTGTACTTCTGAGCATTCGTGCTCTCGAGGGGGCGGTGAGTGACCTCAGAGGCGACCTTAGGACCCTGTCCGCCACTGTCACAGCGATGGCTGGCCGCTTCGACCTGCTCCCGCATATTCACTACTGCCTTACCCAGGTCCTGGAGCGTCTCCCCGCGTACCCCCACCCACCCAGCAGGTCACCACCCCCTCTCCTACACACACTTAGCCTGCTTCCACTTCCACACCCACACCCACACCTGCTCAGCGGCCTGCACCACCACCACCTCCGCCTCAGGACGGAGACGGCGCAACCCCACCTTCTTAGGCACTCTTGATGCCATCGATTCTTTTTGCCGTTGTGCTGCCTGTCTCTGCTGGGTCCTGATTCATTTTTCCCACCCCCTCCCCTCACTGTTTTTGGATACACATTTTCTTTACATATCTTTATATATCCTTTTTGGGAGAGAGGGAGAGTTTTTGGTGCCACACCTTTATATCTGTATCACTCCTTTATTTGCATGCATCATGTCCGCATCATATTTTTCGTTTCATTATTTTCTTATTTTTCCTCATGCATGCATCCTCACTTACCCCTCACATTACTTGTCTCTCGGTGTGCCACACTTCACACATTGAGGACACTGTGCCATTTAGCTTGGGGGAGTGAGTTCTCACGTTCTTTTTCTATTTACCACCTTTATTTTTAGTTTTTTTCACGCCATTTTCCGCTTTTGCACTTATTTTCATCATTTTTCTTTTATTTTACCATGCATCACGTTTTTCTTATTTTTCTGTGTGCCGCATTGTAAATAGTTTTATTTTTCCCCTTTATCTTTATTTCTTTTTTTCATCTCATGCTAGAGATGACTTTTCTGTGATGATGATGACGTGGAGTTAGCTTCTTCTATATGCATGCTATATTTGTCATGTCTTAGATTTTATTTCTGATATCATATACTGTGATTTGCCTTGCATTTAGAGATAGTAACCCACACTTTTTTCACATGAAAATGGATGAAATTTTATTATTAGCTGAGTCTGAATATTCATATGTATGCTATCGCAGAAAACACACCAAGATTCACGCATTGAATGCTTATATCTGGAGTACCGATTTCTTTTCCTATATCACTTCTATATGCATGATTTGTACATTTCACTTCAGGATGATTGAATGATGTTAGCTATGATGAATCTGGATTAGTTTAGCTTTTTTTGTGATCGAAACTGAGTAGATTAGATTACCCTGCTGAAGTTGTCGTGCACGTCTTATAGAGTGAACCGAGAGATATATTTATTTCTTTCTCCACAAATCTTGAACATCATTTCTCTATTTTAAAATCATTGGTGAATCTCCCCTTAGCGATTCTATTATATGGCATTTCCCTTGCTATTAATTCCTAGCTCCAAATTTCCCAAAACCAAAGAAAGAAAAAGAAATTTTTTTTTCTTGTATGTTCTTACTTCTCTCTGAGTTGGGATCATTGTGTATATGTGTTATTGAAAAAAAATGAAAAAAAATAGAAAAAAAAGAAAAAATAGAAAAGGAAAAGAGGAAAAAACCTCAATAAAAGATCCCATCTCATGTTCTCTCTTTCTTCTCTCTTTTCGTATTTATTTTCATTACTTTTGGAGCTTTATAAAGATGGGGATGTAAATATTTTTTTATGCCACCACGCTTATAGATAAGCTTGGGGGAGGGAATCCAATGATGTGTGAGAGAGTGACTACTTGACGTTGCACGACAACCTAGGCTAAGTAATATTCTATACTCGGTGAGATTATTTCTAGCTTTATGAAGTCCAGAAATCTATGCCTAGCACTCAGTTCATGAAATCCACACTTATCTATTCTTTCTATTCTATTGCGTGATACTCTTATACTCCTCATAGAAAGCATTCAATTGAAAAGTGTGTGATCTGCGATTTGTATACCGCTTTAAATGATTCAGACGGTGCTAATTCTAAAATTATTCCGTTTTTCATGATTATATCGTTGTTCGTGTGTTTTCTATTTCTATTTGCACTATTATACTATGATATTGAAATAAAATTCTTTGACATGTGTTTTTCATTCGGTGCATGCTATATGAGCGAGCAAAACCCACGTCCTGAGAAAATGATCTAGCAGCTTCCCTCTTCGCTTCTTTCTTTCTTCTTTGTTTTTATTTCGTTTTCGTTTTTTCTTCGTTCTTCATTTTTCGTTTTTCGCCGTTTTCGTTTTCCGAATCCACCGGGTTCGCCTTTTACTTATCTTCCTCGAGGACGAGTAAGAGGTAAGCTTGGGGGATTTTGATCACTCATTATTTTACACTTTTTCCCGCATGTTTGCATGCCATTTAGATCGCTCAACTCATGTTTTTCACGATATATCGACGATATTGCGATGCTTTTTACGATTTGTTGTTTTTGTCGCATTTCAGGTGATTTGGAGCGATTTGGAGTGATCTCGAGATGCGCCTACTCCAGAGTGTCACCGATGACCTCCCCGATGGGTATTTTGCTTTTGGAGAGGAGCGGAAGAAGAAAGAACGTCACAGGAGCGACGAGGAGGCCAAAACAAGCTGTTTGGGCATTTTTGGTGTCCCACTCGGCCGAGTGAAGGAGTCACTCGGCCGACCAGCGAGACACCGCTCGGCCGACCTGATCGGACACGCTTCATGTGTGCACTCGGCCGAGCGACGGAAGCCACATCGGCCGAGTGACGAGACCCCGTCCGCCCAAGTGGCGCTCAGACGAAGCCATTCAAAAATTGTCAACTTATTGTTTTTCGTCTGCCTGAGCTTCAGATGACCCACTCGGCCGAGTGGCAAATGCCGACCGCCCGAGTACTAAGAAGCCATCGGCCGAGTGACAACGACTCACTCGGCCGAGCGACTCCCGAAGTGAAGACCCCCGAAGACCCAGACTTACTGAAAATTTACAGGGTTTCTCACTCGGCCGAGCGACTTTTGTCACTCGGCCGAGTGCGACGCGCTTCCTGTAGCAAAAATTGCGGATTTCAGGCTGCGCATGGGCATTTTGGTCACAGTTTTTTGGACGATTTTGGAGGGTATTTAACCCCTGTTTTTACCATAGGTTAGAGAGCTTTTTCTCTTTAATTTTTGCAGCTTTTAGATTAACTTTTTAGCTTTATTCTTGTGATTGGAGAGGAGACAAAAGTTGATTTTTGTTGGATTATTTGAAGAACTCCATTGGTTTGTGTCTCTCTCCTCTAAAAATACTATTTTTATTGCTTATCTCAATATTGTGATGAATTCTCTTGTTAATTTCATTGATTATTTTTGTGTTTGTGCTATGAATTGTGAGTAGTCTCCACGTCTTGGGGCGTGGGGATGAACCCTACGAGCCCAATTTCAAATTTGTGATGAATTGGTAGAAATTTTGCTAGAATTGCTATTAGGGTTAGATTGGGATCGATTTACTACGGATGGCTAGGAGTTCATACCGATTGGGATTTGCAAGAGATTGGATCCCAATTCGGTAGGAAACCCTAGAAAATCCGAATTGGGTTGGAATCGAATTTCCGTAGTATCGGTTTGCAAGAGATTGGACCGATACTAGGGTTTCCGGTTGCAATTCCGTGCCGATACCCGTTTGCAAGAGATTGGACGGGTAGGAACTATCCCAACCTAGGTCGTGGCCCGAGTTTGCACGAGAGTGGGCTCGGTGCGTGATTGAACGATGATGTTGATCCTAATGCTAGCTTGCCTAGGCTAGGGTTTGCAAGAGATTGGACCCGAACCTAGGATAGCTATAGACCGGCAACAGCGCGAGAGCGTGAGCTAGGTATTACATTCAGTTGCAACTAGTTCATCCAAAATTTTATTCTAGCAATTTTGATACCAATGAACCACATTGACGAGATACGGTGAGTAGCGAGGATTCCCCATTCCCTAGACGTCCTTTATTTGATTTGATATCTTCGTACTTTGTCTGACGATTGTGACATGATCACCAAAGGCAAATTCTCTCTTTTCTGTTCTTAAATAGCCAGGTTGATTGGAGCAAGCACTTTCATTCGTCCTCCCTGTGTTCGATAACCCGCTCGCCACTACACCGTGCGCTTGCGGTAAAACTACACGGTCGCACTTTTGGGTTACATTCCAGAGCGATCAGCTACCGAGCACGGCTGCCGTAAACTAGTGGGGCCACTACAGGGTGTGTGTGGAGATGTGCTCACTAAAAGACGCTCAGCCTCTATGGGAGGCTGAGACGCAGGAATGCTCTCAGAAGTGTGAGCAGCGGCAGAAGCTGAGACGGTGACAGAGGGCGAGGAGGACAGATAGGTCGCTGACACAGAAATAGGGACAGACGTCACGACACTCTCGGTGAAGACAGCGGCAGCAGAGACGGTAGTGTCGACGACTAGTGAGGTCGTGTGATCAGCTGAAAATGGCTCCCCAGCGGTTAAGAAATCTGGTGAAGAAAGCGTCTCGACTGTGGAAACAAGCCGCTCTCAAGAATAGTGGTGGGGGCGCTCTCATATCTCACAGCAGAAATGGGATCAATGGACAGTGGCACAGAGGTGGTGGCAGTGGCGGTGGACTCAGCAAGTGTGCTCCCGACACTGACAGAAGTGTGGACAGAGGTGTCGGGAGGAGCGGTCAAATCAGGTGCAGGCTGAGGAATGGGGATCACCGGGTCCAGAGGTTGGAGGAGGGGCTCAGCAAAAGCGCCCTCAGGCTCAAGCACATACGCAACAGGGATGAGGATGTCCATCTCTGGTCTCAACTCCCCTCCTGCAGGTCCAATGTGGGTCCGAGCGGGGCTCGAAAGCACCATGTAATCTGTGCCATATGGACCGTGCAGCAAAACCCAGTGGTGCTGACCGTGAACATGCAACATCCGCATCCGGGCCATAACATCTATGGAAAGGGAAGTGGGGCCCTGGGGTCGATGCAAACCAGCTGGGAGGTCAACCCCGCACATGGGAGCCAGAAGAGTAATCAAACCGTCGCAACAGATAGGCATCCTGGCGCCGACAGAAATAATGATGCGATTTAAAAACCAACTGGCTAAATCGATCTGAACTGCATGGAGTAAGACGTCTCCACCTACCTCTAAGGATCTCGCTCTAGTCATCGCATAGAGCATGTAAAGCTCAGGTGTAGACATAGTCCCAGGCTCATACCTTGCTAAAAAGTGGTCGCCATAAGGCGCTGAGCAATGCGGAGGCATGTGTGGACTATAGAGGAGGCATTGGCCCGGCTAGGGTCAAAGGCGAGAGATGATCCCATGATGAGTGTCCAGAAGGCATGAGAATCGAATGACGGTGGTTATAACAAATTAATTTCGGATTTTCTCAAATACTCAAAACAATTCTGATAAAAATTCATTTTCAACAATTACCGTTTTGGCTTAACAAATTAATTTTCTATTCAAACATCCTCAAAATGTTTTCAAACTTCTACAGTAGCATCATATGATCATTGAGTGCTTCCCACATTAATTTCATAATTTTCTGAAGTCAAATCAATAGAGAACTCGCAAACCCGTTTTCTAAATGTTTTGGCCTAAAACTCGTATCTCCGTAGTCCAGACTACGAAATAGATTTCGTAGTCACGATCCTCGTGATGATACGAACCCGTGGCTATATTTTCGTAATTTTTCGGAGTCGTTTAACCCCAGGGGAAAAATTGTAATTTCGTCGCAAAATTGTAATTTCGACTTTTCACTAATCACTTTTAACTTAGCTTAATTACCTAGTTTAATCACCTAACTGTCGGTAACCTCACACGTTTTGTTAGTGGAAGAGTTTTAGTCTAAATTGCAACTCTTTTGTCAAAAAGCTAAACCTTTGCATTTGTTTCATTTGACTAATTATTAATTGCTTAATTATTTAATTAATACCTAAACCCTATATAATCCCCTCAGCTAATCCTCTTCTCCTTCACTCAATTAATCTCCTAGGCAAAATAAACTCCTATCCCTCTTCCATCAGCTCGTAACACACGCAAGCCCTTAATCCTTTCATTATCATTCATTAACCCTTCTTCCACTAAATCCCCCAGGCAAAGAAACATAGGCTACTCGAAGAGCCCGTAACCCACTCCGATCTCTTCACCTCACCCACGCCCACACCCCTCTTCCCTCGACGGAGCTCCGACGCTCGACCACCGCCGCCTAGGCTTCGACCCATCTCCGCTCCACCGTGAAAACCGCCTCCCGTCAATGCCTGTCGAAGCCCGAGCGCCCAGCGGCTCCACTCCACCGGAGCTCACAGCCGCTTCGACCTCGCCTCCGCCCCAGTGAGCCCAGCGACGCCGTCTCCTCGTCTTCCCGCAGTCCCGGAGCTTCGACGAAAGGCCCCGCCTCCGCCTACACCCACGACGGCGAGTGCTGCTCCCCTCCTCTGTTCCCGCCTCAAAACAGGGCACCCCGGCAAGCTTTGCCGCCGCCGGGATCAGTCCGCCCCCAAGTGCTCGCCCCACGTCGAGCTCCGCTGTCGCCTTCGACGACCGTACACCGCCTCGTTGGGCCCCGACCACCTCTCCACCGGCCTACCCCCACGCACGAACCTCCGCCTCCTCTGCTCTCCGTCGAGAGCTCTGACAGCTCGACGGCCGCACACACCTCTCTCTCGCCCTCAGCAGCACTTCGGAGCCCACCGCCCCCGCTTCATCCACTGCCAGCGACACCCCGAAGCCACGACGCCGCTCGTCGCCGCCGTCGTTAGCTCCGTCGCCTCCGTCGTGAGCTCCCAACAGCACAGCTGCCCGCTTCCCTCCGTACAGCGCCGCCTCCACCGGAGCTCGCCGCTGCCGACTGACGACGACGATGCCTTGCCGCAACGCCGCGACTCCGTCGCCGCCCTCGCACCGTCGCCCGTCGCCGCAGCCATCTCGACAAATGCCCCTCATGCCGTTGTACACGAAGAGAGGGTGAGATCAAACGTTTTTAAAACAAAATACATTTTTGTATACGTATTTGAATACGTATTTACGTATTTAGGTATATTTATAAAAGGATATTATTGGATTTAAATTGATAGTAATTCGTACAGGCCTCAGAAAATTGCGAGACTAGCCTCAGAAAATCAGAAACGTCGAAATGAATCCATTGGCGTTAGTTTCATCGCCATAAGGCAAGTATATTTCTCACAGAAAATTTTAAAGACAAAACTTAAATATGTTAAAATCCTTTTAAAATTCGTAGCTTGCAATTTTTACGTACACTAACGTACGATAAAAATATATGTTACAGTACTTGTAAATACGATCATTTTGACATCTTGTTTACAGAATTCTGATCTACGGTTTGCCCAGAATAAATCTTTGAACGTGAGTAATAATAATAATTTCTTGTTTTAAAAATCCTTTTAAAATTCGTAGTCTGTGATTTTTACGTATACTGACGTACGATAAAAATATATGTCGTAGTACTGGTAAATACGATCATTTTGACATCTTGTTTGAAGAATTCTGTCGTACGGTTTGCTCTAAACAATTCCATGAACATATGTTTTAAAAATAGTTTCTTGATTTTAAAATTGTTTTTGGCTATTTTAAATTGTCTAAAAATTGTTAAAAATTAGTTCACAAATATTGAAAAATAATTACTAGTCTTAGAAAAATATTCTAAGCTAATTTAAACTCATTTGCTAAGTTAAATCATTTCTTGCTTATTCTCTTATCTCTTTAAGTGATTTCTATGTTTTCGTTTAATTGCTAAACCGAGTCGTGAAGACGTGAACTTTTGTGAAACTATTATGCGGACTACTGAGACACCGAGACTGAATTGACTGAATGGAAGATGGAACTTTAACAGTAAAAGAATGGAAGATGGAACTTTAACAATATAGAATGGAAGATGGAATTTCAACAATAAATTGATAGTACACGTTCTTTTGACCGACACTTGACTTAACATGGGTTTGGGGTAGTCTGTGATCACAAGTGTCACAGAATGACTGGATGCGCCATACTAAATTACCTCCAACACATTACGGGGGTTAGATCCTTGACCATTGCCGTATCGAAACTGTGGGTAAGCCTCGGAGTTGCTCCCGTCGCAGGCTGCATGTTGGTTATTTCTAGTACTCATGGACATGGACTTATCACTATGATAGACTGGTTATATATTAATTGTTCTAACATATTTTTCTACAGGATTGCTACAGTTTGGTTATTGAATGCTAAATTGTCACAGGTTGCTGATAGTATTGCAAATTGTTATTGAATAATGAAATTGTTACAGGTTACAAATGGTATTGCAAACGGCTATCAAATGATTAAATTGTTACAGGTTGCAAATGTTTAGCTGCTTTAACTGCTTTAACTGTTTTAACTGCTTTAACTCTTTTAAGTTCAACTTATTACTATTCTTTAATTCTTTTAAAGTTAAAATTATTGTTTGTTTTTAACTCTTTTAAAGTTTAAACTTATTGATTGTCTTTAAAGTTAAATTTATCGCTTGTCTTTAACTCCTTCAAATTAAACTTATTGCTTGTCTTTAAAGTTCAGCGTTGTTTAATTTTAAAATGTCCAACATTTTGGTTTTGAGATTATCTTGCCGAGTAAACCTCGCTGACGGACATTTCACTTTGTTGTTTTACGAAATGTCCGTTAGGTATCGATAATGAGTTCTTTGATGACACTACTGCAGGAGTCGAGCCAGTGCTCAAAGACTATGTGGGGGTATCTACTCACTGAAGACTAGACTTTTACCTTCGTGTCGGTACTTTTATATATATTTGAATAATGTAATTTGTATACTTTGTTTGTATTGGCCATACTAGGCACGAGCTGTATCTTAATTATTGTACACTGGATATGTAATAATGTTGTATGAGCTGCTTCTTAAATTTGCATGCAAGGATCTGCAATTTTTATACAGACGCTTAGTGTGTTTAAGCCAAGGAGGAAGAAAAGGTAAAGATTTCAAAAGAAAAAAAGTACTCCTTCTTGTCTTAAGCACATCGCGGATCCGCTCGCGTCCTCGCTCCAGGTATAATGGGAAGCGGGGCGTGACAGGTTTTAGTGGCGGCCCATGCAGGTCATGCTTATGCAAATACTTTAAGATCGGTTTAAATGACATTAATATCTAAGTGTACAAGTAGAATAGATTTATTCTAACCTACCTTACATTACGGTTGAAGTATGGCAGGTGATCACTCCATATTTTACACCTTTTTCTGCATATTTGCATACCGTTTTGATCGCCCATATCACGCTTTCACGATTATTCGACAATATTGTGATACTTTTCACTATTTCTTGTTTTTGTCATATTTCAGGAAATATGGAGCGATTTGGATCGATTGTGAGATCAAGAGGATTTGCACCCACTCCGGAGTGTCAACCATGGCCCTTTTGAGGGTTATTCTGCAATGGAAGAGGAGTGGAAGAAGAAAGAACGTCGTAGGAGCGACGAGGAAGCGAAAAGATGGAGATTGGGCATTTTCAGCATGCCACTCGGCCGAGTGAAGGAGTCACTCGGCCGAGCATTGAGACCCCGCTCAGCCGGCCAGATCGGACACACAACAGAGATGTATCAGCGTGCACTCGGCCGAGCATCGCACGCCCACTCGGCCGAGTGAGGAGACTCCGTCCGTCCGAGTGGCACCCAGACGACGGCAAGCCAAAATGTCCAACTTACTGTAATCCGTCAGTCTGCCCTAGAAGCCCGACTCGGCCGAGTGACGAAAGCCGTCCGCCCGAGTACCAAATGCCCCTCGGCCGAGTGACATTTGCCACTCGACCGAGTGATGCCGAGGACACACGGCGCCCAGACTTTCAGACAGCCTCTCACTCTTTTGAAATCTGCTATCATTCCAGCAATCAAAGTATTTTTCTCATATTTTTTATGGATAGTAGACTTCATGACGGTTCCAACGCCGCCAAGAACGCGCAAATCGGAGGTCGGATGAAATCTGGGGAATTTCTGCAAGTTGATGCTGCAATGCTGGAATTTCCACTCGGCCGAGTCACATTTTCCACTCGGCCGAGTGCGGCCTGGGCCCAGATTTTAAGTTGCGGTTTGGGCTGTTTTTGGGCACGAATTTGAGGGGTTTTTTAGGGTTTCTTGCTAGGGTTTTGGGAGAGTATTTAAGGGGTTTGTAGCCACCATTAGAGGGGGGTTCCCAAGATGTTTTAGGAGGATTATTTTAGAGGTTAGGCCATGCCCTAGGCCCCCTCTTGGACCTAAAAGCTTGTATTTTGGATTGAAGATCTTCATTAAAGCTAAGTATTTTCTTTTTTATTTGAATCTTTGTTTTTCTATCTTTTTGTATGCAAGCAATGATTTCTATTGATTCTCATATCCTTATTGCTATGCTAGAGTAGATTTGTTGTTCTAGGGTTTGGGGATGAACCCTATGGATCTAATTTCATATTTGTGATGAATGAATTTCTAAATTGCTAGAATTGCTAGGAGGTTGGGTTGTGATTGATTTACTACGGATAGCTAGGGATTTCCATCGATTTGGGATTTGCAAGAGATTGGATTCTAATCGATGGGAAGGCCTAGATATTCGATTTAGGTTTACAATTGGGTTTCTCTAGATTTGGTTTGCAAGAGATTGGACCAAAGCTAGGATTTTTAATTGTAAATCTATACACATATTCGTTTGCAAGAGATTGGACGAATACGAACTATCACAACCTAGATCGTAACCCGAGTTTGCACGAGAGTGGGCTCGAGGGGCGATTGGACGATGATGTCGATCCTCATGCTAGCGGCTTAGGCTAGGGTTTGCAAGAGATTGGGCCCTACCCTAGGTTTGCTATAGACCGGCAATAGCGCGAGAGCGTGAGCTTGGTTCTCTATTCAGTTACGACTAGTTCACCTCAACACAAGTCTAGTAATATTGAGATTCACTATTTACGATGATGTATGACGATCCGTAGTGGGAATTCCCTAGCCCTAGACGTCTTTATTTGATTTTATATCCCCATACTTTGCCCGACGATTGTGACAGGATCGCCGCAAGGCAAATTCCCTCTTTTATTATATTGTATTTGAATCGATATTTGACCGATTTTTCTATCTCCGACACCGACATCCACCACCATTGCCATTATATCATACCATAGCCATCTCCACCAATAATACATTCGTAGTCAAACCAACCTAGGATAGATTGGAGCTCAACACCACCTCCTCGTGTTCGATACCCGCTCGCCACTTGACCGTGCGCTTGCGGTAAAACTACAACTGTTCTCTGGGTGTGTATCCGGGGCCGACCAAGTTTTTGGTCGTGCTCTTGGATTGCATTTTGGAGCGATCAAGTTTTTGGCGCCGTTGCCGGGGACGTGTTTTCCGTTGGTGCCAATTTGTCACAATTAGGTTGATTAGATTACATTAAAAAAACAAAAAAAACACATTGAGAGAGATTTTTTTTTCCCCACCACCTACTATTAGTATCTTTATTTCTCTTTGTACCACTGACGTCTTTTCCAGGTTGTTTACTTTGATTGATCAGGTACAGTTGTTGCAGCGATGGTGCTTCCAAAGAAAATGCGAGCGGGCTCTATACAATCCTACATATATCTCGATGCATTCTATCAGGCTGATGGAGAATCCTTCGGGGAAGCCTTGTCTAGGTTTGAAGGAATGTTAGAAATGTTCCAGACGGAGTCAGACCACGAGTGGAATGACTCCACGCTATTTGATATCTTCACTAGAAGGCTAAAGGGACCCTCACGTGAGTTTTTGAAGAGGATGCAAGTAGGGAAGTTCAGAGATCTACAGTTGGCAGCAGCCTTGGAGCAAATGATAGATGATGCTCGATCTACCGGTTCACTAACCGTTACGGTAAGTAAACCATACGACCAAGTATTCATCGATTTTGTTATGGCTAATGTCTCTAGCGCAGGTACTATCATAGATGGAGTGTATGCTTCACTTGAAGGTGATCATATCCACCTTTATACCATCAACACTCCACAAATAGAGACATCTGAGTTGTCAAAGGAGGACACGTACACGGACCTATTGAGAAACATTGTCGACATAGTTCGAAATTCCGGCCCATTGACAATAACGGCAGGTGATCCTTTTGATCTTGAATTTCAAAACTTTATTACTCATTGTATCTCTTCCACAGGCACAATTGATGATGGAGTCTACGCTCTAATTGAGGGGCACAAGACCCATTTTTACACCATGGTCGAGATACATGAGCCTATAGAGCCACCTTATGCCGTCGTCGCCTCCCCCTGCCACCATACTGAGTCAGAGCAGCCTATACCATCAGAGGATATTATTGTGGAGGTCATGCATACAGTAGCGGAGCAGACCATCGAGGAGGACGTGACTTTGGACGATGACATCTGCACACAGATGGAGCCCGAATTGTGCCCCCCTCCTTTCGAGCTACCGCAGCCATCCCCACCTTCTACAGAGGCTGAGCATCCCTCAGAGGACCACACTTCCGCTGATGTTGAGGAAAATCCCACAGAGCTTATGGCTCCCCTTCAGGGAGATCTCTTTACTCCCTCATCTCCTACATTTGATTTTCCTCCCGTGTATGATGTCTTTTATGATTCAGATTTTGGCGACTCATCGTGCCTTTTGCAGGATTCATGTACATACGATCAAGAGGTACGATGGGACGTATACGAGGAGGAGAGCGAGGAGTTAGCACCCATGGATGCTATTGAATATGATCAGGAGGTGCGATGGGATAAGTCTGACGATGATGAGGAGCTGCCTGATGAGACCTACGCTTATATGCCCAAGCTCCCTGAACAACCTGAGGCGAACAACAAGGAGTTGATCGACGTGGTATACGAGAGTAGGGATTTATTTCCAGGGAAGTGTTGTCAACCATTTTTAATTTTAAATACTTATGTTGATGACCCTCTTTGGAATACATTTATTTTGGGGAAGAATTATCCACATCAGATTGATGCGGCTTATCTCTTGCAGGGTACAGGTGGAGTCCTTGGAGAGGTGCTGGGAGCCGCATTGCTGGAGTCTGATGGAGTCTGTGGACACACGCGCCTGGCGGAGCCACGGAAGGAGCAGTTGGAGCAGTTGCCTGCACCGGCAAAGATACTGGATCCGCCTTTTGCTATATGTGATATCAATCCAGTAGTGTAGAAATTTTTATGCTTTCAATAAACCCGAATTCTCTCGACAGCGAGAGGACCGTATAGATTTTCTTGAATAAATATCACCTCATATGATGGCAACAAAAATCTTTTACACCCCACACCCATTATATATATTAATTCCCCTCTCCATATTTTGATACGCCACATCCTTTTGCTCACCACCATCGAGCATTTCTTTAAAGTGAATACTCACTTTCTTATTCATTTGACTTGATCACGCTTTACAAAGCCATGACATTTTTGATTAAGTCATTTGAATAGGATTGTTTGGTATAAGCTTGGGGGAAAGCGCTCTCATGCATATTGAATGTGCATGTAGTTGCATTAGGATTTCATGTCATACATTTCATCATTTTTTCATTCACCTCCCTCATATTTACCGTTGTTCCTCATATTCTTCCACTATGATCACATTGAGGACAATGTGAAGTTTAAGCTTGGGGGAGTGCATTTCCATGCCATTTGGTTGCATTAGTTGCATTTTTACTTTATTTTAGGGTTTTTAAAATTTTTTCAAAATTTTTGCATCATCTTTTTGAATTTTCCATCTTATTTTCCTTTTATGTGTGTTCATGCATCATGTTGTGTGCTTGTTTTTCTTTTCTTTCCTCTCTTTTATTTTTTCTTATTTCTTTATTTTCCTTTCTCTTCTTTTGCTAGATGCGTTCCTTATGATGATATCTCTTATTGCTTAAGTAGCCATCACGATGCTTATTATTCCTTGCCATGCTACTTAGAATATTCCATACTCTTGCTATTCACATGTGCTTGCAAATCTATTTCTTTTGATGATTCATCTACATGAATGCATGATATTAATTGAAGCTGAATGTATGGATTAGTGTTTAGTATGCTTTTGTTGGAAATGCACCAAGATTCACGCATCATTAGTATATCTGAAGCATCAGTTTTATTGTCTTATTCACCTTCTGTTGCATGCTTGATATGATTGTGTGCTTTACCGCTTGACTTCACTTTTTATTAAGATGATTGAGAATATCCATGCTTACATATGAGTTTTAGTTGGAGTATTATTTTATTGAACCGTTCGTGCACATCTTATAGTGAACCGAGTGTTACATTATTTCTTTCTCCACATATATCTTTTTATTCTCTACATGTCACTTGAGTCCACCTCCTAAAGCTACTTATATCGCATCTATTTCCCAAAAATCCCCACAAAAGAAAAAGTTAGCTCCAAAAAGTCCAAAAAGCCAAAAAGGAGCCAAAATCCAAAAATACAAATCATATAGCTCCTACAAAAATCCAAAAAGAAAAATGAGAAACAAATAGTTCAAAAGAAAAAAAAAGAAGAAAAATGTTTCTCTATCTTATTATTGGAGCCACAAAACACTTGGGAAAACCAAGGTAAAAATCACATTTTCCACTATCATATTCCTTTAGATGCGATGCTTCAAGCTAAGTTTGGGGGGGTGAATTCATTTGACCATATGAGTGAGTATGACATTAGAGTGGAGACGTGCATGAATGGGAATATTCGATAATGCTTAGACTTTGCGAAATATATTAGATATGGAGATTTTTCATGATTTGAAATTAATACGTAAATGCCATGACTCTTATTCTATTCTCTATTGCATGTTTGGTGTGTATCTTATATGCTTCAGTTATAACTCTTGATTGAAAAGTGCATCGCCAACATTTGTATATTAAATCCTATGAAATGCGTGATGTGGATATGAATTGACTGTATGAATTTAGAGAATCCCTTTTGTTGTTCTTAAAAACTTGCAAGTACCATGTTTATGTAAGATATGAAATCCTTATAGCATGTGATTTGTATTTTCCAAGTTATCGTGATGTGTAGCTTATGGCTTGAGATCTGAGAGAAGAATCTAGCGACCCCTTCCACCTCGTGTTCTTTCTTTTTTCATTTCATTTTCTTTATTTTCATCTCCCGAGTTCGTCTCTCTACTTATCTTCCTCGAGGACGAGTAAGAGGTAAGCTTGGGGGATTTTGATCACTCCATATTTTACACCTTTTTTCTGCATATTTGCATACCGTTTTGATCGCCCATATCACGCTTTCACGATTATTCGACAATATTGTGATACTTTTCACTATTTCTTGTTTTTGTCATATTTCAGGAAATATGGAGCGATTTGGATCGATTGTGAGATCAAGAGGATTTGCACCCACTCCGGAGTGTCAACCATGGCCCTTTTGAGGGTTATTCTGCAATGGAAGAGGAGTGGAAGAAGAAAGAACGTCGTAGGAGCGACGAGGAAGCGAAAAGATGGAGATTGGGCATTTTCAGCATGCCACTCGGCCGAGTGAAGGAGTCACTCGGCTGAGCATTGAGACCCCGCTCAGCCGGCCAGATCGGACACACAACAGAGATGTATCAGCGTGCACTCGGCCGAGCATCGCACGCCCACTCGGCCGAGTGAGGAGACTCCGCCCGTCCGAGTGGCACCCAGACGACGGCAAGCCAAAATGTCCAACTTACTGTAATCCGTCAGTCTGCCCTAGAAGCCCGACTCGGCCGAGTGACGAAAGCCGTCCGCCCGAGTACCAAATGCCCCTCGGCCGAGTGACATTTGCCACTCGACCGAGTGATGCCGAGGACACACGGCGCCCAGACTTTCAGACAGCCTCTCACTCTTTTGAAATCTGCTATCATTCCAGCAATCAAATTATTTTTCTCATATTTTTTATGGATAGTAGACTTAATGACGGTTCCAACGCCGCCAAGAACGCGCAAATCGGAGGTCAGATGAAATCTGGGGAATTTCTGCAAGTTGATGCTGCAATGCTGGAATTTCCACTCGGCCGAGTCACATTTTCCACTCGGCCGAGTGCGGCCTGGGCCCAGATTTTAAGTTGCGGTTTGGGCTGTTTTTGGGCACGAATTTGAAGGGTTTTCTAGGGTTTCTTGCTAAGGTTTTGGGAGAGTATTTAAGGGGTTTGTAGCCACCATTAGAGGGGGGTTCCCAAGATGTTTTAGGAGGATTATTTTAGAGGTTAGGCCATGCCCTAGGCCCCCTCTTGGACCTAAAAGCTTGTATTTTGGATTGAAGATCTTCATTAAAGCTAAGTATTTTATTTTTTATTTGAATCTTTGTTTTTCTATCTTTTTGTATGCAAGCAATGATTTCTATTGATTCTCATATCCTTATTGCTATGCTAGAGTAGATTTGTTGTTCTAGGGTTTGGGGATGAACCCTATGGATCTAATTTCATATTTGTGATGAATGAATTTCTAAATTGCTAGAATTGCTAGGAGGTTAGGTTGTGATTGATTTACTACGGATAGCTAGGGATTTCCATCGATTTGGGATTTGCAAGAGATTGGATTCTAATCGATGGGAAGGCCTAGATATTCGATTTAGGTTTACAATTGGGTTTCTCTAGATTTGGTTTGCAAGAGATTGGACCAAAGCTAGGATTTTTAATTGTAAATCTATACACATATTCGTTTGCAAGAGATTGGACGAATACGAACTATCACAACCTAGATCGTAACCCGAGTTTGCACGAGAGTGGGCTCGAGGGGCGATTGGACGATGATGTCGATCCTCATGCTAGCGGCTTAGGCTAGGGTTTGCAAGAGATTGGGCCCTACCCTAGGTTTGCTATAGACCGGCAATAGCGCGAGAGCGTGAGCTTGGTTCTCTATTCAGTTACGACTAGTTCACCTCAACACAAGTCTAGTAATATTGAGATTCACTATTTACGATGATGTATGACGATCCGTAGTGGGAATTCCCTAGCCCTAGACGTCTTTATTTGATTTTATATCCCCATACTTTGCCCGACGATTGTGACAGGATCGCTGCAAGGCAAATTCCCTCTTTTATTATATTGTATTTGAATCGATATTTGACCGATTTTTCTATCTCCGACACCGACATCCACCACCATTGCCATTATATCATACCATAGCCATCTCCACCAATAATACATTCGTAGTCAAACCAACCTAGGATAGATTGGAGCTCAACACCACCTCCTCGTGTTCGATACCCGCTCGCCACTTGACCGTGCGCTTGCGGTAAAACTACAACCGTTCTCTGGGTGTGTATCCGGGGCCGACCAAGTTTTTGGTCGTGCTCTTGGATTGCATTTTGGAGCGATCAGCAGGTCGACCAGATACTCACGGCATCATCAACAATGACATCTTGGGTATCCTAAAGGAAATACTGGAAATTCAACGCCAAATTCTCCATGAGGCTACCGAACTGGTAATCACTAGTATAACTAAATCTTTTCCATTCACGTCGATTTGACACCCATCGTCTTTATTATCATTGCTAGCATATTTTATCGTGCTACATGTATTTGTCTTCATAGCGTGCCCACTTCTTGATTTGAAAGTTTCCTATTACTCCTTATCAAAATTCGCAACGAACTATTTCCATTGAACCTCATTACTTTTTCGAACTCTTAACCCTTGCTTAGGAACTCGTGTTCCATTCTTAGTTATATCATCTCTAGTAACCTCTTTTGCTAGCAGTTATAGTTATTTTCATATGTTAAACCATCTACCCACTTCATCACCTTTCCTTCAATTGATGATGGCACACATTTAAATGATAAGCTTCCTTCAATGGACCATGATCCAGTCAATGTGCTTGTCTAAGTTTGTTGGATCAACCTAGCTAGACTGGGTACAAGTGATCATGGCTTAGTCACTTCCTTGGCTGTGTCCGTTGGACCGCAAGTACGTGAATCATGATTATGTAACACCATCGATCTTCGTCACTATCATCCTTCATTTAGCTTGATGACCTTTCGATTGACCTTCTTAGAATATTTCTATTTTTAGTACGCTTGAACTCTAGCTACGTCTATTTTAAGGAGGGTAGCATTCAATTTTCGATCACCAGAGATTCGAGTTCGACAACAGAAGCAGATCGATGGACACTCAGAAGTATTGGAGGATGGTACTAGAGAATTTGAGACGAGCCAAACCACGAATTGTAAGTGTAGATTGTTACATCTTCTTCATCTTTCTTGAACTCGTATTTCTCTTCTACCCATTACTTTCATCATGTACCCGATTTTCCCATTGTTTGAATTTTCCCGCCTACTATCTCTCCCCCCTATTTATTGTGTTTTGTCCGTTTCCTCTCCTCAAGCCCCGATCCCGCCTAACCTAGCCTAGCCTACCCTACCCTATCTATGACTTTTGGCACCTACACTATCAATGACTTTCGACGCACCCCTTTAAAACCCCATCATCTCTCCCTCTCCAACCCATCCTGTGGCATCCTCTCCGTCGAGACGACGCCCACCCCTTCGTCGTGCCTCTTCCTTCGTGAGCTCAACCCATCTCCTCTCAAGATCCCTCGGCCTCACTCGAGATCCACCATGCCACCCGATTCCGCTGAGCCGTCGCAACCGTCGCCACCATGGATCGACAGCCACCGATGGCCCATCGATGACTTTGGGGATTGTTGAGCTTAGCGACAGCCCTCGCCGTCACCATCGTTGTTGCCGTGTGGTTGAGTTCTTGGGAATTCGTCGTTCTTGGTATTCTTTGGAGTTCCTTTTTCTAGTTCTTCCCCCTTGAGCTGCCCTGCTTCGATTCCCTCTTAGGGCCGCTCCTTCGTGTTTGTGGATTCGTGAGTTTTTGGTCGTTGAATTGCTTAGGGCTGATGGTGATGACAGTAGTTGTTGACCATTGGTGTTGGCATGTAGTATTATTGTCGATGGGTGTTGGCATGTTGTTGGCCTTAGGTGCTGAAGTTGGATGCCGATCTTGCGTTTGGATTTGGATAATGATTTCGGTGTTGGATTGTTTTTAGGCATTATGGAAGTTGATACAAGGAGTGGTAGTGATGAGTATAGTGATAAGTACGGTCTTTAGTAGTTGGCCTTGTACTTGTTTATTTTTTTTGTTTTGGATGATGACTTGTCTTTGGTACTTATGTGAGTTGATGTCCTTTGTATTCGGCTGGTTAAGGTTTAACAGCACGAATCCATATGTATTAGTCCATACGTCTGTGTATGCTATATTGATGACTTACTTGGCTTGGCCCCGTTAGTCATCATTAGCCTAAGTTGAAATTTTTAATTTTATGATCTTTTTTATGTGATTGATTATCTTGCTACTGACTTATCACCTTAGGTTCCAAGTTCGAACAGATGTTATTATAATAATTATCATTGTCATGTAATGCCATATTAACATTGGCAACTTGAAAAGTCAAGATAATTATTATGATGATACTGGTCTCAGGACTAGTTATAGAAGCTATGGTGATGTTAATGTTTATTAGTAATATCTCTTGTTTTCATAATGCTGTGATATCACAATATATTTCATGCTATTAACAACTTATTTTCTAAATTGTAATCATTCGTCTAGTTTTCCATTTTACCATTTATTTGCTTGAGCTTCTTAATAACAATAATTATTTTATTTTATAAAGTTTTGAGAAATTCCGAGGACGGAATTTTTTAAGGAGGGCATAATGTAACGGCCTGTATTTTTCAAACACATTTAATTTAAGTATTTAACGTAATTTCATTTTAAAAGGTATTTTGTAATGGTTGATTAGGAGTTTTAACTGATTACAAAAATTCTTATAAAAATATTTTGAAGCACTAGACTAGTTATAATGTATTTCAGTAATTTCGGATTTTCTCAAATACTCAAAACAATTCTGATAAAAATTCATTTTCAACAATTACCATTTTTGGCTTAACAAATTAATTTTCTATTCAAACATCCTCAAAACATTTTCAAACTTCTACAGTAGCATCCTATGATCATTGAGTGCTTCCCACATTAATTTCATAATTTTCTGAAGTCAAATCAATAGAGAACTCGTAAACCCGTTTTCTAAACATTTTGGCCTAAAACTCGTATCTCCGTAGTCAAGACTACGAAATAGATTTCGTAGTCACGATCCTCGTGACTATTCGAACCCGTGGCTATATTTTCGTAATTTTTCGGAGTCGTTTAACCCCAGGGGCAAAATTGTAATTTCATTGCAAAATTGTAATTTCGACTTTTCACTAATCACTTTTAACTTAGCTTAATTACCTAGTTTAATCACCTAACTGTCGGCAACCTCACACGTTTTGTTAGTGGAAGAGTTTTAGTCTAAATTGCATACTCTTTTGTCAAAAAGCTAAACCTTTGCATTTATTTCATTTGATTAATTATTAATTGCTTAATTATTTAATTAATACATAAACCCAATATAATCCCCTCAGCTAATCCTCTTCTCCTTCACTCAATTAATCTCCCAGGCAAAATAAACTCCTATCCCTCTTCCCTCAGCTCGCAACACACGCAAGCCCTTAATCCTTTCATTATCATTCATTAACCCTTCTTCCACTAAATCCCCCAGGCAAAGAAACATAGGCTACTTAAAGAGCCTGTAACCCACTCCGATCTCTTCACCTCACCCACGCCCACACCCCTCTTCCCTCGACGGAGCTCCGACGCTCGACCACCGCCGCCTAGGCTTCGACCCATCGTCGCTCCACCGTGAAAACCGCCTCCCGCAACGCCTGTCGAAGCCCGAGCGCCCAGCGGCTCAACTCCACCGGAGCTCACCACCGCTTCGACCTCGCCTCCACCCCAGTGAGCCCAGCGACGCCGTCTCCTCGTCTTCCCGCAGTCCCGGAGCTCCGACGAAAGGCCCCGCCTCAGCCTGCACCCACGACATCGAGCCGCCTCAAAACAGGGCACCCCCGACAAGCTTCGCCGCCGCCGGAATCAGTCCGCCCCCGAGCGCTCGCCCCACGTCGAGCTCCGATGTCACCTTCGACGACCGTACACCGCCTCGTTGGGCCCCGACCAACTCTCCACCGGCGTACCCCCACGCACGAACCTCCGCCTCCTCCGCTCTCCGTCGAGAGCTTCGACAGCTCGATGGCCGCACACACCTCTATCTCGCCCTCAACAGCTCTCCGGAGCCCGCCGCCCCCGCTTCATCCACTGCCGGCGACACCCCGAAGCCACGAAGCCGCACGTCGCCGCCGCTGTTAGCTCTGCCGCCTCCGCCGTGAGTTCCCAACAGCACCGCTGCCCGCTTCCCTCCGTACATCGCCGCCTCCACCGGAGCTCACCGCCACCGACTGACGACGCCGCCGCCTCGCCACACCGCCACGACTCCGTTGCCGCCCTCGCACCGCGCCCGTCGCCGCAGCCATCTCGACAAACGCCCCGCATGCCGCTGTACACGAAGAGAGGGTGAGATCAAACGTTTTTAAAACAAAATACGTTTTTGTACACGTATTTGAATACATATTTACGTATTTAGGTATATTTATAAAGGTATATTATTGGATTTAAATTGATAGTAATTCGTACAGGCCTCAGAAAATTGCGAGACTAGTCTCAGAAAATCAGAAACGTCGAAACGAATCCATTGGCACTGGTTTCATCGCCATAAGGCAAGTATATTTCTCACAGCAAATTTTTAAAGGCAAAACTTAAATAGGTTAAAATCCTTTTAAAATTCATAGCTTGTAATTTTTACGTACACTAACGTACGATAAAAATATATGATACAGTACTTGTAAATACGATCATTTTGACATCTTGTTTGCGAATTCTGATCTACGGTTTTCCCGGAATACATCTTTGAATGTGAGTAATAATAATAATTTCTTGTTTTAAAAATCCTTTTAAAATTCGTAGTCTGTGATTTTTACGTACACTGACGTGCGATAAAAATATATGTCGTAGTACTGGTAAATACGATCATTTTGACATCTTGTTTGAAGAATTCTGTCGTACGGTTTGCTCTAAACAATTCCGTGAACATATGTTTTAAAAATAGTTTCTTGATTTTAAAATTGTTTTTGGCTATTTTAAATTGTCCAAAATTGTTAAAAATTAGTTAACAAATATTGAAAAATAATTACTAGTCTTAGAAAAATATTCTAAGCTAATTTAAACTCATTTGCTTAGTTAAATCATTTCTTGCTTGTTCTCTTATCTCTTTAAGTGATTTCTATGTTTTCGTTTAATTGCTAAATCGAGTCGTGAAGACGTGAACTTTTGTGAAACTATTGTGCGGACTACTGAGACACCGAGACTGAATTGACTGAATGGAAGATGGAACTTTAACACTAAAAGAATGGAAGATGGAACTTCAACAATATAGAATGGAAGATGGAATTTCAACAATAATTTGATAGTACACGTTCTTTTGACCGACACTTGACTTAACCTGGGTTTGGGATAGTCTATGATCACAAGTGTCACAGAATGACTGGATGCGCCATATTAAATTACCTCCAACACATTACGGGGGTTAGATCCTTGACCGTTGCCGTATCGGAACGGTGGGTAAGCCTCGGTGTTGCTCCCATCGCAGGCTGCATGTTGGTTATTTCTAGTACTCTTGGACATAGACTTATCACTATGATAGGCTGGTTATTGATTAATTGTTCTAACTTATTTTTCTACATGATTGCTATAGTTTGGTTATTGAATGCTAAATTGTCACAGGTTGCTGATAGTATTGCAAATTGTTATTGAATAATGAAATTGTTACAGGTTGCAAATGGTATTGCAAACGGCTATCAAATGATTAAATTGTTACAGGTTGCAAATGTTTAACTACTTTAACTGCTTTAACTCTTTTAAGTTCAACTTATTACTATTCTTTAATTCTTTTAAAGTTAAAATTATTGTTTGTTTTTAACTCTTTTAAAGTTTAAACTTATTGATTGTCTTTAAAGTTAAATTTATCGCTTGTCTTTAACTCCTTCAAATTAAACTTATTGCTTGTCTTTAAAGTTCAGCGTTGTTTAATTTTAAAATGTCCAACATTTTGGTTTTGAGATTATCTTGCTGAGTAAACCTCGCTGACAGACATTTCACTTTGTTGTTTTACGAAATGTCCGTCAGGTATCGATAATGAGTTCTTTGAAGACACTACTGCAGGAGTCGAGCCAGTGCTCGAAGACTACGTGGGGTGTCTACTCACGGAAGACTAGACTTTTACCTTCGCGTCAGCACTTATATATATATTTGAATAATGTAAGTTGTATACTTTTTTGTTATTGGCCATACTAGGCACGAGCTGTATCTTAATTATTGTACATTGGATATGTAATAATGTTGCTTGAGCTGCTTCTTAAATTTGCATGCAAGGATCTGCAATTTTTATACAGACGCTTAGTGTGTTTAAGCCAAGGAGGAAGAAAAGGAAAAGATTTCAAAAGAAAAAAAAAGTACTCCTCCTTATCTTAAGCACATCGCGGACCCGCTCGCGTCCTCGCTCTAGGTATAATGGGAAGCGGGGTGTGACAGTTTAAATAATTTACTTGGATAACATCCATAGACTTATAGTTAGGTCCTTACGTATCTAGATAAGATCTCGATTATGAGTAGTAAGCGACCGAATAGAAACGTAAGTCTTAAACGGTTCGTGGTCATAGATGTGTCGAGAACTGGATATTGGCACATCAGATAGACCCCTGTGTCTTTGTCTTACTTTAGGGTAATGATGATCTCATAGTCATTCGACTTGGTGAGGTCGAAGACGAGACACATGTGCTTATTGGAGAATGAGTTCACTGAACGACCAATTTAGAGTTATTAAATGGTTAACTTTAACTAAACTGTCTATAATAACTCTAGGGTGATGATAGGTAAACTGGTCCTTATAACCTAAAGTCATTTGTACGAACCTGTGAGTAAACCGTGTAGCTTAGACCTATGATCTAGCTTCGAGGCTAGGCCTGCTGAAAGATCGTAGGTTGGTTGCATCCGAAGCTCTCGAGGAGAGTAGATGACTAAGATAGGATTCGTCACTTCCGTTAAAGGGAAGTTAGTGTCACAGGCTCAGTACGATCTTTTGTGTTAATCCTCGGCCGAGGTATGTTGTAAGAAATACAACGTGAATACAACAAAGACCGCCATATATTGACCAATGTTGTCTAATAGGGTTGACATTAAACCATACCCTAGGCCAACGGGGACATAGTCTTGACGAAGGGACAATAGCTAACGGTATTCATCAATTACACAGCCAAAGTAAACCCAACGATGCTTTTGTCAATGGGTCGATCATGTTATGATGATTCTGAAACAGGGACGAAAACTACTTCTCGTGGTGACCGTCGTCTAGGGGTTTCGAGCCCCATCCTGTAGTAAGGTCAGGCTGTAGGGTCTCACACCGAGTAGCGTTCGTGTCTTAGTAATAGGAAAATTAATTCAGAGAGATTCATTTGATGAAATTGAATAGTTGATATTCACAAAGCTAGTTGTGAAAATAAGTCGTAGATTCAATAGGGACAATGTTGCATTTGATGCAAACAAAGATTAAACGTGTCGTAAATTGGTTACGACAATATTTGTAGAAACAAATAAATTGGAAAAGGTTACCTGGCTGACGGGATCGTCCCGGTCTAAACATAGGTTCAAACCGCGTCCAAATCAGAGCTCAAACGAGCCCAGAAACGCAAAAACAGTCCAAGGCAAAGTGGGTTAGACCCACTGGGCTAACAAGCCCATCCGCGAAGGCAAACGGGCGCGGCCCACTGGCTGCAGCAGGCGAGCGCCTACGGCACAGCGGGTGCGGCCCGCGGGCTGCAGCAGCGGGCACACGCCCGCTACCTAGCGGGCTGGTGGCCCGCCCTCCTTACCTTGGGCGGGTGCGCCCGCAACTTAAGTGATTGTAGGGTTTTTTGAAACCCCAAATGACGGCTACGAAAATTGATTTTTTGCCCATCTTTGGGCAATTGTTTGCGGTCAAACGAAGTCAAAATTCGTCACCGTTGGTTCCTACGCATTCACCATTCGAAGCCCATCGAATTGATTGCTTGTTTTGTGTCTAATGTTTAATGGATAAGGAGAATTAATTCATTGAAGTTGGCATTTATGAAATGCTTACTAAACTTCAATTAAAGCTTAATTAGCTAAATTAATTTCGCCTATATTTGTTTTAGTCCCACATTGCTCACATCGAAAGTAGAAGTGCAGACTCCCTATATAAATAGGGATGCACTCTCTTCGTTGAAAAATGCACCAAGTACTTGATCGAGCATCGGCGTAAGCCTAACCAAGAATGTAGTCTAAGACCTGATCCAAACCGACGTGTCGTGCATAAACCAAGCGACGGGGCAAGTTACGCTAGACACGAAAACAAGGGTCAGACTAGGCTAGCCATTGTGATCCAGATGAGCACACTCATGATCACAAATGACTAGGGGTAAAAACGATAGGGAATCATATTTAATATGATTGACGACGAGTTCATCAACCGACTGCAGAGTCGGACAACTTGTTGAGACACACTCAAGGTTGTCAGCCTCAGGGTAGTCGGATCCCTCTCTCACAAATGTTATTTTATAA
This sequence comes from Scilla litardierei, assembly GCA_030789695.1. NCBI lineage: Eukaryota > Viridiplantae > Streptophyta > Magnoliopsida > Asparagales > Asparagaceae > Scilla > Scilla litardierei. The sequence continues at coordinate 34,082,452 of CM061142.1, forward strand.
TAAACTGTTTATTATTATGGCTTTAATAAATTTAGTGGGAGAATATAGTTTTATTAAAAACCATTGAAACTATACAACAAACATATACTGACTAAAGTATCTACAAAATAGCAGAATGGATTCGGGTCTTAAATATATGGTAGAGAAGAACGTGCTTGATGAAACAAACTATAAAGACTGGCTTAGGAACATTAAGTTAGTCCTTTCTCTAGCCGGGATTGGATACGTGTTTAAGTGTTTAACAAATGTATCATTCCTTAAAGTTAAAACAATGATTAAGTGTTTAACACTCAAAGTTTATTTGATAAACATATTATGGTTCATCTTTATTTATCCGTTGTTTTGAATAAATGTCTCGAAAATTGTGCTATCTGTTGAAATTGAGATTTGATTGAGATTGGCTCAAATTTCTGTAAATGTGGCTTTCTGAGTTGGTTGCAAAAATTCTCGATTCCTTAAACCGATATATGGAAAAGTACAGTATAGGACGTTTGACTGAGTGAGTCAATGTCAAGATTCCTTAAACCGATCTTGATTTGACTCATTTGTCAAACCCAACCTGACACTAGTACGTTTCATCTAAAGCACTTATCAAATGGTTATGCTCTTCATATATATAGTCTAAATATGATTTAGATATAATATTGAAGTACTTAACCAGATAATTCTTAAAGTCAGTGGGAGCTGGCTCATATACTTAGTTTTGATTTCTCGGACTAAGTAAAAAGCGAATAAGCGAATAAAAAACCGTACGTGAAGTTATACCGAACAAGTAGAAATCGCTAGAGAAGAAATGGAGAGGGACTGGCCGTGCGCTCTAATAGCTCGCTAGAGAAGAAATTGAGAGGGACTAGCTGTGCGCTCTAGAAGTTCCGTCCCTGCTCGAGAAGCAAGAAAAAAAAGCTTATAGCTCCTGCCGAGCAACCGCAAAAACTCGTACACACGGTGTCAGAATTAGGCGGCTCCTGGCCTCTGTCCTTCCTTAGTTTTCTTGCTTTCTTTTTTGTCTTCTTTTCTTAATTATTTTGTTTTTGTATCCTGTTAAATGGTACACTAAAACATTAAAAACGTAGCTAGAATAAGCGAATAAAAACATCAAAAACATATCTAGAATAAGCGAAGAAAAGGAAGCCGTACGTGAAGTTATATCGAACAAGTAGAAATCGCTAAAGAATAAATGGAGAGGGACTGGACGTGCGCTCTAATAGCTCGCTAGAGAAGAAATGGAGAGGGACTGGCCGTGCGCTCTAGAAGTTCCGTCCCTGCTCGAGAAGCAAGAAAAAAAAGCTTATAGCTCCTGGCCGTGCAACCGCAAAAACTCACTCACACGGTGTCAGAATTAGGCGGCTCCTGGCCTCTGTCCTTCCTTACTTTTCTTGCTTTATTTTTTGTCTTCTTTTCTTAATTATTTTGTTTTTGCATCTTGTTAAATGGTACATTAAAACATCAAAAATATAGCTAGAATAGGCGAATAAAAAACATCAAAAACATAGCTAGAATAAGCGAATAAAAAACATCAAAAACATAGCTGGAATAAGCGAAGAAAAGGAAGCCGTACGTGAAGTTATACCGAACAAGTAGAAATTGCTAGAGAAGAAATGGAGAGGGACTGGCTGTGCGCTCTAATAGCTCGCTAGAGAAGAAATGGAGTGGGACTGGCCGTGCACTCTAGAAGTTCCGTCCCTGCTCTAGAAGCAAGAAAAAAAATCTTATAGCTCCTGGCCGTGCAACCGAAAAAACTCGCACACACGGTGTCAGAATTAGGCGGCTCATGGCCTCTGTCCTTCCTTACTTTTCTTGCTTTCTTTTTTGTCGTCTTTCCTTAATTATTTTGTTTTTGCATCCTGTTGAATGGTACATTAAAACATTAAAAACATAGCTAGAATAAGCGAATTTGTGACGGCTGTAATTTTCCAGTTTTTGTAAGTTTTCAGATCTTTGTCAAACTTTAGTATTATCTTAATTGCTTTACTACCTTTGCATTTCTATTGTCTGATTATGATTTTGACGGTCCATTTTCATTTAGATCGCTTTTTAATGAATATTTGTGAGTAGATCCCAAATCTGGGATTTTGGCGGAAACCCCTTCGTGGGCTCTTCCCGATGCGTCCATAGGATTAGGACATCGATAGGGATTATGAATCTAATGGTTACGCGAGGTGTTTTATTGTCATCGGCGGGAAAAAGACCGCCTTTGACCGTCGGGCCAAGGGGGAATAAACTTGGCGGTTGACTCCCTAGCCATAGCTCCCGCCCTTAGCGTAGACGTCGAATCCTAGTGCGCAGGAGCGGCAGGATGAGACGTTGGGAGTTATCATTGCGAGCTTAGTGCTCCCAGAGTCGATCAGTGTTAATGGACATGGGAGTGCCCACTGATCGAACCCGGGAAGTCCGGCGTATCATCCTGGGCACCGACCGGAATATCGGGCCCATGGGATGCCGATACCACTTTCAGAGGCAACGTCTCACCATTATACCCTAATTCCGATCGCTATCCTACCCGTAGGCCGTATCGGCGAGAGTCGCTCATTGGGGTGGAAACCAAAGTCCCGGGTTTTTACTTTATATTGTCTATACCTTGCATTCCTTTACCGTGACAACCCATCATTCGATCCGGGCTAGCTCGCCCATGGGGTGATTTTGATCCTCTTTGACACAAGCACAACCACGCCTCCCTGTGTTCGACCCCCAAGCCACACTACAACACCGTGCGCTTGCGGTTGCAAATATCTAAACCTCCACCGGTCCCCCGGCCATTTGCAGTTGGCAAACCGGGGGCACGTCAAGTTTATGGCGCTGTTGCCGGGGAGGCAACGTGCTTGTTATTTTTGGATTTCATGAATCCTCGTGTCTAGCTCTCATCCCTATCTCGCGATAAATTTTGCATTCTTCTTTTTTTCTTTTTATCTTCTTATTTTTATTTTTATTTCTTATCTTATCTGTTTCTTTCCCACTTTTCGCTTCACGTGTGTTTGTTGTTTTTCATGCGCAGGAGTTCAAGAAGTCTCGACGACTTGATCCCCGTTGATCCAGAGATAAACGCCACCCTAAGGCGTTTGGCCGTCGAGAAGCGAAGAAGAGAGGATCTTGAAGCCATGGGGGAGAACACCCCACCTCACAAGTCTCTGCTGGAGTACTCGATGCCATCTATCGAGTCCACCTCCGCCATCCATCCTCCAGCTATTACAGCCCAAAGCTTCGAGCTTAAGCCATCTTTGGTGACGTGGATCCAGCAGGATCAATTTTCAGGTGCACCCATGGAGAGCCCGATTGAGCATCTAGACTCCTTCTTGGAGAAATGTGACACCTTCCGGATAAACGGTGTCACAATTGAGGCGATAAGACTGAAGCTGTTCCCCTTCTCCTTGCGAGATAAGGCCAAGCTGTGGCTTAGGGGGAAGGACCCGAATACATTCAACACCTGGGAGAAGCTCTCAAATGCTTTCCTGACGAAGTTCTTTCCCCCGGGGAAGACCATGAAGCTGAGGAGCGAGATCTCCTCCTTCTCCCATGCCAGCCACGAGTCCTTGCATGAAGCTTGGACTAGATACAAGGAGATGCAGAGAAGATGTCCCCACCATGAGCTCCCCAAGTGGCAGATCATAAATCTGTTTTATAATGGGTTAAGGGACGACTTAAAATCTTCCATGGACGTCGCGGCTGGAGGGTCCTTTATGTCGAGAAGCGAAGAAGATGCCGGACAGATTCTTGAAAATATGGCATCCAACAATGAGCGGTGGTGTGACGAGAGAGCCACACCTAGATCTGGGGCATCCATAGAGTCGAGGACGTCGACAAATTGTCAAGCAAGTTTGACTTGCTGTCAACCCAGATCTCCGCATTGATGGTAAGCGCCGGTGGCACCGGTACACAACAGATTGTTGCGGTGGAGTCCGATGTTTTTGGAGAGTTCGACAGTGGTGACATCTCACCACCGTTGGATCAGGCGAGCGCATTATTTTACAATCCTACAGGGAATGTGCCTTTTCCACCACGAACCAACTCAAACCCGGCCTACTCTCCCAACAACCGGAATCATCCCAACCTTAGCTACCGAGTGCCTTATCAACAGCCGGATCAGCAACAACAGCAGATATATCAGCCGGCTAAGACTCAGCAGCAGTTTCAGCAGCAGTAATTTCAGCAGCAACAACCTCCACAACAGTATCAACAGTATGCTCCTAGGAATCAGCAGCCCACCCAGCAGCAATACGGCCAGCAGAGGGCCATTTCTCCGGTTGAGTCCCTCCTGACTCAATACATCGCCAATCAGGAGAAGATAAATCTGAGGCTGGAGATGGGACAAAGAGTCCTCACTGATCAGGTGACCCAGCTGGGGTTGCAAGTGGCGAACCTTCAGAGACCGCAGAATTTACTACCGCCACAGCCTGAGGTGAACCCTATGGGGGTAATTCGGACCTTGGCGCTCATACATGAGCATGAGAACGTGTCCGCCATCGTCTTGAGGAGCGGAACACAAATACCTACGAGAGAGCCCCCCAAAGGACCGGAAGCACCGTTGGTCGTGGAACGACCAACTGAGAAATTAAATGACGACGGTGCTTCGTCACCAAAACCAACCACTCCAGAGGAAGCTCATAGAGAGGAGAAGAAGAAGGATGAGGAAGGGAACCCAAGAGTATTCAATCCCGTTGTGCCTTTCCCACACGGCTTGCCAAAGCCAAAATCGATGAGAAGTATGGCAAATTCTTTGCCATGGTGAAAGATCTGAGCTTACAAATCCTCTTCCTCGAGGCCATAGAGACAATCCCCTCATATGCCAAATTTTTGAAAGACTTGGTGACACGGGGATCTAGAAAAGAGAAGGTCGTGTTAACGGTAGAGTGCAGCGCCCTCATTCAGCGCACAAATCCACCCAAGCTCAAGGACCCAGGAAGTTTCTCCATCCCTTGCTCTATAGGGGAAGTGCAAATCCAGAGGGCGCTCGTCAATCTTGGCGCGAGCGTCAGCTTAATGCCCCTATCGCTGTACAAGAGAATAGGGATTGGAGACTTAGAGCCCACCGGTATGACATTACAACTTGTTGATCGTTCGGTCAAGTACCCGGTGGGAGTAGTGGACGACCTCCCCGTCGATGTGAGAGGAGTACAACTACCGGTTGATTTTGTGGTGATGGACATTCCGGAAGACAAGCATACCCCAATTATACTTGGACGGCCCTTTATGGCAACCGCCGGCGTTTTGATAGACGTGAAGAATGGGATCCCTCAATGTGGGCCAAGAAAGAGTCGAATTTGACTTAGGCTTGTCGATGAAGAATCCAAACCCCCCGGACGATCCTAGTATCAGTATGCTGGAAAACGAAGAAGATAGAGCTGTTGAAACAAGTGCCTGGGAAGTGCTCTCGAGGAATCCCCCCGATAGCTTGGGGGACCTTGGAGAGCAAGTTGGCTCCCCAAAGAATGAAGTTGCTAATGAGGCGGTCGCGCGACATGTGACCCCTCCCGGATTCCCTAAGTCTCCTCCTACGAGGAGAAAAGGGAAAGAACCCATGGACCTCACCGATGATGAGGTCCGGATCCTGAAAAAGATAGCGGTAGACGCCAATTTGAGGGAGAAGCCCCCGGATCCTGTAGATAAAGGGAGGGTAGTTGAGCAAATCTTCTTACATCCGCCGACTACACCAATAGCCACAAGCTTTGGAGTTGAAGAAATGCCGGATTTTGGGCATCACCCGTATCGCCCACCATGAACATCATCAATGGGCGTCGAGCTAACGATGTTAAACAAAAGCGCTTCATGGGAGGCAACCTATGCTCTAAACTTTTACTTCCGCTTTTTAGGACTTTTTCTTAACTTTATTTTATCTATTTTTATAAATAAATCCAGCCGCAAGAACTTTCGTTGTGGAACTTAGGTGATTTTTGGGTTTTTGCGGAAAACAAGGTCCCAACCGATCGGGTGATAACTCACCCGATCGGTTGGGATGTATCAGCTAACGGCTGTATCTGTCACCAAATGAACCGACCGGGTGGAGAAAGAAGAGACCGGGTGGCAGACCGGGTGACCTAGGGAAACTCTAGGGAAAATTTCAGGGATTTGTCAACCGATCGGGTGACAAGAAGCGAGACCGGTTGAGAGACCGGGTGAGAAACTATGAATTCTCGGGAAAATGTGTGGAGCGACGAACCAATCGATTGAGTTCTCAACCGATCGGGTCGCCTGTAGCGTTTCTTCTGCATCAAATTTCGACCTAAAGTCAACCAATCGGGCGACAACTCACCCGACCGGTTCGACTTAAAACCTATAAATACCCCCGACCCACCCGTTCACAAACCCTCGCCCGATCTCGCCGTTTCGCCATCGTTTCGTCTCCTCCAAGCCCTCGACTGCCAAAAACCCCTCTCCCACAACCTCAAATCCTCCATTAGCCTCCCTCTCCACCTCCCCCTTGCATCTCTCCGTCTATTTCTCTCTCTCCCACTCCTATCTCGCATCTTTCTAGCCCTAATCCACAATATCCATCCCCACTTTCGAATTTTTTGCTGAAGAAGGGTGCCGCGGCTCCATACTTTTCCCATTGCACGGCATTGGGTCATCTACAAGAGAGGAGCTCGAATTTCTACGGGGTAACTTCGCTCCACTTCTCAAATTTCAATATTTACCCTAGATATTTAATCTGCTTGGTTGTTCGTGTGTGTGCACTTTGATAGTACTTTGCACTCATTTGCATCACTCACACGCACACATGGCCCGGAAGAGAGATAAGGGGAAGGGTATCATGCGGGAGGAGGAACCGTCTCGAAAGAGACGAAAACAAACACGCCCTCCTCCCCACACACGTGAGCTGACACTAGCCCCTCCCCCACCTATCATCCCCCTTGTGGACCCCAAGTTGGGCCCGCATGGGAACCTATTTAGGAACCAAGAGCAGAAAGACTTCTACACAGACTTGACACTCGGGGGCATTTATCAACCAAGTTTGCCCACACCCAATCACTCGTCGACCTCGGTGTCTTCACCGAGGTCGAGACTCTTTTTGCTAACCTAGGTTGGTTGGCCTTCCTGAATGCCTCTGCGGTATCCTACCTGTCACTCACCCTAGAATTCCTTTCCTCCCTCGTTTGTGAGTCGGGGTCGACCGTCACTTTTCGGGTGCGTAACCAAACCATCCGCACCAACCTGGATACCATCTGCGATATATTTGGTTTCCCTATTCTTGGGAATGACACTATCCGACACTACGGATATCCCCCGGAATTTGACGTCGATAATTTTTGGTTCCGCCTCACCATACTCCGTCGCTATCCCCGGGGTAAGGCCAAGGCCTCCTCCATCTGTAATTTTAGCCTGTAAGGATCAATACACTAAAGGGAGGGTGAATAGTGTATATATAAAAAATGTCGCAAATAAAATGTTAGTAATATTTGCAAAGATGGCACAGAAATAAAAAGACAAGTACTGAAATTAAATCGATCGCAAACACAGAGATTTATCCTGGTTCGGATCCTTGTGATCCTACTCCAGTCCTCTACCCCGTAGAGATTTTCAATCCACTATAATCACTTGCCCTGCAAGCACCAACTTACAAAAATGGCGACACTCCCCGTTTCCCAAACTTTGTACAATCTCTAACAGAGATTCAAACCTGTAAAATAATGAAATAGAAAAACACCTATAGCCTTGTTATAAATTTCAGAGAATGAATTCAAGGATGGTATTTTAGAAGAAGAACTTCAAGATGTAAAAGATATGTAATGAAGCGCAACACTTGAAGTTCTCTGGTTCATAAAAGAAGAGAGAGAGATCAATCGATTTCTTCTTCAATTATGAACACAAACAACTTTCCAAAATGATGTTGAAAAAAAACCAAGTTCTTCCGTTCTTAAACGAAGAAGGAAATCTAATGATTTCTTCTTACAAATAAGAAAAGAACAACTAATAGCCTAAAGCTTTAGAAAAGAGAAGACTTGATTCCAACAAATAAGAGATTAAAGAAGAGGAAAGTGTGTGAAAGAAAAGAGAGGGTCTACCCCTTTATTTATAGTGTTTAGGGACGGTTGGGGACTGTAGTTAACGTTGGAAAACGGACAGGAACCGTCCCTGAAAATTTGGGATCAAAACGGCTAGTTTTGAAATTGGTCGACCAAAAGGACACATTGGTCGACCAAAATTTAGAGAGGGAATTTTGACCGTTGGAAGACATTTCTAGAATCTACACGGTTAGGGGAGGTTGCATATGCAATCCCATAACCAAATTCGAAGGTTTAAAATTGGTCGACCAAAATGGGGTTATTGGCTGCCAATTTTCAAAGTTGCGAATTTTCGAAATTGGGAAGTGTAGATCTCTGATGAATGGAACCTAGATGGCTAAGATATATTATCACAAGGCTTTGTGACTCTAATAAAGTAAATTTTACATTGATTACATAAAGCCGTAGATAGGACTGCATCTGCAACTGAATCTGAGAAGCTTCTTTGCAGGAGATCCTTATCAAGTGATTATATATCCAAGTTGTGGATTAAGTGCCTTTGTCTTTCCAGCTTCATGATTGATATATCTGATTGAGTATGCATGAAGATATCTCATTTGTGTGGAACTCAGCATTGATATGTATCTGCATACATAGAGTTAGTAGCACTGAATGTGTTTGTCATATCAAAACCATATGGGAATAGAAATATGGAATTATGAAATTCCAACATTCTCCCCCTTTTTGATGATGAAAAACAAGAAAAATTATATATAAGTAAAATTGAACATATCAGATATACTCCCCCTGAATATGTGGAGTTAGTGAATACTCCCCCTGAGTAAATGAAATATATTCTCCCCTTTTGGAATCCTCAAAAAAAAGGCAAAGTAAAGATTAGTGAATACGGGAATAAAATGCAGCCAAGTAGATAGCCGTGTTTGAAAAATGTGAACCGAATCGGCCAGAGTCCGGAAAATAAGTTAGAAGCCAAAAAAAATAGTATGAAGGCTGGAATAAAGAGCATGCCATGAAAAATAATTAATGGAAAGAGCATGAAAAATATAAAAATAAGTCAGTCCCAATAAAAAAAGAATGGGCAAGGTAGTGAAAAAGAAAGAAAAGAATATACAAATACAGTCCGAAATAAGTAGTGGGCATGCCACTTGAAAATGAATTTGCCAAAGCAGTATATTTGTGAATAAAAATATGAAGAAGAGCATAAAAGAAAGGCAAAAACTATGTAGGCCGAAAATGGGCATATAGGAAGAGCAGGCCAAATAAAATTAGTCATGTAATGAATTATATGTGCAATGAGATGGTGATGCAACATGTAAGTGAGAATGAAAGTATGAAATGAAACAACCCATAGGTTAATGAACAATACTTTTCCAAATTAACAGAAGATGCAAAGGAACAACATAACAACCAGGTACATAAGTGCCACTGAAGTGAAAAAAACCAACAGCAAACAGAGACTGAATAACAAAATGAACAACATAACTATGTATACAAGAGCAATAGAGGGAAGAACAATCAACATACAAAAAGAGAAACAGACAGCCATATAGGGAAGTAAGCAAAAACAGCCAAGTGACTGAACAAACATACAGCAGATACACCAGAGGAATCACAACAGAACAACAAAAAGAACCATATATCTTGATCAACATAACAACTAGTGACAACAAAACATCTAGTGACATAATATTCAAAGAAGCATATAAGCATCAAGGCTAAAGTACATGAGGCTTGAACTACAATACCATATCGCCCACATAGCCTAGGACGCAAAATATCACACAGACCTAAACAACAGATATCCCAAAAACAACAAACTAAACAGAGCAAATAAAACCAACAGAACCATAATGTTTCGAAATTGCCTAGCAACGACCCAAGTAACTAGCGTCAGACATATCACCAAAGTGCCTATGGAACACCAAACCAACCAGCAAAGAACCAAATAGACAACTGACTGGAAAACACCAAGGAACAACAGCAAACAGGAACCAGGGATGACTACTGCCGAGAGGAGGAGCCTGGCCCGGAAGGAGGATCATCGGACGAACGTCTAGCCACCCGAAAGTGTAGCGACTCGAAGTGGTTTGCCAGAGAGGCAACAGCAGTAGTACGGTCGTCCATCCTCCGGTTATGCTCCTGTAATGTAATATCACCAGAACTCATGTGGGTCTGAATCCCACGAAAACCATCGTGCATTTCAACCTAGATATCCTGGAAACCACGAGTCATAGTATGGCAAAGAGCACGAAGCTCACCAAGAACAGCATCATGTCCGAATGACAGGGTAATGGGTGTGGTAGGGGATGCAGCAGAATGAGAGTACCGTTTCCGAACAGGAACACGGCCACGAACGCTAGAAGAGCCGGGTGTATGGGAAGTGGGAGTGGGTCGGGAAGCAGGAGTGGGACGAGATCGAGGAGAACGAGTACGTGTGCAGGGAGAGCGAGACATGGACCGAGTGACAGGACGGGAGGGAGTGGGAGAGATGTCAGGGTCAGCGGTATCGGCATTAGCATCGGAACCATCATCAGAAGCAGAAGTGTCAGATATGATCAATTGCATGTGAGTAAGTGTGGCAGAGGTAAAATCAACAGGATTGAAAATAGCGACAGAGTTTGCGAAGGGAATCTGAAATGCCTCTAAAATTCGGGTGATCAGCGAGGGCAAAAAGATATGAGTCTTAACAGGCTTGGCCAAAGTGTCAAGTAAGACAGATCCCCAGCATACGGGAAGTTCACCTATTAATGCATAGAGACAGCGGGCTGTGTTGTTACTAACATAATTCAGAGAGCCAATCTTAGGAGCGAGGTTTGTCAGAATGATCTTTACCATCATCCTAGAAGGTGGATGTAGAGTTGATGCGTAACGCTTGGGACGAAAATGATTAGCCAAAAGCTGTTTAATGGAGGGGTCGGTGAGAGTGGTAGGGAGTGGCTGAACATTGTTGGAGGGCAGATGCAGTAGGGAAGATAGCATGGGTCCAGTAAGACGGAAGAAGAAACCATTCACGATAGTTGAAATGGAGAGCATACCGGCTTGTTTGGAAGAATCCAGGTTCGCGTAGAATTCACGAACGAGGGCCAGAAAGTAGGGTGTGCGGTTTGCTGTGGACCAGAGACCAACGAGTCCGGCGGTGTTACGAGGTGGAACTCGCGTACAATGAATTTGTATTGTGGAGAACCAAAGGCACGGTGGTTATGTTGAGAAGAGGATTTAGGTGGGCTGTTTAACAAGTGATTAGTGGGGTGAAGAGGTTGGACTTGCCTCCGGGGGTGGCCACGGAGTCGAATCTCACCGGACGCGGCGGTGGAAGATTGGATGGCAAGAGGCTGAAGTTGATGTCGACCAAGGGGCGAGCTTTCCTGCAGCACGAGCAACTAGTCAGAAGGGCGGGGTTGGGGTCCAACCCTTAGCCCCTCCGATGCCTAAGTCAGTAATAGGACTTGAAACGGGGGCTAGGCACGTCGGTCGGACTAACGGTGTGTCGACCGTACGTGGCGAGCTATAGGTGGGAGAGCAAAGATATGGACGACCTTTGCTCTCGTGTGTGAATGATAGATTGAGAGAGAAATTACCAACCTCCCCACCGTAAGAGGAGAGGGGGTATTTATACCTGACGGGAGATGACTAGGCGGGGCTGACCTGGCATGCTGACTAGACGTGCTGAGCTGGCTCGGTTGTCAGCGGAAGCTTCGGATATGGACGTCAGGAACAGGAGTGCCTGACCTGCTTTTGTCAGATGGCGCGACGGCCAGGGGGTGCTTTTGTCGGGATGTCAGGGCCGAAAGCATTAACTGTCAGTCGGCTCAACCGCCAGGGGGTGCTTTGTCAGACGGTCGGGTGGCGTATGTGTCAGTCGTGTCCTTATCCTGGTTTGTTTGTCTTTGGTGACGAACTAAAGGTCAGGCTAGGCCATCCCTGGTGTCACGGTTCATGGAGACCGGCCGGGTCGACTGGCTCGGCGGTGGTCCAGCCCGGCTGCGCCCTCTTTTCGGTCGTGGGTTGTGGGTCGCTGGCACGGAAGGACACGCACATGCCTATGTCAGCACATCCGGCGGTACTGTCCGGGCGCTCCCCAAGCGCCCTGCCCCTGGCAGGCCGTGCATGGGTACAGGGTACCCAGATACCCGATTGGAACCTACCCGAATGGGTAGGTTCTGGGTAGATAGTTATCTGTTCCGGGTAGGTTCCGGGTAAGAAAATTAGGAACCGACGGGTATCGGGTCCGGTTCTGGTTCCCATTTATATGGAATGGGTACCCAGAACCGGAACCGATATTTTATATATTTAATTTTTTAATATATTATAATATTAATGATCAACATATATAAGAGTGATCCACCCTGGATGTATCTAATTTGAACTTATAATATTAGGGAGTACAACTTGCATCCTGAAGTCCTGAGCAACGCGTAAGTTCATCAAACAATGCATTTGAATCAAAGATCATATTGTTCACTTATGCGTTCAAAAGAGCAGTAGAGGCAAACGCGAATCATTCTTCCATATGTCTAGCTTTATCTAGTAGAAATGACTGATCAGTATACCTTTATCACTGAAGAAAGAGACTAGAGACAATATTTTACTTCCAAATTAGTCTTTAGTCATGTGTATTTGAGGTAATTGCCATACACAGATCATTTGGAAATCAGTGTTCGTAATGCATCACAAACTAGATTTTTTTACAGGGTATCCGGAACCTACCCGGAACCATAGGGTCCGGGTAGGGTCCGGGTATAGGGTCCAACTAGGTAGGTTCCGGGTCCAAATTTTAGGAACCGGTCCCTTACCGGGTAGGGTCCGGGTAACATCAAAAAAAACAGGGTACCCGGACCCGCACACCCCTAATTTATGACACTAATCCATATAATGATCTCATATCGAGTCTATCCAGTACCTGTTCTCCAACAAGTATCTATAAGTTTGATTTGTATCATCATACATATAATTATCTCATAATTATCAACCAAACTCATACTAGTCTTAATTCATTATTTAACATTTAACGATGAATGACTAGGGATGCTTTAGAATAACATAAAACAGATATTCAAATATTATTATAAAGAAACATGCAAGTAATATAATAATAACAACAAGAGAAACATTTTATAAATGAAAATGGCATAATATAAAGGTCAAAATATTTGGCCTAGGGCAAAACCACTAGCAGCTTGGAGGCCATGAGAGACTAGAAGCTTGGTGGATGAGCAAATTGGAGGAGGCAAAGGCTCATTTGGGGAGATCTTGGGTGAAATCTTTCCTCTTCATTTGGCATTTTTGCATTTCTCATGTTGTATTGAACTCTAGATGAATTTTTCTATGAATCTCATCTTATTTAGTATGATGGAGTAGTGTGATTGGTGTGGGTTGTGATTCATTGTGGTTGGTTGTTAATTCTTGCTTTAATTTCCTCTTGTCCATTTTCATTGTTGATGTTGGATGTATTATTAGGGCACATTTTCATTGGTAAAGACCCAAAAGGGCACAATTCTAGATGAATCCATGTTTCTAATTTGAGTGCTATGATAATACATCCATCCCCATTGTTAATTATTGGGTTCTTTAATACTAAATATTCCGATTGAGTGTCCTTAGCCGGATGATCAATTGAGTTATATGCGGGTAATTAGAGCTTGATTAACACCAATCTTAGTGAACCCACAACCCATGCTTTCTCCTCCTAGCTATCCTAACCTCACATTCGACTCTCTAACCCTACCCACTTAGGTTAGAATTGTAGTTTCACCTCATGTTTTTCCCACACTTTTCCACCGTTAGCGAGGTGGTTGTAACACACTTTATCTTTCTTTATCGATCAATTTTACGAGTGTAGAACGACTTGTCCCTGTGATCTGACCCAGTACTCACAGGTTATTTATAAATTTATTGCATTGACGCTCCTACGCTTAGGATTGGAAGGCGTGCTCCTTGCGCGTCCTCCGGTTCAACTAGTAAGCTGGGGGGATTTTGATCGCTCCTTATTTTACACCTTTTTTCTGCATGTTTTCATGTCATTTCGATCGTCCATATTGTGTTTTTCATGATTATTCGACGATATCGCGTTGCTTTTCACTATTTCTTGTTTTTGTCGTATTTCAGGAAATATGGAGCGATCTGGAGTGAAAATGAGATCAATGGACTTTCACGCGCACCGGAGCATCGCATACGGCCTTATTGAGGAGCTAGCAATGATAGATGATGAGCGAAAGAGGAAGAAGTTCGATAGAATCGACGAGTAAGCGAGGAGGAGAAGAAAGAGCAACAGAAGCAGCTCACTCGGCCGCGCAGACATTTCACTCGGTCGAGTGAAGGATCGTGCTCGGCCGAGTACAGCGGATACAGGAGCACGCTGCGTCAAAGTTCACTCGACCGAGTGAGAAATCTTACTCGGCCAAGTGAAGTAGTCCAGTCGACCGAGTATGACAGGGTTTTCTCCCCAAGAAACATCCAACTTACTGGAATTTGGAGAAGGCTCACTCGGCCGAGTAGTAAAGCTCACTCGACCGAGTGAAGAAGCTCATTCGGCCGAGTATGACAGGGTGACAGACCCCAAAAATCCCCGATTATCTGTTTTTTATCCGGGTCTGTCACTCGGCCGAGTGACATGTTCCACTCGGCTGAGTGGCGCAGTCCGACTGTATCACAAATTAGGTTTTTTGGCTGCGCCAGGGTCAATTCTATCAGGAATTTCTGGACGATTTTGACTTGTATTTAAGGCTAGTTTTATTCCTAGTTTTAGGGGGACTTGAATTTAATTTAGACGGTAATTCTTATTGTAATTCTAAGCTGGAGATCAAAGACGCGCAATTTGTTTTGTTCTTTCTAGATAAATTTCTTGTTTTTATGAATTGTTTTCTCTCAATCATGAATTGTGCTACGATCTTGTTCGTTATTTCTGAGATTGCTATGATCAATTGTGAGTAGTTCCGTCATTCTAGGGCATAGGGAATAACCCTATGGACCCGATATTAGAATTGTGGTGAATGAATTGAATTGTTGCTAGGATTGATAGACAGTTAGGTTGTGATTGATTTATTACGGGTAGCTAGAAATTTCCATCGATTGAGGTTTGCAAGAGATTGGATTCTGATCGATGGGAATGCCTAGATATTCGATTTAGGTTTATAATCGAGATTCTCTAGACTTGGTTTGCAAGAGATTGGATTAAAGCTAGGATTTCTATTATAAATCTATACTCATATTCGTTTGCAAGAGATTGGGCGAATACGAACTATCATAACCTAGATCGTAGGTTGAGTTTGCACGAGAGTGTGCTTGAGGTGCGATTGGACGATGATGTCGATCTTCATGCTAGTAGCTTAGGTTAGAGTTTGCACGAGGGTGGGCTCTAATCTAGGTTGCTATAGACCGGAAATAGCGCGAGAGCGTAAGCTTGGTTCTACATTCAGTTGCGACTAGTTCACCTTAATTCAAGCCTTGCAACATTGAGATTCATGATCCACAAGGATAAGTGACGATCCGTAGTGGGGATTCCCTAGCCCTAGACGCTTTTATTTTATTGAATTCTATTTGTTATTTGAACGACTGTGAAAACATTTCCAAAACCATTCCATTATTCCATCAATAGCTAGGTGATCAATATAGAGCACTGTCAATTGTCCTCCCTGTGTTCGATACCCGCTCGCAACTTCACCGTGCGCTTACGGTAAGACTATAGTCGTTTTCCGTGTATATATCCGGGCGCGATCAGGAAGTACACATGGTAGCAAGATGGTGACTTGAAGTTTGAATCAATGGTAGTTACTGCGGCTTGTAGGTGGACTCGGCAACAACAAACTACGACAAGGGGATGTTGATGGTTGCGTGAGTCGACGGCTAGAGCTTTGATGCGAGATCTCCTTGCACAGGGCTTTCTCCTTTGCGTGAGCAAGCTAGAAATTGATGAGGCTCTTGGATGCTTGATGGTGCCTTGGGAGATGCTTTACGGCTTGGATGAAGTTGATGGTCTTCGGAGGTTTTCCGTGGCTAGATGAGGAAGAAGCTTGTGGCTTACAATGGGGCTTTGGAAGATAGGATGTCGTAGCTTTCTTTTGCTTGGAGTTTTTAATGTGGCCGAGTATTTGATAAAGTGTTTGAATATGAATTTGGTAGAAGCAAATCTTTGCAAATCTCTCTAAATGATTTGATCAAAACCTAAATTGGCTCCATCTCTCTCCATATTGACCAAGTCAAATTTGTTATGTGTATAGCACTTTGACCAAGCCCTTTTGCTATATGAATAGCAATTCCTCCAACAATTGACTTAGTCATCACTTTGAAGAATTACGTCCTTACCATCACTGAAACACACTTAGCACACACGTTAAATAGCAACACACGTTTGTCATTATCAAACTAGAGATACTAGATCGTCGCATCCAACAATGGCTACTCCGAGGACAGTTCATTATGCATTCTACTCAGAGTTCTTTGATATCTTCAACACTATCACTCGCTCTATATTATTCCCATCAGATTCATTCTTGACTCTTCAAGCTTACTCCGATGACGTTTGGAATGATGATCCGAACACTCGTTGCTCTACTACTGGATACTGCATTTTTCTTGGTTCATCTATTATCTCTTGGCAAAGCAAACATCAGGCCATCATCTATGTTCAAGTACTGAGGCTGAGTATCGAGCAATGACTGATACTACTCTTGAGATCTGTTGGCTATGTCACCTTCTGCAAGCCATGAGAGTTCGTATTCCTATGCCTATTGCTATGCATTATGATAATCAGAGTGCTATTTACGTTACTCTTAATCATGTCTTTCATGAAGGTACAAAGCAAATTGAGGTTGCGAGGTTGACCATCACATTGCGCATCAAGAATACCAGGCTGGACGCATTGCACTTCCATATCTTGCCTCCAAAGATTAGATGGATGATCTCTTCACCATAGCTCAGACGGTTAATCAGCTACGACACTTTTTGTCCAAATTCTCGGTAGTTGATTCACCGTGAGTTTTGAGGGGATGAATGTGTGTGGACGGGGGTGGGGGTTTTTTTTTTTGGAGGGGGGGGGGGGGGGGGGGGGGGTGTGTGTGTGTGTGTGTGTGTGTGTGTGTTAAATGCACATGGAAGTGCTTAGGTCCCCAAGAATTGTTGTTTGGATTCCCAAGCTTATGCTGCTTGACTCCCGATCTGCCGCTTCGTCTCTTGAGCTTATTATTAAAGCTTGTGACAAACTTGTATAAATATGTAATGTACCTCAATCAACAAATTCACCACAATTCATTTCTTCAACCCTCTTAACAGTCTGCCAGTACAGTCTTCGGTTTTAACGTGTTGACCAAAATCAAGAATAAAAAAACAAAAATGAAAATAAACATTTCCTACACAAAATGAAAAAAGTAAGCGCATACATTAAGATCACGGAAGAGACGACCATATAACAGAATGTCATTCGATTAAGACTCACGTTGCTGTCTTTACACATTGCATTCATCAACAGAGGGCTAGACTGGGAGGAAACAGACAGGCATTCATACATGAAATACGTATCGAGGAACAGCAAACAAAAAAACACTCTCGCACTCACAGCTGAGAATAACTCTCAAAGAGATGAGAACCATGCAATATGTTAGAATCAAGGTTGTGAATCTAGCCAACATGAGGACATCAGCGATTGTGTATGTTCTAGCTGCGATACTACTGTACTACATACTTCTATTACAAATATATATAAAGAACATAGCCCGCGGTGAGGACGATAAGCAATTGGCATTTACAGACAATATAGATACAAAAAAATTATTCAAATAAGATCAATATGCTTTTCTCTGCTTTAATGACTTGTGTGTTCTTGGTAGGTGATTTGCCCCCATGAAAGCCACAAACAGAAAATGGGCGCCTCCAGCCGATCAACCAGGTATACATGTAACATATGGACCTCTGCAAGCCAAAGAGTGCACCGCCTTGGCAATTATGTTGTAACACTAGAAATAATATTCAGTGGAATCATGCATAAACACACATTGTGTTTTGTCCTCGGTTAATATTCTCATGAAAGGAATGATAACCAATTGCCGTAGAAAGAATCTGCACTATACAGAGTCTACCTATACTGCAGCCACCACTTGACACCCTGTTTCAAAGAAAGAGAATACACGGGAAGAGAGGTCATGTACAAAGTGGAAGCAAACCAAACACTCAACGAGGAAGAATGAAGAATACTATTGACCATTCTTGTGAAATGAATGCAATACTACTTGTCGAACCAACATTTGCATAATTACACAGTTATCGCATAGAAGGCTTGCCATAGAAACAATGTGAAAAAACGTCTATTATGACTAAGGTGATGAATAATGCAAACACATAGTATACAAATGGTAAATGATGAATAACCGAGAAACAAGCTTTTATCACAGCTGCCACAATGGTAAATGATGGTTACATAATGCAAACACATAGTATACAAAGATCATGCACGCAATCCATGAATTTAATAGAATAGAAAATGCTATGAATGAATTTATAACATGGGAATACTGACCTGGGACCATGGATAAGTATAGCAAGATCCTTTGTCATTTTTCCCGACTCTAATGTTTCAACACATGCAGACTCGAGGTTCCATACAAAGTCCAGGAGTCTATCATTCTTGTCAAGCTTCGCTCTGCCCAGAAACCACTTTATTGTGGTCAAAAAAACCCAAATGGAGGTAAACTATGTAGACTAACATCAAAGTTAATCTACGTAGTATTGATGCAATGTAACTACCAGGTGTTAACATGGTAATATTATCACATCAACTATCTAGTATCCAACTTCCAAGATTGGAAAGTCATCAAAAGTATAGCGCAGTATAGGGCCTATAGTACTTGCCTGTGTTCAAGTCCACGTGTCCAAGCAAATATGGAAGCAATACTATTTGTACTGGTCTCCTGTCCCTTCTGGTATAAGCCTAAAATGTCGTGTCACAGTCCCATGAGCTGCTTCAGCTTCTAATGTTTTTCCATCAGATGATAACTGCAAGAATTATAGCGTAACACGGTTTATGTCTAGTAGAGGTAACCAAGCATAATACAGCCAAATTAGCTGGAGACTCAAAAAGTGGTGGCTATGATCGATATTTACCAGAACAGAAGTCACGAGTCCCAGTGAACCAAAACCTGCATTTAGTATCATATATCCAGGGACAATAAAAGCGATATTTCATCTATGAGAAATGAAGGATTTAACTAAATGAAGTAAAGATACAGAATCGCATGCCTCTAATTTTCAGTTAGCAAACACCATATTATCGGGCGAGAAGGAATTGAGAATTTATCTACGTGGTTAAACCGACAACTTAGAAGTATTCACCCAAATGCAGTACCTTGGGCAAGAAAATCACTCTGCACATCCCCATCATAGTTTTTACAAGCCCACACATATCCACCATCACTTTTCAATGCATATGCCACCATATCATCGATCAAACGATGTCCATACCTAGTTGCAATAAAATCATTTTTATAAAAAAAACAATTCACAGATAGTGCTGGAGCGGGAAACATTTACTTGCTTCCCTAATTGACCGACCATATTGATTGCTCTTCAAATTTTTCCTTCCATTTCTCTTCATACACCTCCTGAAATATGTCCTTGAACCTGTAGAAGTATTGATGGCAATGAGCTCCATTACAAGTTTTTTAATTCACAAGGCATATATCAATTGGAAACTTCGTTTCTGGTCTCTGATGCAGAGCAAACAAACATGATAGAATCAAATGACTAGGGAAAACAACCAGAACCACAAGAGAAGAAAGTAAAATGAAGGTATATGTATGAGAGTAAAAAGGTAAATAAACATATTCATATTAATGAGAAGTGCTGGCTAACCATGGTAATATTCAATAAGCTGGATAGAAGAACTGAGTTCTTAAAAGTATATATAAATAAAAGTGTTGTGTCATGTTTGCAACTGAAAGAAATTTGCTGATTACATGAAGAGTGGGGGGACTGTACCTGCCATCATATTTTTTCAGAATGGTATTTTTTCAGAATGTAACTACCAGGTGTAAAGAGGCCACCTTTTTGCAAACGCCGTGATCATTGATGACTCAGCAAATGCCCGAATAGACTGTGGAACAGATGGTAGGAAACATTCTAAAGAAAAAGGAAATCGTGTGAGCTGTATATTTTCCAGGTAAACGTTGGAAGATGACAAACCTCATCAATATTGTACATAGCTAGTGCAATTCCGGGGCCTTTAAAATCATAAACATGTAACTCTAAAGGTTCACCATCTTCTGGGACTGACGTACACAATAACAAGGGAAGCAGTCAATGTAAATCAGCATCTAAGCTTCTCGACAATATCACTAGACAATGGTGATAATCTATCCTCACCAAAAACCATTTTAAGCTTTCCCGGGCCTTTCAGAACTGTATCAGTTGCCCGATATTGATCTCCAAATGCATGTCTGCCAATGCATATAGGTGTCTTCCATCCTGCATGCCAGCATGGGAAATATCCAAAAGAAAACAATCCCATGATATTCCAACCTAAATTTGTCAATTTCTATGCCATCAAATGTGAGATTTTACCTGAAACAATCCGTGGTATATTCCGGCAAAGAATTGGCTCACGGAAAACAGTTCCTGAAGTGACATATACACATGTTTAGCCTCAACTGAGTATAGATGAAAAGGATAACAATAAAAAGAATAAAGAAAAAGTACTTGAACTTGGTAGGTCAGAGGAAGCAAAGTCCACTTGTCGAAGCAAATTCAGACTCTCCAAAACAACAAGAGAGAAACTTATAAATTGTTTCTTTATCTCATATAGGACTAATCTTGTAAATCTTATTTTGATCATATTTCATATCAGTTAAATATCCTAACTCAAACAGGAACCCAATTGAACTTGCTTGAATAGCATGTTTGAACCAAGCATACCTTCATGGATTCTTTAGGTTTGGCTGTTGGAAAATCTTTTTAGAAAATAAATCATCTTTAAAAAGCTGATGCTGTATTGTCAATATCAATTTCAACCCTCAGGATACAAGGCCTCAATTTCATAGAACAAATTTCTGAAGGCATTTGATGAGACCGCATCCTAATGGCAGATACGCAATTTTGGCTCATCAAGAACGTTTTCGTAATTTTCGAATTTATATGGGTTTTAATCAATTTTCATTTTTAGGGGGGTTTTTTGTATGTTCTTATTTTCAGTTTATTATTTAATGGGGCTCAAGGGAATTAGGGATGCTCATGTTAGATAGAGTTTGAGAATTCCCTTTTTTAGGAAGAGTGCGGCCGTTCCCTAGAATTGGCGGCTTGGAAGAGAGACTTCATCTCGAAGGGACTCAAAGTTATGTTGTATCCTCTTTTTTACAATTTTTCTTCAACAAAAATCCCTTCTGTTCCTCACGTCTTCTCATCAAACCCCTAAAAATCCCACCTTTCACGTAAAAAATCATATCTTTCCTATAAAACCCCTACTTTTACCCATGAAAATCTAGATGTCCCTATCAATTTGGTATCAGAGCGGTGAGATCCATGGCGACAACAATATTGAAAGACAAGTTCCATGCTTTCAAGGGAAAATACAACGACGAGATTGAAGGTTTGAAGAAATCCTTGGGAGAACTTCGGGCATCGGGCAAAGAAAGATCCAAGGAGATTGATTCGAAGGTGGATTCACTTGCGCAAATCCTAGCGAAACATGGAGACAGCTTGCAAGCCCTAAATCAACAGCTTTTGATCTCACGACGGTAAAGCACTCCGACATGTGTGAACCCCAATTTAGGGCAAAAGGCGACAGCTTTGGAGAAAGAAAAGGAAAAGGCAGATGAATACAACGAGGGTTGGATGCGCATGCAGAGAGGCCGCAGGGGTCGACCGACTCTGCAGAAAATCTGTAGTGGTCACGTCGATATTCCGGGGCGGCAGCCAGGGTTTACTCAAGTCTTGATCTCTTCTCCTTCCTTGAAGTATTCGTTGGCGCCGGAGAGCAAACCCTCGTTAGGGATGCTTTGCTCTCCGGCGCCAACGAATACTTCAAGGAGAAGAGATCAAGACTTGAGGAAACCCTGGCTGCCGCCCCGGAATATCGACGTGACCCCTACAGATTTTCTCCAGAGTCGATCGACCCTTGCAGCCCCTCTGCATGCGCATCCAACCCCTGCAGCCCCTCTACCGGGGCAGCCAGCCTCTTCGGTAGACCCCGAGGGGGCTTGGCAAGGTTGCCCAACCCCTGCATTGACCCTGAGGGGGCCTGGTAGGGGTGCCCAGCCCCTGCATTGAGACCCTGCATGGCCGCCAGCCCAAGCAAGGAACATGCAGTGGCCACAGCCCTTGTAGCGTCTCTACAGGGTTGTTGAGGCCCTGCCAACGTACAGCAAGACCGTCGAGGTCCACGCGGCCTCCGGTGACCTACAGAGACCCCGACAACCCATGACAACCTCCCTTGCGACCGAACGACAATAAGAATGACTTTGTGGGGCCTCACGAATCCTGATCCACGGCTAAGAGGCGACGACATCCACTTCTAGCCTGCAAGGAGCACCTAGATGACTACATCGATGACGTCAACTCGAAGGCTGACGGCCGATGCGCAGAAGGGGGTGATGATGACTAGGGTGGCTATGGTCACAGCGACGAGGGCCGACAGAGGATTTGGAGCAACATTGATGACAATACACTTATCAACATCAACATCACATGCAGACTTATCAACATCAACATCACATGCAGAATGGGTAACGAGTAGATCAGGAAAGTCTTGGGATGGATAGCAGAGTGAGGAAGCTGAAGCTGCCTCTATTTAAGGATGATGATCCTTATGACTGGATCTACATGGGCAGAAGATATCATCAGGGATATAGCAGTCCAGTAGCGAGAAATGTGGCGAGTCACAGTCGGGTTGGCAGATCAAAAAGATGACGGATGATGTGATGCAGAAGAAGAGACAGAACTGGTTGTGTTTCAAGTGCAATGAGAAATTTATCTTCGGACATTGTTGTGAAGTTTGCCAGCTCTAACTTATGATAGTGGACGAGGATGAGGACGGATTGGAGGACGAGTCAAGAGGTGCATTTTCACTTGGAGTAGTATGTCATGGTTTTCATGCACCACCTTGAGTATAATGTGGTTTTTTGGGGAGGAGTAATCATGAGACATCATCCTAATGGCAAATATGTAATTTTGGCACATCAGGAACGTTTTTGTAATTTTCAGATTTCTAGGGTTTTTGACAATTTTCAGTTTAGGGGTCTTTTTGTAATTTCTTATTTTCGGTTTATTATTTTTATGGGTCTTAGAGTGATTAGGGATATTCATATTGAATTTAGTAAAGAAACTTCATAAAGGCTGGGAATTCCCTCTTTTCAAGAGAGTGCGGTCGTCCTGTAAAATTGACGGCTTCGGGGAGAGAGTTCCTCTCGAAATGACTCAAATTTATCTTGTATCCTCTTAATTTGTTTTAATTTGATAAAAATCCTTCCTATTCGCTGATTCTTCTCATCAAAACCCTAAAAATCACATCTTTCTCATAAAAATACTATCTTTCCTATAAAAAGCATACTTTACCCATCAAAATCTAGTGGTTCCTATCAGTATCAACAAAGTAACATGTAAGCATTTGAACCAAGTAATGAGCTAAAAAGGAAATACAGAAATACACATTTAATTCAGTAACACACGCATTCAGTATTACACACTAACCCACCCATCCATCCTAGGAAAGCAAACCCAAGCTAGGGAAGAATCTTCAAGAACAAACCATTTAATATGTTGCGAATTGTGCCATTAGGACTCCTCAAAGAGGAAGGTAAATTTCTTTAATATGTTCCTTTAAATATGTTCCTCAAAGAGCAGTACCATTTAATATCGGGTATTGACCCGTATCCCCGATATAATATCGGGTATCCTCAAAGATACGCGTATTCCCGATATTGACGTGTATCCCCGATATCGGATGTCGGAAGTTATATCGGAAGGGAATTAAACAGTACCATTTAATATCGGGGATAGCGGATGTCGGAAGTTATATCAGGGAAGGCAATTAAACAGTACCATTTAATATCGGGTATCCTCAAAGAACATATTAAATGGAACGCGTATCCCCGATATCGATCGGGAAGAATCTTCAAGGTGATTTTTTTCCGAACAAACATAACTATACATTACTTGATTTAACATTTCCGATATCGGGGATACGCATTCATATTAAATGATACACGTCATTTAATATGTGTATTAATACGTGTCATTTAATATTCCCGATATTGATGCGTATTAATGACGTGTACTAATACGTGTATCCCCGATATTGACGCGTATCATTAATACGTATTTGAACACTGGTATTAATACGTCATTAATACGTGTCATTAATACGTATTTGAACTCGTATTAATACGTATATAACATCCCCAATTAATACGCGTATCCCCGATATCGGGTTGCCCATGACGCGTTATTTAATACGCGTAACATATTAAATGATACGCGTATCCCCGATATTGACGCGTATCCCCGATATAACTTCCGACATCCGCTATCCCGGATATTCAAACTTATTTACGATATGGGCAACCCGATATCCCTGATATAAATATCGGGGATACCCGATATCCCGGTTTTAAATATGGGCAACCCGATATTGAGGTTTTAAATATCTGATATCCGGATACACTCCACTTATTTACAAGTTTTGCTATTGGAGTATCAAAACCTGACTTTAAACCACATCAATTTTGAACTCCTCCATCCTAGCTTCATCTACAATGTAGAAATGAAGGGGTGAAAAACTTAAAACACTGGGTCATATTGATATCACAATTATTTAGTTGAAATCATAAGATAAAGAATGAATACTAGCATCAGCATGAGGATATTAATGTGTGTGTGTGTGTATCACAAGCTAAAGGACATCAAACGAAAATTTAGCAAAGATGGACTTCATAGTTTACGAATAAAATTTAGTAAGTTTAGAGAAAAAAGCATCTAGGAAACACCTATAAAATAACCAGACATGAAAAATATTCAAGAAAATTCCATCAACACCATGAAAGCTTATGAAGAGTTGTTATGTGATAAATACAAAATGTTGTTTCTATGCTCTTATAGTTATCAGATGCAAACAGAAGTCATCTTTATCGCACTTATGGGCATGCGTGCAGATAGACACAGCAACCATGTCCAAGACCATCTAAATGAAGAAATGATCACAAATGTGCAAGCCCTTGATGAGCCGTATAAAATTTATAAGACTGATGTGTTCGAGGAACTTCAACTGCATTGACAAAAAAACACAAAAAGAAAGTGATTACTTTTGTTTTCACTTTCCTCCCATATGAATATTCTAATAGTCTAAGAGAGGAATACACACGCATATACATTCACATTTCCTCTGAATCAGCCTTTAGGCATATATACAAACAGCAATGTGGGTCCTTTTCTCTCCATTTTTATCTAATACAAAGAGTTCACCAAATCAATATATAAGTGTATATAAACAATGAGAATCAGCTTTTTGCAACCATGGCACTAAAATTTCTACCGCACAAGCATGATATGCTATTTAAATGACTATGAATTGGGAAATATGATTCTATTTACATAATGTAGATCTCCTCCCAAACCTCCAGCTACTGAATAGACCCAGAAATTTGGTATAATGGTGCAATGGCGTAGACCATCCATGTTAGAAATAAGATTCTAGGTTCAATGTAACGAATTGAATCATGTGACAGCCTTTGCCTAACACACCCCTTCCCAATTCATATTACAATCAAAACAGGGGGGGGAAGGAGGAAGAACAACAACTTGCCATGTTCTACCGTTACTTAGTACTTCCCACGAGCATTCCCCCTAAAGGTATAATACATTTGACATCTAGTAATCATGATTCACATGGCAACAGACAACACAAGAACAACTTCAGCATACAAAGACAGAAAATGAGAGTCGGAATAAGAAACATGTCATCTTGAGTCAGATCAAAGCCGAAAAAATATATAATACAAGAATGGATAAGGGATAAGAAAATTCTCCACCTGGAGTTATAGTCGCGCATTTGACAGCAACATAACACCTTCCAATAGCAATCACAATAAGCAAAATGGTGTTACAAATAAGGAAAAAGATGAAAAGGAGCAGCAGACAAAAAGAACGGAACTTTGACTGCAAACACTTACAGTACCATGTATGTGACGTTAAGAAAAAGAATCTAAAATGTTGATCCTAATGGAAAGGTAAGCACTCCAACATTCTAATGCATTACTTCAAACTGCTATTAGAAAATTTCACTTATGCTATTTTTATTATAACTCCTTTACTTTGCTGAAGAGACTGATACTCTGTATTGGGCTAATTCAACAATTGATCCAATAATGCTAAAAGGAAAGAAAAATTGAACTTCAAGGAGAAATGAAGTTAGTACTACTGCTGCTATGTGCGGACAGAATGAAATAATAATACAGCACTATCTCTTCATATAGGCTCAAACAAAATGAGTTATAAGAGTGTGCATGGATGCTTTAGTTTCAGGAATAGAAATGTAACTGTAGACTCTATTTTAGATATTTTCCTGACCTATGACTTAATATTAGCCAACACCTAATTTTGCAAAAGAGATTTACACTTGATAATCTTTAGAGGTGGAACGAATACCGGTCAAATAGAATCTTTATGACTAAAGGATTGATAAAAAATATTACAAAGAATGCAAGTTAATACTATTAGAGAATGTAACTACCCAACATAAAATTTTAATGCTAGATGTGCATATTACGAAGTGGCATAAGAACTATAAAGCTAAAATAGCTCTTAAATTAAAGTTCAATATGGATATGGGTACCATGTGGCTGAAGATAATGAATTGTATTAGAACGATAATTACAATAGAATTTGATGTATCTAAAGGTATTGCACCCGAGATATGAAATGAGTAAGCAAATGTTGTTGTTAGAGCTAAACATGACCGCTATCGAAACCTCAAGAAATATAAAAATGATGATACCAAGAGATAAATTAGCTAAGAATGTAGCTAAAAGAGTTACCCAAAATGGTACATTCAATGTGTATACAGATACTTGTAAGTTAGATACGGCTGCGGAAGAGAAAAATATCCATCCATCGATTAACGCTTATGAAGGAGAAAAAGTGAATGGACTCGTGTGCAGTTAACATTTCCGATATCGGGGATACGCGTTCATATTAAATGATACGCGTATTAAATGACGGATGGATACGCGTATTCTTAAGAATTGGGAGAAGATCTTCTCCCAATTCTTAAGCCCCAATTACTAAGAACTTCGTATAATATTAATCTTCACGTCATTAAGTTTAGTCTTAGATGTACAACTTCGTATTAATACGCGTATTAAATGATGTGTATCATTTAATATGAACGTGTATCCCACTGCTATTAATACGCGTTCAAATACGTATTAATACGCGTTCAAATACGTATTAATGACGCGTATTAATGACACGTATTTAACATTCCCAATATTGACGCGTATTAACCGGGGATACGCGTCATACCCGATATTATATCGGGGATACGCATATCCCCGATGTTGACGCGTCAATATCGGGGATATCGATCGGGGATACTCGTCAATATCAGGGATAGTGGATGTCGGAAGTAATATCGGGGATACGCGTCAATATCGGGTTGACCATATTGAACATTATAACTATACAAATTTTAATAGTTAACTAGTAGTTATAACATCCTTATATGTCCATATTTAATTATATCATGACAATATCATCAATATAATCAAGTAATGCCATATTGACTTATTAAAATTAAGCATTAAAATATTACGCAACGTAATAAAATTAAAAAATACAGCGTGACTTTACTAGCACGAGTGACTAACCTCGTAGTAGTATCTAATGTTGTGTTATCATGTTGTGTTATCTATTATCATGTCGTGTAATCTATTATCATGTTGTGTAATCTGAAAAAAATCATACAAACGACAGTCACATTAATCGGATTATTAATCAGGTGCTAACATCCAACAAGTCATGAGTCAATTAGTTTGAAATAAAAGGAAATTTCAACACTCATCGGCTACCAAAAGAATCGTGAACATATGCATACTCTACACACTTGAAAAGAGGGTATCATTACTGATACCTCTTTAGCTGATTTGTTCCATTCTGTCTTGGAGGTTTTCAGCCCATAGGAAGGCAAATAGTGCAATTCTCATTAAGGACCAAACTAACTCCAAATCCATATTTCAGAAGGCAGCAAGCATGAAGAAGAAATGGCATGATGAGGCAAAAGCATCATCATCAACATTAAAGGTGAAAGGGGAAAAAACAAGGCAGTATGAACAATACGTGATAATCCATTGATTGCCTCAAGTACTTCAATATTTTCAATGTTCTTCAATTTATCATACCCTCGTGTTCAGTGTTTAATGTAAACCTCCCTTTGGTTTCTTCTCCCAGCCTCAATTTTCATCACAATTTGTTAACATAACTCTACAATTCTAAATTATCTAT
This sequence comes from Scilla litardierei, assembly GCA_030789695.1. NCBI lineage: Eukaryota > Viridiplantae > Streptophyta > Magnoliopsida > Asparagales > Asparagaceae > Scilla > Scilla litardierei. Next base: position 34,110,879 of record CM061142.1, read on the forward strand.
CTGACAGAAATTATATGCACAGAATAATTTGTATTTCGCATTTTTATGCATTTCAAAAATAAGAAATACTATTTAATTGTTAATATTTTGCCATTAGACAAACTAAAACCAACGATTCTCTCTGCTCTTCACATATATTTAGTAGAAACTGACAAAAATTTTAAGACACCTACTGAAGTAAAGCTTTCATCAATTTAAGTATGTTGGTTCAGCAGCCATGACTGGGGCTTGACATTGAATTCCTAGAATATAACTCTAATATGAAATAAATTCAATTTTGAAGATCATGTGTATGAGAATTTATTGAAATGCAGGTGGACGATTCATAATGCTTATTTCAATTCAAATATATTAGTACAATGCGAATACAGAAGCTAAACACCATACAATGCACTGTTCCAAATTATAATGATGCTTCTCTGTAAATTTGGTTTATCATTTTAATTTCACCAACATATTGGTAAGCTTAAGATATACTTGGATTGTGTTTCCCCTAACCTATACACACACAACATAAACCAATATAGTGGAGAATACAGAAAATAATCATCGGACCAACCACTTCAACCACACACACATTAGAGGTCATTGTAGAATGAAATCCCCGCATATTATACTTACCACAGATTAAAGAATAACCCTACCAAAACAATTATTACGAGCATCAGCTCCGTGGACAGCTAACTTTTTCTAATAAATGAAAAAAGGAGTAAATTGGGTCAAAAAAACTGGAAAACCTTTGAATTAATTTTCAGGAGAACAATTGTCAAATCCTGGTCAGTGATCCTAGGAGGAGAAGCGATGCATTAAGCGAAAATTCCCTTTTCGTGAAGGTTTTCTCTCTTCCACGGTCCTGGAAAACAGAAATCGGATTTTGAATTACTTCATAAAGAATTAGCATTAAAATGCTTCGAGAAAGGAACTGCCACGCACCATAGATATCAGAGTTTTTTCTCTGGGAAAGAACACATAGAAGAAACTGTGGTTGGCTATGAAACTTTTCCATCACCTTTTCAATCATTCTTTCAACTCTCGCAGCTGGGCCAGACCCTACAAATCGAGGGTCTTCTATAATAAAGGCGCGTAGAGGGTCAATGTTCTACACAAAGCAGTAAAAAAATTTTATCAGCACACTGAAATTTGGAAATAATTCAATCTGAGCGATGCAATGATGGCACCTACTATTCCTTTACTGCGTCCACATATAACAAGGTCATGAGATAGTTTGCGCATATCAAACAGTGCAGAAAAGTTTACAATAGCCCAACGATCAATATTGATGGGTTTCCAAAAGGTCTGAAAACGTATGAGACAAAGCATAAGAGTTCATTGAACATAAACAGATAACATAGCAAAGCAAATCTGTAAGAAAACAACTTTTTTGTTAAAGTTCCACCTCCCATCGATTGGTATGAAGCCTTGATTACCAACTATCAACTGTGATGAAAAGAGTATGCAATTAATCACATTGTTTCAAAGATCAAAATGCAGGACAAATTTTAAGGTAGAATATGAAGAGGCCATAAGTACCTTAGGTGCACTAAGAACTCGACCATCTAACCATGTTAAGTGCGTGTCAATGCATATTTTACATGAGAAGATGTAACGATGGCATCTACTGAAATTTGGAAATAATTCAATCTGAGCGATGCAATGATGGCACCTACTATTCCTTTACTGCGTCCACATATAATAAGGTCATGAGACCGTTTGTGCATATCACAACGTGCAGAAAAGTTCACAATAGCCCAACGATCAATTTCGATGGGTTCCCAAAGGGTCTGAAAACGTATGAGACAAAGCATAAGAGTTCATTGAACATAAACAGAAAACATAGCAAAGCAAATCTGCAAGAAAACAACCTTGTTGTTAAAGTTCCACATCCCATCGATTGGTATGAAGCCTTGATTACCAACTATCAACTGTGATGAAAAGAGTATGCAATTAATCACATAGTTTCAAAGATCAAAATGCATGACAAATTTTAAGGTAGAATATGAAGAGGCCATAAGTAACTTAGGTGAACTAAGAACTCGACCATCTAACCATGTTAAGTGCTTGTCAATGCATATTTTACTTGAGGAGAGCATTGAATCCTCATCATATCTATTGTTTCTGACAGCCTGCAACAGAAACAGTTCTAAGCATCTATTTGATACACTGTGTTGTTACATGTTAGAACGTGTTCAACATCTTACCCATAGCAGAATGTTACTTTAATCAATCAAAGGAGGCCTTTTATCTAACCACCCAAAAAACTGAATTATTTTATTACAGTAATAAAATAATTCAGTTTTTTGGGTGGTTAGATAAAAGGCCTCCTTTGATTGATTAAAGTAACATTCTGCTATGGGTAAGATGTTGAACACGTTCTAACATGTAACAACACAGTGTATCAAATAGATGCTTAGAACTGTTTCTGTTGCAGGCTGTCAGAAACAATAGATATGATGAGGATTCAATGCTCTCCTCAAGTAAAATATGCATTGACAAGCACTTAACATGGTTAGATGGTCGAGTTCTTAGTTCACCTAAGTTACTTATGGCCTCTTCATATTCTACCTTAAAATTTGTCATGCATTTTGATCTTTGAAACTATGTGATTAATTGCATACTCTTTTCATCACAGTTGATAGTTGGTAATCAAGGCTTCATACCAATCGATGGGATGTGGAACTTTAACAACAAGGTTGTTTTCTTGCAGATTTGAGCTGCTATGTTATATGTTTATGTTCAATGAACTCTTATACTTTGTCTATACATTTTCAGACCCTTTGGAAACCCATCGATATTGATCGTTGGGCTATTGTCAACTTTTCTGCACGTTGTAATATGTGCAAACTGTCTCATGACCTTATTATATGTGGACATAGTAAATGAATAGTAGGTGTCATCATTGTATCGCTCGAATTATTTCCAAATTTCAGTGTGCTGATAAAAAAATTTTACTGCTTTGTGTAGAACATTGACCCTCCACGCGCTTTTATTATAGAAGATCCTCGATTTGTAGGGTCTGGCCCAGCTGCGAGAGTTGAAAGAATGATTGAAAAGGTGATGGAAAAGTTTCATAGTCAACCACAGTTTCTTCTATGTGTTCTTCCCCAGAGAAAAAACTCTACTATCTATGGTGCGTGGTTAGATAAAAAAGCATGGGGAAGAACAAGAATAACATAGCACAGAACAAGAACAAGTAAACATATAAAAGAACACTCACATCAGTGACGACTATGCTTCTCTCAAGAGGCGTTTGCCGTGACTTCTCCACTAAAGAAGCCCTCCGTTGGGCAGATAATGCATTTGTATACCGTTGAAGTGGTACAAGAAGACATAGCTGCATTTGTTAGTTTTTGATAAAGAGTTAGAACAAAGAAAGGTTATTTCGTAAAGAATCTGTCAGGCAACATTGTTTTCAATAACCTAAACGAGAAGGTAAGTCGGTTTGTTTGGCTTCCCCATGTCAAGAAAGGGCACATCGGGTGACAAATCAAACGAATATCCCCACCTATTCCTAATATAATCATACACTTACTTTCTCCATCGCCATCTTCATGTTTAATCTGGAAACTAAAAATGAAAGATGTAACAGTATAAGACTTTCAGAGAGTTCAAAAGCAGCTTGAGGAGCATGGAAAATAGAAATAAATGGTAAATGTGAAGGACCATGAAAAGGGAAATGGGGCTCGTGTAATAAAGAAGTACATACCGTTGATTGTAGCAGGTCTCATTACTTATCCCTGTGATCTTGAACTCCAAAAGGGTGTGAGTAGTCTTGATCCTCATATTTTTAAGCATTCGCTGCGCCTGAATAGTTTAAGATAATGACCAGAAGAATCACTAACCCTGAAACAGGGCAGTGAGAAAACCAAATGAATGAAAGGCATCATATGCAAAGATATGCTAAAAATTCACAACTTTTTCCAGTAAATATTGCGAGCCTTGCTTACAGTTTGGTTGCTAAGCAGGAAACCAAAATGTTGACTGGAAATTGACTGGAAAAATTCAGTTGCTTCGTCGGAGGCAGCGGCTCGGGGAGTCGGGCGGACGAAGAACGGCCAAAGGGCGGGCGGCGGGGGGGGCAGCTCTCGGGTGACCAGGGGATTCAGCGTTTAGGGTTTTTTTTTTTTTTTTTGGGGGCCCTTTACCGATCAGGGCTTGTTTCTTTGGTTGAAAATGGATTGGGATATACTGTTGTGAATAGTAAATCTATGATGGATTCCTGAGGAGAGAGAAATAGAGTTTTATGTTTCTTTGGTGGAAAGTAGGTGGAAAAGTTGTGGTCGGATTTGTTTGTGGGGCCTATAGTAAAGTTTTGTGTTTCTTTGGGTTAAAGTGTGTTTGGGATTGTTGGATGTGGATTGTTGGGATTTGGTTATGGTGTTATGAGGTGAGAATAACCCCTATGGAAATATGAAGTAGAAAAATCATTTAATTAACTAAACTAATAACTATTAGTTAACTAAATATTAACTATTAAGTAAATATCTATTAAATACTCATAATTAAATCCTGCGTATCAAAAATCAAAATTAAAATTCCGAATTTAATAAAAAAAGAATTATTTAATTTCATTTCTGGGCTATTAAATATAAACGAAGGCAATACCCACAAAGCAAGCACCCGAACCACTTATCCCTTGCATTTCCAACATTCATAAATTCTAACAAGTACAACTGATTTGCAGAGACAGCATATGTAACGACTGATTTTCATGTATCCGGATTTATTATATTATAATATATGTTTTGGTGGATTTTCTCCTCATTTGCGGTTATCATCTCCGTAGTTTTCATTTTCGATCGTTTCGTCGTGTTTTCTCGTTTCTTCCTTAGGATCGTCGATTTCGGAGTAAGTCATTCGTGACGGGCTTCGTGTCGGTCATATCTTATTGATAGATCAAGCCTATGGGTCTTAGGAATCGATCCCGGAGCTCTGCGCTCCATTTCGGAACTTTTGGTGCACGTTAGCCGGTGTAAGAAGGGGCACCGACCGACTAGATGTCGATCCAGTCGGTCGGCAATCCTTCTTGAACCGATTAGTTGGCTTTCTAAATTTCTCAGGAGTTACTGTTTATCGTTAGTCGGTCTAAAAACGTTGGTTGACCGACTAGGTTGCAAACTAGTCGGTCGGCAATGCTTCTTTAACCGACTAACACATCATCTAAATTTTGGTATCAGTACTGTTCACTCTTAGTCGGTCTAAGAACGTTCATCGACCGACTAGATGTCGAACTAGTCGGTCAGCAGTTGTTCTTTGACCGACTAAATCTAAATCCTAATTCTGTACAGGAGTTACTGTTTACACTTAGTCGGTCTGCGTTGGTCGACCGACCGACTAGTTGCCAAACTAGTCGGTCAGTGGTTGCTCTTTGACCGACTAATCTGTGTTAAAACCCTAATTTCTGGGCAGCCGCCGGCCCATCCTATTTAAACCCCTCCCAAACGATTTCTTCTTCCTCCACTCGACCAAAAACCCTAGTTTCTCCCCCATTGAGCCCTCTTCTTCCCCAAACCCTTATTCCTCCATTCCAAGCTTATCCTCCATCATCCAAACTCGCCCTCAACACATTCAGCTGTAAGGCATAAACTCTGGGTTTTGGGGTAGTTGTTAAGCGGCCACTTAGCGTGAATGCCAAACCATTCAGCTGTAAGGCGTAAACATCTACAAACAACAGTGAAACGTGAATAGTGAATTTATTGAGATTGTTAGTAGCTTGGCTACTCTTGTCTTGTCCCGATAATTGTTCTCTTGTACTTATTGTTCACCATGTCTTGCCTGTGCACTCATGTTATAACTGCCATGTCATGCATACTATAACTGCTAGGTTGCTAGTTGCCTTACTTTCCGTTTCCTTGCCCAAGTCTTTTTAGACTTGCTGACATGTGCCTCTTCCTCTTTGGGTGTCGCATGTTAGTTGCCGAGCCTGAGATTGTTGTTGAGGGCGTCGAGTTCGTGGAGTTCGTGCCCGAGCCTGTGGTTGGCGGGGAGTACGTGGACACTGAGGACCAGTCCTAGTGTTTTCCTTTTGTTTAGACTACTGTTTTGTTGTCGGTGCGTAGCACCTATACTTTGTTACGTTGTTGCTTTTGTTGGCCTTATTCTGGGCCTTTAGACTCTTTCTTTTAGCCTGGTGGCTTTTCTGGATGTTGGACTTATTTTCGTGTTGGACAAATTATGAGATGTGAGAATTTTATTTCTGTCTCTCCTTGTGTTATTATTGTTGTTCCGTTTGTGGTTACAGGGACCTGCTTACGTTTTATTGACGCTTATCGGGTTTGGGGTTTCACAGCTCCACTCTCGTGCGGACCTTTTCACGTCTCGCCTCCATTTTAGGGAAGCGGGTCGTGACAGGTTTTGTTGGTGGCCCATGCAGGTCCTTTTCTGTAACTGCGATTATCGGAATAACGATAATAATATTAGAATGTCCAATGAACTAAGTTCGACATCCGAGTCATTAAGCTCTGAGTCTAATTTTGGCCCGTTTCTATGGCGCTAGATGGCTAGAAGACGTCAGACCCGAGCTGGTGGTGGATCTGCTCTTAAGGCTTGCTATTTCTGCGGCAAGACCGGGCACCTCAAGGGGTCGTGCAGAAGCTTTCTAGGTCAGTGTTTGGTTTGTGGTGGTGCTACTCATTCGGCGAAGGATTGTCGACATGCAAATCGGCTACGGAAGGCGTCGGATGGAGTTCCGCAGCAGCAAGCACCGGAAGCTGGGCCGAGTCGGAAGGTGTGCCATCATTGTGGCAAGATTGGTCATAAGAAGGAACAATGCAGGCGGAAGCTGGGCCAGTGCTTGATTTGTGGCGCCGCAGCGCATACCTTAAAGGACTGTCCGAGGGTTAGGTGTCTGGAGAAGGCGCCAGTCGGAGCTCAACTACGAAAAGCACCTGTGGCTGTTAGACGTGGGGCAGCCCTTGTTCCACAGAAGCAGGCTTTTCGGCAGGCTTTTCCGCTGAGGAGGCAGGCTTCCCCGACGGCCGTAGTTGAGGTTGAGACTGTGGATGGGGTTATTGCAGGTAACCCTCAGTCTAGTTGCCTTCTTCCTTTTGACAGTCTTGTTTGTTAGAATATGTTTGGTTGCTTGAATATGTTATGTTTGCTAGAATGGAGTTTGATTGCTGGGCTGGTTGTTAAGTGTGATTTGGGCTTGCACGTTTCTGGCACGAGTCCTCTTGACTCTGGTGCATCAATGTGCATTGCATCCTGGTGCTTCGTGTAGAAGCAATTCTTGATGGCCCCCCTTTTATTTCTTAAATATTTAATTCCTTCCTATTCGATCGAGTTAAAATCCATTCGTAGATTTTGAAGTCTATTGGTTGAAATTTTTAATCTCGTAGCTTTTGCTAACCAATATTTCTCGTATTTTGGTTTTAAGAGCTTTACTACTATTTTGATTACTTTAGAATATCTTCCCAGATAAGTAGAACTTCAATTATTTTCATATATCAGTTCTAGGTTCATTGAACTCGTACTTTAAAGTCTTGTATAAATCAGTTATTTGGCAAATCCGGGTCCCTCTAAAAAGTATTTTAAATGATATTTATTTGGAATTTCTCTTCAGTTTTAAAACTTGTAAGCATTTAGCATGGGCCTAAATTTTCACACTATAGTTGATCGCATTTCAATCTTTGAATTACAAAATTTTACCGAAATATTATATTAAGCCGATGCCGTAAAATATTTTCGGACCTCTCCGTTGCAAATCTTGACTTTCTGAAGGTATCCCTTCGACTTCCTTTTTCCTAAGTTTAAATTCGTTTGAAATTTTAATATTTATATATTTATACTTCATGCTCCTTCGTTGACTTAAAGATCTCTAAAACTTTTTGTCGAAATTTGGAATACTAACCCATTGTATTTTGCCAGTCTATACCTTCCGTACCCATGAAAACACCTTGTCCCTTCTTATATAAATTTTATTCTGAACCGTACCTTTATTTTTGCCCAATTCGATTTATAATTTTCTTATCTTACTTATGCCATACAATTGACTCATCGCGTTTCCTTTAGTATACTTTTCAAGTCACACATGATTTCAGCTTTCAACCAACCAAGGATATGTTCAACATTTTCTCTATTACAATTTTTGGAAAATTACGTCTTCATAACTTTCTCACGATCTAGACCTTCCATAATTTGGTTTTAAAGCTTATTACAAATTTTGACAAACCTACTACTAAGTTTTCCGTTCACCACACATGCTTTTAGAATAATTTCTAAACTAAATTGAATTTCGAATGTTTTCATATATCCGTATTAGGCTCATTAGCCCGTATGTTAAGAGCTTTGTGTAAAACGATTTCTTTTGGCAAATCCTGGTTACACTAAAAGGTAGTTTCAATATCGATTATTTGAGCTTTTCCTGGCTTAAAGACTTTGAAAGTATTTGGCATGAATTTAGAATTCTTTCGTTAATTAAATTTCGTTTCAAAACTTTTGCCAACATTGTCAAATCACTGCCGTATAATATTTTCTAAAACTACGTTCTTAATGTGCGTATGAACGCTTTACTTCCTTTCATAATGATTTCCGTTAAGCCAATAAATCATTTCCTCTTATTATGTGCATTCAACTCAAACTTATTTCGAACAATTGATTTTATTGATCCTCAAATATCGTTTATACGAAGGGGAACTCCAACTTTTCAAAATATGACCGTTTTATACTTTTAGTGTTTTTGACTTTCGCTATTCACGTATCATTTCCGAAAACTTATGAGAGTAATGTTTACATCTTTCTTCCCCGCCTAAACGTCCACAAATATGTCTCCGTTCCACTTGATCTATTTACCTCCTTGTCCTCGCCCTACCTGAACCCATTTTTACGATCTTGTTTCGTCGCGCCAGTTAGTAGTGGGTCCTTAGACTTTTGGTGATGTTGTCGTAGCGCATGTACCTAAGTTGAGTATGTAGGCTTAAAGAGTGTACCCCCTATAGTATGATAATGTTGCCTATTGTGTGATATATACATACTCAGAGTTATTCATGATGTTATGAAATTGTAAGTGTGTTAATATTTATGGATATGTGCGAGGATAGCTATACCACTCTAGGGGCGTCTATGTATATAAGATTCTGTATTGGAATGTCTGAATAGGGTGTATGTAGTTGGAGATACTTATGATGGTTGAAATAATATGATTGGTGAAACTATATGTATGTTGGGTGTGATAATAATGGGTGTACGTATAGTTAAAGTGGGTAGGCCTATTATGTGACCTATGTGTTGTACGTGTGAGTGTGTGCTCGTACGTAGTTACGTATTGTGCGTAGACGTGAGTAGTTATGAAATTGCTGCGTGAGTATATAGGTGATATATATATGGTAGTAGAAATATAATTTTGATTGGTATTTCTTGCTATCGTGGCTGTCGTATGCGTGTATACCATGAGGTATACACGGCTATTGCATATCTTGACTAATGGATGAAGTAAGTGTATTGGTGTGCCAATTATAGGTGGATGGATATGGTATGAAGATATACGATGCTTGGGTGTGACTATAGGTAAATACTTTTATTAGGGAGAGTATTGTAATTATAGGTGTGCTGATGTTTGTAAGAATATCATGATATATGACGTGATTGAAATATGTGATATTACCTGGTTAGATATTAAGGGTGTTTGACATTTAGATATGTATGTGGTTATGTTGGTAGACGTGTATGCATTAGATAGTTTGGCATATGTATGGATGCTATGTTATGTATATAGAATTATTCTGCTATGATTTTGAGTCTCACTCAAGCTTGAGTGGGTACACTCTATGTACATTGGTGTATTGTATGTGGTTGGTGTATATTGATGGATGATGTATGTATAATGTTGGATTGTTTGTGCCGGGTTGTGTTACGCACACGATTGTGGGTGGCTATACCAATATATAGTTATATGAGTTGGTCTTGTGGTATAGTTATTCACTAAGGACTTGGTAGCGTGAATATATGTGCGCTAGCTAAACTAGGTGCGCAGATGTGCTAAGCATATAGTGGTGTGATTGGTATATATATTTGAATGAAATATTAGCGTGTGTGGGTGTGCACCATGCACGGGTAAGTATGTGATAGTTATAGGAATTGGTGACTACGGTATGTGTGGTGTGTCGTGATTGTGGCTATAGGACTATATATGAAGTGATAATATGGTGAAATGTGTGCATGCATTCGAATGACTATAAATTGTGGAATTATAATGATGGTGAATGTATATTAGATATAGTGAACTTGTTTTAACAATGGTATGGGGTGAATTCGCATGTTGACCGTTTGGCGTATACTAGGAGATATAGGGACTAGTGTATTCTTATTGTCTTGCCCATAGGTAGTTACCTATACGTGTAGTTTCCGATGGTATTTTCTAGTGTGAAATTATTTTCATATAAGTAAGAAAGACTTGGTTATTTCCATAAAGTGTGTAATAAGTGTTTTATAGCTATATAGAATATACTTGCCTATAGGAATGATTTGAATACGTGAGTGGAGTTGTTTGATTATAATAAGTATAAGAGTACTAGGTGCATGAATATATATTTACTTCCGTGGTGTTAATAATTGACTACCTAGAGTATATATGTATAAGCGCTTGAAATGAATGTACTTGGTTGAAGTTTTGATGTGATGTTGATTGAGGGTAGTTACTAGGGTGACTAGATATAGCTATAGTTAGAAAGTCCGAGGACGGACTTTATTCTAAGGTGGGTAGGATGTAACGACTGGTTTTCATGTATCCGGATTTATTATATTATAATATATGTTTTGGTGGATTTTCTCCTCATGTGCGGTTATCATCTCCGTAGTTTTCATTTTCGATCGTTTCGTCGTGTTTTCTCGTTTCTTCCTTAGGATCGTCGATTTCGGAGTAAGTCATTCGTGACGGGCTTCGTGTCGGTCATATCTTATTGATAGATCAAGCCTAGGGGTCTTAGGAATCGATCCCGGAGCTCTGCGCTCCATTTCGGAACTTTTGGTGCACGTTAGCCGGTGTAAGAAGGGGCACCGACCGACTAGATGTCGATCCAGTCGGTCGGCAATCCTTCTTGAACCGACTAGTTGGCTTTCTAAATTTCTCAGGAGTTACTGTTTATCGTTAGTCGGTCTAAAAACGTTGGTTGACCGACTAGGTTGCAAACTAGTCGGTCGGCAATGCTTCTTTAACCGACTAACACATCATCTAAATTTTGGTATCAGTACTGTTCACTCTTAGTCGGTCTAAGAACGTTCATCGACCGACTAGATGTCGAACTAGTCGGTCAGCAGTTGTTCTTTGACCGACTAAATCTAAATCCTAATTCTGTACAGGAGTTACTGTTTACACTTAGTCGGTCTGCGTTGGTCGACCGACCGACTAGTTGCCAAACTAGTCGGTCAGTGGTTGCTCTTTGACCGACTAATCTGTGTTAAAACCCTAATTTCTGGGCAGCCGCCAGCCCATCCTATTTAAACCCCTCCCAAACGATTTCTTCTTCCTCCACTCGACCAAAAACCCTAGTTTCTCCCCCATTGAGCCCCCTTCTTCCCCAAACCCTTATTCCTCCATTCCAAGCTTATCCCCCATCATCCAAACTCGCCCTCAACACATTCAGCTGTAAGGCGTAAACTCTGGGTTTTGGGGTAGTTGTTAAGCGGCCACTCAGCGTGAATGCCAAACCATACAGCTGTAAGGCGTAAACATCTACAAACAACAGTGAAACGTGAATAGTGAATTTATTGAGATTGTTAGTAGCTTGGCTACTCTTGTCTTGTCCCGATAATTGTTCTCTTGTACTTATTATTCACCATGTCTTGCCTGTGCACTCATGTTATAACTGCCATGCCATGCATACTATAACTGCTAGGTTGCTAGTTGCCTTACTTTCCGTTTCCTTGCCCAAGTCTTTTTAGACTTGCTGACATGTGCCCCTTCCTCTTTGGGTGTCGCATGTTAGTTGCCGAGCCTGAGATTGTTGTTGAGGGCGTCGAGTTCGTGGAGTTCGTGCCCGAGCCTGTGGTTGGCGAGGAGTACGTGGACACTGGGGACCAGTCCTAGTGTCTTCGTTGTGTTTTCCTTTTGTTTAGACTACTGTTTTGTTGTCGGTGCGTAGCACCTATACTTTGTTACGTTGTTGCTTTTGTTGGCCTTGTTCTGGGCCTTTAGACTCTTTCTTTTAGCCTGGTGGCTTTTCTGGATGTTGGACTTATTTTCGTGTTGGACAAATTATAAGATGTGAGAATTTTATTTCTGTCTCTCCTTGTGTTATTATTGTTGTTCCGTTTGTGGTTATAGGGACCTGCTTACGTTTTATTGACGCTTATCGGGTTTGGGGCTTCACAGCTCCACTCTCGTGCGGACCTTTTCACGTCTCGCCTCCATTTTAGGGAAGCGGGTCGTGACAGCATACAACAGAAATCACAATCCTATTTAACATAACACATGAACCCAGCATATACAGAAGACATATAATATCCATAATACAGTCTCAGTTTGCATAACAAACATCCAAAAATATACTAGTGACCCAATGTAACCAACCTAACATCAACCACTCTTGTGTATAATCAACAATAACACAACTAACATCAAACCTAGGAGCGTAAACAAAACCAACTTCACGGTGTCCATTCTCACCGTGGTCCGCTCAAATCGCCCCACGAGCAAGGCCAACCGACCCTCTATCTCTAAAATCCGCCGATCAGAGAACAATGTGGAAGAGGGAGCATTGGTGGGGCCTCTTTCAATCTCATCCAGCAACTGCAGTATCACATAGGTGGACCAGTCGGAGTGTGGTGGATCCTTCCATTCGTAGAAGTTGCATCCATTCACGCGGGATGGACAGCTCCAAAAGCGCCTGCCGGGATTTTTTCGAGTCAATGATGTCCGCCTGGCAACCCTGAGCCGACAGTAGTAAAACTTGCAGTCATCATCATCAGCCGCCAACTCCCCGCCTGCAGCAAATCTGGGTCTGGATTCAATCGAAGAGCTGGAACCGGTGCTCATTTTAACCTTGCAAGAAATAAAAAATATTAGCGTGAATAATGATTTAAAGAGATATAACAATGAAATGAAAAATGGGGGAAGCAGCGTACCTACAGACAGTGACAACCCCGCAGAAGATTACATCACCTGGCTTAATTCAGAAGTAAAAGATAAAAGGAAATATCGTAACATAGAGACAAATTGATCAGTATATATATGTTCATCATCAGGAGGCTGAAACATATGTGAATGGCTCATAGGGTCAGTTTTTGGGTCATGGCTCAATGTAGTTGTTTGTGTTTATGGTATACATAAGCCCTCAGGAAGAAAGTTAATTTTTCAATAAATCATGGTGGACATAAGCAGTTGCTCCATCACATCTCTCCCCCTCATTGGTAATGGAACCATCCAGCCTATAACCAACTATTTTTTCATATCCTCGGGACTAGGGGATCAGCTACTTATCTTCATCATTGGGCTAGGATCATCCACTATGCAAAGCGACAACAAAAATTGAAACTGGGTAAAAAGAACATATGTATATCACTATGGACAGCTGCACCAATGTGAAATGACCCAAAAAATATTGAAACTGTGTACAAATCACATATGTATCTCAAAGTTCACAGCTGCACCAATGTGCAATGACCCAACAAAAATAGAAATTGAATAAAAATCACATATGTATCTCAAAGTTCATAGGTGCACCAATGTGAAATGACCCAACAAAAATTGAAACAGGGCAAAAATCATTGATGTATCTCAAAGTTCACAGCTGTACAAATGTGCTATGACCCAACAATAATTGAAACGTGGTAAAAATCAAATAAGTACCTCACTGTGCTCAGCTGCACCAATGTGCATTGACCCAAAAAAAATTTAAATTGATTAAAACTTCACATATGTATATCAAAGTGCACAGCTGCACCAATGTGCAATGACCCAACAAAACATTGAAACTGGGTACAAATCACATGTCTCTCACTGTGCACAGCAGCACCAATGTGCAATGACAAAAAAAAATTGAAACTAGGTAAAAATCCCATATGTATCTCACTGTGCACAGCTGCACCAATGTGCAATGACCCAAAAAAATTGAAACTGGGTAAAAAACACATATGTCTCTCACTGTGCACAGCTGCACCAATGTGCAATGACCCAAAAAAAAATTGAAACTCGGTAAAAATCACATATGTATCACATAGTTAACAACAACACCAATGTTCAATGACCCAACAAAAAATTGATACTGGGCAAAAATCACATATGTATCTCAAAGTTCACAGCAGCACCAATGTGCAATGACACAAAAAAAAACTTGAAAATGGGCAAAAATCCCATATGTATCTCCCAGTGTACAGCTGCACCAATGTGCAAAGACCCAAAAATAGCATATATGACTTTATCCCATCCTCTCTGTCCAACTTCATATTTTAATTTTTCTTCATTGGGCTTTTTGGAGTATTGCACACCTAAGGGCCTGTTTCTTTGCTTGGATTATTAGGATTTAGTTAATTCAATTATGTTGTAAGTGGGCATCAGTAAATAGCATCAAGCACATATTGCCAGCATCTTAAACAACCGAATTTCATCGAAGCAAATGGGTTCGAATTCCCATAATAACATCACCAATGTGCATCACCCACCAAATCACAAACTCATAAAATCAAATAATCATCGAATCGAGTGGGGGCAATATCACAAAATTCCGCAACCCTAGCTTCAAATCCCTCAAACCATCAACAACATATAATCCCATTTTCCTCACTTCAGTGGGTATATCAAACCTCAGATTTCCGTATCAACATCAAACATGCAATCATTCATAACATCCGAGCATTTCATAAACCAATTTCAGCAAGTGCATCAAGTTAAAAACCAAAAAAATTTAGCTTAGGGCTGCAGAAAATATACCTTCGCGCAAGAAATCGTTCAGAAATCACCTCCCCCTCACCGATCAGCTAGGGTTCTGCACAGAGCCTCGCCGCCGTTGCCCGGAGCTAAGCTTGGCACACCCTCAGCAACGACGATCAACCCTAGGCACAGAGAAACCCTTTTGGAAAGCTAGGCAACCCAGATCAGCCGCGTCGCCGCCGGATCTAGGGTTTTCAAGAAGCCGTTGCCTCCCGCGCCATGGGATAGGGGTGAGAGGAACACAGCGGGGCCCACAGCGAGGAGATTTCCCTGCAATCCCCACAATTTCCGGGGATTTCGCAGGGTGGAAAGTCCGGCGACACGTCGGAGAGAGAGGGCCGTGGAATCGAGAGGAGCTTTCTCCGCAAAGAAACAGTCGACGGGAAAGTCGAAGAGAGAAAAGAGTGAATAGTAACCGAAGCGACGTGGAACAGTAGCAAAAAGTGGGATTCTCAGGCCCTTTCTGCGCAAAGAAACAGGCCCTTAGATCACAGGCTCTTGCCTCTGGCAGGCTCTGCACGTGAGGGGGGATATATTGAGGGGGGCAGCTCACGTGAGCAGGGCAGAGTTTTATCGGGAATTTGAGGGGGCAGCTCAAGTGAGGGGAGGGAGAAAAAAATTCGGGAATTGGGGGGGGGGGTCAGCTGTCCCCCTTGTCCCTACGTGACTTCGTCACTGGCTTAGTATAATCGATACCAAACAGTTTCAATAAGAACTTGTTTTTAATCCCCAAAAAATCAGATTTTAAACAGAGAGAGAATGTCGAAGCTTTACCTGCCAGGAAGCTGTGAGGGCTTCTGAACACTTTGAGGAGCCTTCTTCTTTTCCATCGTTATTCCTGAAATCATGTAGCTCAAAAAAGTAGAAAATCAAATAATCTGAGAGAATTGCAAGGCAATTCTCAACAGTAGAGCAAATTGAATCAAATGAAATTTAAGAATCAAAGAAAAATAGAAGAAAAAGGAGTTGCTCAGCAAAATGCTGGAACAATTTTGATTCATATATTCGATACCGACAATTCCCAACAAATTGCCTTTTAAGGCGAGACCTAGCCAGCTGGCTTAACCACTCCTCAGATCTACGGTCCACATTGATTTCATCTGCATCTACGGCTCTCCTTAATTTCCCCAGCCACGTATCTGATCTCCTTTGCGCCAATAACCCTTCGCCAATCCAACGGCCCCTAGCTTTCTTCCCCAACGGCACTCAAGCCTTCCCGCCACAGCAGCTTCAGAGATCAATAGAAGACGGCACCTCCAGCCCCCTTCTCCTCCGGAGATCACCCACACAAGTACGAGGGTCGCCAACATTCCCATCCCCTAAATTTGACCTTGTCTCAAGGTCAAACGAAGGAAACCTCTTCACAAGATCCCAGTAATTTTCCCATGTCGCTTCCTCCCTATTCCTCTGCTTCCATTTAATCAGGATCTGTGGGATGATGTTCTTCTTGCTCAGTACAGATCTCCTATCCAGTATGACTTAAGGTTCGTCCATTAGCTCCTCCACATAACAGGGTTGATGAGTCTGCACGGTGTACTTGCTTCCCAATTTCTTCTTGAGTTGTGAGACATGGAATACGGAGTGGATTCTAGCTTCCTCTGGCAACCTTAACTTGTAGGCAACCTCCCCTACCCATTGGATTACTTGATAAGGCCTGTAATATCTAGGAGAGAGCTTGTGGGGTTTGGATGAAGCCACTAACAACTGCCTGTATGGTTGCAATCTTAAGAAGACCCAATCTCCAACTTCGAAGGATCTCTCTGAGCGGTGGGTGTCTGCATTCTTCTTCATCCTTTCACGTGCTTTCTGGAGGTTGTCTTTGAGGAGTTTCATCACTATTTCTCTTGTGAATAAGGCTTCATCAACTTCCTGCAATTTTGAGATCCTGGGAATGTAAGAAATTAAAGTGGGTGGCTTCCTACCGTAAACCGCCTCATATGGGGTTAGTTTGGTTGAGCTACGCCAAGTGGTATTATACCAATATTCTGCTAGAGTCAACCATTGAGGCCATGCTTTGGGTTGGTGGCTGCAGAAACACCTCAAGTAACACTCCAGTCCCTTATTCACAATCTCTGTTTGCACATCAGATTGTGGATGATAGGCAGAGCTCATGGCTAGATGGACCCCTGCAGGGTAAATAACTCTCTCCAAAATGTACTAGTAAAGATAGCATCACTATCACTTACCATTGTTTTGGGGAGTCCATGGAGTTTGTACACCCCATCAAAGAAGACTTGAGCAACTATTTTAGCTGTATAAGGGTGCTTGAGGGGAAAGAAGTGTGAGTATTTTGAAATTCTATCCACTACTACGTATATAACACTCACATTATTGCAGGGGGGTAAGCCAGATATGAAATCCATTAAAATCTCTTCCCAGATTTGATGAGGCACTGGCAAAGGCTGAAGCAACCCAGGGTAAGCTACACTTTCTGATTTACTCCTTTGGCAGACCTCACACTCTCTAACAAATTTGGTGACCCCAGCCTTCATTCCTTCCCAATGAAAGGATTGTTTCAGTCTGTGTAGGGTTTGGTGGGAATCTGAGTGGCTTCCCAAGGAGGAACAATGGTGTTCCTTCAACAATAGCTCAATAAATTCCTCTGCTCCAGGGCTGACCAAAATCCTTCCCTTGTAGTAATATAACCCACCTGCCTTACTGTAATGTTGTTTTCTGCTACTCTCATCTGTCAATTTCTTTTCTATAAATGTGTAGTAGGGGTCTTTTGCAGCTAACTTCTTCAACATTGATACCCAATCACACTGTACAGTTGAAATGGGGCACACTGAATAGTAATCCTCATGCAGCTCCTCAACCTCATCTTCCCTCCTAGAAAGTCCATCTGCTGCTTGATTTACTCTGCCTGGCTTGTATTCCACACTATAGTTAAATTGCTGCAGCTTCATGATCCATTTATTTTGAATTCCTGTTTGTAATTTCTGCTCAAGTAAAAATCTTAAGCTTTGGTGCCCATTAAGTATTGGTTCCATTTGCTTATGGCTAGAATGAGGGCCAGTAATTTTTTCTCATAAGTAGACAAGCAAGTTACGACCCCTCAATTTAGAACTCATATAGGCAATGGGTTTACCTGACTGCATCAAAACTGCTCCCACTCCCTTTCCTGAAGCATCACATTCTACTATGAAGTCCTTGTCAAAATCAGGCAATGCTAGTACTGGTGCAGTGGTGAGAGCTATTTTCAGTTGCTCAAAGGCTTGTGTGGCTGCTTCATTCCACCCAAATTCCCCCTTCCTCAACAAATCTGAAAGAGGGGCTGCTATTGAACCAAATCCTTTTATAAATTTTCTGTAATACCCAGCCAAACCTAAGAACCCTCTCAATGCTTTAGGACTTATGGGAGTACTCCATTGAATAACTGCTTCAATCTTCCTTAGGTCTACAGCTACTCCATTTCCTGAAATGGTGTGGCCTAGATACTCCACAGATTTCTGGCAGAATTGGCACTTGGACCTCGTCACAAACAGCTGATGTTCCCTTAGTAATTGGAAAACCTTTCCCAGATGACTTTGATGGATCTCTTGACTTGGACTGTAGACAAGAATGTCATCAAAAAAACAAGAACAAAGTTGCGCAAGTAAGGCTTGAAAATAGTATTCATGAGAGCTTGAAATGTAGAGGGAGCATTGGTTAACCCAAAGGGCATCACCACAAACTCAAAGTGCCCATCATGGGTTCTAAAAGCTGTTTTATAGATATCTGGAGGATAGAGCCTGATTTGATGATATCCCGAACGCAAGTCCAACTTGGAAAACACCACAGCTCCATGAAGTTCATCTAAGAGTTCATCAATAATAGGAATTGAAAATCTATCCTTGATTGTCTGCTGATTGAGTGCTCTATAATCCACACATAGCCTCCAACCCCCATCAGCCTTCTTCACCA
Source organism: Scilla litardierei (assembly GCA_030789695.1). Lineage (NCBI taxonomy): Eukaryota > Viridiplantae > Streptophyta > Magnoliopsida > Asparagales > Asparagaceae > Scilla > Scilla litardierei. The sequence goes on from CM061142.1 coordinate 34,129,642, forward strand.
TCACAATAGGAGATCCATAGGGACTAGAACTGGGTCTCACCACTCCAGCTTCCAACATTTCATTGATTTGTTTCTCAATTTCCCCCTTGAGAAAGTGTGCATGTCTATAGGGCCTCATACAGATAGGCTTGGCCCCCTCCTCTAGAGGAATACGGTGGTCATAGCTCCTTTGTGGAGGAAGGCCCTTAGGCTCCTGAAATATATTAGCATATTGATTCAGGAGAAACTGAATACTAGGCTGCAATTCTTGTTTCTCAGCTGCATAGTATTGTAGTCCTATATCTTCTACCATGAGAGACTTGAGTTGTAGGATGTAGCCCTCACCTTGCTGCCTGAGAGCCTTACACATTTGTTTTTCTTCTGAGAATTGTGACACAGTTTTAATTCCTTGCAAGGTACAATTTTTCCCTTGGTACTGGAAATCCATCTGCAACTTCCTGAAGTTAAGCACAATGTCATCCAGCTGCTCCAGCCAATGAGCCCCCAAGACAATTTGGTTACCCCCTATAGGTAGAACTAGCAGGTCTACTAACATCTCAACTCCTTGGCAATGTAATTGGACCCCCTTACAAATGCCAGCTCCCATTAGCTTCTCACCATTGGCCACCCATACCTCACTGGATTTAGACTGTTCTTCCAACAAATTTAATGTTTAGCCAACCTTGGGTGGATGAAGCTATGTGTAGACCCAGAATCAACCAATAAACTGACAGAAAGCCCCTTAATGCTTCCTTCCAGCCTGAGTGTATGAGCTGCAGGGATTCCGCACATTGCTTGTGTAACGACTGCTTTTCATGTATCTGGATTTAATATAATATAATATATGTTTTGGTGGATTTTCTCCTCTTGTGTGGTTTTCGTCTCCGTAGATTTCATTTTCGATCGATTCGTCGTATTTTCTCGCTCCTTCCTTAGGATTGTCGATTTCGAAGTAAGTCACTCGTGACGGACTTCATAACGGTCGTATCTAACTGTTAGATCAAGCCTAGGAGTCTTAGGAATCGATCCCGGGGCCCCGCGCTCCGTATCGGTACTTTTCTGTGCTCATTACCCGGTGTAAGAAGGGCCACCGACCGACTAGATGACGATCCAGTCGGTCGGCAATCCTTCTTGGACCGACTAGTTAGCTTTCTAAATTTCTCAGGAGTTACTGTTTATCGTTAGTCGGTCTAAGAACGTTGGTTGACCGACTAGGTTGCAAACTAGTCGGTCAGCAATGCTTCTTGAACCGACTAACTCATCATATTATTTTTGTATCAGTTACTGTTTACTCTTAGTCGGTCTAAGAACGTTCATCGACCGACTAGATGCTAAACTAGTCGGTCAGTACTTGTTCATGGACCGACTAACTCTAGAATCCTATTTTTCGTTCAGGAGTTACTGTTTACACTTAGTCGGTCTGCGTTGGTCGACCGACCGACTAGTTGCCAAACTAGTCGGTCAGTGGTTGTTCTTTGACCGACTAGTCTGTGTTAAAACCCTAATTTCTGGGCAGCCGCCAGTCTAGCCTATAAATACCCAACCCAAACGACTTCTTCTTCTCCAACACGACCCAAAACCCTAAAATCCTCCCCCTTCAGCCCCCATCTTCCTCCAAGCTCCATTTCTCCATTCCAAGCCCTAGAATCATCATCCAAGCCATCCATTCACTCCATCTACCTCTCATCTTCCCTAAAACCTCCATCAAAACCCATCAAAACCCATCAAAACCCCCAAATCCCCCAAAACCCTAGTTTCCCCAAACTCCTCCAATCTTTTCCAGATCTGATCCTAGGGTTCCCTGGAGTGTTTCTTCCGTCTCCTCTCGGTAAGAAATCGATCTACCGTTGTTTTCTTAACCTATTTATAATTTTATGGAAACCCTAATTAATTTCATGTGTTTGGTGTTTGTTTCCCCCAAAACAGCGATTTTCCCCGTAGATAGCATCCGTGTGACGAAGTGATCGTCAATCCCCGGTGCTAGGCAAGTGAAACTTGCCACTTAGGGTTTAGGCCATGTTTTAGGCCATTTGCTTGTTGTAGGCGTAAAAGAGGCTAGGCGACGAAATGATACTCGCCTAGGCGCAAATTGGGGAACTAGCTTGACAACGAAGCTAGTTCCGACTTTTAGCATGTTGCACAATTACCATGTCATGTTTACTTTCAATTAACGGTACGCGAATATGTTCATGTCATTGCATTTCGCCTGTCACGTTTAATTTAATTAACTGTACGTAAATAAATTGTCATGACCTCGCATTCTTTAGGTATTGCTGTGATTGCGTAGCTTCGCTACAATGTTGTGTTCCTGGCTCGTGTTCCAGAAGCGGGCCATGTGTTGGTTGATAGCCAATGCCCGAATTGCGTGTTCCGGCTAGGTGTTCCCTACGCCATACTTGTGTTCCTGGCTCGTGACCAGAAGCGAGCATAATGAGTTGGAAACCCCAACGCTCGATGTATTGAATTGTGAACTAAGAATGCGAGCTCAATGTGCGGGGCAACCTCAGGCTCACTAGCTGAGCTCAATGTGCGGGGACCCCAGGCTCCATATCGTGTGAGTATTGGGTAGTGTTTAGTGCCGATCGGTCTGAAATGCTATGCCATTCAGCGAATGGCGTAAACACCTATAAAATGTGAATTGATTGAATTGATAGTAGCTTGGCTACTCTTGTCGTGTCCCGATGATTGTTCTCTTGTACAAATTGTCTTGCCATGTTTTAATTGTGCACTCATGTTATAACTGCCATGTCATGCATACTAAACTGCTAGGTTGCTAGATGCCTCACTCTCAGTTTCCTTGCCCAAGTCTTTTTAGACTTGCTGACATGTGCCCCTTTACTCTTTTGGGTGACACATGTTAGATCCTGAGCCCGAGTACCTCGTTGAGGACGAGGTGTTTGCTGACGCCGAGCCCGAGCTTGTGTTTGACGGGGAGTACGTGGACACTGGGGACCAGTCCTAGTGTCTTCGTTGTGTTTTACTTTTGTTAGACAGTTGTTTTGTTATCGGTGCGTAGCACCTATATTTTGTTATGTCGTCGCTTTTGTTGGCCTTGTTCTGGGCCTTGGACTCTTTTCTTTTAGCCTGGTGGCTTTTCTGGATGTTGGACTCTTTGTTGATGTTGGACAATCTGTGAGATGTGGAATTTTATTTCAGTCTCGCCTTGGGTTATTATTGTTATTCTGTTGTGGTTACATGGACCTGTTTATGTATTGTGGATGCTTATCGGGTTTGGGGCTTCACAGCTCCACTCTCGTGCGGACCTTTTCACGTCTCGCCTCCATTTTAGGGAAGCGGGTCGTGACAGGTTTTAGTGGTGGCCCATTGTCACGCCCCGCTTCCCAAAAATATGGAGGCGAGACGTGAGAAGGTCCGCTCAGACTTGAAGCCACAAAGCTGCAAGTCCGATAAGCGTCAATCAACTTTAAACTGCAGGTTCTTGCAACGCAAAACGAAACAAAGATAATAATAAGGAAGTGAGACAAAAGAGAAATCTCAGAATATCCATAATAATAAATTTCAACATCGCAGAAAAGCCACCAGGCTAAAAGAAAAGAGTCTAAGGCCCAAGCATGGCCAACAAAGGTACAACGTACGAAAAGTAAAGGTGCTACGCACCGACAACTAACAGCAACCTAAAAAGAAGTAACTCAGAACAGTCTCTAAGACTGGTCACCAGTGTCCACAAAACCCCTCCTGGCAGACAAGGACTCAGGCTCAGCGTCAGCAACAACCACGTACTCAGATACGGTCTCTGGCTCAGGGTCTAACATGTGACACCCAAAAGAGCAAGGGGCACATGTCAGCAAGTCTACAAGAGACTTGTGCAAGGAAACTGAAAGTAAAGTGAACAGCCTAGCAATTCTAGCATGATGCAATGACATGGCAGTTATAACATGAGTGCGACAAGTAAGGTAAAGTAAAGTACGAGCATGGCATTTGAAACATGGCATGGATGTCAAGTTTTTACATGAACAAGTACAAGTACAAAGACAAGTCTAGTAAGCACGTCGTGCACAGAGATTCCGCCCTTTGGCTAGAGTGGCTGTACGGGCCAACTCTTACGCTCAAGTGACCGTTTATCCCTACCCCTCCACGTGTGTCGAGCCAAGGCATTACCCCCGAACACGGAATGCTCGCTTCTTGATCACGAGCCAGGAAGTGTTTTTAACACGGATGGCATAGGGTTATGCCCGCATAACGGGTGCCTAGCCGGTAACACGGAAACATGGATTGTACAAGTAGTGTAGCGTGTGCTACGATGCAAGTTTAACTAGGATGACATGTATGATGCAATGCATGGCAGTTAACAATTCAAATGCGTACAGTTAAGGAATTTAAACATGACAGATATCAATGCATAAATGATATGACAAGGTGTCGGATCTAGCTTCGTTGTCAAGCTAGATCACAAAGTTGCGCCTAGATCGCTATCATTTCACGATCTAGTCTCTTTCACGCTAGTACGAGGAATTGGCCTAAAGACATGGCCTAAAGAAAAGTTGGCAAGTTTCACTTGCCTGAAGAGGGACGTGCTGATAGTCACAAGATTAAGGAGTCCAGTTCTGCCTACGTGCCCAAACACCAATCATCACACCAACCTACAGTCCCGTATTCATTATCTTCAATTAGTGAATTGACCAACACAATAAAATTACAGTTTTTATCTTGTTAACTTGCGGTGTGGGTTCCTACAGAGAGAGACTTACCTCAACACGACGCGAGAGCTACTCTGACGTCGGGTAGCGACGCCAGGGGTTGAATTCCTGCAGTGCGTACAGTATAGGAGGACAGATACTCTGTGATAAAATCACGAGCACGAATGAGTTCGTTACGACGGAACAAGAATTTATTAGGCAACCTGGGACGTCTAATAAATCAATTTTAATTAGGTTCTCCAATCTGATACGGTTTCACACCAACATTGATGATCAATAAAATATTAACATAATAGGAATAACCCTGCCATCTTTTGAAATAGGATCTAACACAAATAGGTGGGATGCACTTATCAACTTACTGGTTATTAAAACTGGCAACATGTGGATTAACAGTCTATGGCTTATAGGAGGAGTACTGTCGTATGTCTGCCCGTCACTTGCTTTCAACTCAGTAATTAATGGGGTTTCATAGGTACAGTACGAATTATATAAAAAGCTAACCTATAATACTTCTCAGCCTCATAGTTCATTTGTTTATAAGTGCACATGAGGTAATAACCACAGGGTTGAAACTTTAATATATAACTAATATCATATCTACTCTCCAAATGCCACTGACCTGTTCGAAGTCGGTCTTCTCTTCGTGCCTTGCAGGTGACAGTTTCGAACGGAGGGGAATGGTCAGCGACATTGGTTTGTGGCGGGGTGCTGCCGCGCTTGGGAGGTGTCGATTCCGGTGGCAGCGGCGGTTGCTGAGGTGCTCCGGTGTCGGGGAGCACGGCGACGAGACGGCGGGTTCCGGCGATATCGAGGGCTTCGAACGGGCTGGGGGTCGACACTTCGGAGGGTCGGAGAAGGCGGTGGATGTTGAGGGTTGGGGCACAAGACGATGTCGACCGGGGTTGGGTTCGTGGCGGAGGAGATGGCGCTGTGGGGTTGTTCGGCATCGGAATGTCGAAGGGAGGGGACGACAGTCGATGCGTATGGTGGTCGGAGGTGAGGCAAGGCGAGAGCGCAATGGCGAGAGGAGAAACGGGTGGGTGCTTGGTGGTATTATTTACCCTACGGTGACATCGATCCACGATTATGAAGAGGCGATGGGAGAGACGTGGCCGTGGTGCGAGAGATGGCGTGTGGTGGTTGCTGGGGATGTGGGGAGCGAAACGTGAGGAAAAAGAAATGCCCACAGGGGTGATTAGGTTATTAAGGATAATAAAAACAATAAATTGTTATAAGATAGTAATAATAATAGTTTGTTATGATTTCTGATATCTTTTGACTGATTCATCAAAAGTCAGTTTTCGAAACATCCCTCTGTTTTTATAAAAAGGTTATTTTCCACTTCTAACTGAGGTGAAGGGGGGTTTTTTTTAAATAATTTAATACTTAAAAAATGCTTAACCAAAATCGTACAGACTCAAATTTGAATTGGAAAAATATTTTATAAAATTAATAAAGAGGTTATGGCAAATGTGTGCCCCGACGTCCAAAAATCAAAAAGAAGGTACCGGGGCGATCGCGCCTCCGAGAGGGTCATGAATACGGGGTTCAGTCACGCGAAGGAACTACAGAATTACAATAATAAAACCAAATACGAAAAATACGCACATGAATCAACGTACGCACAAAAATACGTACGACCAGAAAGTGACCGTTACATCCTACCCACCTTAGAATGAAGTCCGTCCTCGGACTTTCTAACTACAATAACATATCTACTAGTCTTCTAGTAACTACCCCAATCACACTATAATTCAACCAGGTATAATCACTCCAAGAGCTTATCTATGCACTAGTTAGTCAAACATTAATAATAGACACATATATATATTTAGGCACATCATACACTTATACCTATCATAGTCAGTCAAATGTATACACGTATTTCAATCATGTATATATACACATGCACCCCTTACATAACTACTACTTACCTAACACAAAACAATAGTTCAGATACTCATATGAGTATAATCTCACACTAACAAATACAATCGTTGTTCTACGTATAGATAACTACCTATGCGCAAACAAAACATGGGTATACAACTCCCTAATATTCATCCGATACCAAACATCTCAACACATGTAGTCACGTCATACCATTATTATATCAAGTTTTACTATATCTAATATACATTCACCACTACCTTAAATTCACAGATATATAGTTATTCAAATGCACGCAGATACTTCACCATGTTTTCACCTCACATACAGTCCTATAACTATTATCAAAGCACACCACACATGCCATAATTACCAGTATCTATAACTAAGCACATACTTACCCGTGCATGGTGCACACCCACACACGCTAACATTTCATTCACATATACGAATCATACCACTATATACTCATCACATCTACACACCTAGTTTGGCTAGCACACATACGTTCATACAGGTAAGTCCTTAGTAAATAACTATACCACAAGACCAACACTTATAACTATATACTGGTATAGCGACACACAACCAGGTGGGTAACACAACCAGGCGTAAACAATCCTATCACTATACATACATCATCCATTGCTATATACATGTACTACACGCAAACCATAGACATATGTAACAATATACTTAGAGTGTACACACTCAAGCTTGAGTGAGACTCAAAACACATATCAGAATATTCTATATACGTAACACGGTATCTATACCTATACCAATACCACTCCAATGTATACACATCTACCAACATAACCAAATACATACCATAATGTCAAACACACTTAATATTTAGTCAGGTAACACCACATAGTTCAATCACTTTATATATCATAATAATATTACAGACATCAGCATACATATAATTATAATACACTCCCTAATACATGCATTCATCGTTTAGTCTCACACATGTAACATATATATTCACACCATATCCATCTACCTATAATTAGTATGTCAACACATCTACTTATCCATACGTAGTTAAGATATGCAATAATCGTGTATACCTCATGGTATACTCGCACACAACATTCCGTAAAGCAAGCAATACCAATCAAAATTATAATCCTACTACTATACGTATATCATATATATGCTCATGCAGCAAATACATAACTACTTACGTCTAAGCACAATACATATCTACGTACGAGCACATACTCACACGTACTAACATACAGGTCATATAATAGGCCTACTCACTTAACTATACGTACACCTATTATTATCACACCTAGCATACACATAGTTTTACCAACATATTACTTCAACCATTATAAGTATCTCTAACTACGTACACCCTATTAGATATTCCCACACTAATTCTTATATACACAGGCATCCCTAGTATGGTATAGCTAACCACACACCAAACTATAAATACTAACACACAAACAACTTCACACATCATGATTAACTCTGAGTATGTATATATCACACAATAGGCAAACATTAATACACTATGGGGAAGTACACTCATTCAAGCCCACGTACACACTTAGGTACATTCACCACGATAACATCACAAAGGTCCAAGGCCTACTTAACAAATTTGGGTTGACACAGTCATTGACGGGCACTAAAGCCTAAGCAATAGAGGAAGATTAGGGGTCGAAGCGTGACGAGGGAAGGACCGATAAGCACGAGTTCAAATAGGACGAATACAAGGGGACCGCTTAGTTAGGTGAAACAGTGATCTACTTGTGAATGCTTAGGTAGAGGAAAGGGAGATGTAGTGATACCCTTATAGGATACAGAAAAGAAAATAGTGCAATTGTCAAAAGCTAAAACACGTGATATTGAAAAATGTTGTGCTTCAAAATTTGGAGTCCTCGTCTGTAAAAAAAAACATTTGGAGATCGATAAAACGAGTTGTTCAAAATAAGTTTGAGTCGAATATACATAACAAGAGAAAATGGTCTATTGGTTTATATAAAATCATTATAAAAGGAAGTAAATCATTTACACGAATATTAAGGACGAGGTTTAGAAAATATTATACGTCAGTAATTTAATATAATGTTGGCAAAAGTTTTGAAAGTCAAAGAATGAAATTAAGTAACGGAAGAATTTAAACTCATGTTAAATGCTTTCAAAACCTTTAGGCTAGGGAAAATTTTAAAATAATCAATATCGAAACTACTTTTAAAGGGACCATGATTTGTCAAAAAGAGAAACTGATTTGCACAAGGTTCTTAACATACGAGCACAACGAGCATGGTACGGATATAAAAATAATTGAAATTCTAATTAGTTTAGAAATTTTTCTAAAAGTGTGTAGGGTGAACGGAAAGATAATAATATCTTCGTAGAAGATTTATCAAAATTCGTAATAAAGCTTTAAAACCACATTTTGGAGAGTCTGGATCGGGAAGTGGTCACAACATAAAAGTTTTACAAAAATCTGAAATAGGGAAAACGGTGAGCATAAAGTCGACTTGCTGAAAGCTGAAGTCCCAAGTGACTTGGAAAGTATATTAGAAGTAAACAGATGTGTCATTCGAATGGCATAAAATAAAAAAAAGAAGTTATGAATCGGATTGGGCAGAATAAAAGTACGGTTCAGAATAAAATTAGTATATGAAGGGACAAGGTGTTTACATTGGTACGAAAAGTATAGGCCGGAAAATATAATAAGCTAGCATTCAAAAATTTCGACAAAAGTTTTAAGAATTTAAGTCAATGAAGGAGTATTAAGTATAAATATATACATTAAAATTTTGAACAAATTTAAACTTAGTGAAAGAGGAATGCTTTCAGAAGATTCAAGATTTGTAACGGAGAGATTCGAAAATTGACGATGATCGTCATGAGGCGATCTCGTGAATCGAGGCAAGGAAATTGGTCAGATGATCAAAACATACATACGCATAGGATATGACCCAGGAAAAACCTACGTGGTAACTCCTACGGTTGACCAACCAAAGATTAGGGAACTAAGTGTTAAGACTTTCTAAGGAGCTAGACAGTAATGAAATGCGTTCAGCTTGGTCCGAATTCGATGACCCAAGCGAACGACTCAAAGAATTCTAGAAGTCTTCTATGGTCCGAATTAGGCAAGTACCACTAAGGTAACTCCTACGATGATTAAGTCAATTCTTAGCGGGGAGTCTAACTATCAATCAGAGGCCTCTAACTAGCAAGCACGGACGTCTAACTAAGTCTTCTTACCACCTAGTGACATAGGAAAACGACTAGACTCAGGGCTTATGACTCGGATGTTGCAATTTATTTAATGGACATTCCGTTATTATCATTGTTTCGTTAATTCGCAGTTGCAAGACGGAGACCTGCATGGGCCACCAACAAAACCTGTCACGCCCCGCTTCCCAAAAATGTGGAGGCGAGACGTGAGAAGGTCCGCTCAGACTTGAAGCCACAAAGCTGCAAGTCCGATAAGCGTCAATCAACTTTAAACTGCAGGTTCTTGCAACGCAAAACGAAACAAAGATAATAATAAGGAAGTGAGACAAAAGAGAAATCTCAGAATATCCATAATAATAAATTTCAACATCGCAGAAAAGCCACCAGGCTAAAAGAAAAGAGTCTAAGGCCCAAGCATGGCCAACAAAGGTACAACGTACGAAAAGTAAAGGTTCTACGCACCGACAACTAACAGCAACCTAAAAAGAAGTAACTCAGAACAGTCTCTAAGACTGGTCACCAGTGTCCACAAAACCCCTCCTGGCAGACAAGGACTCAGGCTCAGTGTCAGCAACAACCACGTACTCAGATACGGTCTCTGGCTCAGGGTCTAACATGTGACACCCAAAAGAGCAAGGGGCACATGTCAGCAAGTCTACAAGAGACTTGTGCAAGGAAACTGAAAGTAAAGTGAACAGCCTAGCAATTCTAGCATGATGCAATGACATGGCAGTTATAACATGAGTGCGACAAGTAAGGTAAAGTAAAGTACGAGCATGGCATTTGAAACATGGCATGGATGTCAAGTTTTTACATGAACAAGTACAAGTACAAAGACAAGTCTAGTAAGCACGTCGTGCACAGAGATTCCGCCCTTTGGCTAGAGTGGCTGTACGGGCCAACTCTTACGCTCAAGTGACCGTTTATCCCTACCCCTCCACGTGTGTCGAGCCAGGGCATTACCCCCGAACACGGAATGCTCGCTTCTTGATCACGAGCCAGGAAGTGTTTTTAACACGGATGGCATAGGGTTATGCCCGCATAACGGGTGCCTAGCCGGTAACACGGAAACATGGATTGTACAAGTAGTGTAGCGTGTGCTACGATGCAAGTTTAACTAGGATGACATGTATGATGCAATGCATGGCAGTTAACAATTCAAATGCGTACAGTTAAGGAATTTAAACATGACAGATATCAATGCATAAATGATATGACAAGGTGTCGGATCTAGCTTCGTTGTCAAGCTAGATCACAAAGTTGCGCCTAGATCGCTATCATTTCACGATCTAGTCTCTTTCACGCTAGTACGAGGAATTGGCCTAAAGACATGGCCTAAAGAAAAGTTGGCAAGTTTCACTTGCCTGAAGAGGGACGTGCTGATAGTCACAAGATTAAGGAGTCCAGTTCTGCCTACGTGCCCAAACACCAATCATCACACCAACCTACAGTCCCGTATTCATTATCTTCAATTAGTGAATTGACCAACACAATAAAATTACAGTTTTTATCTTGTTAACTTGCGGTGTGGGTTCCTACAGAGAGAGACTTACCTCAACACGACGCGAGAGCTACTCTGACGTCGGGTAGCGACGCCAGGGGTTGAATTCCTGCAGTGCGTACAGTATAGGAAGACAGATACTCTGTGATAAAATCACGAGCACGAATGAGTTCGTTACGACGGAACAAGAATTTATTAGGCAACCTGGGACGTCTAATAAATCAATTTTAATTAGGTTCTCCAATCTGATATGGTTTCACACCAACATTGATGATCAATAAAATATTAACATAATAGGAATAACCCTGCCATCTTTTGAAATAGGATCTAACACAAATAGGTGGGATGCACTTATCAACTTACTGGTTATTAAAACTGGCAACATGTGGATTAACAGTCTATGGCTTATAGGAGGAGTACTGTCGTATGTCTGCCCGTCACTTGCTTTCAACTCAGTAATTAATGGGGTTTCATAGGTACAGTACGAATTATATAAAAAGCTAACCTATAATACTTCTCAGCCTCATAGTTCATTTGTTTATAAGTGCACATGAGGTAATAACCACAGGGTTGAAACTTTAATATATAACTAATATCATATCTACTCTCCAAATGCCACTGACCTGTTCGAAGTCGGTCTTCTCTTCGTGCCTCGCAGGTGACAGTTTCGAACGGAGGGGAATGGTCAGCGACATTGGTTTGTGGCGGGGTGCTGCCGCGCTTGGGAGGTGTCGATTCCGGTGGCAGCGGCGGTTGCTGAGGTGCTCCGGTGTCGGGGAGCACGGCGACGAGACGGCGGGTTCCGGCGATATCGAGGGCTTCGAACGGGCTGGGGGTCGACACTTCGGAGGGTCGGAGAAGGCGGTGGATGTTGAGGGTTGGGGCACAAGACGATGTCGACCGGGGTTGGGTTCGTGGCGGAGGAGATGGCGCTGTGGGGTTGTTCGGCATCGGAATGTCGAAGGGAGGGGACGACAGTCGATGCGTATGGTGGTCGGAGGTGAGGCAAGGCGAGAGCGCAATGGCGAGAGGAGAAACGGGTGGGTGCTTGGTGGTATTATTTACCCTGCGGTGACATCGATCCACGATTATGAAGAGGCGATGGGAGAGACGTGGCCGTGGTGCGAGAGATGGCGTGTGGTGGTTGCTGGGGATGTGGGGAGCGAAACGTGAGGAAAAAGAAATGCCCACAGGGGTGATTAGGTTATTAAGGATAATAAAAACAATAAATTGTTATAAGATAGTAATAATAATAGTTTGTTATGATTTCTGATATCTTTTGACTGATTCATCAAAAGTCAGTTTTCGAAACATCCCTCTGTTTTTATAAAAAGGTTATTTTCCACTTCTAACTGAGGTGAAGGGGTTTTTTTATAAATAATTTAATACTTAAAAAATGCTTAACCAAAATCGTACAGACTCAAATTTGAATTGGAAAAATATTTTATAAAATTAATAAAGAGGTTATGGCAAATGTGTGCCCCGACGTCCAAAAATCAAAAAGAAGGTACCGGGGCGATCGCGCCTCCGAGAGGGTCATGAATACGGGGTTCGGTCGCGCGAAGGAACTACAGAATTACAATAATAAAACCAAATTCGAAAAATACGCACATGAATCAACCTACGCACAAAAATACGTACGACCAGAAAGTGACCGTTACACCCATGCAGGTCCTTCTGTAACTGCGATCTTTGGAATAGCGATAATAATGTTAGAATGTCCAATAAACTGAGTTCGACGTCCGAGTCATAAGTTATGAGTCTAATCTGATTTGTTCTCCGTGTCACTAGATGGCAGGAAGACGTTTCACCCGTGGTGGGGGTAGTGGTGCGCTCCCTCATGATGAGGAGCCTGAGCGGGAACCCACCAACGGTGAGATGATGCGGATGATGCTCCAGATGATGCAAGTGCAGCAGGGCGTGCTTTTGCAAGTCCAGAATGCTCCACTTGCTCGAGCTGCCCGGGCTCTTCCGGATGCCCCTCGCTCTGAGCCAGGAGTGAAGCAATTTCGGGAGCTGGGTCCCGCGTATTTTGATGGTTCTGAGGGTCCTCTGGCTGCCGATGAGTGGATTCGGAACGTCGAGGACAATCTGAAGATGGCCAAGATCACCCCGGCTGGATGGGTTGATTTGGCGAAGAGGCAGCTGAAGGATAACGCCAGGAATTGGTGGGATGCGGAAGAGAAGATGTTGGTGGAGCCGATAGCTTGGGCCACCTTCAAGGCCAGATTTGAGGGCGAGTTCTTTCCGAAGGCTGCCAAGGAGGAGATGCTGCAGCGTTTTATCGATCTGAAGCAGGGGAACTCGTCGGTGGACATGTACCACCAGGAGTTCATGAGGCTGAGTCGGTTTGCACCGAAGATGGTGCAGGACGCTGAGGAGAGAGCTCAGAGGTTCCTGCAGGGGCTTGCTTCGGAGCTCCAGAGCTTTGTGACCTCCTCTGACTGGGAATCTTATCAGAAGGTTCTAGTAGCAGCTAAGAGGCAGGAGCTGCTCGTGAACCAGAGGAAGGGATCTGTTGTTGGTGCTGGGAAGAGGCCTGTGGAGCAGGCGAGAGCTGTGGTTAGACCTGGATTCAGGCCTAATCAGTCCGCTCAGTTTAAGAGGCCAGGAGGGTCTATTCCGAAGTTTTGCCATTTCTGCGGCAAGCCTGGCCACGTCAAGGATCAGTGCCGGAAGTTTTTGGGCCAGTGTCTAGTTTGCGGTGATGCTTCTCATGTCGCGAAGGATTGTCGGCATGCGGATCCGCTGCGGAGGGCTCCTGTTACGGCTCAGCCGTTGCAGCAGCGAGCGCCTGTTCCTGCTGGACGTGGAGCAGCTCTTGTTCCGCAGAGGCAGGCTTTTCGGCAGGCTGTTCCGCCGAGGAGGCAGGCTTTTCTGATGACCGCTGCGGAGAGCGCGGCTGTGGATGAGGTTATCGCAGGTAATCCTCACTCTAGCTGTTACTTTCCTAGCTGGTTTTGGTTGTTAGATTGTGTTGTTTGCTTGAACATGTTTGTTTGCTAGACTAGGGTTTGATTGTTAATTGATTGTTAGGTGTGATTTTGGTTTGCACATTTCCTGCACGAGTCCTCTTTGACTCTGGTGCATCGATGTGCATTATTTCTCGGAGCTTCGTGGAGAGGCATTCCTTGTCGACGTCCCCTCTTCCCAAGAGTTGGAATATCGTTACAGGGAATGGTGTGGTCTCGGTGCATCGTGGTTGCAATTCTTGCTCGTTGGTGGTCTGTGGACATGAGCTTTTTGCTGATTTCATTGTCCACGACATCATCAACTATGATGCAGTTCTTGGGATGGATTGGCTTGCGAGCTTCTATGCTACGATTGACTGCAGGAGGAAGAAGGTGGTGTTCGAGATTCCCGGACATCCAGTGTTTGAGTTCAGTCGTGGTAGCAGTTCGCTTGGTCCTGTCAGATTTCGGGCCAGGCCGGTGGAGGCTGTGGCTATGCAGATGGAGCTGGAGTGGCCAGCTGTGGTGCGTGATTTTGGCGACGTCTTTCCCGAGGAGATGTCTGGTTTGCCGCCTGATCGAGCTCTGGAATTTTTTATTGATCTCGTTCCAGGTGCGCAGCCGATTTCGAAGGCGCCGTATCGTATGGCACCTGCAGAGTTGGAGGAGTTGCGAAAGCAGTTGGATGAGCTTTTGCAGAAGGGCTATATTAATCCTAGCGTGTCTCCGTGGGGAGCACCGGTGTTGTTGGTTAAGAAGAAGGATGGTTCGCGTCGCATGTGCGTGGACTATCGGGAGTTGAATGCGGTGACCATTAAGAATAAATACCCGTTGCCTCGCATCGATGATATTTTTGATCAGCTTGGAGGTTCGAGGGTGTTTTCTAAATTGGATTTGAGGAGTGATTACCATCAGTAGAAGGTGAGGAAGGAAGATGTTCCGAAGACAGCGTTCAGGACGAAGTATGGACACTATGAGTTCGTGGTTATGCCTTTCGGTGTAACTAACGCGCCCGCAGTTTTCATGAATCTGATGAACCTGATTTTCTACGACTTTTTGGATAAGTTTGTCATTATCTTTATTGACGACATTCAGATCTATTCGAAGTCGGAGGAAGAGCATGCCTCGCACTTAAGGACGGTGTTGGGGATTTTGAGGAAGCATCGGTTGTATGCTAAGTTTTCGAAGTGCGAGTTTTGGCTGGATAGAGTTGCTTTTCTCAGGCATGTGGTGACTGGAGATGGTATCTCAGTGGATCCCGAGAAGATTCGGGCCATCAGGGAGTGGCCTGTTCCGTCGTCAGCGTCTGAGATTCGGAGTTTTCTCGGACTTGCTGGTTATTATCGGTGATTCATTAAGGACTTTTCTCGTATTGCTGAGCCGATGACCAGGTTGACGCGGAAGGATGTTGCTTTTGTTTGGTCGGGTGAATGTGAGAGTGCTTTTGGTGTTCTGAAGGAGAGGTTGACGACTGCCCCTATTCTTGTCGTGCCTGATCGCAGCGGTGGATTTGAGATCTTTTGCGATGCTTCTGGCAAGGGTCTCGGTTGTGTGTTGCATCAGCATTGGGCGGATGCTAAACGTCGTCCTTTGGAGTTTCAGCCGGGCGACCATGTGTTCTTGAAGATTTCCCCGAATCGTGGTGTGATTCGTTTCGGGAAGCGTGGGAAGTTGAGCCCGCGATACATTGGACCATTTGACGTTTTGGAGAGGGTTGGCGAGGTAGCTTATCGCTTGGCCTTGCCGCCATCTTTGGAAGGAGTTCACAATGTTTTCCATGTGTCGCAGCTTCGTCGATACATTAGCGATCCGTCTCATGCGGTAGATTTTTCGGAGATTACCGTTCGCCCCGATATGACGTATGACCAGCATCCAGTGCAGATTCTGGACAGGCGTCAGAAATCGCTTCGGAACAAGATTGTCAATCTTGTGAGGGTGATGTGGCGACACGGTTCACCTGGAGAGTCTACTTGGGAGAATGAGGTTGAGATGCGAGAGCGTTTCCCACTTTTGTTTCCGGACTCGTGAGTTTTTGGAAATTCCGAGGACGGAATTTTTCTTAAGTTGGGGAGGATGTAACGACTGCTTTTCATGTATCTGGATTTAATATAATATAATATATGTTTTGGTGGATTTTCTCCTCTTGTGTGGTTTTCGTCTCCGTAGATTTCATTTTCGATCGATTCGTCGTATTTTCTCGCTCCTTCCTTAGGATTGTCGATTTCAAAGTAAGTCACTCGTGACGGACTTCATAACGGTCGTATCTAACTGTTAGATCAAGCCTAGGAGTCTTAGGAATCGATCCCGGGTCCCCGCGCTCCGTATCGGTACTTTTCTGTGCTCATTACCCGGTGTAAGAAGGGCCACCGACCGACTAGATGACGATCCAGTCGGTCGGCAATCCTTCTTGGACCGACTAGTTAGCTTTCTAAATTTCTCAGGAGTTACTGTTTATCGTTAGTCGGTCTAAGAACGTTGGTTGACCGACTAGGTTGCAAACTAGTCGGTCAGCAATGCTTCTTGAACCGACTAACTCATCATATTATTTTTGTATCAGTTACTGTTTACTCTTAGTCGGTCTAAGAACGTTCATCGACCGACTAGATGCTAAACTAGTCGGTCAGTACTTGTTCATGGACCGACTAACTCTAGAATCCTATTTTTCGTTCAGGAGTTACTGTTTACACTTAGTCGGTCTGCGTTGGTCGACCGACCGACTAGTTGCCAAACTAGTCGGTCAGTGGTTGTTCTTTGACCGACTAGTCTGTGTTAAAACCCTAATTTCTGGGCAGCCGCCAGCCTAGCCTATAAATACCCAACCCAAACGACTTCTTCTTCTCCAACACGACCCAAAACCCTAAAATCCTCCCCCTTCAGCCCCCATCTTCCTCCAAGCTCCATTTCTCCATTCCAAGCCCTAGAATCATCATCCAAGCCATCCATTCACTCCATCTACCTCTCATCTTCCCTAAAACCTCCATCAAAACCCATCAAAACCCCCAAATCCCCCAAAACCCTAGTTTCCCCAAACTCCTCCAATCTTTTCCAGATCTGATCCTAGGGTTCCCTGGAGTGTTTCTTCCGTCTCCTCTCGGTAAGAAATCGATCTACCGTTGTTTTCTTAACCTATTTATAATTTTATGGAAACCCTAATTAATTTCATGTGTTTGGTGTTTGTTTCCCCCAAAACATCGATTTTCCCCGTAGATAGCATCCGTGTGACGAAGTGATCGTCAATCCCCGGTGCTAGGCAAGTGAAACTTTCCACTTAGGGTTTAGGCCATGTTTTAGGCCATTTGCTTGTTGTAGGCGTAAAAGAGGCTAGGCGACGAAATGATACTCGCCTAGGCGCAAATTGGGGAACTAGCTTGACAACGAAGCTAGTTCCGACTTTTAGCATGTTGCACAATTACCATGTCATGTTTACTTTCAATTAACGGTACGCGAATATGTTCATGTCATTGCATTTCGCCTGTCATGTTTAATTTAATTAACTGTACGCAAATAAATTGTCATGACCTCGCATTCTTTAGGTATTGCTGTGATTGCGTAGCTTCGCTACAATGTTGTGTTCCTGGCTCGTGTTCCAGAAGCGGGCCATGTGTTGGTTGATAGCCAATGCCCGAATTGCGTGTTCCGGCTAGGTGTTCCCTACGCCATACTTGTGTTCCTGGCTCGTGACCAGAAGCGAGCATAATGAGTTGGAAACCCCAACGCTCGATGTATTGAATTGTGAACTAAGAATGCGAGCTCAATGTGCGGGGCAACCTCAGGCTCACTAGCTGAGCTCAATGTGCGGGGACCCCAGGCTCCATATCGTGTGAGTATTGGGTAGTGTTTAGTGCCGATCGGTCTGAAATGCTATGCCATTCAGCGAATGGCGTAAACACCTACAAAATGTGAATTGATTGAATTGATAGTAGCTTGGCTACTCTTGTCTTGTCCCGATGATTGTTCTCTTGTACAAATTGTCTTGCCATGTTTTAATTGTGCACTCATGTTATAACTGCCATGTCATGCATACTAAACTGCTAGGTTGCTAGATGCCTCACTCTCAGTTTCCTT
The DNA here is from genome assembly GCA_030789695.1 of Scilla litardierei. NCBI lineage: Eukaryota > Viridiplantae > Streptophyta > Magnoliopsida > Asparagales > Asparagaceae > Scilla > Scilla litardierei. Next base: position 34,147,902 of record CM061142.1, read on the forward strand.
GCCCAAGTCTTTTTAGACTTGCTGACATGTGCCCCTTTACTCTTTTGGGTGACACATGTTAGATACTGAGCCCGAGTACCTCGTTGAGGACGAGGTGTTTGCTGACGCCGAGCCCGAGCTTGTGTTTGACGGGGAGTACGTGGACACTGGGGACCAGTCCTAGTGTCTTCGTTGTGTTTTACTTTTGTTAGACAGTTGTTTTGTTATCGGTGCGTAGCACCTATATTTTGTTATGTCGTCGCTTTTGTTGGCCTTGTTCTGGGCCTTGGACTCTTTTCTTTTAGCCTGGTGGCTTTTCTGGATGTTGGACTCTTTGTTGATGTTAGACAATCTGTGAGATGTGGAATTTTATTTCAGTCTCGCCTTGGGTTATTATTGTTATTCTGTTGTGGTTACAGGGACCTGTTTATGTATTTTGGACGCTTATCGGGTTTGGGGCTTCACAGCTCCACTATCGTGCGGACCTTTTCACGTCTCGCCTCCATTTTAGGGAAGCGGGTCGTGACAGCTTGTCAGGAAATAGAAGTAGGTTCATCTGCCTCTTCATTTGTGAAGGGTGTCAATTCCTCCTCTGTTAAAATGTCTTCTCCTGAACCCATTTTCTCTCCATCCCATACTCCTTTCAAGATAAACAAATTTTTCTCCCTACACTTATGCTCTCTATTCCACTTCTCATTGCACCAAAAGTAAAGGTTATTCTGTCTTCTGTTTTGGATCTCTTCAGGAGTGAGCCTTCTAGGTTGACCCCCTTGTGGTCCAGTAGAACTTCTCTGGGGTTGGGTAGTTGATCCTCCTACTGCAGAATTTCCCAAAGTTGAGTGTGAGCTACTCCTTCCTGCAGACCATGCTGGCACATGTCCCCTTCCTGTTCTTCTCAACTGGATGGCTTTCTCCTCAAAATTTCTAGCTAAGAAAACAGCTTCCTTAAAGGTCTGGGGTCTAGAGGCCTTAACCTCAAACTTAATCTCATCCTTCAAAACCTCCAATAAATTTGTCTAGAATATACTTCTCTGGTAGCTTATCTAACAACCCCATTACTTGCTCAAGCTTCTCCAAATAATCCCTCATAGTGCTAGTTTGTTTTGAATTAACAAAGGAGGTGAATGGTTCTTCAAAATCAGTGGGTCCAAACCTAGCAAGTAGCTCTCTCTTGAATATATCCCATTGAAGGAAATTCTCCAAATTAATCTCCCCCCATTCATACCACTGGAGAGCCTTATCCTTGAAATAAAATCTGCAGACCTTGACCCACATCTCACTATCAAGATTGTAATATTCAAAAAGTTTAAGCACCTGGTTAATCCAAGGGATAACATCCTCAGTTCCTTTAAAAACTGGAAAATCAGGCTTCAGAATTTTCACGTTTCCCAGCTTAACCCATTGATTTCCCCCTGGTTACCATTGCCACTAGTATTTCCTTCAAAAAAATGGACCAGCATTAAGGCGAGAATTATTACCGTGCTCATTTCTAGACCCTCTTCCGAAGGATTCTTAGATGCCTCCTGGAGTAACCCAATTTGCTTGGCAATGTACTGGAACTGGGCATTCATCAAGGAGAACTGCGTACGGAAATCGGTATGTTCACGAGCCAGTTGTGCCTTGAAATCAGTCTGATCGCGAATATACTGCATTCTGAATTCCGTCTGGTCTCGATCAAATTGAGCCTTGAAATTGGTGTAATCGCTCACCATACGACCTTGACTAGCTGCTTGAAACTCGATCATCTCCTCGATCCGTCTTAGCCTATCATCAACCCGATCTCCATGGCTGCTTCCTTCCTCATAGAGATTTTCATACCCATGGCTCGTAGCTTGCTCTGATACCAATTGTGAGGGCTTCTGAACACTTTGAGGAGCCTTCTTCTTTCCCATCGTTATGCCTGAAATCATGTAGCTCAAAAAAGTAGAAAATCAAAGAGTCTGAGAGAATTGCAAGGCAATTCTCAACAGTAGAACAGATTGAATCAAATGAAATTTAAGAATCAAAGAAACATTGAAGAAAAAGGAGTTGCTCAGCAAGATGCTGGAACAATTTTGATTCATATATTCGATACAGACAATTCCCAACAAATTGCCTTTTAAGGCGAGACCTAGCCAGCTGGCTTAACCACTCCTCAGATCTACAGTCCACATTGATTTCATCTGCATCTACGGCTCTCCTTAATTTCCCCAGCAACAGATCTGATCTACTTTGTGCCAATAACCCTTCGCCAATCCAACGGCACCTAGCTTTCTTCCCCAACGGCACTCAAGCCTTCCCGCCACAGCAGCTTCAGAGATTAATAGAAGACGGCACCTCCAGCCCCCTTCTCCTCCGGAGATCACCCACATAAGTACGAGGGTCGCCAATAGAAGCTTCTTAACTGGGGATCAAATATTCATAGATTCACGAAGATCAGACGACGCCGATGTGGATCTCAGCTACTCCTCGACTGCTAAGAGATCTTCTTCTTCTTCTTCTTCTTCTTCACACTTAACAGATCCCTTGGCCTGCGATCTCCGATCGGCAAAATCTTTGTGAGGCTTTTGAAGCCCTACGGCTATCTCCTTCACTTTCTTCACCGAGTAGGCGACCCTCGATTGCCCCGGCACCTGGATCTGGATGGGCTTCTTCGGCGTCGAGATCTCATCGGAGGCTACGGTCTTCGCAACCGATTTAGATTCCTTCATCTCTAGGGTTTTGGCTGAAGGAGACTCCGACATCTCTAGGATTTTAATCCTCTTATTTTCCATCAGGGGGGAGACAGGGGGGAGAGAGAGAATATAAAAGGACTTTTCTTTATTGTCCTTTCCCGAAAATAAAGCGGACTAATATGGCGCGAAACAACGGGCCAATATGGCAGGAAGCGCCGTGGACGCTCCACGTAGGATGCCTAATATGTATGTAAACTGCTCCGCAGGCTTTTTGGCACGTCAAGTACAGATTGGGCCGGGCGCAAATGGCTGTTCGTTCGCTTGGATCCACACAACACATTATTCTGTGTTACACGATTGGGCTGGGCGCAAATGGGCTGTCCATTCGCGTCGATCCGCATAACACATTACAGTGTGATGCAATGTAAAGAACATTGTTCTGCCAGAGGCTGGTGATTATTTATCTATTCAACATTGCAAGTCTAACAATATTATGATTTATGTCTAGGGATGCTGCTTAGTAGTCCTAAAGAATAATCTTTTGCAGAAGATTTGGTTGTGTGTTAGAATTTTGGTTTGCTAATTGATACAAATCATTCCGAAATGGGCCAATGCTGAATGGCCCAAGCCTGCGTCGGGCCAGCGGCCCTAGAGAAGAGCGGGCCAAGCGACGAGGCCCCCACGAAGACTGGGAGTCGGGTCAGCCTCGGATCGAAGCGGGCACTTCCACTTACCCGCATCAGCAAGAGCTAACCGCTCCCCTTAAAGTGCACCCCCTTAATCACCATTAAGGAGCCACATTACGCCCACCTTCATGACCATGAAGGCGCCATCAAAAAGGCGGGTCATGGGGGCGGAACTGGGGGACGTTGAGGAGGCGTGGAGGTGGAGGACTTCTATAAAAGGACTCGAGGGGCGACGTACAAAGGGACACTTCCGAGATACCAAAGTGGGGGAGGTATTCTACTCACACAACCTTGTTTTCCACTTTACATATCCTCTCCACAGCTCGGCCCGAGGACTCGCGTATCGGCCTCCCCGTGAGCCATACCGATCCTACCGAGTATCTTTCAGATTCGTTCTGACTTAGGCATCGGAGGGGACTTGGTCGGAACCAAGGTCCGACCCACCTGACGAACTTTCTCGTCTGTCCAGGTCGATCAGATCCATCGACGCCAATGCTGCTCCTCAGCATCTTTCCTGTCGAAGCCGAGCGTACTTCCCTTTGGCAAGCCGACGCAAGGATCCGCGCATCCCTCACCGAGCGAACGTGCCATCAGCCGATCCCGGAGGTCCCACGCGTCCCTTAGACCACGTTGACCCACCGTCCTCTGGTCAACTATTCAGCGGTGAGAAAATACCCCAAAACATCTGGCGACGTCTGTGGGAACCGAAAAAGCACCCAAGTCAAACAACCGCATCACTAAAATGGAATCCGCCTGCAACGGGATAGGGTGCATGCCCCCCATCAATGAGGTGGGCGACTACGTCCCGCCCGAAAACATGCACAACCACTCCACCGAGGGCACCAGCGACTCATGCTCGGTGACCCAAGAGCAACTCCGTCTCTTCGCCCAAGAGACGCATGCCTACCTCCAGACACTGGCAGCTGCTATCCAACAGCTAGCAGGCAACCCGCACCTCCCGGGGAAGGGCACGACAGGCGTTCCTAGTCGACAGGAACACCGCCCCTCGCTGCGCTCGGCGGTGGTCGCCGCTCGAGGCGGCAAGGATGCCAACCTGGAACGGAAGTTCACCTTGCCGAACTTCATCCCGATACGTTTCCTCACCCCCACTACGCTCCAGGATGAGGCAGATGAAAGGTCCGAATGGGCCCGAGGTGAGTCGATCACAGCCTCGTCCAGGCGATTGCACTCAGTGCGTCGACGGCCGCCCAGCCCCCGAGCCACCAAGAGTCGTCAAGGGCGAAGTGGAAGCCCCTGTCAGAGGAGGCGTTGAGGCCGAGGGGATCACAACGAAAGGAGAAGAACTCGACGACCAACACCTGTCCCCAACCGAAATGAACGTCGGGCAGACTCCCCTCGAATCCACGACGCCCCGCAGAGGCAACCTAGTCCTCGTATCGATGCATCGACCGGCCGGGGAGACCTGGGAGGCCCAGGGATGACCGCTGCCCCTTGGCGAGGAGTATTACTGACGCCCGGTGTCACGCCCCGCTTCCCATTATACTTGGGAGCAAGGACACGAGCGTGTCCGCTTGGACTAGAGCGGTGAAACTCCAGCCCAATAAGCGTATGTGATTAAACCATAAGCAGGTCCTTGCATGCAAACTCAGAACAAAAGAGAATTTCATTATTATTACATCAATGTCCATATTTACAAGTACACAAATAAGGCCTAGCATGGCCATTAGAAACAGAAACACAACCAGATTTACACCGGAATATAATTAACACAATTATAAAACTTTAGCAGCATTACGAAGGCTCGTTGTTCTCCAGCAGCAGATCACAGCGTCTAGGCACTCTGGTCGACCTGCTCAGTCTCTAGGCTTGCTCCTCTGTTAATCTGTCTAATACCTGACGTATATTTCACAAGACAAGGAAATATACGTCAGCGAGGGTCGCTCAGCAAGGTCTAAAATATTAGTAGAAAAGACCATCGGCAAGGTTTTCAAAATCTTTAACATGACACAATATGATTTCAATAATTAAAACATGGCAACGTAGTGTGTGAAGTAATAGTCATGGCAAGTGTGGTGTGCAAATCAGTGGCATGGCAAGTGTAGTATGTAAAGTAACAACATGGCAAGTGTAGTGTGTAAAGTAACAACATGGCATGTGTAGTGTGCAAAGTAGTATCATGGCAAGTGTAGTGTGCAAAGTAAATGGCATGGCATTGGCATGGCAATTCTATTAAAAAAGACAACATGGCATTTCTACTAAAAGGGAAATAACAACAGTTTAAATGTTGAACACGTCCATATATCCATTTCAATCAATTCGATAATGTGTGCAAGTTCGTGACTAAGGCCCCCGTCGTTAGACGAATAGTAAGTGAATCTACCTTCAAGTGCCCCCGAAGGCGACCCGTTTACTACCGGCTAGTGCTCGGGAACCCAACCCCACCCAAGTGTTCTTTTATTGTCTGGACCACGAGCCAGATACAGCCAACCAAGCCATCAGGAGTTATAGTGCTGGCACAAGCCAGAGTAGCCAAACATGCCATTTGTTCTATGATTTGCCAAGCAGGCGCAAGTTCTATGATTTGCCAAACAGGCCGCAAGTCTATGTGTAGCCAACCGGCTAGCAAGTCTATGTTGTGTCTTTTGCAATCAATTAACATGTCCACACACACGCACACGCACAAGCCTATATCTTGTAATGCACAAAAGTAACATATGCAGTTTCAAATGGAACGATAATTAAACGCAGAGAAAAAGCACGACTTGCATATCAGAACATCTTAGTTAACCAATTAAATGCAACTGTTATAAAAAAATGCACTTTCATATCAAAATATCTCAAAAACAATCAAAAGCAGCGGTAAAAACATGCACTTGCCTGTTATATATGATTTCGGGTGTCCGAGCAGATATAGCAAGGGGCTTGGTTATTTGTGTCATTAGATAACAATATTTATTAAAATTAACAAAAGTGTTGAATGTAAGAATTAATAAACATGTCACGGAAGCTAATTTTCTTGTTATTATCCTAAACTAAGGTATATTAAATTATATGTCGTTGGATTACATTTTTAGTCAAGAATGTCGTGGTGGTATTTTCACGTGTCATTTCACGTGTAGACTTTTAGTTATACAACTTTACGTGAAAATGGCCAAATGATCACCTAACTTCAAATATTCATTAAAAATCGTACGCTAGTCCGATTTTAGTGATTTTGGTGTCGTTGGGTTCGTTTTGATGGGTACTACGTAATGGTGATACTGGTTCTCTGTTTTGGTTACATATATTAACGAATTAAATATATTACGAGTTAAGCACAAAATTAAGTTGAGCCCTAAATTGCGTTCGTCTAATTTTATGGGGTCCACTGGCTAGGGTGGTGTTTATATTGGGTTATATAAACATGGTACACCTTATTTTATTCTAGTTTATTACCCTAACATCATTTACAATTTTGTTAACATGCTAAAATCAGTTTAACAATTAATTAACACTAACTACTGTTAACTACTAACCAATATTAACAAATAATTAATTAACTATGCTAATCACATGGTCAACATGGTGTTAAATATTTCACGCACTAGGTTGACTTGGGGGTAAGAATAACAAGTTACATGTTAAAATTTAACATTATTTAATACCTAAACTTATCTAATTCTCTCCCCCTTTCTTTAACTCTCTCTTCTCTTTTACTCTCTCTTCCCCTTTCTTTCCTACCTACTGTCATTCCCCTTTCTTCTGTTCTTTCTTTCTTTCATTTTTTGTTCTTCATTTTGAATTCAACCACACACGCACGCAAGGGAAAGGGAAGAGGATAACTCACGCATGCGGGAGGGTAAGGGGTCACGCACGGCGGCGCAAGGGCGGACGGCGGCTCCGGCGGCAGGGTCACTGCAGCGGCAGCGGTTCAGCCACGCGACGGCTAGGGCTGGGGGTGGTGCCGGCCTAGGGAGGAGGAGAGGAGGAAAAGGGAAGAATGAAGAGGGTTTGCTTTGGGTTGGGTTTTGATTTCTGGAGTTGTTTGTTTAGCTCTGAGATTTTGAATCTGAAGTTGAAATTTCAGATTGGGGTTTTGATTCTGAAATTATTTTCAGATTTCCTCTGGTTCTTGATATATTTTCAGAATTGGTTTTGGTGTGGATGGTTTCTGATTTGGGTTGGGGAAGATGATTTTTGGTTTGAGAAATTTGTTCTTGGCTTTGAGAAATCTGATGGAAGAATTTGCAGAGGTGAGTTTGTTTGCAAGAAATCAAGATAGATTGCAGATGATTTTATCGGGGAGAAGACGTAGCGTAATTGCCTTGAGAAAATTGGCAGGAGACAATATTAATCAGTTTAGGTGTTAGATTAAGACACTATTTAATGATGTTTGTTGACTTAAGCTAGAGCATGCATCTGGCTATGAATTGGTTTTATCCTTATCACAAAACGTGACTGTTTAAGATTACTTAAGTGTTAAATGTAATTATTAAAAATAACAAAAGTGATTAGTAATAATAACAAAAAAATAATTAACAAAATAATTAATTAATGTTTGAGTTAAATTGGATGATCAATTAATGACGATACGATAAAAAAGGAAAAACAGGGTCGCACTTACGTGACAAGAAACATACGGATGAAAAGTAATCCAGATGACTGAAAGAAAATACCGGTACACATGAACTAAAGCACGGCTAAAAATACAGGCCGTTACACCCGGATACCGTCCTGATTCAAGGTGCCGACCCTGGAGAAATAAAACTGCACGGGAGACCATGAGGACCATGTGATGGACTACGAAGGGGTCACGACATTCCATGGGGGCCGATGACTCCCTGCTCTGTCGTGGCTTCTACTCTACTCTCCAGAAATCCACCAGGAGTTGGTACCATAGTCTTCCTAATCGCTCCATCTGTGATTTTCAGGACCTCTTCCAGCAGTTCTGCAAGCAATTCATGGCCAGCAGACAGATAAAGCCGACTCGAAGTTGCTGTTCAATGTAATACAGAGGCTGGGCGAATCCATGAGGAGCTACATGTGGTGCTTCAACGCAGATAGGCTGAACGTGGAGAGCTGCCCAGAGATGGTCGTGAAGACGGCCCTAAAGAAAGGTCTCCGCCATAGGGGCCTAAAGAAGTCACTGCACAATGAACCCACGAGAGACCTTATCGAGGTAATAGCCCGGTCGGAGCGTTACATGCTGACAGAGGAGGCGTTGGCAGCGGAAGAAGGAGGTATCCTTGCAGGAACCAGGCGGGGCTCCAAACAGGAAGAGAGCGAACGCCGCAAGCCAGACGACCACAAGCGAGAGAAGAAGCTAAGGGGGAAGCAGCGCAAGGAAGAAACATGACCCCCCAAATTGAACGCTACCCCAGACGTTGTTCTAACTCTGGCCTAGAAGGAGGGCCACATTGACAAGCCGCCCTTGAAGATGAAGGGTGGCAGAAGGGACGATGAGAAGTACGGCCGGTACCATAAAGACAACGGCCACGACACCGACGAGTGTTGGCACGTGAAGAAAGATATAGACAAGCTGATCAGCCGCTGGCACCTGAAGAACTTTGTCGACGACCCAAAGGCAGCCCCTGGAGAGGGGGCATTCAAGCAGATGGACAAAGGAAAAAGGTGAATGTAGTCCAAACCGCCCTGTGCATTATAGCGTGAGGAGGCGGGACTATCAGCCGCGGCCTTTCCCCCCAGGCGAGATTAGCTCGCCCTTATCTTCCATGCTTATTTCCTTTCGAATGTACTCTTGGATTCAAAGAATGAAATGATAGTTCGCGTTGAAGTAATCATACTCCTTTCCATAACATAAAACTCAACGATCGACCGTAAGGCTGGGGTCGACTCCCCCAGCAGGCCGATCACAACGATCGATCGTAAGGCTGGGGCGACTCCCCCAGCGGGCCGATCTCAACGATCGACCGTAAAGCTGGGGGTGACTTCCCCAGCGGGCCGATCACAACGATCGACCGTAAGGCTGGGGGCGACTCCCTAAGCGGACCGATCACAACGATCGACTGTAAGGCTGGGGGCGAGTCCCCCAGTGGGCCGATCCCAACGATTGATCGTAAGGCTGGGGCGACTCCCCAGCGGGTCGATCACAAGGATCGATCGTAAGGTTGGGGGCGACTCCCCAAGCGGGCCGATCACAATGATTGATCGTAAAGCTGGGGGCAACTCTCTCAGTGGGGCGATCCATCGATCTACTGTAAGCCGGGGGTAGCTCCCTCAGCGGGTGGACCGAACTGACTGTCCGTAAGGCTGAGGGCAACTCCCCCAACAGGCCGGTCCATCGATCGACCGTAAGCCTAAGAGTAGCTCCCCCAGAAGGCTGACCAACCCAATCGACCATAAGGCAGGGGGCGACTCCCCTAGCGGACCGATCTCACGACCGCCCATAAGGCTGAAGGCAAGTCCCTCAGCAGGTAGTCACCCACTCGACCTTAAGGCCAAAGGCAAACCCTCGATGGGTCGAACATCTGGTCGGCTGAGAGCACATCCTTGGCACTGACCCAGCAGATCGGCTGTCAGGCAGACTGACGCGACTCTCACAGGCCCATCTACCTGACACAGCGGGGGATGAGGTGTCTACGAAGGAACACCTTGGGATGACTAGAGAGCGTTAACCTCAAAAGACCACTCTCCTTCGGTGATCCAACTAGGGATGGCAGTAATGACCTGACCTGCCTGGCCTGACCCAACCCGACTCGGTTTTGACCAGGCTCGACTTGACCCGTAGACGGGTCGGGGCAAGCTTGGGCTTTGTATGTGCCCTGGCCTGCCCCGGTCCGCCCCAGCCCGCCCCAGTAAACTATAGAGGTTCTAAAAAACCTTACTATTTTGATACGGACCATGCAGTCAGCCAATAGCCCATAACTCATACTATGTTCCACTGTTCTCCCAATTAGGCCAATCTCCAATTCTAAATTACCAAATAAATCAAAATTCTTCCAATTCCCAAATAAAATTTTTATTTGGGATTCATAGGAATGGCAGTAATGTCTTGACCCGACCCGGCCCGACCCGGTTTTGGTAAGAAAGTACCCACCCCGCCCCGGCCTGAGACCTGCCCTGCTCTGCCCTGTAGATGGGTCGGGGCAAGCTTGGGTAGTTAAATACCCGCCCCGACCTGCAATATTGTCATTCCTAGATCCGACCGCTACAATCGCTCTGAGAGGCAGAGAGCTACCCTCAGAGGGTGTAATGGCCATAGTGCCATATACAGTAAGGTATATATTTTGGTTTGATATATAGTGTATGTTTGCTTGTGTGCCTCTGTGGTGTGTATAGTAATGTTGTTGTGTGCATAGTAATTTCCTATGTAGATGGCTATATGGTTGAATATGATATGATTTGGATGTATAAGTGAATGGCATTATGGTTGTTATTATTGATGAATGGCATTGTAGTTGTTATCATTAGTGTTATTATTAGCAATATTATTAGCATTATTGTAGTAGTTGTTGATGTTGTTAATCTTATTATTATTATTGGTTTGGCACTTAGTTGATTTTTGTAGCTAAGAGTTAGTTGGGCTTTGATAATTGGACTTGAGTTATTTGAAGATGAGAGAGGGATATTTTAGAGGGATGGCAAACTTGTAATAATAGAGGGATTCCCATTTAATTCTCTTCTTCCTTTCTTCTACAAAATTCTCCATTCCTCTCCCAATCCTTTACTTTTTCCTTCTCCCTTTCTTTTCCGCCAAGCTGCCAAAATTTTCCCCTTCCCCAAATTCTGGCCGAATTCTCCCAGGTCACCCCAAAAAAAGGGAGAAAGAAAGGAAGAAAAGAGAGGAAAAGGGGGGAAAACTCAAAATGAGGAGGAAGGAGCAAGAGGAATTAGGGTTTAGAGCTTGTGATTCATGGTGGAATTTCATGGATTTTGAAGAGGGTTTCGATTCTACAAGCAAGGTAGGATTCCATGCCCCGTTTAGAGTGATTAGAGCATGGTTTGTTTTAAGTAGACTTGCTAATTTGATGATGCTGAGATTTGGGGTAGAATTGTTGAAATTTGATTGATGTGTTTCTCTCAAACTACTATAAGAAAGATATTGGAAATAATCTATGTTGTACATATTGACGTTTCGAACAACTTTCATGTTGCACATTTTTCCTAATTCGGATTGTAAACGGTAGCTAAAATTCCATTCTTAAAACCTGTCAGATTTTATCCCGTTTGTACACGTTTCAGGAAAGCACACATATCTCTCTGCACAATTGTGATAAATTAGTGATCTTAGTCTCGTTGAAAAGAAGAGTTCAAGCCCTACTACTTTGTATCTCTCCATTTTTTTTGAATCTGACAGCAATTAGAAGTAATTTGGTCCTCAAGTTAGTGCAGTTTCTGTGTGAGATTCCAGCACATGCATGCTTTGGTATAAAATCTGTATTAAATAGAATACTCATCCAAACTATATGAAAATTGATATCTGAACTCATAATCTGTATACCTACAACTTTCATTTAGAAGCCTAAGCCCAGTTCTAATTAGAATTGTAATAATCCGCAGTTAAAGTTGGTATTTGCCATAAAAGTTAGTATTTGTGCAGGCAAGAGTATTATTCAAGCTATGCTTGTTGTCTCATTCCATAATCTATATTATAAAACAGGGATGTTATCATGGGTTATTGGATAAGAGTTTTTGTATAAGAGGTTAAGAGAAAATGGATAAGAGAATTTGGATATGAGTAATACATTATGTTTGTTAATAGATTTTGTATGTTGAAAATGAGAAATGAGAAATTGGGAGATGAGAAATTGGGGTTATGTAATTGGGAGAGGGGAAATATTTTAGGTGGGATCTTTTGAAATTTGAAATTTTCTTTTGAAATTTGAAATTTGCATTTGAAACCAATATGGGGAAACGGCGCCAGAACTCTATTCGTGCTCTGTGCCCAAGCATTTGGGGAAACGGTGCCAGAACTCTCTCTCTCCCCCACTCTCTCCTTCTCTCACAAATGCATGGATATGCTCAAGCAACAAAATCCCTCTCAATCTCCTCTCCATCTTCCCTTCATCTCCATCTCCATCTTCATTCTCTATACTCTCTCCAATTTCTGAAAACTCAATCTGCCCTAAAATTTCTACAGGGTTTCGAAAGCGATTGTGTTTGTTTTTGTTGGAATTGAAGTGAAGTGGATCATCATGGGAAAGCAAAATTGCTTGCGGCTTACACGAGTCATCCCTCTAGCAAGAATATCGTTCTCCCCGCAGCTCTGGTGGTGAGTTGTTTTTTTAAAAGTTGAATTTTGATGTTTGTTTGTGTTGGGATTGAAGTGAAGTGGGTTTTTGTTTTGATTTATTATGGATCAAATATCCTTTTTTCAGTTCTTTGATGGGTGTTATTTCGAGGTCAGGCGGGAGAAAATGGAGATGGCGTTCTTTCGAACAGGGTTTGCTTCTTTTTTGTTCTACAAAGTACAAACTTTGCATCTGTTACTCATTATAGACTCACTCTTTTTCAAAAAAATGTGCTTGCCTATAAATTTTGCATGGTTGCATTGGCAGTGAATGTGAGCTGGCGATTGTTGAACTCAACCATATGACTGCATGTAAAGTATGCTTTTCCATCTCTTACTTTAACACACCCCCCCCCCACGCGGGTGTTTGTGAAACACATATGCATCTGTTTCTTTGTATGGTTGCATTGGCATTGACTGTGAGCTGGTGATTGTTGAATTTTTCTATATGTGTAATTGAATTGATCTGTTGCAACATTTACCACAAAATGGAAATGAGGAGGAAAATTATCTGTCATTATTGATTTGCTGCAATAATACTTATTATAGATGTATTTAACCAATGAAACCATTCACCATGCCAGGGTGATACTGCAAATCAATCTCATAGTCCGCCATGAGCTCCAACCACCGACGTTGTCGCATGTTGAGCTCCTTCTGAGTAAAAATATACTTCAAGCTTTTGTGATCGGTGAAGATCTTCACCTTCTCACTCAGCAGGAAGTGCCTCCAAATCTTCAGCGCAAACACGACAGCAGCCAACTCCAAATCGTGCGTCGGGTAATTCTTCTCGTGAGCCTTAAGCTGACGAGAAGCATACGTAACCATGTGCCCATGCAGATGCAATACACAACCGAGACCCTTGCCAGAAGCATCGCAAAAGATCTCGAATCCTCCACTCCGGTCGGGCACAGCAAGAACAGGGGCAGACGTCAGCCTCTCCTTCAGAATACCAAAAGCCTTCTCACAATCATCAGTCCAAACATAAGATACATCCTTCCGTATCAGTCCGGTCATCGGCTCGACAATACGAGAGAAATCCTTGATGAATCGCCGGTAATAACCTGCAAGCCCAAGGAAACTCCGGATCTCAGACGCTGACTGCAGAACAGGCCACTCCCTGATAGCCTTAATCTTCTCGGGATCCACCGAAATATCATCTCCAGTCACCACATGCCCGAGAAAAGCCACTCTATCTAGCCAAAACTCGCACTTGGAATACTTAGCATACAACCGATGCTTCCTCAAGATCTCAAATACTGTCCTCAAGTGCGACGCATGCTCCTCTTTTGACCTTGAGTAGATCAGGATGTCGTCAATGAAGATAACGACAAACTTATCTAAAAAGTCATAGAAGATTAGATTCATCAGATTTATAAAAACCGCGGGTGCGTTGGTTACACCAAAAGGCATAACCATGAACTTGTAGTGGCCATACTTCGTCCTGAATGCTGTCTTCGGAACATCTTCCTTCCTCACCTTCAGCTGGTGATAACCACTCCTCAGATCCATCTTAGAGAATACCCTCGATCCTCCCAGCTGATCAAAAATGTCATCAATACGAGGCAACGGATATCGATTCTTGACGGTCACCGCATTCAACTCCCGGTAGTCCACACACATGCGACGTGAACCGTCCTTCTTCTTCACCAGCAGTATCGGTGCTTCCCACGGAGACACACTAGGATTAATGTAACCCTTCTGAAGAAGTTCATCCAGCTGCTTCCGCAATTACTCCAATTCTGCTGGTGCCATGCGATACGGCGCTTTCGAAATAGGCTGCGCTCCTGGAATGAGATCGATCGAAAACTCGAGAGCTCGATCAGGTGGCAATCCAGACATCTCCTCGAGGAAGACGTCGTCGAAGTCTCGCACTACCGCAGGCCGACACTGCTCCATCAGTATAGCAACGATCTCCACCGGCTTGGCCCGAAATCTGACAGGGCCAAGCGAACTGCTACCTCGGCTGAACTCAAACACCGGATGTCCAGGGATCTCGAACACCACCTTCTTCCTCCGACAATCGATCGTGGCGTAGAAGCTCCCTAGCCAGTCCATCCTGAGGACGGCGTCATAGTTGATGATGTCGTGGACAATAAAATCTGCGTAGAGCTCATGTCCACAGACCACCAAAGGGCAAGAGTTGCAACCACGATGCACTGAGACCACGCCATTCCCTGTAACTATGTTCCAACTCTTGGGAAGAGGGGAAGTCGACAAGGAATGCTTCTCCACGAAGCTCCGGGAAATAATGCACATCGATGCACCTGAGTCGAAGAGGACTCGTGCAGGAAATGTGCAACCCAAAATCACACCTAACAGACAGTCTAACAATCAAGTTCTATTCTAGCAAACAAACATATGCAAGCAACCAAACATAATCTAATAACTAAAACTAACTAAGGAAGGAAACAGCTAGATTGAGGGTTACCTGCGATAACCTTATCCACCGCCTCGGTCTCAACAGCAGTCATCAGAAACGCCTGCCGCCTCGGCTGAACAGCCTGCTGAAAAGCCTGCCTCTGCAGAACGAGAGGCACTCCACGTCCAGCAGGAACAGGCGCCCTCTGCTGCAACGGCTAAGCTGCAACAGATCCCTTCCACGGCTGCTTGGACTTCGGGCAGTCCTTCATGGCATGCGCAGGATCACCGCAAATCAAGCACTGCCCCAACATCTTCCGGCACTGATCCTTCACATGCTCCGTCTTGCCATAGAAATGGCAAGTCTTCAGAGTAGGAGGTCCTCCGGGCCTCTTGAACTCTACCGGCTGATTGGGCCCGAACCCTGGTCTCATCACTGCTCTGGCATGCTCCACAGGCCTCTTCCCAGCCCCAGAAATATATCCTCTCTTCTGGCTCACGATCCGCTCCTGCCTCTTCACCGCAATCAAAACCTTCTGATAGGACTCCGCATCAGAAGAAGTCACATAGCTCTGAAGATCCAAAGAAAGCCCCTGCAGAAACCTCTGGGCTCTCTCATCAGCATCTTGCATCATCTTCGGTGCGAAATGACTCAGCCTAGTGAACTCCTGGTGGTACTGGTCCACCGTCAAGCTCCCTTACTTCATGTCAATGAAGCGTTGCGCCATCTCCCTCCTGGCAGCCTTCAGAAAATACTCCTCATCAAATCTGGACTTGAAGGTAGCCCAAGATATTGGCTCCTCCAGCAACTCCTCCTCGACATCCCACCAGTTCTGAGCGTTATCCTTAAGCTGCCTCTTCGCCAAGTCAACCCATCCAGTAGGGTCGACCTTGGACATCTTCAAGTTGTCCTCCATGTTCCTGGTCCATTCATCCGCAGCCAGAGGTCCTTCGTGTTGGATATGGAAGACGTTAGTACACCCTTGTAGGGGATGTACAAGGGAATACGGACCTCGAACGTCGCGTACACGAATTCGTACGCAAAGGGAATGTGTTCCCTTGCGGAGAGGATCTCTAGATTGATGGGAAAGTCGCATTATATGTGCATAAGTGCATGCGACATATGGCTAATAAAGGGGTAATATCTTAAGCTTATATTGTACCATGCATATGGTACAACTTAAGCTTATAATATGCCATGTACGATGGTACACCTTAGTTAAATTGTTCCAAAGGAACAATTGATCCTAAAATAACTACCTTGGGGGCTATAAATAAGACCCAAGGGTTAGCCATTTTCTTACACTTTTGCATGGCATTCTTGCATGCATCTTCATTCTAGCGAAGCTCTGCCGAAATACATCCTCTCCCTTTATCCAAGTTCTTAATCTAAAAGTAGAGATTTAGATTGTGGATTTAGTAGCCTTACTCCGTTCGTGAGAAGACTCGATTCGTCGTGGCGAATCCGAAGGCGAAGTTCGTAGACTACCGTGCCGCATACGCAAGCGTAAGTCTCAACTTCATTTATCGATCCTAACTCTGTTTTGGTAGGATCCAACATTGGTATCAGAGCCATACGGGTTCGCCCCGGTCAGACCACCGCCCCGTCGAAACTATGAACGAGTCGTTGTCTTTTTCACGAATGGGTATCCTACCATTACGGATATGGTAGGAACGCTTCGTGACGGAGAGAACGTAGCGGTTGTTCTTTTCACGTTAGGGTCTTCTGTCATTACGGATATGGCAGGAACTCTCCGTGACGGGAAGAACCGACCGTTCATATCGTCAAACTCACTCTCTTCATGGATGCTGAGTCTCCATTCATAGGGAATGGGCGCTCTCTTCATGTGGAGCGCGTAGTTTACGAATTTTTGAAGTGGGTTAATTTTTTTGGCATACGGCCATTGGAGGGTAACTACTTCCTCGACGAACGGGTGCTTCACCGGAGAAGAAGATGGTGGTTATTCCCATCGGGGAAGATGAATTTTAGTGCATGTGCACCATGGCCAAATGGGCTATGAAGGCCATGCACCCCCTCCCCAAGCGGAGGGGGTTGGCTACGGCCAATAACCACCGCGGCAACTCCTCCGACGGAGGTGTGCGGCCACCCCACACCAAAAAGGGGAGGGCCAGCCATGGCCAAAGGGCCATGGCCGGCCAAGGCAAAAATGGCCTTGGCCATGACCAGCCATGGCCAGGCCATGACCGGCCATGGCCAAGCCATGGCCGGCCATGGCCAGGCCGGCATTGGCCGGCCAAGGCCAGGCCGGCAATGGCCGGCCCCGGCCAAGGCCGGGGGCCGGCCCGGCCGGCCCTGGCAGAGGCCAGGGCCGGCGCCCTGGCCACTGCCAGGGCTCGGCCGGCCTGACCGGCCCTGGCAGAGGCCATGGCCAACGCCCTGGCCTCGGCCAGGGCCTGGCCGGCCTTGGCCGGCCTCGGCCAGGGCAGAGGCCCTGGCCGAGGGGCCAAGGCCGCTGGCCGGTCAGGGCAGAGGCCCTGGCCAGCCCTTGGCCAGTCTCGGCCAGGGCAGAGGCCCTGGCCAGAGCAATTTCAGACCATTATTATTGGTCGACCAATATGGGTGTTTTGGTCGACCAATTTGGCAAAAGGCCTTGGTCGAATGTGAACGTGCCAACTAGCCCATACGGGGCCAAACGACAGTCGTCTGCATCAAAATTCTCTCATACTGGGGGAAACGCCTGGATCCATACGGGAGCCGGCGACGATAGTTTGCAGAAAAATCCCAAATGTGGGATCCGACCTTGGCACGGCTACGGCTCATTCCCGACAAATGGTCAGGAAGTGCCGAATGTTTCACTAGTATCATAAGGGTACTAAGATGAAATAAACATTTTTTTTTTGAAAAATACGTTTTCATACGTTTTGAAAAATAAGTTTTCAAAAACGCTTTTCCACTGCAAAGTACTATAAGAGTACTAACATTTGATAAAGTGAGGGAGAAATATTGAAAGTTACTCTAGATGATGATTGGAAACATAGTGACTTTTCCGATTCTAGAGTAACATCTTCAATATTTTTCGAAAGTAACTTATCAAATTATGAATATCATTCCAAGTGGGAGTTGATTTTAGAACTATCCATATGGGATATTCTATTATCATTTCAAGTGGGAATTATATCAGAAAAATACGTTTTCAAACTCGTTTTCCGCTGCTAGTACTATAAGAGTACTATTGTTTGATAAGTGATGGGGGAATATTGAAGGTTGTTCTAGATGGTGATTGGAATCATAGAGACCTTTTCGATTCTAGAACAACATCTTCAATATTTTTCGAAAGTAACTTATCAAATATAATATAATTCCAAATGGGATTTGAATTTTTAGAACTATCCAAATGGGATATTCTATTATCATTTCAAGTGGGAGTTATATTTTAAGAATTTTTATGCAATGGTTTGATCAAACCTTCGGTTTTGTGTCTTTTTGCAGCATTTTAAAAGTAAAATGTCTTCCGCTTCAAAGAATATCGTCGCTGAGTTAAACAGAGGTGAAAAACTCAACGGCGATAATTACAAACTTTGGTCCATTAAGATACAATACGTTTTAGAGGAGCAAGAAGTTCTCGAAACTCTAAAGAACGTAATGATTGAACCTGAGTTGGGCACTACGGCCCAACACAGACGAGACAAGGAAGCTTTTGATGTTTGGTCTCGGAAGAATAAGATAGCGCGCATTACGTTATTAAGCAGTATGGCTGATGACATAATGCGCATCTTCCGGGAGCATGACTTAGCCATGGACATATGGTCCAAGCTTGAGGAGAAGTTTGGTGGCACATCGGTGTCCAAACTTCGAGCCTTGACTATAAGATTTGATTCATATAAGAAACGTCCAGATCATTCCATGGGGAAACATCTGCGACATATGGCGAATCTAATCTCAGAGTTAAAGGATGCAGGTCATGTGCTCACAGATGAGCAACAAATCCAAGCTGTCATACGTTCCCTACCAAATGGGTGGGATCAGATGAAGATGCATCTCACTCATAATGAGAGCATCAAGACCTTCAACGATGTTTCCAAGCACCTCGAATTAGAGGAAGAGCGGCTTGCGGCTGCCAAGCCAAGTGCAGAAGTGCACATGGTTGCTAGTTCCTCACACGGGGGAAAGAAACGTAAAGATCGTTCGAAGTCTTCTAATGAACGTAATAAGCAACCTGAGTCTACCAAGGAACCCAAACATAAGGGTGGGCACAAGAAATGGCACAAGAAGAAATACTTGAAAAGGATCAAGTGCTTCAAGTGTAACAAGCTCGGTCACTATGCTCGTTCGTGTACGAGTGGAAGTGATGAGGTGCCACCGACCACATAACAAGGGACATACGTTCCTTCGTGGAGTATCACCGGATACCCCAAGGAATGAAGTGGATCAATGTAGGAAACAACACAGTGTTGAAGTGAAAGGCGTTGGGACTCGCAAGCTAGTCTTGGACAACGGCCGCACTCTCCTACTTCATGATGTTCTCTTCATTCCATATATTCAAAGAAATATTAAAACTGTGGTCAATTTAATGGGTCTTGGTTATAGTTGGTTCCTTCATGATTGTAATATGGACCTATTTTGTAATAATTCCTTTATTGGTACTGGGTTTGCATTTCAAAGGATTTATTGTAATAAGTACAATGTATGGTTCCTCATGTAATGAAAATTTCCTTGTGACAAATTCTTTGACTAATGAGTCTAATGTAATTTGTTGGCACACAAGGCTTGGTCATATTGGACCAACGCGGATGGATAGATTTGCCAAACGTGGCCTTCTATCCAATGTTTCAAAGGTTGAAATGTCGACCTGCGAACATTGCCTTGTGGGGAAATCTTGTCGCAAGCCGTTTGGAGCCGGCACAAGGGCCGAGGTTCCATTACAGCTTATCCATTCGGACATATGTGGTCCGATGAATGTCAAGACATGACGCGGAAAGTCCTATTTCATCACTTTTATTGATGACTTCACCCGATTCGGACATATCTATTTATCCCACAAAAGTGAAGCTTTGGCTTGCTTTAAAAACTATATGAGTTTAGTGGAGAATCAATTAGATCGTAAGATTAAGGTCTTGCGAACCGATAGGGGCGGTGAATATCAATCAACAAGTTTTAAGGAACTTTGTGATGAAAAAGGCATGGTACATCAAGTAACTATGCCTTATACTCCTCAACAAACAGTGTTGCAGAAAGGAGAAATAGGACTTTAATGGAAATGGTCTGTTCAATGATGGCGCAAGCTAACTTGCCAATCACCTTTTGGGGTGATGCATTATTGACGGCCGTTTTCATTTTAAACCGCGTACCCTCGAAATCAGTTAGCTCCACTCCTTATGAGTTGTGGAACCAAAGGTCTCCTGACTTAAACATTTTGAAACCTTGGGGTTGTGCATTCTACGCACATATTTCCTCCCATAAATATGGCAAA
The DNA here is from genome assembly GCA_030789695.1 of Scilla litardierei. Classification (NCBI taxonomy): domain Eukaryota; kingdom Viridiplantae; phylum Streptophyta; class Magnoliopsida; order Asparagales; family Asparagaceae; genus Scilla; species Scilla litardierei. The sequence continues at coordinate 34,168,204 of CM061142.1, forward strand.
CTTGGGCCAAGGGGAAGAAAATGTATCTTTAAACGATACGCAGAAATCTCCAAAGGTTATGTTTTTGTTAGTCAGGAAGACAATGGTGGGCTAATTGAGTTTGAGTCGAGGGATGACACTTTCTTGGAAAATGAGTTTCCAAGACAGGGCGAGATAAGTCAGGACTTATCTCTATTTGAGATTTATGATCAAGAAGGATTACCTCATTCGAGTGGGAGAATTCTTGGTGAAAACGAAAATACGTTTCAACCTTCACCAATGGATTATACGAATGACGATTATCCTATTCCATACGGGAATAATGATCCAAGTGGGAGCAATTCTAAACGACATTTCAAGTGGGAGTGATATTAGAATTGATCTAAATTCGAGTCAACAAGGACTTGAAGAATCTCAAATACGACGTAGTAGTCATACAAGGTTGGCTCCTCTAAGATTTGAGGTTGAAATTTCCGCAAACCTTTATGACTTTACTACAAGAAGATGACGAGCCTGCTACTTTCAAACAGGCCGTATTTTGCCCTGCAAAAGACAAATGGATGGAAGCGATGACGGAGGAATTGAAATCCATGAAAGTTAACCAAGTCTGGGACTTTGTTAACTTACCCAGAGGACATAGAGCAGTTGGGAACAAATGGGTTCTCAAGATTAAGCATAAGGCTGATGGCTCTATAGATAGATATAAAGCTCGCCTTGTCGCGAAAGGTTTTACGCAACAGGAAGGGATAGACTACGAAGAGACCTTCTCACCTGTTATGCGTTTTACCTCGATTCGCCTGATTCTGGCAATGGTAGCTTGCTTAAACCTCGAATTACATCAGATGGATGTAAAGACTGCCTTTCTCAATAGAGAATTGGACGAGGAGATCTATATGGAACAACCAACAGGGTTTGTAAAAGAAGGAAACGAACATAAGGTTTGTAAACTTCGTAAGTCCATATATGGTCTTAAATAATCCTCGAGGCAATCGTATATACGATTTCAAGAAGTTGTCTTATCAAATGGATTTTCCATGCTTGATGGAGATAACTGCGTATATATCAAGAGGATTAAAAGCAAGCATGTTATTATGTATCTATATGTAGATGACATTTTAATAACCAGAAATGACAAGGGCTTTGTGATGGATATCAAGGCTTGACTTTCATCAGTTTTGATGAAAGACATGGGGAAGTCACATATGTCCTTGGAATTAAAATTTCAAGGAATCGTTCGAAGAAACTTCTTTCTCTTTCACAAGAGACTTATATAAAGAAGGTTCTAGAACGGTTTAATATGTAGGACTGCAAGTCTAATTGATACTCCTATAAGCAGATGCGATAATTTATATCTGAAATCATGTCCAAAAGAACCAAAAGGAAAAGGAAATTATGGAAAAAGTTCCATATTCCAGTGCAGTTGATAGTCTTATGTACGCTATGATGCATACAAGACCGGACATCTGTTTTGCCGTTGGAATGATAAGTCGTTACCAATCCAACCCAGGGCAAGAACACTGGAAAGCGGTTAAGAGGATAATGCAGTATCTTAAAGGAACTGCAGATTTGCAAAAGACTATGATAAAACCAAGAAGGTAGACATAAGGTACATATCTACGCATGAGATGATAGAGGATCAGCTTACGAAAGCGATCCCCAGAAATGTGTTTTATAAACACTTATCATCCCAAGGATTGCGTAAGAGCTGAGTTGTACCAATATATATTCCCATGTCTGAGAAAGATCAAATTTAATAAAAGAATAAGTTCTTTTTCAAACATTGCATATGAATCTCTTGAGAAATGTTTTTGTACATTTTTGAAATCTCAGCTGAATTCTAGTATGTCGGACAGATTGAGGTTGGCTCTCTCACATGAGCAACCGCCTTATTCTATCAGACGGATAGAATAGAGATGAGACCTGTTTGAAGTCAAAATCATCAGACGGATGATTTAGAGTCAAGACTTAAACAAAATGGTCGCATGAAAGATCTGCATCATATGGATGCTTACAAAAGATCTAAGAGGATTTTTTGGAAATCCTATCTGTCTAAATGCGGGATGTGAGTCCAAAGGACTATTTGAGTAGAATAAGGGACTCAAAGTCAGACATTGTGGTGTCTGATCATCATCCTTACAACATCATTGAGACATACACTCCCTGGGAAAGGAGCGATGTTGTAATACGTGTTCATACCACGTATGCATTTCGACCACTGAGTTAGTAGCAATAGTGTTTGCTACTCGGTGTTGAAATTGTTTATCAGACATCCTATAATTCTTATCGTTGTTCCGATTAAGTCATAGTTGCAGAAAATAGACCTGCATAGGCCACCAAAGAAACCTGTCACGCCCCGCTCCCCGAAAATATGGAGGCGAAGCGTGAGAAGGTTCGCTCAGACTTGAAGCTACAAAGCCACAAGTCCGATAAGCGTCAATTATCACAAAGTAGCAGGTCCTTGTAATGTGACTCGGAAACAACAATAACAATAATAGAAAAAGAGACAAATAATTAAAATTATTCAACTCAGAGTCCAGATATAAATTCAACAACCAGAAATGCCACCAGGCAAACAAAAAGAGTCCAAAGGAAAAAGGCCTAGCATGGCCAACAAAGAAACTAACAACAACGGTGCTACTCACCGACAACAACACAACTAACAAAGAAGGAACGAAGGAACACTAAGACTGGTCACCGATGTCCTCGTACTCAACGTCAGCAACGGGATCGGGCACGAACTCCACGAACTCATCACCCTCTACAGCAATCTCTGGCTCAGCAACTAACATGCGTCACCCAAAGAGAAGGGGCACATGTCAGCAAGTCTACAAGACTTGTGCAAGGAAACTAAAGAAAAGTGGTAACAACCTAGCAGTTCTAGAGTAAAGTATGACATGACATTTTATGCAATGAGAACAACAGCAGACTATGATATGACATGATTATAACATGGCAAGTAACATGGCATGGCAAATAAACAATTTCTAGACAAGTACAAGAATTGTAAGCACGTCGTGCACAGAGATTCCGCCCTTTGGCTAGAGTGGCTGTACGGGCCAACTCTTACGCTCAAGTGACCATTTATCCCTACCCCTCCACGTGTGTCGATCCAGGGCATTACCCCCGAACACGTAATGCTCGCTTCTGGATCACGAGCCAGGAAGTGTTTTTAACACGTATGGCGTAGGGTTATGCCCGCATAACGGGTGCCTAGCAGGTAACACGGAAACACGGATTTGTACAAGGATTTGTAGCGTGTACTACGATGCAACATGCAACATGACATGTAAAATGGATGCACATGACAATTATTTGAAATGAAATTGCGTACCGTTAAAGAAAATTAAACATGACGGGCAATTGTATGACATGGCATAACAAGGAAAATTCTAGCTTCGTTGTCAAGCTAGAATTGAATTTGCGCCTAAACCGCTATCATTTCACGGTCTAATCTGTTTCACGCTAAAACAAAGTAATGGCCTAAAAACATGGCCTAAAGCTAGGTTGGCAAGTTTCACTTGCCTGGTACCGAAGTTGTTGTTCGACGAGAGTCACAAGATCGGTATCCTACGGAAATTGGGTTCGCTGTTATGGGAAAATAGAAAATTAGATTGAGAGTTCTAAACCGGTTTGCATTGGAATCCTATAACATCTAGTAATTCATTTTTAATTAGGGTTTCTAATTTACAATGTGGGTTGTAGAGAATTAAAGATAGATCACTAACCGTTTACGAAGCGAAGATCGAGATGCCTACGGATCTGCGGTAGGAGAAGATCTCGCCAGATTCCGGGTTGCCGTCGCCAAACTGAGCTTAGCACGGCAACGGAAGAGCGATCCGAGGGAGATGTTGCGGCTGAAAGGATCTCCAGCGGCTGATCTAAAATGGATCTGGAGAATGGGGAAATATAGGGCAAATCTGGAGCAAAAGAGGATTTTGGGGTTTTTGGCGATCGGCCGGCGGCCTACGGGGTAGTGCCGGTGCAAAAGAGGGCGAGGGGAAGCTCGGGAGGATGAAGGAAGGTAAGAGGATGATTGGGGGATGATTGGGGAAGAAGATGAGCTAAGAAAAGTGAAGAAAGAATGGGAATGGTAGAGGGTTTAAATAAAGAAAAAGTGCGGCGGCTACAACTTAACCTAGGTTTACTGGGCAATTTAGTCGGTCAGAGAAGGGTGGTCGACCGACTAGTTTGGAATCTAGTCGGTCGGTCGTCCAACTGACACCGACTAAAATCAAACAGTGAACAGTGTTTGTACAGAGAAGGCATGATTAGTCGGTCTGTGAAGACCTGTCGACCGACTAGTTTGGTATCTAGTCGGTCGGTGAACGTTCATGAACCGACTAAAGGTCGAATAAGATAGATAATGAGTACTGACAGTTAGTTAGTCTGAGTACAAGTCCTGACCGACTAGTTTGGAAACTAGTCGGTCGAAGAACGTGCTTAGACCGACTAAACGTAAACAGTAACTCAGACGAAATTTGCTGACAAGAACTAGCCGGCCTGAGAAGTGTTGCCGACCGACTAGATTGCAATCTAGTCGGTTGGCTCTCCTTCATGAACAGACTAAAATGCATGAAAAGTGCCGAATCGAAGCGCGAAGCTTCGGGAAGATTCCTATGGCCTCTAGGATCACCCTAGCACTAAGATTAAGATGCTATAAAGTTAATCGAAAGGATTCTTAACGGGAAAACACACAAAGAGGGAAAACATCCAATATTATTAATATAAAATAGCCATTACAATAACCGGTCGTTACAGATGCAAATGGACTTGTATATTAAATGGGAATTTAATGTGTCGCAAATAGTTTGCGATATGTTTTATATAAAATTATGGATGTGGGAAATTGCATATGATGCAAAAGATTTTGAATATGTCGTAAAGTGTTTACGAGTATATTTCATATAGAATGGACACATGAGATGTGTACCTAGATGATGAAAATGTCTTGGTTTAAATCTAGGTTCAAACGTCGTAAAAAACGGGCTCCAAACGAGCGATTTAGAACCAAAACAAAGAAAATGGGTTTTAAAAGGGGGTTCAGCCCCTTCATAAACAAGCCCGACCCATTGGGCCGTGAAAATTTTTGGATGGCACCTGCCATGGCGCGTGCGGCTGGTGGGGGCCCATGTGGGCCCCACATCTAGATTTTCAAGCCTGCTGTATTTTCTTTGGCGGCTGGATTTTTTCAGCCAAATGTGTTTTTTAGGGTCAAACAAACTCGGAATGACATGCCGTTTTTCCTATGTGTCCATCGTTTGACCCTCTTCGCAAAGATGAATGACATCGTTCTTGAAGCTCAACGATGAGGGAGAGAAAATTCGTCAAAGCTTGGCCTTCGTGTAAGGCAAACTAAATTGATTTTTCTTCTCCAAAAAGTTTAGTCCCACATCGGAAATGGAGAGAAGGGAAGGTGTCAGCCGCCTATATAGATAAATGCCAACCCCCCCCTCCTTGAAAATTGTACCAAGTCTTCAACTCCAAGAAGCTCCAAAAAGTTTGGAGCACGCTCGGATTTAGACTTAAATTAAATATTCGCTCGTCTTCCTAATTCTTCCTTTCTCCTGATCAGGCTCTGGCAAAGATACGAAGGAGTTCAGATCGGATCCGAAGTCTTGACGGAGGATCCACTCAAGGTGAAACTTTCTTCGACCCGTGGTTGGCTCGGCGACAAATGTGTTGCTCGCCTCGGGACGCGGTGCAGTTCGGGACCCGGGTCAGCTCCGGACGCGGTTCGGCTCGAGATAAGCGGTACGGGGCATCGTTTCGGAGATAAAGAAATATTGCTAAAAACGATGCTTCGTATTCTGTGGAAACGAAGCGAAAGGTATGTATTTTATTAACATGCGTTTATAATTGTAATATGTTGATATATCTATCTTTAGGGGGTTGGTCGGACCCAATCTCGGGATAGTAGAGATTTTGGCTTGGGCTTAACTCTTTAAGGCTAGACTTAGAATAGTTTTAAGTTGGTTTTTTCGCTGCTTTTATGTTTTCGTCGTCCGTCCGATTTAAGCCGGACGTCGATGTTATAGCCCTAAGGATCTCAAAAACCCTTTAGTGGTATCAAAGCCATTCTACCTGATCTATGTTATTTGCAATTATAAAGTGTATAGGATGCATCATGTTTCTCCATGAGATGGTGGTTTTTTATTAAGCTATAGTCGTTCCCATATGACGTTTTATTTTCGAAAAACTATTTTGAAAATTTGATCTATTTTAAAATCATGTGATATTTTAAAATTAGATCTTAATTATTATATGATGATAATTAATTTTGTGCAACTTAAACTTATGAGATAAATTCTAAGTTGCATGTTTAGCTAAATTTTTTGTGATAATTTTTAATTAATTGGTAATTATGCTAAATTATTTAGTTGACATTTTAATGGTTTATATCATTTTGTTGATTATGTGATAATACAAGAAAAATAATTAGGATGGCCATTAAAATATTTCTGAAAATTATAAGATAATTTTTGTAGGACATGCTATGATTTAAATATTGTTGCAACAAATTAAACTCTTAATATATGATTAGGGTAGTGCTTTTTTCCATAACTATTATTTTAATTGTTCTAATAATAATTTTGAAAACCGACTATGAATTAAATTGTTGCAACTTGAACTTTAAATCCCTAATACAAGATTAGGATAACACCCTAATAATCCTTATAGTTGATAAAGACTTTAATAAAATTTATTAACCAATTCTTATAATTTCGAATTTTAGGATTCAGCTAGTTGATAGGATTAACTAGTTTTAATGAAGCCATTTCAAGTCGATGTCACCCATATGAATAATAAGTATCCTTCAATGGATCATGATCTGGTCTGCCGTTTTGACTAGTGTTGTGGATCACCCTAGCTCAACTAGGGATAGTGATACTGGCCTAGCCAAATCTCTGGTCGTATTTCGCTAGACCGCAAGGATGCGAATTATGATTATGTGAAAGCATCGATTACATCTAGTCATTACGTTAAAAATCTTTTTCAAGATTAGTCGTAGCCCTCCATGTTTTTGGATTAGAGACTAAAAGATGCATGGCATGGTTGTTGATTCTCCTCAAGCTATGACATGGTCTCTTTTAGAAACAGACTCCATCATACATGTGATGTAGTCTGCTATTAACCCAAACCGCTACGTTGGGTCTCCTCGAGTATCGGTGTAAGTTAATATTGGACATGAAAACAAGGGTTCAACTAGACTAGTCATTATGGTTTGTTGAGTCTCCTCAAGATCATAAGTGACTAGGGGTAAAAACCAATAGGGAGTCACATATGATGTGATTGATAATGAGTTTATTTACCAACTGCAGAGTCTATCAGCTTGTGTAGTCTCCTCAATGTTGTGAAGCCTAGGGTGATTATGTCACTCTCCCATTAAATAACTATATTCATTCATCTATATGGCTAAAGATGATCACTAAAATAGTGGGTGGATTTAGTTGAATAAAAACCATTTTACCTATATTTAAAAATCATGAACATATGCTAAACTAGGTTAATTCTATGTTTTACCGAAGTGGAATCCAAAATCGTAATATCTTGGACAAAATGATTAGTTAAGGAATGTTCGATAAACCAAACTATGTTCTCATGATATTAAAGTGTCCTTCCTAACACTGAGTTAAGACAATGATTTTCTTGAGCTCTAAAGTCTAACACAATAAAAGCACGCTACTTAACACTCGCTTCTATGAGCAGGGGCAGCTTGAACATATTGATGTTAGAGCATGCTTCTCCATAAAACTTGTTGAGTCTACTCAAGGTTGTATGAAAAACAGTTTCAATCCGCAAGGTTCGAAACTTCGATCAAACTGTTTGACTCGAAGATAAGTGTAAGAGCGGTGTAATACCATGTATCCAAATTAGATCTTAAGACGAACAACTTGTTGAGTCTCCTCAAGGTTGTAAAGATCAAGTGTTTAGATACATGTAAGGCTTGCACAGCTAATATTTATGTTAGGACGAGAATTGTCTAAATGTGATTTAGAAAGGAGAAGGCACTAAGGAAAATTCATTGAGAAAGAATGGTTGGTCTATCATAAGATAAGGCATAGTAGGAGGAACTGAAAATGGGACATGTTTGATGTCTAAAATTTCAGTATAATTGTTATACAAAGGAAAATATAGTCTCACATATTGGCTAATGAGCAAGAGTTGTCGTTGGGCCATATGGGACGTATATCACACTTGGCAAATGTTGTCACTTTACTTCTGAAGACATGTTTACGTGTGAGTATTTTGTATAACAACATTGTATTAAGAGTTAATACATGAATGCACAAGTTAGTAATAAAGTATATCCATGGCAAATATTGACTAGGTCGTACCAAAGAGACTAGGCTTGACAAGTCACATAAAGAGGGGTCTCTCGACCCCTCGTATTATTAGTCGGAAAACACGTGTAAATCTTGTCTCAAAGGTATGATGGCCGAAACTCCTTCTGTAGGACAGTGGGAGAATGAGTTGGAGAACTAATAGTCGCATACATACGGATGTATCCGGACCCAAGTCTTAATTAGCCAGGATATGGTGTTCTTATTTATTTAGACACGTATTCTTGATGAAACACAAGTCTGATGAAATAGAGAACAAAATGACAGAAGTATTTGAATCACTTCGATCGGATTGAAGTGGCAAATACTTTGCTATGCAATTCTTGAGTAATTAAAAGAGAATGATATTTTCTCTCAGGTCAAGTCTCACAACACATCGGTGTGTTGGAGAGCATGAATTGTACTCTGTTAGACTTGGTGCAATACATGGCTAATGACTCTGAGTTACAATCCTCTTTCTGGGTCAAGCCCCAGATAATAATTTCGAGGTTCTTGATAAGGTTATGTTAAAACCTTATAAATATAATATATCTTAAATTAATCGTTAGGAAGTCACAGGGTTACTCGAGCCTCGTGAGACGAAGGAGTCGAGTAAAACATCATAGTAGATGATGGCCTAATCAACTTCCAGAATGCCATTCGGAGTAGGCACTCTGAAAAATAGTTTGATGCGATTCGAAAAGGGTCCTTGCACGTAATTAAGGTATGGACCTTAGAAGACGTGCCCAAAGTGTTCCCTTTGGCTGCAAGTGAATTTTCAAGACAAAAGATTGGTGCAGAAGGAAAACGGGGAAGTACAAGTATGCTGGTTAAGAAAGGTTATCATCAAAACTCATATAAATGGATTATGATGAAAATTTCTCGCCAAACGCTGTGTACATATCTATTCGTATCAGACTCGATGCTCATGATGACCATGAATACTGGAAAATGAATGTTTTCTAAATATGATTTAGAAGAACAAACTTATAGAGTTTTCAAGGTCAGTGAGAGTAAATAAAAGGCATGTGACGCATCAAGGAGCCGGAACATATGTTTTGACAAAGTGGTCAAAGATCTTGACACTTTATCAGAAATGACTATGAACCGTACAGATGACCAGTGACAATTTTGGATTATTCTCATAGAAGACGATAAGCTGGATGAGATCCAAACAATGTAAATTTTATGGATTCCAAGAGACCAAGGAAACGATTTGGATGAGATTCAAATCTGTGATCTAATAGAAACATAGAACCCCATAAGTCTATACTAAAGACAGTTTAGCAAATCCACTCACGAAGGATCTACCACATGAAGTCTAGAGAGACATTTGTGTAACTGTGGTATGAGATACTGGGATAAATGGGCATGAGTGGAAGTGGGAGATGTTTACAAACATCTTGTTCGAAATAACAGTAAGCTGTTTGGTAAGAATTTACCTAAGTTAATAATAGTGTAGTCTTCATAAGAACTTAGGTATAGTCCTGAGACTTAATGCGAGGTCAACCATGTATCAAGATGGAGATCTCGATCATGGAGAAGTGTTGGACCAATTGTAGAATAGTTCTAAAAACGTTTGTGATTGTAGATGTTTCGAAAAAGGGATATCGACAATTGTGTCTTAGTCTTCACCATGAAGTGGTGACGATGATTTCATGGTCATTTGACTTGGCAAAATCGAAGACGAGACATAGGTGCTCATTGGAGAATGAGTTCACAGAACGACTCAACGAGAGTTATCATATGGTTAACGTTGACTAATCTGTCAGTAATAACTCTCGGTGATGATAGGTAAGTTGGTCCTTAGACTTGTGGTCATTGTACGAACCTGTACGTGAACGGTGTCACGTAGGATGTGTTTGGTTTGAATGAAAATGAATGAAAGAAAATGAAATAAAAAGGAAAAAGAAAAGGAAAGAAAAGGAAAATGAAATGAGATTTTTTCTTATGTTTGATTATCAAGGAAAATTGGGAAGAAAGTTGAAAGGAAAATATGGAAACTAATTTTATTAGTTGCTCATTGAATATGAATAAAAAATAATTTAACTGGTTACATTGTGAATTCAAATCATTCTACTATCATATTAAATTAAAATTTTTTTTAAATTAAAAACTTATTAGTTATTTTGAAAAAATTATTAATTTAGCAAATAATTTGCGAATTGTAACAAATAATTTGCTAACACTATAAATATTATGATTCGTAGATAATATGTTATTAAATAGTATACAAATAATTTGCAATTTTTGTTAAAAATTCGAAATAATTCGCAAGCTATTTGAATTTGTGCATAATGTGTGAATTTTTCAAGCAATTGTGAATTTTTAAAAAATTCGTGAATTATTTGCACATTTCATGCATGCATGAAATTAAATTAAAGATTCGAAATTTATTTGGAAAATAGAGAATTATTCGCTAGCTATATAAAAATTCATGAATAATTCAAGAATTTTTAAAATATCGCGAATTATTCGCGAATTTTTAAAAATTCATAAATTATTCTCTATTTCGAACAATTCACGAATGAATATATATTGAAGGTGTTTTTTTGAAAAATTAGTCAATTATTTGTGACTTATTTGAAAATTCATGAATAATTTGTGAATTTTTCGAATAATTCACGAATAGAAAGTTACTAATATTCTTAATTTTTTGAAAATTCACGAATTATTCATGATTTTTTGATACAAACTTATGAATAATTAATAACTAATTATGTTTGCTAAAAATATAAATACATGAAAGTGTGAGAAATTAGTATACCTCTCTTTTCCCTCATTTTCCTTCGGTCAAAAAGAGGAAAATCTCAAAGAAATGTTTTAATATAAATTTTCCTTTGTTTTCTTTCAGTTTCAGTTTCCTTTGGTTTTATTTTCCAACCAAACAATGGAAATAGTTTTCCTTCTAACTTTCATTTCTTTTCTTTCCTTTTTCTTCAAACCAAACACACCCTTAGATCTCTGATCTAGACTCGGGGCAAGCCCCGTTGAAAGGTCTTTGGTAGGGTGACACTTGAAGCGTGCGAGGAGAGTAATGACCAAGATAGGATTCATCTATCCTGGTCAATGGGAGTTAGTGTCGCACGTGTTAGTTTGATCTTTAGTAAAAACTCTGGCCAGAGTATGTTGGAAGAAGTCCAACATTGTTTAACTAAAGATCGATGGAGACTAACCGGTTTCAAGCTATTGGGGTTGACAGTTGACCATACCTTAGGCTTAACTCAGCGACATAGTTTTGATGAAGGGACTAAAACTGTGGTATTCATCACAGACACAGGCAGGGTGGTCCCGACAATGCTTATGTCGATGAGTTAACCACATAATTAGGATACCGAAACAGAGACGACACATGCTGCTTGTGGTCATTGTCGTTTGGGGTTTCGAGATGTATGATACCGAAACAAAGACGACACCCTATGCCCCACCTGTAGTAGGGTCAGGCTGTAGGGTTTTACATAGAGTGAGACCTTTCCCTCACAACCCAAACCCACAAACTAAAGCCACATCCACAATACCCCTCTCCCTTTGCCTTTCCTCTTCCTCCTTCTCCGAGGAGACAAACCACCACAAATTCCACCACTGCCCTTCAACCTCTCTCTACCTCTACAAACATCATCATCATCCTTTTTTCTTCTTCCTCAACCCAGGACCACTACAAAACCCATAACTAGTAACTCACGGGCTCAACCCGTCGCTCGCAACCACCGCGACCCCACCGACCACCACCTTGTTGGACGCAATGATCTATGATCTTTGGTTTGATGATGACAAACGTGTGTGTTATATTTAATGTGTGTGCTAAGTGTGTTTCAGGAATGGTAAAATCGTAATTCTAAGCATTGGCAAAATTGTTATTCATATAGCATATTGGGAGAAAGGAAGTGTTGTCTACAAAGCAAGTTGGACTTGGTCCTATATGGGTTGAGATGGATTTGGTCAAATCAATTAGCAAGATTTGCAAAGATGTTTCCATATCCAATTTGAATTACAAATCAAATCCCATGGCAATCTATAGCATATTCAAATTCAAATTCAATTTAGAGATTGCATCAATTCCTAAATCCTAGGGATTTCCTTTGAACCACAAAGATCTCTATCCATCCATATATATATACCCCCTTCAGAGAACCCTTAGTGTGTGCGGCCAAACAAAATCTTAGGAAATATTATTTTTGGCCACACAAAAGGAGAGAGTAGAGAAATTATTTTCAAAACCCCTAGCCGACCACAAACCCTACCTTCTACACATCTATGGACGGCCCCTCTCCATATTATCCATCATCAGGCAATTAAAAGAGGCTCTCACGCAACAGGAGAATTCAAAGAGGCCGACCATTACACAAGGTTACGCACGAAGTCCTCTCCAACAATTTGCAAAATCTTCAAAGATCAAGTGCTGCCGAAATCTTCAAAGGGAAGTACCTTTTTTTAATTAAAACCATTGAAGTAACAGGTGCCTGCTTTGATTATTAACCCTTGGTGATACTTGTTTTGCAGGCAATCATCAAAATCTGGGGCCTTTTCGTTTTTGTCCAGTGATTGGATTTGTTTGCCGAATCTCAAAAAGGCAGAGGCGCATGTTTCAAAAGGGGACAGCCGACTTCTTGGACTCCATAGGGTTGTCGAATGATTTTTGTGTGCTATTGATTAAAACCCCCAAGAGATACACCCCAAGAGCTTGCAGGCAATATGAGAGCCGCCCAAATCTTTGCAAGTTCTCTCATTATTTTTTTTGTGCAGGACAGAGCCGGCCGTCACCAATTATTAGAGCTTGAAAAAATCATTAAGGGTGCTTGTCTTTGAAGAGCCGAACACCAAGAACCGAGTCCACAATCCATCAAGGGGCCGAGATATAGAGGGACAAACAAAGAGGGGAATTGCACATCCATTGCTAGCTGACTGAGGAGATTCACTTCAACATTACATTGCTAGCTGTGAAGGGACATCAGAGACTACTACTTGTTAGATTGATCTGACCTCGCGCCGATTGACAGAGACGACCACCGCTACACAAACTGAGCATTTCTGAACTTTGTTATTATATTATTTGTGTAGTTGTAGCGATCTCTGTAAGGGGAAACTTTACCATCTTTGGGGAATTATTTTGGGACTTGTCTGGTTGGGGCTAGACAAGAGGGACCCAGCTTGTTTGGGACTAGCTGGTAGAAAGTGGTACTAGGATTGATAGTGAGAGGAAACACTGTGTGTGGTACTGAGAGACTGGCGAGTGTAGAGACATAGAGGGTGCTCTGAGTGTGCTCTAACTTGTGGTTTTGTGCCTATTGCACTATTCAATACTAGTATCTGCTTTGGGGGCTGGACGTAGGTCGAAGGGTCGACCGAACCAGGGTAAATCTGCTGTGTACTCTGTGTCTGCTTTTTATTTACCCTGTTACTGCTATAACTGCGTGTGCTTATTCGTGGGTTGCACGAATTATTTTTTTAGCCTATTCACCCACCCTCTAGGCTAGGATCTAGATCAAACAAGTGGTATCGGAGCAGGTTTTAGGATTTAGCCTAGGTTTGACCATGAATAACCATATGGATAGTGCTTTTGCTGAGGGTCAGTCTGTTTCATGTCCCCCTAGATTTAATGGAGGTGATTATGCATATTGGAAAAATCGAATGAAAATTTACCTCATTTCTGTAGATTACAAGGCTTGGCAAATAATTGAAAAAGGATATAAACTGCATGTAATTAAAGTAGAAAATGTTGAGATTGAAAAACCAAATGACAAATGGGATGATAATGATTGGAAATCTTATTCTTTAAATACTAAAGCTATGAATGCTCTCATTTGTGCACTTGATAAACCTGAATATAATAGAATCTCACATTGTTTAACTGCGCAGGAAATATGGCATACTTTGGAGGTGACGCACGAGGGAACATCACAGGTAAAGGAGTCTAGACTGTCTCTATTGAGTGCAGAGTTCGAGGGATTTCGCATGCTACCATCAGAGAGCATATCAGAGACGTGTGCGAGGTTCACCGACAAAGTCTACAAGTCTAGATCGCTTAGAAAGCCATATGATAGCCTCGATCAAGTTAGGAAGATCCTAAGAGCATTGCCAAGCTCTTTCAGACCAAAGGTCACCGCCATCCAGGAAGCAAAGGTATTGTCTCAATTGAAGGTGGAGGACCTTATTGGTAATTTGATGTCCAATGACTTGGAACTGCAAAATATTGAAGCAAGAGAGAAACTTAAGGAGAAAGAGAAAGCCATAAAGCCCCTTGCTTTGAAAGCTAGTGAAGAAGAGGATGATGACGACGACATTGCGCTAATGGTGAGAAACTTCAGACAGTTTATCAAGACCAAGCATGGGAGAAACGAAATGGCACCCAGGTTTAATCGTTCTAACTTTAATAATTCGTCCAAGCAATTTAATGATCAGAAATCTACTGATAGAATGCAATGTTTTAAATGTAGGGGAAGAGGACATCTGATGAAGGATTGCCCAAATGAAACTGCTCAGCTCGCTAAAGGAAAAGGAAAAGCGAAGGTATTAACATGTGATATGGATAGCGAAGCTGAAAGCGAGGAGGAACATGAAGCCCATTCTTGCATGGCTTTGATGGGCATCCAAGATGAGACACCGTCAGGTAGCAAAGTTGAACTTCTTAAAATTTGTGAAGAAATGCAAAATCAAATAGTAGATCATGAGTTCACTATTGAATGTCTCCAAAATCAGAAATATGACATGCAAGTTAGAGATGATAAGGTGTTTAAAGAGAATGAAAAACTTAAAATTGAACTTAATGCATGTAAGTCTACTATTGAAATCATAAAGAAGGAAAAAAAACAAGCTTTGATGAAAATTCTCCTTGTATTTCTTGTTCCTCATTATTAAACCAAAATAGCATGCTTAAACAAGATTTAATGAAGCTCGAAGCTGAAAAAGAATATGAAATAAGAGAGCTTAAGGATAAATTTTGCATGCTAGATAACGATCTTAAGAGAAAAACAATTGAGTTTGAAAAGAAGGAAAAGGAAAACGAGTTAGATTTTATAAGTAAATGTACTTTGCTTGTGGATGAGAATAAAGTATTAAAATCCAAAGTTTCTAATCTTGAATTGGCCATTAAGAAATTCTCTATAGGCAAACAATCGTTGGATAATAATTTAGAGAATCAATTATATGGCAATAATAGAAGAGGACTTGGATTTGGTTTGAAAAATGTTGAAAAGCCAAAATTCAAAAAAATTCCACAATGCACCCTCTATTGCAAAGAACATATATGCAAAGTGCTTTACTTGTGATAGTGTAGGCTACACATCATATTATTGTAAATATAGGAACACAAATATCAAGTTTAAACAAGTGTGGGTTCCTAAAACAATATTGGCTAACACTAGTGGACCTTGTTGGATGCCAAGGTCACACTTAACACCTTTTATGTAGGTAAGGTAGAGATTTGGGGAGGAGCGATAAACTCAATGTCTCATTCTTTTAGCTCCTTCGTCAAATAGCGACGAGAAGGTATAATTCTTATCCCTCTTTGCATTTCATTGCATACCTTCATAGATTGTTTTTGTGTGCTTGTTTTGTATGCTTGCTTGCATGATTTTTAATGATTTTATTTCTGAAAAAACCAAAAAAATTGAAAAACCAAAAATCAAATTTTTTTTGTGCTTATTGAATATCCTCTTATAAACCTTTCTAAGTGGTATTATTGAATGTTCATAAATATCCCTTGTAGAAGTTAATTCATTATTGTTGTAGCTACATGAACATGTTGTTATCTTTTTAGCAGCCATGACATGTCTCAAAAATTTCAAATTTGATTTCTACACCTACATTTGCACTTTCACGATAATTGACCTTTTAGTGCTTTTGGAGATTCTTTTGAAGAATAATGGAAAGTGAATGTAGGAATGATTAATATCTGAATTTTTTAAGGGATATGAAGTGTTTAGCCATGAATAAAAATTGAGCACAAAAGAATTGCAAATGAAAAAAATGAAAATTGCTCCGTATGAAAAATGGATACACTTCATGGCTAATACACAACCCACGAGTATCCAACTTATGCTACATGGGTAATCATTAGCATTGGTGTATATAACTCGTCAACCAATGCCACCCCACATTTAAAAGTCCTGTTAGGCCATGTTTTGGGGTTCGGTAACTTGAACTCAACTTTGATGAGGTGGGAAAAATCAATCCTAGTGATATTCATGAAAAATTGGAAAATGTGGATTGATTTGGTTGATTTTTGTGAAATTGAATCTCCTTTAGTACTTTATTGTCTATATCACTACACTTACACAAAGGTGGAAAGTCACTTTATGAAATTCTATAAGCTTGAATTGTTTGCTAACTAGAAAACTCATGTAAATGCTAGCAATAATTTAATAATGGTTTATTTTTGTGACTTCATGACTCCACTTTTGGTGATTACAAAGGGGGAGAAAGAAAAGAAAGATTTGGGAGATTTGATGTCGGTATTATGGTACTATTTGTTGAAGGGGGAGGATGAAAAATAATGGTGAAGGGGGAGCATGAGAGAAGCGGGAGCATGCTTTTATAGTTACTATTTGTTGTGCATGCTTTGTAATGCTTGAATGACTCATCCATACATCATATAGCATTACACCCTTCAACACACTTCACACACCCATCTATTGCTCAAATCTTTTATGGGTTTGTCATCACCAAAGGGGGGAGAGTGTTGGACGCAACGATCTAGGATCTTTGGTTTGATGATGACAAACATGTGTTTTATATTTAACGTGTGTGCTAAGTGTGTTTCAAGAATGTCAAAATTCTAAGCGTTGGTGAAATTGCTATTCATATAGCATATTGGGATAAAGGAAGTGTTGTCTACAAAGCAAGTTGGACTTGGTCCTATATGGGTTGAGATGGATTTGGTCAAATCAATTAGCAAGATTTGCAAAGATGTTTCCATATCCAATTTGAATTGCAAATCAAATCCCATGGCAATCTATATCATATTCAAATTCAAATTCAATGTAGAGATTGCATCAATTCCTAAATCCTAGGGATTTCCTTTGAACCACAAAGATCTCTATCCATCCATCCATATATATATATATATATATATATATATATATATATATATATATATATATATATATATATATATATATATATATATATATATATATATATATATATATATATATATATATACCCCCTTCAGAGAACCCTTAGTGTGCGCGACCAAACAAAATCTTAGGGAAAAATTATTTTCGGCCACACAAAAGGAGAGAGTAGAGAAATTATTTTCAAAACCCCTAGCCGACCACAAACCCTACCTTCTACACATCTATGGTCAGTCCCTCTCCATATTATCCATCATCAGGCAATTAAAAGAGGCTCTCACGCAACAGGAGAATTCAAAGAGGCCGGCCATTACACAAGGTTACGCACGAAGTCCTCTCCAACAATTTGCAAACTCTTCAAAGATCAAGTGCTGCTGAAATCTTCAAAGGGAAGTACCTTTTTAAATAAAAATCAATTGAAGTAACATGTGCCTGCTTTGACTATTAACCCTTGGTTATACTTGTTTTGCAGGCAATCATCAAAATCTGGGGCCTTTGCGTTTTTGTCCAGCGATTGAATTTGTTTGCCGAATCTCAAAAAGGCAGAGGCGCACGTTTCAAAAGGGGACAACCGACTCCTTGGACTCCATAGGGTTTTCAAATGATTTTAGTGTGCTATTGATTAAAAACCCCAAGAGATACACCCTAAGAGCTTGCAGGCAATATGAGACCCGCCCAAATCTTTGCAAGTGCTCTCATTATTTTTTTGTGCATGACAGAGCCGGCCGTCACCAATTATTGAGAGCTTGAAAAAATCATTAAGGGTGCTTGTCTTTGAAGAGCCGAACACCAAGAACCGAGTCCACAATCCATCAAGGGGCCGAGATATAGAGGGACAAACAAAGAGGGGAATTGCACATCCATTGCTAGCTGACTGAGGAGATTCACTTCAACATTACATTGCTAGCTGTGAAGGGACATCAGAGACTACTACTTGTCAGATTGATCTGACCTCGCGCCGATTGACAGAGACGACCACCGCTACACAAACTGAGCATTTCTGAACTCTGTTATTATATTATGTGTGTAGTTGTAGCGATCTCTGTAAGGGGAAACTTTACCATCTTTGGGGAATTATTTTGGGACTTGTCTGGTTGGGGCTAGACAAGAGGGACCCAGCTTGTTTGGGACTAGCTGGTAGAAAGTGGTACTAGGATTGATAGTGAGAGGAAACACTGTGTGTGGTACTGAGAGACTGGCGAGTGTAGAGACATAGAGGGTGCTCTGAGTGTGCTCTAACTTATGGTTTTGTGCCTATTGCACTATTCAATACTAGTATCTGCTTTGGGGGCTGGACGTAGGTCGAAGGGTCGACCGAACCAGGGTAAATCTGCTGTGTACTATGTGTCTGCTTTTTACTTACCATGTTACTGCTATAACTGCGTGTGCTTATTCGTGGGTTGCACGAAATATTTTTTTAGCCTCTTCACCCACCATCTAGGCTAGGATCCAGATCAAACACACCTCCTATGCATGCACCCTCTTCCGACGCCGACGAACCTCGACGAGCTCTGCCAGAGCTCCTCCACATCGAAAACACAAGAAAAATGCAGCCGAGCTTCCCACGACCACTGCTCGCTGGTCGCCACCCCTTGGGCACCGCCGTCGTTACCGGAGGACCACCGGCTGCCTCCTCACCATTCGCCCCGCCCCCTGTCGCCTCAGTCGTCGCCGGTCGGAGACAAAATAATCCCCCCGCAGGCTGTTTTTGGGTTTTTTGCGTGAACTATGAAAGGTGTTGTAGAGAGAGAAAGAGATAGTAGAGAGAGAAAGAGATAGTATAGAGAGATATTTAATTAAAAAAATTAGAAAATAGGAATATATATGTCCGAAAAATTATTGAGGAGCACCAGAAAATTCAGCGCGACACAATGAACTCATTTTGACACCTTGTTTAATGAATTCCGACATAGCTCTAAATAAATTTTTGAATATATTGAGAAAATCATTTTCTTAATTTAATAATTATTTTTTTGATATTTAAATTAAGAAAAATACCTAATAATTATTTTAAAATTCTGAAAAATACTTGTTAGCCGTAGAAAAATATGTTATGCTTAATTGTACTCATCATCTTAGTTTTAACTATATCTGTGTGCATTTCTTAGCTTAACTGCATGTTTTAATGTCTTGTAAAATTGTAAATCGTACATGTAAAATTTTGAAATTTTGTGGAAATATTGTATGTGCTCATGGGACATAGTGGAAAGTTTGTACGCATCTAATACGATGCAATTGAACAGAAATGACTAAATGACTGATGGAACTTATAAGGTTATACCTGTAATATTAATAGATAGAGTACACGTACTTGACCCGACACTTGACTTGACCAGTGTGATTAGGATAGTCTATGGTCACATGTGATATGGAGTGACTGGATCCACCCGACAAATACCTCCAACACACATGAAGGTTAGTAACTTGACCGTCGCCCTATGGGGTCGGTAAGTAGCGTCATGGGTAGCTCCCGTGACTGTGCGCATTTTAGTGATATTTCATACTCTTGGACATAAACTTAGCACTAGAAAAGTTGGTTACCAAATGTTGCTTTAACATCTTGTACATTCTTTTTCTCACAGGTTGCAAATTGCTATCAAATGGCTAATTACTGTAGCTCTTACAAATTAAAATCGTTACTTGCTTTTGTGTACTCACACCAAGCTTGTCTGTAAAGTTATGACTGAATCGATGGAGCAGAGATTATTAATTGGCATTCTTAATATTTGTTCTCCGAGCCGGATGGAATCGTTTATGTCCAAGTTTGGATCACCCTACAGGG
The DNA here is from genome assembly GCA_030789695.1 of Scilla litardierei. Taxonomy (NCBI): domain Eukaryota; kingdom Viridiplantae; phylum Streptophyta; class Magnoliopsida; order Asparagales; family Asparagaceae; genus Scilla; species Scilla litardierei. The sequence goes on from CM061142.1 coordinate 34,188,357, forward strand.
ATAGTGACTTGCTTGGCCAAACCTGACTAAACCCGTTTGTGTGGATTAATGTTAGAATCCCAATTATCATTAATGCAAACATTGATTATGGTTATGATTTCAGCTTGGCTTAATTAATTTACTTAACCTTTCTGTTATGGAGATTATTTACCGAGTAAACCTCGCTGACGGGCATTTCATTTTGTTGTTTTATGAAATATCCGCCAGGTATTAACATTGAGTTCATGGAAGACACTGATTTAGAAGTTGAGCCAGTGCTCGAAGAGTACGTGGAGTACCTACCTACCGAAGACTAGACGATCACCTTCGCAACTGTACTTTTAAATTTGGAATAATGTAATTGGTGCATTATGTTGATTCGGCTATACAAGACATATGTTGTACTTTACTTTCATATGCCTTGGTATTGTAATAATGTCATTTGAACTATTTCTAATAAACATGCAAGATCTTGCCATTGTGCTCGACGCGTCATTGTGTTTAGACCAAGGGTGAAAGAAAAGATTTGAATATATATATATATATATATATATATATATATATATATATATATATATACTCCTCCTTATTTTAAGCACATCGCGGGCCCATTCATGTTCTCACTTCCGATAAAATAGGAAGCAGTGCATGATAGTGACAGGTTTTTGTGGCGGCACATGTTCATGTGAATACTTTAAGAAATAGTTTGAACGACATTAATATCAAAATGTCTAACTAGAATAAATTTCATACCTAACTTAGATTGCGGTTTGTTTTGCAGCATTTCAGTTCGACACAACATCCGGAATGCTAACGGAGCTAACGGTGTCTCCGACCACAACCTTATGGTAGTCATTAGAGAAATGTTGGAAATTCAACATCACTTCTTCAACGATATCAACCTACTCCACGAGGTGATACTTGAGTGAAACAATTTTGAGAACTACATCCAAGGACGTTCTTTGGGAAAGAAGGCACACTTGAAGCCAAAGAATGGACGCAAAGCACAGAGGACAATCTGAGCGATGCCCATGTCCAACATGTAAGGTGGGTAAAGGTAGCAAGGCTTCAACTGGCTTACAATGCTTGAAATTGGTTGGAGGCACAAGAAAAGTGAATAATGAGGCATATTGCTTGGGCCACGTTTCGCAAACGATTTGTCGCCAAATATTTTCCAAAATCGGCTAAGAGTGAACTTCAGCAGCATTTCATCAACCTAAACAAGAATCCATGACTATTGATGAATACAATGCTGAGTTCTCTATGCTTAGTTGTTTCGCTTCTCTTATGATCGAGAATCCCGAAGACCATGCCTTCCAGTTCCGTCAAGGCTTGAACTTTAACATCCAAGCTTCAATGACCTCTGTCAATATGACCAGCTATGAGAAAATACTGGAAGCAGTGCGTAACCATGATGCGGTTGACAAAATTCGTAAAGCAACCCATTTGAAGGAAGTAAGCATCCTATGGAGCCAGCAAGGGAAACCATCCGACCAACACAGACCACACTTTTTAAAAGGCCTGCAAGTTCGAGCAATAACCTACTCCCATTGGTGTGTAACTATTATAACCGACCAGAGCACGTCAAGAAGCAGTGTTGCCAACTGTTGAATCAATGCCCGGTCTGTGGAGCATCTGAGCACTCTACCAGGAACTGCCCTCGCTACATCAACAAGCAAGCAACTTCGACAACAAGAGATTCTAGATCAGCACCGCGTGGACCACCTCTATCTTCACAACTGAGGACTTTCCAACAGGCCGAGCGAAACCAGCCAAGGCACCTAGCATTCACTATAACGGTCGAGAAAGCTGACGTCGCTGAACGTGCAAATGATAGTAACTCATGAACCCCTCCTTGGATCGCATTTTAGGACCATGTGATGTTATATTTCGCTAAGCATACTCTCTCCCTAAGAATTCCGAGGACTGAATTTTTATAAGGAAGGTAGGATGTGAAGGCTCGTATACATCAGTACATGTATTTTCGTATTTTACACATTTAAATGATTCCAATGATATTTTTAAATAAGGTTATGTGATTTGTTAGGTTTATAATATAAAAAATAGGTTCAAAACAAATATTAAAAAATCTTTTGTATCATCAAAATTGTTATAGCATATTTTAGTAATTTCGACTATCATCAAATATTTTTATATAGTTTATATACTATTTTCTATTTAAATATCAATAGAATAGCCTTATTAGTTTATTTTCTATATAAAAATTATCAAAATAGTTTCAAACTTTTACAATGTGATTCTATGGTCATTTAGTATTTTTAAAAAATTTTACGTATTTTTCTGAAGTCAAATCGACCTAAAACCTGCAAACGCATACCCTAAATGTTTTGGTCGAAACTCCTATTTTCGTAGCTCAAAATCTGAACTAGACTTTATTTCCATGATCCATGCATTGATATGAACCAGTGGCATTTTTTTGGAATTTTTCGGAGTCATTTGTGATAAATGTTATTTTAGTATTAAAATAATAATATTTTATTATTTACTAATTACCATTTTATCTATACTAATTACTTTTTATCTTAATTACCCCTCTAATTACCCAATACTAAGCAGCCCAGGGAGAAAACATGTTTCCACGTTCATCCCCCCAATCAAGGCTATAACCCCCAACGCTCCCATTAATGACCTTAATTAAAATTATATTATATTTGTTGTAAACCATGGCGGCTACGGAACCCCGTAGCCCTGTATTTATAGTAATAGGGTTACATAATGGGTGGATACCCACTAACGGGTTGGGCCTCCAAAGCCCGTTTATAACACTTCCCTTTATCCATCCATTGTTGTAAGCCGTGATGAACGCTTCAGGGTTCATAGAGCTTATCTGATCATGGGTCTATGGATACTTCTGGATCCCAAGTTTAAGAGTACTTGCCTCGTTAAAAACCTTTGCCAAGGAAAACCCAGTGGGAAAAACCAATGGCTAGGGGAAAAGAGTACAAGTCTCTGTAACTTCCCCTGATCGATGGATATCACTAGAGGTGGATACTTCTGGATCCTAAGTTAGGGATAACTGCCTCGTTAAAACCTTTAGCTATGGGAAACCCAGTGGGAAAAACCAATAACCAAGGAAAAAGAGTACAGTTTCCGTAACTTCCTCTGATTAGTGGAAGTATTTAGGGGGTGGGTACTTCTGGATCCAGAGTCAATGAGTTTGCCTCGTTAAAACCTTTAGCTATGGAAAACCCAGTGAGAAAAACCAATAGCCAAGGGAAAAGAGTACAACACTACATTTGACTCCCCCTGATCTGTACAAGCTGCAGGCTTGCAGATCTCCTAGGCAACTATACATCAATCTCTTACAGTGTTCTGATACAAAGTACAAGGCATCGCTCACCTATACAAGACATCGCTCATATATACAAGTATCGCTCATCTATGGTAGCTACTGAATCTGAGGGATCTCTTCAGAGGAGGAGTGGTCTGCAGACTCGGTAGGTAGCATCACGTCTCTGACCCAGTCTTCACATTGTCTGCGAGGTACTGCAGGACCTGGCTGTGCGTACTTATGATTTGCTTCTTGGATTGATGAGCCTCTCGGGATGGTGGGATTGATGTTGCCTTGGAAGCATGCTTTGCTGGTCTCCAGGAGTTGGTCGTACCTTTGTTGTAGTCATCGCGATGATCTGTAACCTGTATCTGCAAATACATTTAACATGTATGATCCTTGACCCTTGGAGATAGCGCAGAAGCTACATATCTCTGGTCCAGTGGTGCGCTGCAGGCGCTGTACTGTATCTGGTTAAAGTGTTTACTGCCAGATAAAGGAGTGTTCAAAAGACATTTGAGTAAGGCACTTCAGGACCTAGGATAACCTTCCCCTCTTCCAGCGAACGGAAGGGGTCTTAATGTGCATCCATACAACCAGTAGGTGTATTGGTGGATTGCAATTTTCCATGTTTCTTCATCGACTGGATGATAATTTCATCTTCTGGATGGTAATTCATCTGCTGGATGATTATTCATCTTCTGGATGACTATTCATCTTCGGGATGATGGTTTCATCTTCGGGATGATTATTCATCTTCGGGATGATGGTTTCATCTTCGGGATGATTATTCATCTTCGGGATGATGGTTTCATCTTCAGGATGATAATTCATCTTCAGGATGAAGGTTTCATCTTCAGGATGATAATTCATCTTCAGGATGATTATTCATAAGCGTATGTTGTCACATCATCCATAGCAACATAGCCTAAAATTATCTTTGCTGATCGCATGGGTTTCGTAATCATGACCAGGGAGCCTGATGCATCAGTTTGATTAATTTTTGTAAGTGAGTAAACTCATCTTACATGCTTACTTCCTGGTTTCTGCGAAATAAACCTCTAAGGCTATAGCGTTTTGCTTATAGCATACGATTTTATTTATTTATACAATACTCGGTAGCCCACAGGTTTGATATCTTTTGATATCAGGACTTCAGGTCCAAACACTTCACATTTCATAAGTGAGTCCAGCTCAACTTATTATTGCCTCGTTTCACATAATTTGGCCAAATTTCTGCGTTTGCTTCAGGAAACGGAGATTGTGAACGATATTAATGGCAAAATGAAATGTGAGTAATTGTCGACAAGTGTGTTTTATCCAAATACCTCTCCGTGTACGTACATTATTCAATTTATTCCAGATTTATCTCTTCTGGAGGTTCTGGAAAGGGAGAGGATATGGAGATGAGCTCACTTTTCTGTGGTGGTATTGTTTTAGAGTCTCGTGGTATGTCCTCTCATCCATTGAGGATATCCACTTCTGCTACGGGTAGATTGCATCCATTATAGTTGGTATGTCAATCCTAGCTGGATTTTTAGTAGCAGGGATGTGTGAATTTGACAATATTTATATTGTCAATAGCTATGTCTGATAACTGTTTAACAGTTTCATAAGTGTGGATCGTCAGGATCTCATCACTATTCATGATAATCAGATCATATGTATTAATGTTCTAAATGGTCCATAGTGGTGATATGGGGATGTATACTCATCATGGCTCCATCGATAAGATGTGCACTAAACGCTTCCCCCGTTAGGGGTTCTCGGAAACTGTTTATATAAGGTGATCAGGCTCATATAAATAGTTTCTAAGGAGGCGTTCTGATGGTTTGCATGTTCCTATATGGTCACCTACAACTGGATTTCTGGTGGATAAGTAATCCGTTTAAATCATTTTAATGGTTTACATATAACCCATTACTGGGTGTGAACACAAAGCTTCAGGGTGTTCAATTGTCTTCCAGTTGTTAAATTGATTTCCCAGTGTTATCCCAAAAATCCGCAATAAGCTCGACTTCAATGAAGTTGAGCATAGAACTAGGGATATGAACCCGTCAAGGCTCCATCTATAAGATGTGCTCTAATGCCTCCCCCGTTTGGGGATCTCGGAACATATTCATCTAGGAGGGTTAGTCCCGATGAATAAGTTCCACTGCGGCATTTTTGAGGGTGGTATGAGGGTAAGTAAAAGCCCAACCAATATCCTAGTAATGTAATATGTCTGTTGTGATTAATAATAATCTGGACTGCGGTTGGATAACAAGGTTTTGATTATGACCATTTAAAGAGGATATATAGGTGAGTACTCTAAGGTACATCATCAGCCATATGAAGGGAGTGTGTGAGTCCACTTTTATCCCTCAAATACTCTCAAGAGGCCTAAAGGTCTCATTTTACTAATGATAGTATATCATTTTAAATTCGTTTGAGGAAGTGATGAGAGTCAATGTCCATGTGAATGGAGATGATCTCGTAATCATTTTTCCCTTTTGAATGGGATAATGAGAGTTTCACCCTTTTTTGAAGAATCTTCGGGTTCGTCTGGTTAATGATGTCTTGCATCATCAATCCAGGGTGACATCGATCCAAAGTTGGTCGATTCTGGACACTTCTGGTGTTCCAAATTAATTCCTCTGTTCGAATTTATGTGGGACTTTTGTAAAGTCCAAAAATGCTCAAGTTAATTTTTGTCCGGTAATAGTTGAACTGTGTTCAAACTGTGAAGGATTACATCTTCACATTGACTATTATGCGGATCATAGTTGGATAAAGCTTCAGGCTTTATTGGTTTCTTGAGTCATTAGGGATTTCATTTTGACGAATATCCTTTGAAACTTTATAAGTTTCAGAGAGTACATGGCATCCTCATTTTAGGAGTATTCGGGATGATAAATCATTTACAGTAAAATAAAATGTGTAAAAGGCACATATATACTGCAAGAGAATACTACTAATAATTATGTTAGAGCAACAAGTTTCATAGTATGATGTGGGTTGTATAAAATATACGTCCACAATTGTGCTCATTTTAGACTCATATTATGACAACAGATCAAATTTATTTTCAAAATTTATTTGTCCTCGGGGAGTAGCGAAATATACATACAGTCAATTTGACTTTCGTCGTTTAGACTAGATATGTATATATTTTTATATGGCATACGTTAATGCCCATTAATTTTGCAAAAAGCATTATGGGTCTTGTCAGAGCTTCTGGTCTGATATTAGGTTGCCATTTCATACTCCATATCGAGGTACATCATATCTTCCCTTTCTCATTTTTATTCAAGACTTCCCCTGTTTTCAGTCTTCCTTATTGTCGTTTATAAGGAAGAATGATTATTGGTCTTATAAAGTAGACTTATTCAAGGGAAATGAGTTAGTTTCTATATTTCCACTTTTCTAGTTTATGATAGACTTTTTAAAGTCTATTTGAAAACTCAAGTATGGTCTACGGGCCATTTTTATTGAGTTATTCAAGTATTGTGTAGATATAAAATCATACTCTAGGGGAAACAATTACGTGGGTACGAATTTTATAATTTCTCACTTATCAATTAAGCCACGACTTCGGGCGTACGCTTAAAACATAAGGTTGGATTCAAGAATCATGCCTTGTAAAGTGAGATTACTCAAAAGAGTTCGGTGGTGTTATGACAACTGCTGGTGTCCATATTGGTTTATACAAACCATAGATCTGAGAGATCTATTTACCGCGAAATGCGTATTTCTAAAAGAGAACGCATAAATGTTTTTCGTATAACCCCTCGTACTTGTTAATTTTTATTAGTGTGAAAGGGTGTTGACTTTTGATTTGATTTTGAACTTCAGGTTCATTTTGGTTTTGAACTCCGGGTTCATTTTGTCAACTAGGATATGATGGTAAAATTTATTGAAATCATTATTGGTTTGTTGTCATAAAAAGTTGTCGTATCATGAGCACATCATACATATAATATAAATCCATTAAACTAAAAAGTTGTGCTTAATTAACCTTAATGGAAACAATTATGATGTATACACATGTTATTTATATTGTTTAAGTGGAAATTCATGCTAGAGGCAACAAAAATATACATCACATCGTAGAAAAATGCGGCAGGCATTTAATATCATAGCAGACGATCATCACAGACAATTAATCATCACAGGCATTTTATAATGGAAATGAAAATTTTTCGTTTAATAATTATTGGACCACTAGGCAACGTCATACACCGTTAGGTTAGTTGACTAACGGCAGAGCGGTCGCAGGATCTTCCTAATTATTAAACGTAAATAATCAGATAATCCGAATAAAATGCGATGAATAAAAATTGTGTAATTTAACAGATTTTGACGAAAAAGAAATCGTAATTAAATCTGAAAAAGATTTGAAAATCGAAAAAAATTTTCGGGGTCAAACCCTAGTTAGGGTTTTTGGTCGCGCGGATTGCCGCTTCAGGCGGCTAGGGTTTCCGGGCATGAGCGCGCACCGGGGGGGGCCCGATACGAGCGGCTGCCGGGGGGTGGGGCCCGCCGCTGCGGGCGGCGGGGTTGGGGGCCCGTCGCTGCGGGCGGCGGGGTTGGGGGCCCGCCGCTGCGGGCGGCGTGGGTGGGCCCGCCGCTGCCGGCGGCGTGGCCGCCCGCCGTCGCTGGCGGCGGGTTGGCCCGCCGCTGCTGGCGGAAGGGCCGCCCGCCGCTGGCAGCGGCGGGTTGGCCCGCCGCTCCTGGCGGCGGGGCCGCCCGCCGCTCCTGGCGGCGGGGCCGCCCGCCGCTCCTGGCGGCGGGGCCGCCCGCCGCTCCTGGCGGCGGGGCCGCCCGCCGCTGGCAGCGGCGGGTTGGCCCGCCGCTCCTGGCGGCGGGGCCGCCCGCCGCTGCCAGCGGCGGGTTGGCCCGCCGCTCCTGGCGGCGGGGCCGCCCGCCGCTGGCGGCGGCGGGTTGGCCCGCCGTCGCTGGCGACGGGTTGGCCCGCCGCTGCTGGCGACGGGTTGGCCCGCCGCTGCTGGCGGCGGGGCCGCCTGCCGTCGCAGCGGCGAGGGTGGTTTTGCCGCCGCTTCGGGCGGCGGGCGAGGGTTTTGGCGCGAGATCTAGGGGGGATTCGCGTTCCGGCGAGAAAATCCCCTAGGGTTTCATGGTTTTTGGGGATAAAAATCTAATTTTTAGTGGAAAAAATCTATTTTTAATCACCAACAAAACGTTTTTATTGTAAAAATTTGATTTTTCATCAATAAAAACCTTGATTTTCATTAAACAATCGATCCAAGAATTTTGGATCTAGACATATGCGCATATGAAATTTTAGATCTAGGGTTTTAGGGTTACCTCTAGATCCTACCCGCCGGATCTAGCGACGTTCGGTGAAGGAAGCCCGTTCGCGTCGCGTCCGTCCGTCGCGTCCGTCCGTCGGCAGGGGTTCGGCTTAGCTTTGAGCGTGCTGATAACGTGTTGTAAACCATGGCGGCTACGGAACCCCGTAGCCCTGTATTTATAGTAATAGGGTTACATAATGGGTGGATACCCACTAACGGGTTGGGCCTCCAAAGCCCGTTTATAACAATATTTTAATATTAAACTAACCCTATTTAAACACTCCCCCTTAACCTCTCTTCTCCCAGCCAAAAAGAGAACCAAAGGCCAACCGTCAACCCGTGATTCCTCTTAATCCCTTCTGGCGAAGCCAACTCCGGCCGACCACCCTCTCCTCAGTCCCCTACTCCTTCACCATCATTCTCATCATCATCATCTTACTCTTTCCATCACAAACCAAACCCACAAACAATAGCCACAACCACAACAACCCTCTCCCCTTGACGTTCCTCTTCCTCCTCCAAAGAGACCAACCATCACAAGCTCCACCACTCCCCTTCAACCTCTCTCCACCTCTGCAAACATCATCATGGTGAAAAGATGGGCGGACGAGGTGGAAAATAAAATAAAAGGGAAGGAAAAATTGGGATTGGTCTCTTGACCATGCACAATGAGTAGGGAAAAACAAGACCGATAGTAGAAGACATCAGCAATAAAAAACAAGCAGATGAGACAACATCATCGATAAGCAGACATGTAGGACAACGACACCAACATGCACAAAAACATGATCATCATCGACAAACCAGAACAGAAATGACAAGTGCAAGCCTCCTGAACTCGACGTGAACCCAGTGAGCTTCCCCAAGCTAGAGGTGAAGCTAGTGAAATGCCTACCTCAAGCAAACTCACACATTTCCCCTAATGTGTATACGTGAAGCTAATGGGGCAATAAGATGGGGAGGGGGAGGGATCACTCATCTCCTCACTCAGGGGGGAGGAGGGGGGAAGTCATGGTCATGCAGACGGTACTCTCTAAGGTCGAACTGGAGCAAGTTCTCTACGACTCGCTCCACACAAACGGGTGTCAAAGTTCTCGGGCAGGGGGTAATGATGGTAATGGGAACCTGATGGGCCGTCCTCCTCGAATTGTGGGGAGGCACGGTGGGGTGAATGGTACACATGGATCTGTAGCTTTACGACATGGGGGCACTGTGAAGGGTTTTTGGGGTCATTAGGGCAATAAATTCGACGTTCGGCCTAAGTCAAACGGACGACGAAAACATAAAAGCAACAGAAAAACCAACTTAAAACTATTTTAAGTCTAGCCATAAAGAGTTAAACCCTAACCAGAATCTCTACTATCCCAGGGTTGGGTCCGACCAACCCCTAAAGGTAGATCTATCAACCTATTGCAATTATAAACGCATGTTAATAAACTACATATCTTTCACTTCGTTTACGCAGAATACAAAGCGTCGTTTTCAACAACATTTCTTTATCTCTGAAGCGATGCCCATCGCCGCTTCTCCCGAGCCGAACCGTGTCCCAAGCTGAACTGCATCCCGAGTCGAACCACATCCTAAATCGCACCGTGTCCCGAGGCGAGCAACACCCATGTCGCCGAACCAACCACGCGTCGAATAAAGTTTCACCTTGAGTGGATCCTCCGTCAAGACTTCGGATCCGATCCGAACTCCTTCGTAGCTTTACTAGAGCCCGATCAGGAGAAAGAAAGAATTAGGGAGAAGAGGGAATATATAATTTACGAGCATGCTTAAAACATTTTGGAGCTTCTCAGATTTGAAGACTTGGTGCAGGTTTCAAGGATGGGGAGGGGGGATTGGCCCTATCTATATAGGCGGCTAACCCCTCCCCTTCTCTTCATTTTCGATGTGGAACTAAACATTTTGGTGAAGAAAAATCAATTTATTTTGACATACACGAATGCCAATCTTTGATGAATTTTCTCTCCCTCACTGTTGAGCTCCAAGAACGATGTCATACATTGTTGCAAAGAGGGTTGAACAGTGAACACGTAAGAAAAAAGGCACATCATTCCGAGTTTTTTTGACCCCTCAAACGAGACTCTAAAGATGGCCAAAAACGCATTTGGCTGAAAAAATCCAGTCGCCAAAGAAAATACATCAGGTTTGAAAACCAACATGTGGTGCCTACGCGGGGCCCCCACAAGCCGCACGCGCCCTAGCGGGCGCTGTTGGCAGGGCGGGGACGTGCGCGGCAGGCACCCAGCATGCACGTACCAGGCAAGTGCCACGTAGGTGCTGCTGGCGGCCGCCCGGGTGCCAGCCAGAAATTTGCCTTGGCTTGTTTATAAAGGGTCTGAACCCCCCTTTTAAACCCATTTTCTTTGTTTTGGCTCTAAATCGCTCGTTTGGAGCCCGTTTTTGACGCCGTTCAAACCTGGATTAAACCGAGACGTTCTGTTATCCAGGTACATATCTTATGTGTCCATTCTATATGAAATATACTCGTAAACACTTTACGACAAAACCTTTTGCATCATATGCAATTTCCCACATCCTTAATTTTATAAAAAACTTATCACAAACTATTTGCGACACATTAAATTCCCACTTAATATAAAAGTCCAGTTGCATCAAATATAAATGAACCGAGGGCATATATCTCTCAACATCTCCCACTTGCACTCAGGATCATTTATACCGAATCCAAAAGCTAACTGGAACCTCTTTGCAGTTTTCAGTCTTTTGCATCAAATGCATTTTCTCCAACAACAAACTCTTGATGGGGGTGAATAGAATAATGGAAAAAAATTGTGCAATTAAAATTTTACTTGCAAATGCAGAATAATAAGTGCAAGAGGTATTATTCAACACAATCAATCCAAACGCAAACAGAAGATTTTACACGGGTTCCCTATACTTGGGTACGTCCAGCCACACCAAATATTCACTATAAATCCCTCAGATCATTTGTATTTGGTGTAGACAATATTTTAAGCTTAGATAGGGGACTATTCTGCATGTAAGGCAAAAGGAGTTAAATATGTCTTAAATTGTTTAAGACAATTTTTTAATATAATAAACGCATTTAAAAGGTTACCTGTGTGACATGATCGTCCCAGACTATACACAGGTTCAAACCGCGTCAAAAACGGAGTCCAAATGAGTCCAATAAGTCTATTTAAAATTGTTTTAAATAGAAAGCACATTAAAAAAGGCACAAAAGAGAGAAAAAACCCCAGATTATACCCAAAGGAGTATCAGATTGCGGGGCCCAGGCCCAAGCCCGCTGACGACTGCGTCAGCTGACGCGGGCGAAAAAGGGGGCCGCCCGCATTATTACGGGCGGGTGTCAGCGCCGCACGTGGGGCCTATGTGGTGGGCCCCACTGAAGGGTTTCTCGAACCCTGTGAACTTTGTTTTCCTGGCGGATGAGAAATAGTAACTTTTGGTCTGAATTTGGACACAAGTTTGAGTGGTCAAACGGACTCGGATTGACGCGCTGTTTTTTCCTACGTGTTCACCGTTCAACCCTCTTCGATTTGATAGGTTGTATCAAGATTGAAGCTAAATAGTGAGGGAGTTAAAATTCATGGAAGTTTGGCCTTTTTAAAAGGCAAACTAACTTGAATTATTAACTCCAAATGTTTAGTCCCACATCGGAAGTGGAGTAAAGGGGAGTGGTCAGTCGCCTATATAAATAGGGGCCTGCCCCTTCCTCAAAACTCATCCCAAGCTCTAGATCAGAGCAGCTCCCAAAAATGTTGGAGCATGCTCGGATCTAAGCTTAAATTAATATTCTCTTTTCCCTAATTTTCTGCCTTGCTCCTGAAGGGCTCTAGCAAAGCCACGAAGGAGTTCGGATCCGATCCGGAGTCTTGGCGAAGGTTCACATTCAGGTAAAACTTTCTTCGGCATGTGGTTGGCTCGACGACAAGGGGATTGCTCGTCTCGGGACGTGGAGCGGTTCGAGGATCGGTTCGACACAGGACGGGGAGCGGCTCGGAAGACGGTGCGTTACACCTTGCCTGTACCAAGGTAAGGTTTCAGGTATGTAATTTAGAAGCTTTCTTTTAATTATGTCGCAGTAGCTTAGATCCTTCTTGGGGTGGTCAGATCCACCTCAAATTAGCAGAGATCCTGGCTAAGGGTCTTGATTTTCCTTAGGGCTTTGTTAAAAAGTATAACGATTTTCTTCCGCTGTGCTTTCTTTTGCCTCTATTGTTCGTTCGACTTAGGACGGGCATAGAAATTTGTGCCCTTAGGGTATATGAAACCCCAAAATTGGTATCGGAGCTTAGTCTGCATGATGATCTAGGCCTGCAACGTTTTTTAAATGAATGCCTTTTAAATGCATGCTAAAATTTTTACTTTATGCGATATTGTTAAAATTGAAACCGTTTTTATTTGAGATATTTTTTAAAATTCTCTTATGCGGTAAAATTATTTTTGGAAACATGGAAATTTTATGATGATCTTAAAACATAGTTTATGTAATGAAAATTATATGATAGTTTTTATGAAACTGTTTTAAGTTTTAAAATCATGCTTTTAAATTTAAGTGTTAAATTTAGTTGCACATTAATTATTTATAGGATAAATTTTTTAATGTGCTAATGCATGTTTAATACTTATGTGATGATTGTTAAACAGCTATAAACCTTTTATGCGATATTTAGGTTAATAATTGCATGCTAATTTTATAGTTGATAATGTTAGATTATGTTTTAATGGACATGCTTCAGTATGTGATAATTGTTGAAACATTTTAGGTTAGCCATTAAAACCTATTTGAAATTTATAAGATAAATTTTAGATGACATGGTATGTTTTAATAATCATTACACCCTTTTAAAACCTAATTCCTGATTAGGGTAGTCCTTTAACGACGATTATCATTTTAATCGTTATTATAATATTCTCATTAAAAGACTACACTTTAAAGTGTTGTAAATGATTTATTAAAATCCCAATAATGATTAGGACAGCACGTAAACCTTATAGTTGATAAGGATGTAATAAAAGCTATTAACAAATCCTAAAATTTTGAATTTTAAGGATTCAACTAGTTGATATGATTAATTAGTTGTTAATAAAAGCCTTTTAGTCTATGGCACGCATATATAAATGACAATTTTCATTCAATGGAGCATGATCCGGTCAATGTGCTTGGCTAAGTTTGTTGGATCACCCTAGCTCGTCTAAGGGATAAATGATCCTGGCGTAGTCAATTCCCTGGCCATGTTTCGCAGGACCGCAATAACGTGAATCATGATTATATAACACCCTGGACTATACCTAAGTCTAATACGTTAATAATCTTTTTCGAGATAAAACGTAGCCATCCTTGTTTTAGGGGTTGGCAACTATAGGACTCATGTTCCAGTTGTTGAGCTACACTCAAGCTGTGGCATGGCAACCTTGTAGAACCCAACTTCTTAAATACATATGATGTAATCTTGACTTGACCTAAACCGTCATGTCGTGAAAACACCGAGCGCCGGCGTAAGTTAATCTAATGATGTAGTCTAGTCTTGACCCAAATCGACGTGTCATGAATACATTGAGCGCCAGCGTAAGTTAAGCTAGACACGGAAACAAGGGTCCGACTAGTGTAGTCATTATGATTTGGATGAGCACACTCATGATCATAAGTGGCTAGGGGTAAAAACCAATAAGAGAGTCATATATGATATGATTGACGAAGAGTCATCTACCAATCGCAGAGTCAAGCAATTTGTTGAGCACACTCAAGGTTGTGAGACTCGGGGTGGTTGGATCTCTTACCCATTAATTTAATTTAATTAAATCGTTCGTTATTTTGTCTTAAAATGATCGCAAAAATAGTGGGAGGATATAGATTGATAAAAGCCATTCTATCTATATTTAATATTGAACATATGCTAAACTAGGGTAAGTCTATGTTTACTGATGGAATCAAAAACATAATATTCTAAGAGAATAAGTTAACTGGTCCAAATGATGGGTTAATGGAATATCTAATTCTAATTGATAAACTATACTATATACTCATTGACATTAAAATGACCTTCTTAAGGACAGACTTAAGGAATATAATTTCATTAAGTTCTGAGTCCAACAAAATAAATGCACGCTACATGTCAATATCCTCTATATGGGACAACTGGAACATATTGATGTTCAAAAGCATGTTTCTCCATACAATTTGTTGAGTCAACCCAAGGTTGTATGGAAAACGGTTTCGATCTACAATGTTCGAAACTTCAATCAAACTGTTTGACTCGAAGATGAGTGCATGAGCGGTGCAAGACTATGTATCCCAACCGGATCTTGAGACGAGCAACTTGTTGAGCTACACTCAAGGTTGCAAAGCTCAGGCGTTTGGGATACATGAGATGCTTGCATGACTACTTATTTTTTGTTGGGTCATATTATATCTAAATGAGATTTAGAAAGGGAAGAAGGCACTAATGAAAGCCAATTGAGAAAGTTAGTTTTATTTATCATTAGTAAAGGCATAAGTATGAGGAACTGAATATGTGACATATTTGATGTCATGATTCCAGAAGAATTGTTATATAAAAGGAAAACACATTTTGGCGAATGTCGTCACATTGCTTCTGAAGCAATGAGTAATATGTATAACGAAAATATATTAAATGTTAATATACGAATATGCAAGACAGTAATAAACTTATATGGAAAGATAGACTAGGCAGTATTGTTGAGTATTGGACTTCTCACTACTTGGTGTTAATGATGAGCAAACATAAATACTTGTTACTAATCTCCTATTTTACAGTTAATCCATTGCCTAAGCTATTTATGAAGATCTACTTGCAATGGATAACTCACAAACGTCATTGAAGGCAAATGACATGAATTGGTTGATCGTAGATAACGATTGAAGCTCCGTGAAGACTTCAAGCTCATACGATGCAAAGAAGAGATTATTCGTCAATGTAATTTTTCTTTTATCTCTTCTAGTATGTAGCTTAGAAGTAGAACTTTGATGGAGCACTCACACACATCTACATTCTGTCATAGGACTTCATTAGATCAATTTTCCTTTGATCCCAATTCATTTCTTTATTGATTGTGCTAGGATTGTTTATAACAGTCGACTGCTTAACAGTTTACAGTCGCCTGCCTCAAAACAGTCGACTGTGTTTTGTTCTACAGTCGCCTGTTATGCACAGACTATTACAATCTAGTTTTGGGCCTTCTCTGATTATTTTGCACAGGCTACTGATGAACGATTCACAGGCGCATGTCCAAGTGACAGTCGAATGTGTTTTGTAAATCAGTCGCATGTCTATCCTTTGCCCAAACTCTGTTTGATCTGACTTTTACGGCCGGTCGACTAATATTGTATATACAGTCGACTGTCTCTTAGATCAGTCGATTGTCTATGCTGCAACAGTCGTCTGTCTGTGAGTCATTTCTTTGACTCGGCTCTCTAGAAATTTCTCAGGCTATTGATAGTCGTCTGTTTAAGGATTTACAGTCGTCTGTTCTGATTAACAGTCGACTGTGTTCATTGCATCAGTCGTCTGTCCTGTTACTTGTGAGATTTCCAGTATTTGTCTAACTTACCCTTCTCTCGGCCAGTCACCTGTCGAAGAAATTACAGTCGTATGTTGGTTTAACAGTCGATTGTCTTTGCTTCATCAGTCGACTGGCCATGTGGTAAGTTACCGTTATGAATTCTCACCTACCATTGCTGACTGTGCAACAGTCGACTGTGGATTGTTCAACAGTCTACTGTCGCGAGTTCAGATTCTATCCGTTGAGATTTTTCTCACGGATTCCAATTGGGTTTTTGCCTAAACTGTTTTGTGGATTTGAGAAAACTATAATTAGAGCTTCTACTGTTCCATTGGAAGGTTACTCATTCATTTGCAAAATCTCTCAAGCTTTCATTTCCAAAGACCAAAGCTCTCAAATCCAAAGCCCTAAGTATTTCCAAATCTTGTTCTCTTGCTCTCCAACCTAGAACCAAAGAGTGATCTTCTAGGCAATTGGTGCAGTCAAGAGAAAGGTCTTCTCCTCTCTTCCAAGAGAGTTCTTCAACACACATCACGCTCCACCTTCAAGTTCTACTTCAAGTCATAGGTGATTGTAAGTGTTGTTTTCATTATTTCATAACTTTCGTTATTTGATATTTGCTCTCGGTTGTGAGAGTGGTTTGCTTGCTCCCAAGTTGTGGGAGTCAATGACATCGATTGTATTCGATTGCACTTGTAGGGTTGCTACAAGTGGGCTTTAAGGAACCTCAAGTTAGGGTTCTAACTTGAGTATCCGGTGGTATCCGGGTGGTAGGGACGTAGGATTACCGGGAACAAGTCGGGAGTTGACTTGGGTAATCCGAACCCTTGAAACATAATTGTGTTTGCAATTGTTTCTTATTTGGGTTTAATTCTATTTCCGCATTATTTGTTGGATTGCATTTTATTTGACGTAAATTCCTTTTAAATATGCATAAACACTATTCAACCCCCCCCTTCTAGTGTTTTCCCCATAGACAGGGTCCTTACGAGTATCAAAGAGACAAAGCTTCACAAGTTACATAAAGAGAGGTCTGACCTCTCGTATTATGAAGTCTACAGACACTTGAGAATCTTATTCTCCAAGGTATGATGGCCGAAACTCCTTCTGTAAGACAGTGGGAGACCGAGTAGTTGAACTCGCAGTCTTGTTCATACTGATGTACCCGGACCCAAGTCTAAGTTAGTCAGGATAAGTTGTTCGTATTCTATTGAGACACGCGTTCTTGATGAAACACAAGTCTGATAAAACAGAGAACAAAATGACAGAAGTATTTGAAATGATTCGATTAGATCGAAAAGTGAAATACTTAGATGTATAAATCTTGCCAAATTAAAAAAAATGTGATTTTCTCTCAGGTCAAGTCTCTTAACATATTGGATGTGTTGGAGAGCATAAATCGCACTTTGTTAGACATAATGCGACCCATGGCAAAGTGACTGAGTTACGATCCTCCCTCTAGGTTAAGTCCCAAATAGTAATGCCTAGAGTTTGATAAGGTTCTATGAGGACCTTATCAATAAGATATTCATTAAATCAATTGTTAAGAAGTTAAAAGATTACTCGAGTCTCGTGAGACGAAGAGTCGAGTTGGACATCATAATCGATGATGGCCTAGTCAACTTCCAGGATGAAATTCGAAGTAGTGACTCCGATCAATAACTTGATGCAATTAGAAATGGTCCATGCACGTGAATAAAGTATGGACTTTAGTTTACGTGCCCAAGGAAAGTGTTTCTTTGACTGCAAGTGAATCTTCGAGTCTAGAAGATTGGTGCAGAAAGAAAATAGTGAAGTATAGTTATGTTGGTAAAGAACGATTTTCATCCTAATTCCTATAAATGGATTATGATGAAACTATCTCGCCAGCAGATACTCGGACCGAACTCGATGTAAATACTCATGTCAACCATGACAACTGGAGCATTCATTTATAGTGCGTTTTCTAAATATGATTTGGAAGAACAAACTTATATGAATTAGCTAGAGAGTTTTTAAAGTCAGTGGGAACGAATAAAATACATGCAATGCATCAAGGGGCTAGAACATATTTTTGACAAAGTGGTCAAAAGAGTTTGATACTTTTGAATATGAACCATCAAAAATGACCAGTAATTATTTTTAAATCATTGTCGTAAGGTACGATGAGCTGGATGAGATCTAGGAAAATTAAATATTATGGATTCCGAGGGACCAAGAGAATTGTTTGGATGAGACTCAAGTGTATGGTCTAAGATAAACATAGAAAACCCTTTAAGTCTATACCGTAGATGTTTTAGCAGATCCACTTACAAAGGCTCTACCACGTGAAGTCTGGAAATACTTATGTGTAAATGCGGTATGAGATACCGGGATAAATGGGCCTAAGTGCAAGTGGGAGATGTAGCGAGATAGGTATGCCCTCGAGGCAATTATCTCTGTGTAATTGTACAAACATCTTGTTCGAAATAACAATAAGCTGTTTGGTATAAATTTATCTAACTTAATTATAATGTAGTTATCATTATATATTAACTTAGGTAAAGTCATGAGACTTAATACAAGGTCAAACATGTATCAAGATGAGTATCTCGATCATAGGAAGTGCTTGACCGTTAGTAGCATAAGTCTAAAAAGGTTCATGGTCATAGATATTTCGAGAAAAGGATATCTTAGTCTTCACCGTATAGCGGTGATGATGATCTCATGATCATTTGATTTGGCGAAGTCGAAGACGAGACACAGGTTCTCATTGGAGAATGAGTTCACTGAACGAACCATCAATAGTTGCCATATGGTTATGATTGACCAGTCTGTCAATGATAACTTGTAGTGATGATAGGCTAGTTGGTCTTTTGACTTGAGGTCATTGTACAAACATGTGCGTGAACGGTGTCACTTAGATCACTGACCTAGTTTCGAGGCAAGGCCTGTCGTAAGGTCTTTGGTTGGGTGACATTTGAAGCGTACGTGGAGAGTAATGTCCAAGAGAGGATTTGTCTCTTCCGGTCAATGGGAGTTAGTGTCGTAGAGTTAATTCGGTCTTCAGTAAAAAAACTCTGGCCAGAGTATGTTGAAAGAAGTCCAATATTATTTGACTAAAGATCGATGGAGACTAATCGGATTCGAGCTATTGGGGTTGACAGTTTGACCGTACCCTAGGCTTAAACTAAACGACATAGTTTAGACGAAGTGACTATAACTGCGGAATTCATCACAGACACAGTCAGGGTGGACCCGACAATACTCATGTCGATGAGTTAACCACATAAGTATGATACTGAAACAGGGACGGCAACTGCTGCTCGTGGTCACTGCTGTCTGGGGCTTCGAGCCCCACCTGTAGTAGGGTCAGGCTGTAGGGTCTCACACAGAGTGCGACCTTCATCTAGTAATAGATAGAAACATTAGGGAGAATATGCATTTGATGCAAAGGATAGAACACTGCAAAGAGTTTGCAGTTATCTTCTGCATTCGGGATAAATGATCCTGAGTGCAAGTGGGAGATGTTGGGGGATGTATGCCCTCAGATCATTTGTATTTTATGCAGATGATATTTTAAGCTTAGATATGGGACTATTTTACATGTGATGTAAAAGGAGTTAAATATGTCTTAAATTGTTTAAGACAATATTTAAATATAATAAACGCGTAGAAAAGGTTACCTGTGTGACGGGATCGTCCCGGTCTAAACACAGGTTCAAACCGTGTCAAAAACGGAGTCCAAACGAGTCCAATAAGTCTATTTAAAAGTGTTTTAAATAGAAAGCCCATTAAGAAAAGGCACAAAAGTGGGAAAACCCCAGATTATACCCAAAGGGGTATCAGATTGCGGATCCCAGGCCCAGGCCCGTTGACGGGGGGCGTCAGCCTGCTGATGCCTGCGTCAGCTGACGCTAGCGAAAAAGGGGGCCGCCCGCATTAAAGCAGGTGGTAGATGGGGGTCCGCCCGCATTATTACGGGCGGGTGTCAGCGCTGCATGTGGGGCCCATGTGGTGTGCCCCACGGAAGGGTTTCTCAAACCCTGAGAATTTTTTTTCCTGGCGGTTGAAGCTTTTGTGCGAAATAATAACTTTCGGGCTGACTTTGGGCACAAGTTTGAGGGATCAAACGGACTCGGATTGACGCGCCGTTTTTTCCTACGCGTGCACCATGCAACCCTCTTCGATTTGATAGATTGCATCAAGATTGAATCTCAACGGTGCGGGAGTTAAAATTCATGGAAGTTTGGCATTTATGAAAGGCAAACTAACTTGAATTATTAACTCCAAATATTTAGGCCCACATCAGAAGTGGAGTAAAGGGGAGGGTCAGCCACCTATATAAATAGAGGCATGCCCCCTTACTCAAAACGCGTCCCAAGCTCTAAATCTGAGAAGCTCCCAAAAATGTATCTAAGCTTAAATTATTATTCTCTTCTCCCTAATTTTCTGCCTTGCTCCTGAAGGGCTCTAGCAAAGCCACGAAGGAGTTCGGATCCGATCCGAAGTCTTGGCGAAGGTTCACATTCAGGTAAAGCTTTTTTCGGCGTGTGGTTGGCTCGGCGATGAAGGGATTGCTCGCCTCGGGACGCGGAGTGGTTCGAGGATAGATTCGGTGCAGGACGGGGAGCGGCTTGGAAGACGGTGCGATAGACCTTGCCTGTATTAAGGCAATGTTCTGGGTACGTATTTAGAATCTTTCTTTTAATTATGTCCAAGTAGCTTAGATCCTTCTTGGGGTGGTCAGATCCACCTCAAGTTGGCAGAGATCCTCGCTAAGGGTCTTAATTTTCCTTAAGGCTTCGTTAAAAAGTTTAACGATTTTCTTCTGATGTGCTTTCTTTTTCCTCTATTGTTCGTCCAACTTAGGACAGGCATAGAGATTTGTGCCCTGAGAGTATATGACACCCTAACAACTCCTACACAAGATAGTGAATACAATCCCACAAAGAGATACCTCACACAGAGGATTTGAACTCCCATTAAGAGAGAACCTAACTCCCACTAAGAGAGTGACTCCCACAAAGAGAGTGACTAATTTCCACTAAGAGAACTAGGGTTTCAAGAAACAAAATGAAATAAATAAACTCTTACCTATGCCTTAATATGGGATGAACTTACTCTATGTGAAGAAGAAGGCGTGGAAGAGTATCTCCAAGTGATGTGATGAGCTTTAGAGCACTTGGATGATTTTCCTTGAGCTTGACTTCAATACATGAAGAGAGAAATGCTCATAAGAGTGAAATATGAGAGTTTGAGGGTGGCTTAATGATTCTCAAATGATCTTCAATAGTGTCAAGAAGTTCTAATGAACTCAGCCCTCTCCTACATATAGGAAGCCCAAACAACCCCTCAAACCAAGCAAAAAGGCCAAATAAGAAAATTTGCAACGACTAGATTCTGACAACTTACGGCTTGGACAGTCGACTGGTCAACGTCTATAAAAATCCCAACGGCTATAATCTGAGTCAGGACAGGCGACTGTTGAAGACTACACAGGCGCCTGTAAAAAGTGCAGGTGCCTGAATATCCTTCAGCAGGCGACTATCGTTTGGGATGTAAACGGCGCAAAGAAAATATAAATTTCACACTAGCGCCTTCAGACGATTGATGACCATTTCACATGTGCCTGTACAAGGTGCATGTACAAGGTGCAGGCGCCTAAATATCCTTCAGTATGCGACTATCACTTGGGATGGAAACAGAGCAAAGAAAATGCAAATTTTGCACTAGCGCCTTCAACTGATTGATGACAATTTCACAGGTGCATGTAATTAAACAGGCAGCTGAGAATACTTCGTCAGTTGATTGACTTACAAGATGGGTTGAACCCCAGAAAATGCAAGTTACGTACTTTGGCACACAGATGACTATAGAACAATTCCCAGGCGCCTGATGGAAAACAGGCGCCAGTAGAATAAATGTGAGTCGTCTATCTCTAATAGCTCAAGATAGAGTCAATAAAATTTGACTTGAGCTAGTGCACAACAGCCAACTGTTGAAGACTGGCCAGGCCCCTGGAATCACCTAGTCGCATGTCTTTCCTTCATAAGTCGCCTGTTTGAGAGCCAAAAACTCCAGTTAGAGTTTAAGGCAAGGTGAACCTATTGGGACGGTTTCTATGATAATCATAAGGCTGACTAATGATGGAAAATGCATATGCATGAATGAGTTAGTCCATCTATGAAGGCATTACAATTAAACCTAGACTCAAAAAGAGAAAACCAATTAAATGAAATTACATGGATTACATTGCTTCCCTTAGAGTCTATGACTTCAATCCTTGATGCCTTGATGCTCCCCATCATCTCCAAACTTTTGCATTGCTCCTCCCTATGTCCATCCTTGCACTACGCATTTAGTCTCCAAAAATGATATTCTTCATTTGTTAACTATGAGACTAAAAACATGTGAGACATTAGCAACAACATAATATTTTGATCATCATCAAAATAATATTGGTATGAAACACCAATACCTAACAATCTCCCCTTTTTGATGATGACACACGTTATGTAAAAATAAAAAAATAAAGCACAATGCTAATGAGCTCCCTCTACTTATATGCACAAATTGAAAAATGAGATACTCAATTGAAATAATAAGAACAATTGTGAGATATAATAGGCATGGATTACATAAACCAAATGAAATAAATCAATAACATTCTCAACATGAATGGTTTACATAAACCCCTATATCTCTCCCCATATGTATATCTCTCTCCCCACAGAAGATATTATCTCTCTCCCCACAGAAGATATGATTTACATAATCATATCTCTCTCCCTCTTGTCATTGTCAAAAAGGTGGACATCAAACATACAAGAAATAATATCTTGTCATTGATACCAATCATTAAAAATGACAAATAATCAAGAAATTAAGATGTGTATGATACCAAATTGTAAAACTTTAGTAGGTATCAATCACTATCTTATGCTCCCCCTATATTATAGAAAAGGTCATATTGTTGACTTCTAGGATCTAATACCAATTGTAAAGAAAATGATAAAAAATTTAACAATTGGGATAATACCAATTGTAAGATAATCCTCTTTATCGATTGTAAAACATAATTGGAGCCATGGGCCTAAAGTGTATCAAATCATAGATATGGAAAAATCAAACACATTGATATACTTGACATTGCCAAAAGAAAATATAACATGAAACATGTTGGCAATATCTAATGGTTGAATTTAAGACCAATAATAACCAATTGTAAATAGACAATGATCTCAAGAAAAATCCAAAATGAGAGTTAAAATATGTTTTGCAATATTTTTAAACAAAGATAACATGTTAACTCCCCTACTGTCATACACATGATTCAATAAGTGTGTGCATAACAATGATATCCCCAACGTCCCCATTTTCATGAAAAATAGATTTGAAAACATTTTCAAAATCATGAAACATCACACAAACAATGGGTATGCTAAAAATAAACATCAAGCATAATACACATGCAATATGCATATGCGTGAGAGACCTAAACATTAGGGAACCAAACCAAAGAAGAGTTTGATTTCCTAATATAATCACATGAGGTGATCACATCCCTAACTAGAGAGTTGATGTAACTATCCATCTCTTGCACACTACACCTAGTGGGAATCCAAAGACTCAAGAATTTCATATGCAAGGGTTTTGCCTTTGCACTAGGGGTGGATGTGCCATGCTTAGGTGTAGAAAAAATTTCTTGGCATGCATAACATGAGGATTTTCCTTCTTAGAAAAAATGAAGGATTTTTATTTTTCCTTACCACCATGTGATTTACATGCTTCTTGTTGGTGTTATTGTTATACGAGAAACCATGGTGATTCTTCTTTGATGTTTTAGCAATATTTCTTGAATTTGCACCAAAAGAAGAATTAGAGGTGGGTTTGGGTACCACATTTTGAATATACCCCGAACCTCCTATATGGTTTGCCGGATGTTGTTTTTCAAGAAACCCGTGGAGTGAATCCCTAGAATAAACAAAGATTTTGAGCTTTAGGGATTCCTCTTCACATTTCAATGTAAGTTTTTGAGTACGAGATTCTAAGCTAAGGTTTTGGGCCGTAAATTTTTTATTAGAAATGCTCAAATCCTTAACTTGTGAGAGAAGTGTGTCTCTCTCACTAGTGTCACAAACATATACATCATTTTTGTTTACACTAAAAGATTCAAGTTCATGCACCCTACTCATAGCATTTTTAAATTTATCTTTCAATTTAGCACATGAATCGATGCACTTACTTGCCCTGTTGAAGAACACATTATAGCGGTATTCGAGCTCCTCGTAGATAGCTTTGGCTCCGCCTCAACTTCTTCATCGCTTTCCTCCTCGCTTGAGCTTGACGAAGACTCTTCCCCTTTAGCCAAGAAGCACATTTCTTCGTTGGGGTTGAGCCATGCCTCCACCTCTTTATCGCTTGAACGTGAGGAGATTGATGAAGAAACATCAAAAGCCACGAAGCACATGTGAGCTCGCTCCTTGTCATCTTCTTCTTCCTCACTTGATGTGCCCTCATCGGAGTCATCAAAAGTGTCGACAAGCCCCTTCTTTTGATTCTTGAATTTGGACTTTCCTTTCAAAAAAATTTACCTTTCCTTTTGTAATTTTCTTTGGAAGGTTTGGAAGGGCGTTCGGTAAAGCGATGACCTTTACCACTGTAATTGTAACAATTAGGAATCTTGTTAGACTTAGAGGCAAACTTTGAAAAAGATTTACATTGCTTGCTCATGAGGAATGCACTTAGTTGCTTGGCAAGCTCTATGATTTCATCACCACTAGTCTCATCCTCTTCATCTTCTTCACTTGAGGCTTCTTGATGAAATTTCTTCCTCCACTTGATTGGTTCCTCCTTGGCATGGAATGCAATCCCCTTTTGATTTTCTGTCTTCTCGGGCTTGGTTGGTTAAATCTTGTTCTTGTGTTGAAGCTTTCCTTCGTATGCCATGAGATTCCCAACGCACTCCTTAAAGGTATATTTGGACATGTCATTAAACTCCAAAATCATGTTGGCCTTTGACTCACATTTGGGTGTAAAAGAGTCAAGGATCTTCTCCACTCTATCCTCCTGGAAAATCACCTTTCCAAGTCCCTCCAAAGCATTCATGATGTATGTAAACCTTGTGAATATTTCTGATATGCTTTCTCCTTCCTGTATCTTAAACATTTCATATTTAGATCTAAACACACTTTGTTTAGATTTATTTACCTTGGACGTCCCTTCATAAGTAATCTCCAAGATATGCCAAATTTCGTTGGCTGATTTGCATATGGAGATGTGGTTGAACTCATTCAGAGTGAGGGTACAATGGAATGCATTCATATCCCTCGCATTAAATTTGATAGAGTCCTTCTCCACCTTTGTCCTTGAGTCTACGGGTGTAGTAGACTTCTCAAAGGGCGACTCAGTGATCTTCCAAAGGTCTTGACCCTCCAAGTAGATCATCGTCCTGATCTTTCAACTTGGGTAGTTGGTTCCGTTGAAGAGCAGGGGTCGAATGGTAGATAGACTTTCTTCATGAGACATTGATGAGGCATTGAATGCCATCCTTGTTGTATACTTCAACCTCGCTCTGATACCAATTGTAAGGACCGTATATGCCTTGGAATACTAACAAAAACTCTAGAGTGGGGGTGAATAAAGTAATGGCAATAAATTGTGCAATTAAAATTTAACTTGTAACTGCGGAATAATAAGTGCAAGAGGAATTAATCAACACAATCAATCCAAATGCAAACAGAAGATTTTACCTTAGTTCTCCAAACTTGGGTACGTCCAGCTACACCAAATATTCACTATGAATCCTACACAAGGTAGTGAATACAATCCCACAAATAAATACCTCACACAGAGTATTTGAACTCCCACTAGGCGAGAACATAACTCCCACAAAGTGCATATGACGCAAACTCCCACTAGGCGAGTAACTCCCACAGAGAGAGTGACTAATTCCCACTAAGAGAATTAGGGTTTCAAGAAACAAAATGAAACAAATAAACTCTTACATATGCCTTGATATGAGATGAACTTACTCAATATGAAGAAGGCATGGAAGAGTATCTCCTAGTGATGAGATGAGCTTTAGAGCACTTAGATGATTTCCCTTGAGCTAGACTTCAATGCTTAAAGAGAGAAATGCTCATGAGAGGGAAATGGGAGAGTTTGAGGGTGGCTTAATGATTCTCAAATGATCTTCAATAGTATCAAGAAGTTCTAATGAACTCAGCCCTCTCTTATATATAGGAAGCCCAAACAAACCCTCAAAACCAAGCAAAAATGCAAAAGGAGAAAATCTGCAACGGCTAGATTCTGGCAACTTACGGCTTGGACAGTCGACTGATGAACAACTGATAGTCGACTGGTCAACGGTTATAAAAATCCTAACTGCTCTAATCTGAGCCAAGACAGACGACTGTTGAAGACTACACAGGTGCCTGAACAAGGTGCAGGAGCTTGAATATCCTTCACAGGCGACTATCACTTGGGATGGAAACGGAGCAAAGAAAATGCAAGTTACGCACTTTGGTATATAGACGACTGTAGAACAATTCCCAGGTGCCTGATGGAAAACAAGCGCCTGTAAAATAAATGTCAGTCGTCTGTCTCCAATAGCTCAAGATAGAGTCAATAAAAGTTGACCTGAGCTGTGCACAACAGCCGACTGTTGAAGGCTGGCCAGGTGCCTGGAATCACCCAGTCGCATGTCCTTCCTTCATCAGCCGCGTGTTGGCGAGCGAAAAACTTCAATTAGAGTTTAAGGCAAGGTGAACCTATTGGATGTTTTCTATGATAATTCTAAGGCCTATTAATGAAGGAAAATGCATATGCATGAATGAGTTAGTCCATCTATCAAGGCATTACAATTAAACCTAGACTCAAGAAGAGAAAAGCAATTAAATGAAATTACATGGATTACATTGCTTTCCTTAGATTCTATGGCTTCAATCCTTGATGCTTTGATGCTCTCCATCATCTCCAAAGTTTGGCATTGCTCCTCTTGATGTCCATCCTTGCACCAAGCATTTGGTCTCCAAAAATGATATTCTTCATTTGTTAACTATGAGACTAAAACATGAGAGACATTAACAACAACATAATGTTGTGATCATCATCAAAATAATATTGGTCTGAAACACCAATACCTAACAGGTCGGAGTTGGCTTCGTTGGAGGGGAGGAAGAGGAATCATAGGTTGAAGGTTGGCCTTAGGTTCTCTTTTTGGCTGGGAGAAGAGAGGTTAAAGGGGAGGGTTTTAATAGGGTTAGTTTAATATTAAAATATAATATAATATTAATTAAGGTCATTAATGGGAGGGTTGGGGGTTATAGCCTTGATTATGGGGGATGAACGAGGAAACACGTGTTCTCCCTGCGCTGCTTAGTAAGGGGTAATTAGAGGAGTAATTAAGATAATAAGTAATTATTATAGATAAAATGGCAATTAGTAAATAATAAATTATTATTATTTTAATTCTAAAATATCATTTATAACATATGACTCCGAAAAATTCCAGAAAAAATGCCATGGGTTTTTTTATCGACGCGAGGATTATGAAAATAAAGTCAATTTTAGAGTTTGAGATACGAAAATACGAGTTTCGACCAAACCGCTAAGGGTGTGGGTTTGCAGGTTCTAGGTCGATTTGACTCCAAAAAATACGTAAAAATTTTTGAAAATACTAAATGACCATGGAATCACATTGTAAAAGTTTAAAACTATTTTGAAAATATTTATATAGAAAAATCATTAATAATGTTATTCTAATGATATTTAAATAGAAAATATCATATAACCTATTTAAAAATATTTGATGATACTCGAAATTACTAAAATATGCTACAACAATTTTGATGATAAAAAATATTTTTTATAGTTTTTTTGAAACTATTTTTGATATTATAAACCTAAAAATCACATAACCTTATTTAAAAATATCATTGGAATTATTTAAATATGTAAAATACGAAAATACGCGTACAGATCGTCATAGTCACTTCCTTGGATATTCACTAGTTTCGTGGTTTAGCAAGAAGCAAAATTCAGTTTCACTTTCTACTACCGATGTAGAATATATTGTTGTCGGGCTTACATGTGCTCACGTTCTTTGAATGAAATAAGCCCATCTATTATGGTGTTAAGTTACCTACCAGTGTGATTTATTGTGACAATAGGAGTTTATCAATCTTACTAAGAATTATGTGTTGCACCTTAGGACCAAGGACATTAACTTTAGGCATATGTTTATTGATGATCATTGCACCAAGAAGGATATTGAATGTAAATATATTCCTACCGATCATCAAATAGCTAATACTCTCACTAAGACTCTCAAGAGCGATTCTTTCATTAAATTGAGAAGAGACCTTGGTATCATTAGTGAGAAGGAGCTAAATTGATTTTATTCAAGTCATATATTATATTCTTCATAATTCTTTATTATTGATTTTCCTTATTGATATTTTCTCTTAGTTTTCACCCTTCTAGCCTCATATTGATCGCGTAGCTAATAAACTTCGAAAGAAACGTGTACTCAACAACTGCCTTCCCGTGGACGACCTGTATACCACTACAACTACACCGTGCGCTTGCGACACACATTTGAGAGCTTTATTGAGACGAGACACGATAGCGACTACAATGCCAAAAGCTGAAAATGAACTCCAAGGGGTGTAGAAATGGGCTATGCACTCTCTATCTCATAATGGACGAGAACCTTCTGAACATACCCTTTCTGACACAACCTCAACTCACTCTTCTTCATATTCTGGGTAATATCCATACCTGGGATCTTCTTCACTGGGCCCAAGTCCTTCATGTTGAACTCTCTACCTAGCTCCAGCTTCAACTTCTTGACCTTATACATGTTTCAGGAAGCAATCAATATGTTGTCAACATATAGCAAAAGATAGATGCAGGAACCATCATCCAATGTGTGTACATAAACATACTGATCCTTCACGCTCCACTCGTATCCAATGCACAACATGAAATTGTCAAACCTCGTGTACCACTGCCTGAGGGATTGCTTTAATCCGTGTCATACTCCGCTTCCCAGGATACCCAAAAAATACGAATCCATCCCAGGTATTCCTGAAGAGGTGAGGGTGATAAACAAAGAAGAAGAAAGAGAGCGTACAAAAGAGAGATGCAGGCTACTGCGCATATGCTGGGAAAGTATAGATACTATTCTAAAACAATCCAAAGCCAAACACATGACACATGTACACATAAAAAGGAATCATCTCATATATATGAACAAAATTTATACAATAAAACTCAACCCCGCAGATATACAAACCAAATGTCACACCACCCACAGGGGTGAACACCAGTACAACACACTCCATATACTATATTCTACACTCCAGCTCCAAGACTACTATCTCATGGGAACTCCATTTAGATGCTACCTGTAGGGTAAAAGGGAAGGGTACGTCAAAGCATGTCCAACAGAAGTGCACAACTCTAATAGAGGAATATCTATGTTTGACATTGTGATGTATAATGAGAGAGTATGCAAGAAGTGAACTAGGTATACAAATTGATAGTAAACAACTTACGGTAAACAACAAAGGAAAGTACACGACAGTAAACAAAAGTAATGGAGTACTAAAGTAAGCAAAGTGAGCACATGAACAATATACATCGCCTTATGTCAAGGGGAAAGACAAGTGGCACCAGACATATGGCAGAGCACATACAACATAGAACCTGCACATCATATCACCTACTTAGACATACACCACCCAATGCACATATCACATCTGAAATGCAATGCAATGCACACATGCAATGCACATGCCTAAGGGATCCCATAATCTAAGCCGGCGTGCCTACAACATGCACATCTCCATCCGTGACAATTACGATGAAATCAAGAGGTGGCCCCCGGTGATTTCCCCCGACTCCTACCGTGGTACTTTGGTCCAAGTGTGTAGTGCCATCCGTGTCCTACATTTCACATTCCATATCTCATGTTTCTTATATAACAGTTCCCAATTCATATTCATATGGCACATGGCACACATCATATTTACATGTCTTCCATCCATTCACCCATTCACTGTACATCATGGTGCATTCATATCACTTTCCATTTGCACATTGCATATCATTCATCACATTTACATTCACGACAATATACCAACAAATGTAGTTAAAATTAGACACATGTTTCTAAATGGAAAATGTAGAGCATCCATATATGTTTCCAATTATGAAAAATCATAATTTTCAGATAATTGAGTTAATAGTTATAGCCTGCAAAATATACGGTACAGATTCTGTCCTGACACTGAGTTACTTAGCTGTAATGATCAGCCTGTTGCAGTCATCTAAAGTCCTAATCCCAATGAGGTATCAAAGATAATTCAGTTAGGTTTTCCAACTTGTCCAAGATAATAATGTTTGGTTGTCTATAGTGAAAGTTATACTTTATTTACCAACATGGTGCAGAATCAGCCAGAATGTGACACTACGACAAAATTTAGCAATTCAATCTAATTACAGGAATAATTAGGCTTTAATATCTAAATGAAAGTTGTATGTGACTTCAAGGGCTTTCCAAATTATCTTAAATCATCATTTTTAGAGATTTCTACTGAAAGTTATGCTCCAATGAAATTACATGACAGAGCAGAATCATAAACAGAACATCTTACATAAGACATATAAAGTTTTCATCTTGGTATGAGAAAACAACAACAACAACAATCACAACATCCATATACAAGCAACAACCACAACATCACAAGAAGGCATACCCAATCCCAAACATACTATTCCAAAGGAGGGCTAGAGTTATGAACTTCTACCGTATTGAAGCTCTCTTCTCCAAAGCTACTCCCTCCTAGAACTCCTTCTTCTCCAAGAGCTCCTTCTTCTTTCTAGCTCCAGATTGCACCAGGATGAAGGGGGTTATGATATGGCAATTGAGTCAAGAGGAGGAGGAGAGGGGTGGTCTTGGTGGTGGCCAGTCATGGAGGAGGGAGGAGGAGAGGAAGATGAAGAAAATTTTGGCTTTTTTTTCTTTTCTTTTCTTTTTTCTTCTCCTTTTTCCTTTTTCTGTTTCCTTTTAATCGTTCATCCATCCTAATCACCGTGTCAAAGACTAAGGAAGTGCCAAGTGGAGGTCAAATCGGCATGTTTAGATGAAAGTAGGCTAGTTAGGTGACACGTCAGGGGTTAGGTGGCATGCAAAGATAAATTAGCATTTCTAATTTTGGAAAATGAAAATACACCTAATAATACTAGTAGCCATACCAATATACATAGTATATCATTACAATGCACACACACCATTACTATACACACATATACATACACACATACTTCTAACTTACACACACTAGGGTATGTCAATTATACAACCATAATAGGTATCAAGGATGCACACATACACGTAGATATATAAACAACTATAGTACAAACACAATAGAATATACTATACAGCACAAACTGACCATTACAATCCGTACAGAGATTTCTTCAGTTTGCAGACAAAACACTCCTTGCCTTCTTACACGAAACCCTCCGATTGGTGCATGTAAATTTCTTCATCCAACTCTCCATATATAAATGTAGGCTTGAGATGGAGCTGATCCAACTCCATGTCCATAAATGTGACTAGTGCTAGTAAAACTCTAACAAAAGCATGTCTTACCACTAGAGAAAATATTTCATTGTAGTCCTCTCACTTCCGATGTGCAAATCCCTTAGCCAGTAGCCGGGCTTTAAACCATACATCACCACCATTTCGGTAGAGCTCTCCTTAACCTTGTATATCCATTAACCTTGTATATCCATCTACAATCAATGGCATGCTTGTCTTCTGGTAGATGAATCAAATCTCATGTGTCAATGTGGTGAAGCGACTCCATTTCTTCTTCCATGGCACCTTGCCAAGTGGCAACCTCACTCAAGCTCATGGCTCCACATAGGTCAACGGCTCCTTGTGCTCAAAACTTACTACATACAATGCCATGTCGTCAAAGGAGAATGTCGTGTAGTCCTAAGCACCTAATCGCTCGGGTGCCTTCTTGGTCCTCTTGGACCTTCGCACCTCATCGACCTAAAACTCATCATGTACATGAGCCTGCACAGGTGTCTACACTTGGTCCTCTACTTGGACCTCATCATGTCCCACAACTGGGGCCTCACCCATAGGCTCCTTGCCCGTCTCAGCCGAAGTGGGATTGGAAGCTCAACCGTCTCCGGTTCGGGCTCCATGGGTGTATATTCATCCACCGACTGAGTTTGCTTTGCACTAAACATCACAAACTCATTGAAAGTGACATGTCAGCTCAAGAACACCTTGCAAGCCACTGGATCACACAAGCGATACCCCTTCACACCATCACCATAACCAAGAAATATGCACTTCTTTACCCTAAGTTCCAACTGATCGCCCTTATCATAAGCATAGATCGAGCAACCAATAATGCAAAGGTATGAATAGGCACCGATCTTCCCACTCCATTTTTCCTCAGGAATTTTTAGTACTCAATTACCTTCAATGGAACACGGTTCACAATATATACGGTGGTCATGATAATTGTTGGATCCTGTGGATGGCAAACAACACTAGAAGGGTGGTTGAATAGTGTTGTGTAAATATAAACTTTTTCGTTCTAATTAGTTAGCACAATTCAAAACCTTCTATTGCCTAAGAAGCCAAGTAGAGCGATCTACGGTTGGCTCTTAATCAACTTAGGTAATCTTGAAATAAATCAGAGAGAAGTAACTTCTGGTCGTCGACTCCCTATGAACAGTAGTCGACTCCCAGAGAGATTTTATGCACAGCTCAGCTAAAAGAATGAGATAGATGCGATTACAAATAATACCAATATTATATCTTTATTCATAGCGGATAAAAGAGAGTTAATCTTTGCAATAGATATACAATAATCAGCAAATAATAATGTAAGTGTAAAGATAAACAAACACAAAAAGAATCAAACGCAAACACAAGAATTTTTATCCTGGTTCCCCTCAACCTTGGGTACATCCAGTCCCCGACCAATCCGGTACGAGATTTTCACTATTTGCCTTGGCAAATACAAGCACCTAACTCCACTCGTTAGGATTTTCCCACACACCTAGCCTTGACCAGGATTTCCGATTGCAACACTGCAACATCTAGAATTTTCTAGGATTTCCAACACCCTTACAACAAAGGGCAGAACACAAAATGAAAATCAATATCCAACTCACCACGATATTTGGTGGAGTTTGGATTTACACCCAGATTCTATAGCCAAGAGTAATAGATAACAAAGTGTATTCGTGTCTAAATAGAATATGATAACACAAAGATATGAATTAAGTCTTTGTGATCTAAATCAATGTTTTTAAAAATCCTTTCAAATAGAATCAAAAATTAGAGAACAAGGATTTTGAAAAACGATAGCCAAATAAAATGTTGATCTCAAAAAAATAATAATAACTTTAAAGAAAATAGATCGGAAATATAAACTCAGATTTGGCTGAAAAGTAATGAGAGCTGAAAATTAAAGATCATTTAGAATTTTGCACAAAAGAGAATTTAGAATTCAAGTATATTGTTGTCTTTGATCTCAAAAATGATCCTCTATTTATAGGTGAAATGAGAGGATTTGAATTTCAAACAGATTTGACTTTTGCCCCGAAAATCAAGAAAGTAATGAATTGGAGAGACAATTAAACAAGTCAAATTGTTGAAATTCGACAGCTAGTAGTCGACTCCCTAGAAGTGGTAGTCGACTCCCAGAGTGTTTCAGAAGAAGAGAAGTTTCCAGCTGGTAGTCGACTCCCACTCTTTGGTAGTCGACTCCTAGAGAAGTTTCTTCTGAAACTTAGCTAGCAAGAGATGTAGTTAACTCCTGGGTGTAATGGAGATTAACTAATAAGATGAGAAGTAACTAGCAAAAGCTCTCAAGAGTTTTGAAAATGATTTTAAAAACATTCAAAACATTTAACTTCAAAATCATTTGTGTGTGTTATTAATTACTTTTGGCTTTAACAGAATCCTAAAAAAGACGCAACTCACACACTATAGACTTAGGACAGGTTTTCCCGAAGCTGATCAGATGATGATGTGAATGCGAGCTTCTCTTGAGCTTCTTTTTCATTTGAGCGTGAGCTTCATCATCGAGCTAGCAACGTTGTTCTCGTTTTTGCTAAGTGAGCGTAGATTGTGCTTCTTCGAAATATGTATAAAGCTTTTCATTCACCGCATAATCTGCACACTTAATTGTAGAGTAGTTAGTACACTAACCTCATTTGGTATGCTCATCATCAAAACCACTTGGGGGTGGAATTCAATTTCCATCAATCCCCCCCAAAAAAATCCTTTTCTAATCCAGACGAGTGCATCAAACAACTCTCTCTCTCCAACAATGTCATGTTCATTCTCTCTGCCACCCCGTTCGACTGTGAATCACCCAGAGTAGTAAAGTGTCGTCTAATCCCTTGGGATCTGCATTAGCCAATGACTCCCCCAAGGTAAACTCAGCTCTGTTGTCGGATCTCAGGACTCTAATGGTCCTTCCAGTTTGCTTCTCCACCATGGCTTCCATTGCTTGAATTTCTCGAAGTTTTGGTGCTTACTTTTCATTAAGTACAACCAACACTTCCGAGAAAAGTCATCGATGAAGATGACAAAGTATCTAGGACCACCACTTGACATCGTAGAACATGGTCCCCACACATCTGAATGTAGATAACGTAGAGGACCCTTGCTAGAATGCACTACGGTGCTAAATTGCAACTCTATCTTTTTGCCCAAAACACAGCTTTCAAAAAATTCCACACACTCTTCAGTAGCCCCAATCAATTTTCTCTTTCGGAGATCATTAAGGGTCTTGTCACATTGATGACCCAAATGATAATGCCAAAGCCTTGCAGAATTGCTGTCACTGAAACTAGAAGAGGTGGCATCAACGTCACCTTTCTGCTGTGTTATCTTGTAGGGCATACAAATATCCACTTTCTTACCCTTCATCACCACCATGGCTCCTTTGGATACCCTCAGCTGACCATTCTTGACTACTTACGTGCATCCCACGTTGTCCACCATGCCAATGGAAATTAGACTCTTCCTAAGATCGGACACGTGCCTAACATCACTAAGTGTATGCACGATCTTGTCGTGCATGCAGATTCAGACTGTTCCAATCCCCACGGTCTTGCACGCGACGTTGTTCCCCATTAGAATAGAGCATCCATCTTCTTGGAAACTATATGTCAAGAACCAACTTCTATGTGGAGTCATATGGAAAGAATATCCAATATCCATCAACCATGCAACGCTTGCCTCACCGGACACTCCCGCTACAAACACTTGAGATTTACCCTTATCATGTTTACCTCTGTCATCATGTATCTCCATATCCTCAAATCCCAATGAAGTTGAACCATATGCACTCTTGCCTTTCTTCATTGCCTTGGCATTGGGGCATTGGTCCTTCTAATGACCTTTTTTCTTGCATATGAAGCAAGAGGTGTCCCTTTGATCTTTGGACTCTATGGACGTAGAGCGGCCCTTCTTCTTGAAGTGACCTTGGCCCCCTTTCTTGTCCAATCTCCCCCTCATATACAAGGCCATGTTGTGGTTACTCCCAAGGTCCCTATCATGGACCCTCACATAGAATCTCTGTGTGGAGATCTGCATCACCTCTTCAACGGTGAGCGTCGTTTGTTCATAAATCATGGAACAAACAAAATTGAAGAAATCCTCAGTCAACGAGCATAGATGGATAACCACTTGTTGTTCATCATCTAGCTTGATTGTCATTTACTATAGATCCATCATTATTCTGTTCCACTCATCTATGTGATCTTTCACTGACGAACCATGCTTCATTCCAAAGTATAGGGCTGTTGCAACAAATAAAGGCGGCTAGTAAACGACTTCTTCATATACAATGTTTCTAGCTTCTTCCAAATGTCCTTAGCTGAGAACTCATCGTTTACCTCCCTAAGGACAATATCAATGAGCGGCAATTGAATGGTACTAAACGTCTTCCTTTCCATCTCAACTTTCTGAGCAGCAGTAATTGAAGCATTAATTTTGTCTTCCTCGAAGACAATTCAATAACACTCCATCTACCTCACATAGGATTTAATCCTGACTTGCCATAACTGAAAAGCATTACGGCCGGTAAACCTTTCTATGTTGCAAAATGCCAAACTCACCATCTTTGCCACTCAAAACCTCCACAAGCAACCAAAGAGCGTTGATACCACTTGTTGCGAAAAGATCCACAAGATTGCAAACCCCACAACTAGCCAGGGAGTAAGACTCATAAAAACGATCAACACAACAACCAAACAACATTTGCCTTAACTGGACCAGAGCAAACAAAGTATGCATACAATCAATAAATGCAAGAAATTAAATGAGGTCGAAAACTCGACCTACTCCAGCATTCTGAGACAAGTCCACTATTCTAATCAAGAGTTACAAGCTTTACACCACTTCTTCTTCAACCCTCGAGTGAGTAATAACTTGGATGAATACACCAAGCCCCCACTTTCAATCTCACATAGAAAAGTAAAAGAGATGACAAAAGAAGACCCAAAAACCAAGAAATTCCAAAAGCACTAGCTTTCTCTTCTTTGGTTCTTCTCTCTTATAATCTCTCATAAAAGCTTTCTTGAATGCTCAACAACTCTGACACACTCAACTGTGCCCTAACATCTCTCAAGTAGCCCCCCTTTATAGCCCCCAAAAATGCTAACAATCGTGGCCATTGGATTGAGAAATAGCTCAATCCAATGGTTGGAAATCGGGCCCAGAAAATAACTCAGCCGGGCTTCCAGACGTCTGGAAGATGTGCTCCAGACTCCGGTACCTACCAGGCGTCTAGAAGATGTACTTCAGATGCCAAGTCCCCAACCAGACGCCTGGGCCAGTCGGCATCCAAACTTTCGAGAGTTGCAAGTAATTACCTCAATTGCTTCAGGCGTCTGATGGTGCTTAGCCAAGCAACTGATTGTCTAATGTCTGTGCATCAGATACTTCAGACGCATGTGCCGGCTCATCCAGACATCTAGAACCATTACTTCCTACGTCTAACAATAGGCCCCCGGCCAGAGTTCTGGAAATGCGTAGGCTATCAGATGTCACCAGGCCCCCGGCCAGAGTTCTGAAAATACTTAGGCTATCAGACGTCACCAGACGTCTGATCCTGAACAGACATTCCGTATTGCAGATTATGGATTGTACAACACAAATTACAATGGATTTTACAACACAAATTACAATGGTTACTATGTACTGTGTTTTTCTTCTTTATCTCTATTGGCCAAGCTTTCCACTTGTTACTCTGTACTTGCGTTGGCAGCCCCTGTGATCAGAACTCCAATGTCCGCAACAAGACACGTGATTGCATATATTATATTCTTGAATTCATCTGTAAACGAAAAAGACAGTCCATTTAAGTTTTTTTTTCTGTAGGTTATTCTTTTGTATGCAGCAGAACTCGAGAGATAGAACCAACTTAGGCATTTCGAATACACCATTCCACTGCAATTCATCTATCATTGTGATGTAGACAACGAGATTTTATTGAGATAACAAATTGTTTGTATCCAAATTCAACCGTAGCATCACAAATCATACTGATGCAATGCGGTAGAAAAATTTATAGCAGTAAGATATTTGCACTCCTGGGCCTAATGCAAATCTCAAAGTCATGTTACCTTCTGTCATCCCTTCATCTTGTATGGGTGCAATACATTCTTTCCTTTTACTTTACAAGCACATTGAACATTCTGATTGTGCAAATATGAATGTAACTATCTTGGTGTTCTCTCTTCCTTTACAACAAATCACAAGAAATGAATGACTCCTCAAACACAGCCATTTTGTGAAATTTAGCTTCGACGGGTCTCATCATCTCCAAACCAGACGGAACATGGATGACGCAGTTTTGCTTGAGATGATTCCCACACGACAGGGCTAAATCGAAAATGACAGCATTGCCTGTAACCGAAATTGAACCGAGTTAGAAGATGATAATTGACTGCAATCACATCTAGGAATAGCAGCGAGCAATCACATCCATGCTAGTTTTAGCAGTTAGTCTCTTTTGAACTTCATCCATTAGCACACTCCCAAGATATATATGAAGCATAGAAATGAAAACAATTCTAGCTACACAAAAGTCATAAAAAGAGATCGATATCGATTCCCAAGCAATTGGCTCGTGAAAGTTTTATGCCAAGCTCTCTCTTGCTTTTCGCTCCAAGCCTGACATGCTTCAGGTTGCAGCTGTTCGTAAAATGTAGTAAACAGGATTTCCATCCACTGTTCGACATGTTATTGCAGATTCAAACATCAGTGCAATTCTAATTTGGCAAAGAGAACAAACATGCACATTGATTGATCTCGCTAACTCAATCTATGTTATTCTTGTACCCACATTTGTAGGCTATCTTATTCGCCCTCTCAGTCGAAGGTGAGGCTCAAGTTTTCAGCCTTTTATCGCCTATATATGCATGATTTATAGGGAGCTACTAACAATTACACCCTGAATATGCTGCAGGATATGCCAGGACCATTTTCAGGAGCTTCCTCCCTTTTCTCTCTCACCTACTCATTTTCCCATTCTGTTTTCCACTATGAACATACTATGGTCCTCATTCTCTCATGCACATTCCCCACAAAAAGTAATCCAACCGATTTTCAAGCAGTATATTGATGCATATCGTTTCTCTCCATACTGTAAAAAGTATGTTGGGAAGATCCACACTAAAGATAATATTTCCTCTTGTCTTCTTCACTGGGATATCATTGAGGGAGGGAGAGATGGAAGGAGAGGATGCTTAGTTTTGTGTATTCATCAATTTTTTGGGTTACTATCATGTTCAAACTTCAAAGGAATAAAGTTTGAAATATTACTAACAAACCTGAAGAAATTCCAAATACAACAAAAGGTGTCAAGGATCATGGTTAGGATTAGCCTGCTTTCGGTTGCATGAGTACCAAGACGCATTAGAGCATGAGAAATGATAGATACTAAGGGAAAGCATGTTCTTTTATTTCTCCTTTCCTCATCCACGTTTCTTTTAGGAACAAAGGTATGCAAATTCTTTATTCATTTTTATCTGATTCATTAAACTAAACATATGTCCAATGTTGGGATTTTGGATCCTCTCCATTACACTTCTGTAGTAAACGATTCACTACGCCGATCATAATCGTTCACAAATAAGTGTATGTTCATGACTCGCCTAAACATATCTAACACCTTCATTCACATGCAATGCACACATTCCTCCTTAATGTTCCGAGAAATTATAACCGTCCAAAATTTTATTAAAGATTAAGTTCGATACAGTGGACGTCTACTACAAAAAGTGCAATAGAGAGGATTTGAATCCAATACTGTCTAATTTGTGTACTTAAGCATCCTATGGCAATTACGGTTCAATCTTACAATACTCAGATGTAACTTAAATGGAATGGTGATATAGAAATGAAAGGATACAAAACTCGATTGCAATGTGAAATGACTTTAAGTTGATTGCATAACTACAGTCAAATAGTATAAAATTGATTAGAGCTGCATGCCCCAGATGATACAGGAAAAGCAATGTCTTTCCTCGCGTTGTTTTCAAAATAATTTCTCGATGTAATCTCCTTGAATCCAAAAATCACCTAGCTTGGTCAAAATGTCCACCAATTTGCCATAAATGCCACCTCTAGCAAGCATTGGAAGCAAATTACCAAAGGACTTTGTATCAATTATAGGCAGTGTATATATTTTTAATTGATGAATAGTCATCGATGTTTTAACAACTATCTTGAAGATGTATACAATTTTTTCTCATGCATTCTCTCATATGAATGTTGTGAAATTGCTTAGTCGTGTCACTTTACTGTCATATTAACATGATATTCTTGCCTCTAGAAAGTAATGCACGGCATTGTGGTCAGAAATACTACCATAAACTAGCCTATTTCATAGCCAAGTATATTTTGATTCTCTTACCTGCCGCCAAGGGTTTCTAGTGCCAGTAAATTGGTTAAGAGTTGCAATGGGAGAAAGTATGTAACATGTCTTAACGTTAGTGGTCGTCCAGGTAACGAATACCACACATACATTTGTCCCATGATATGAACTCTTAGCTCTTGGAAGACTCGTATGGCATGAGATTTGTCCCTGTTACGACCTAAAGATCGTGATACTTCGACCTTCCATCTCAGCCCGTCGGACGCGCAGCCAGCTCGCCCCTCATTCGTAAAGTCCACCTTGACTAGCGACAGTGCGTTTCTCGTCCCCAACCTCGCAGGACGATCACGTGTTCCCCCTAGCCCGCTCGTCGCATATCGACCCCGAAGTCCTCCTCGACCAACGGGAAGGGCGCACTTCGTCTCAAACCCTGCCGGTTGCGCGCCCGCTTCCCTCCGAGCTCGTCGGGCGTAGCTCGCCAGGCGTACAACCGGATCACCCGTCATCCACCGAGAGCGATCAAGTGACTCACGTACGGCCTTGCCCCTCGAACGCACCTCGACAACCATTTGGCTCATCGGACACGACAAACAACCTAGTACAAGGACACTACTGACGCTTCCGCCACTCGACTGTCTGACAAAGTACTTACTGGCCGCTGAGCCCCCTGAACATTGGTGCTTTCGGCTCTGACACCCTGACAAAAACACTCCTGGCCGTTGCGCCGTCTGACAAAAGTATGGCTGACACGCCCAGTCCTGACATCCTCGTCCGAAGCTTCCGCTGACAGATGGTCCAGCTCAGCACGCCAGGTCAGCACGCCAGGTCAGCCTCATATAACTGCCTCCCATCAGGTATAAATACCCATTTACCTCCATCGAGGAAAGGGGTTGGCAAATTAACTCTGAATCTCATTATTCACACACAAGGGCAAAAGTCTTCCATATCTTTATGCTTCCACGAAAGCTCGTCACGTAAGGTCGACTCCCTCTCAGTCCGACATGCATGCCTAGCCCCCGCTTTTAAGACCTAATACTAACTTAGGCATCGGAGAGGCTAAGGGTTGGACCTCAACCCGGCCTTTCTGACGAGCTGCTACTTGTGCAAGCGAGCTCGTCTTCACGGATTGCGTTCAGCTCCCACCTCCGGCAGTGCGGTGGGTGGACAGAGTCCTCGCGGAGTTGATCCAGTGGTCGGCCTTCGCAGTGCGTCCAACCTCGTTACAACCCTCATTACCAGTCAAATAACCTACCCTAATCACATCCAAATCCTAACCACCGCGCCCTTGGTTCCTCCAACAAACAAATTCATTGTACGCGAGTTCCACCCCGCAACAGTCCCATATCAATTTCCAGGCCCCTCTCATCATCATAGTTTCCTTTCCACAACATGGAATTTGTTCCAATCCATTAGCTTAAACTTGTTTTCATGAGGTTCCTGCAATTCAAGATATCTTCTTGGCTCAGCTAGTATGTCCATGAGATTTTATAAACATTGTCATGTATTTATAAACTAGTCAAAACCCGTGCGGACACGGGTTCATTTAAGATTTTCCCCTGCAAAATCTTTGTTCCCCAAAAAATTATTTTCACAACCAAAATTTAAAAGAACAACAAATTAACGTAAAAATATTTAGCGGCACGGACGCTTTTGGAGTGGGCGCCTTCGACACGGAACAACAAATTCGGCGCAGACGCCTTCGATGCAAAACAACAAATTCGGCGCGGACGCCTTTGACGTGGAACAACAAATTAGCATAAAAGCATGCGCCTTCGACACAGGCACGGGCGCCTTCGACAAGGGCGCCTTCGGCGTGGGAAATTATTCTCATCTTGTTGCCCAGTGTGTCGAACAGACGGTGGGCTCCGCGTTGAGGAAGAGAGCGTTCGATCTGCAGTATTAAGTGCAAGTTAAAGTTTTTCTCCAAATGCATTAATTGTACTCTGTTAATCCCCAGAAACTTTCATTCCCCAAAAATTTTCATTTCCTCCATAAACTTTCATGTCCCAAGAAATGTTTTTCCCTCCAAAACTTTTTACAAAATCTCATCTCAACCATTTATTCCTCAAGATTAAATCTCAGCCGTTCTTCTATCAACCTGTTTGTCCTACTCAGCTTATCCTAATCAGCCCCAAGATTCAAAAACAGTTGTCAAATGTAATATAGATTTTCAACATAGTACTTAAAAAATTTATGAGATGGTGTGGCACAAGTCCCTAAACTCATTCAATTGTATTATCATAACTCATTGTCCAAACATGCTCTCAAAAATCCTTTCCTTCTACATATGCTCAGTGCACAGATTCATTATCAAACAGATAGGCAGCATAAGTATAACACCGTTGCATATAAGCTCTAAATTTCATACAGAAGTTGCCATAGTTTTTGGCAACTCTTGGTTTCTTTCTGACAATCTCTATTGTGCACAAATCAGTATCTACATGTTTTATCGTATTGTTTTATGTAAAGTGCAAACATATCTAGCACGGATGCTTCTAGCCGCACCGAACATGCTAACACCT
This sequence comes from Scilla litardierei, assembly GCA_030789695.1. Lineage (NCBI taxonomy): Eukaryota > Viridiplantae > Streptophyta > Magnoliopsida > Asparagales > Asparagaceae > Scilla > Scilla litardierei. Next base: position 34,230,859 of record CM061142.1, read on the forward strand.
ATACCGAACACCAACACTTTTCAATATTTGTCGGTCACGTATCGAAAACAATTACTTATATACTTACATTTTGTTTGTTGTGTGCATAAATTATATAATGTGATATATTATATTATAACAGCTGTGAACATATACTCTACCTTTGAAAAATTAACCGTGTCCTTTATAGGAGTCCATACTTGTACCGTTACACATACTCGTGTACATGCGTCCTAGGTGCAGATTCACCCAAATCAGTATATTTCATGTACATTGTAGAGGCACTTGACTCTAATAATTTGCTAGATACGTTTTCCCTTCCCAGGTTTTCAACGTTTTCATCATTTGTTGGGCTTTACATGCTAGTGGTTAAAATGTCACTTGCGCATGATACACAAACGCATAAAATAAGACATCAATGATAACCCTCAATTTTTGAATTTGTGGTCCCTAACTAGTCTCGTTTGTTATGCTTTACCCGAGAATTGAACCATTTCCTTGTCTGAACTACCAATTTTCTATTTCCAAGTAGGGAAAGTTTGCATATCATATTGAACATACCACAATGGATGTACACTGAAGAATGGTTCATAATGTGATTTGACATTAGCAAACTTGATGGACTGCATGCAGCAGTTGAAGGCCATACTAGCTGCAATTATTTCCTTGGATATGTTGTTTTGAGTTTTTATCGCTACATGCTTCAACAATATTTCTTTGTTTTTCCTTGAACATGTCAGTTTGTTCCAGTATTCACAATATCATTTGACATTTATCTTATTCCATGACGATAGCTTTCACCAGTTGGTTTAAACTTTAAGCCCTAGGTTACTCAATGAAAGTAGATCCAAATCCAATTTTAGTTGGACAAACTGAGTTTAGAGTGTAAAGCAAAGAACAAGGATAAACAGATAAGTGAATCATGTTATAGTTGTTCCTCATCACCATACCCAAGATATGAGTCAAATAGATTATAGTTTACCAAAAATCCCATGATGCTACCTAACAAAGTTATCTTTTCCTATGATCAAATTTGGCACTGAATTGGATCATTAATCTGGTATTTTTCCAATAGGCAGATATAAATATAGTTTTTATTAGCTGACTATAGCAAGACCTTCTGAGAGTTACTTTTATCCTAACTATTGTGCAATGAACAAACGACAATTGCGGAATAAACAACAATCAACAAGAATTAAAACACACGCAAACAAAACATGTAATGGGTTCGGATCCACCCAAGTCTCCCCGACTTGTTCCCGGTGATCCTACGTCCCAACCACCCGGATCCCCTCCGGATACTTGAGTTAGAAACCCTAACTCAAGATTTTTCACTAACCCACTTGCGGAAACCCCACAAGTGCAATCGACCTACAATCGATGTCCGTGAATCCCACAACCCGGGATCACGCAAACTCTCACAACCGAGAGTATACAACAATTCAATGAAATGAAATGAAATAAACACTTACCTACAAAATCCTATGCCTTGAGTAAATCTTACCAAATTAGAGCAATAAGGGATTTTGAGGAAGATGATGCCACCAAACCCTAGCTTCAAGAAGATGACCAGCAATGGAAGCCTAGGATGGAGTATGGTGACTTGAATCAAGCTCTTGGCTTGATAAGCTCACAATGGAGAGAATCTCTCTTGAGGAAGTTGGCTCAAAGAGTGAAGGGAGAGATTCTTGTGAGTGAGAAAGTGCTTTGAAATAGCTTAGGAGAGCTCTTCTCTTAGATCTGAAATTGCTTGGAAAATGAACCTCTAACCTTGCCTCAAACGTATCAAGTTTGTATTTATAGAGGCAAGGAAAATCGTGTTGGAAAAGCTCTCAACGGCTCTATTCTGAACCAGACTAGTCGGTCAAAGAAGGATCACTGACCGACTAGTTCATCAACTAGTCGGTCGGTGATACAACGTAGACCGACTAACGGTTGAACAGCCAAAAGGTGAAGTTCCAGGCAATATGAACTAGTCGGTCTAAGAAGACTTGCCAACCGACTAGTTTCACAACTAGTCAGTTGGTGAGTGTTCTTTGACCGACTAAGAGTCGAAATGGAATACCTGGAAACAAGTTGAACTAATCGGTCTAAGAACAAGTGCTGACCGACTAGTTTCTCAACTAGTCGGTCGACAAACGTTCTTTGACCGACTAACTCGAAACAGTAGCTCAGGCTCAAAAATGGAAGTTCAACTAGTCGGTCCAAGAAGGATTCCTAACCGACTAGTTTCACAACTAGTCGGTCGGTGAACCTTATTTGACCGACTAATTGTAAACAGTAACTGAGCTGAAATTGAAGGAGACAAACTAGTCGGTTTAAGAAGGATTCCTAACCGACTAGATCGTCATCTAGTCTGTCGGTGAACCTTCTTTGACCGACTAATTGATCAACAGGAATGAGCTGAAAAGAGCAAGGCATTCTAGTCGGTTCATGTAGAGTTGCCGACCGACTAGATCGTCATCTAGTCGGTTGGCTCTTCTACTTGAACCAACTAACATGCACTAGAAGTCGCGAATCGAAGCGCGAAGCTTCGGGAAAGATCGTATGGACTTATACTAAGATCCTAGCTCTAAGATATGAGCAAAATGAAGATTAAATTGTAAGTCATACTCAAGGCTTAACATTCTATTCTATGAAGCTAGAAGACTATAAAATAAACCTTACGAGCCGTCTTCAAAGCTTCAATCTTCATTCTTGACTTCACTAAAACTCCTTGAGCTTCAACGAAGCTTCAGGCACACGATCATGCGTATTGAGAAGTCTTGAGACGTCGCTTTTGATGTTCATATAGATTTGGCGACGATCTCCATAACTGCGCTCACAAAGTGTTAGTTCACGATATATTTATATTCGCTCATCATCCAAAACCAAATCCGGAGAATCAATATTCAACAACTTTTTGTTTGTTGTGTGCATAAATTATATAATGTGATATATTATATTATAACAGTTGTGAACATATACTCTACCTTTGAAAAATTAACCGTGTCCTTTATAGGAGTCCATACTTGTACCGTTACACATACTCGTGTACATGCGTCCTAGGTGCAGATTCACCCAAATCAGTATATTTCATGTACATTGTAGAGGCACTTGACTCTAATAATCTGCTAGATACGTTTTCCCTTCCCAGGTTTTCAACGTTTTCATCATTTGTTGGGCTTTACATGCTAGTGGTTAAAATGTCACTTGCGCATGATACACAAACGCATAAAATAAGACATCAATGATAACCCTCAATTTTTTGAATTTGTGGTCCCTAACTAGTCTCGTTTGTTATGCTTTACCCGAGAATTGAACCATTTCCTTGTCTGAACTACCAATTTTCTATTTGCAAGTCGGGAAAGTTTGCATATCATATTGAACATACCACAATGGATGTACACTGAAGAATGGTTCATAATGTGATTTGACATTAGCAAACTTGATGGACTGCATGCAGCAGTTGAAGGCCATACTAGCTGCAATTATTTCCTTGGATATGTTGTTTTGAGTTTTTATCGCTACATGCTTCAACAATATTTCTTTGTTTTTCCTTGAACATGTCAGTTTGTTCCAGTATTCACAATATCATTTGACATTTATCTTATTCCATGACGATAGCTTTCACCAGTTGGTTTAAACTTTAAGCCCTAGGTTACTCAATGAAAGTAGATCCAAATCCAATTTTAGTTGGACAAACTGAGTTTAGAGTGTAAAGCAAAGAACAAGGATAAACAGATAAGTGAATCATGTTATAGTTGTTCCTCATCACCATACCCAAGATATGAGTCAAATAGATTATAGTTTACCAAAAATCCCATGATGCTACCTAACAAAGTTATCTTTTCCTATGATCAAATTTGGCACTGAATTGGATCATTAATCTGGTATTTTTCCAATAGGCAGATATAAATATAGTTTTTATTAGCTGACTATAGCAAGACCTTCTGAGAGTTACTTTTATCCATAATATACAGGTAGGTTGGTTGAACTCTAAATAACCAGACCTTAATATCGCCTCAATTTGACATAAATTTCAGCAAATTTGCAATGTTTCACTTGCTCAAGAAAGAAGTTTATCATGATTCATGTATTAAATTTGACACATAAACAACATAGTAGAATTCCACAATGTATCAGGTCGATGAGACATACCTCTGTAAGTGAGACAAATAAAGCTTCATCTTGTGGAATGGACTTGTTAGATTTTGAGGTTCTGATTTTTGATTGAACTGGATTGAGCTGCTCATGTATCTTTTTCAGTAACTTAATCTGTTCCTTGCTCTTCTTTAGGTCCTCCTCCTTCAAAATCCTCACATCATCTGCAAGCTGTTGTACCTGACATTTTAACTGTTCAATATCACTTTGAAATGAAACAGCTTGATCTCTGGGTTCAATAAAATGTTGTCGATAATTCACAGAAGTCCATTTCCTTGGTCTTGATAATTTGAGTGCTTTATTTGAATAGTTATCATCTCCTAAAGAGTACTGTGAAGAATCTTCTGGCATTGGTTCGGAGATGCCACTCATCCGTTCAGCTTCAAGATGAGATTCTTGCAGCACTTTCTTAGATGGTTTAGGAAGAAGAGGTCCACTACTGCATTTTGGGATTTCACTCCTGTGCTGAGTGCTGACATATTGAATTGGTTTTCCTATTCCAGCATCAAAACATGAATTACTAGGCACATCAGTGCATTCTGATGAATGGGAAGAACAGGATGTGGATTCATCTTCACAACTCCGTGGACCATTTGTCAGGTTAGCCTGGAATTGATTATTTGCTGATATGGTACTAGAGCCATCCTTATGTTCAACACTTCTAGTCTGCAACAACCCCATGCTTGTGTTTACCTCTTGAACTTGCATCGCATCAGAACTAGGTTCTTCAACAGCACATTTTTCAAAGACACACTGCCTCTGATTCTCCTTGAGCTGGTTATGATTGTCACCAATTCCACTCCATATTGTGCGGAGTGCAGGAAGTAAAGAACTATCTCCTTCGTTAATAGCTATCTCAGAACACAATCTACTGAATCGGATTGAAGGCAATGAGGCCTGCCTTCTGACCTGAATGCAAGAGCTTGTTGTCCCCATAAAAGTGCTATTGCTGAACCATAGGTCATGTAGTGTCATAATGTCGGCACTATTAACACCACGGTTTAGCAATATTTGCTTATAAACCTGTGCCTCGTGCTTGAGGGATGCTATCTCAGTGTCTTTCTGACGAATGGCTTGTTCAAGTATTGCCAGGGAATGGTCAGCATGGAGCAGCTTTGCTTCGGCCAGTTGCTTGTACTGGCATGCTTCCATCTTCTCTTCAGCCTTCTCTTTCTGCAAACGTAATATCATTGTCAGAGCTTCATCTGCTCCGGATGCTGAAGCTTCTCTTTCCTCCTCTAGCTCAGTTGAAAGCCTTTTCATAACCAGAAGTTGCTTGCGAAGTGCTTCTTTCAAAGCGGCGATCTCATCTTCTGCCATAGCCGGTGGAGAAAGAAAACAGTTGTAGGATCTGTACAAAAAACGTAAATGATTGCTTTCCATTACACAATATAAAGTTAAAACATTTACAAACTTTGACGGCTATTAATGTTTCAATGTACTATCTGGTATTCCCAGGGAACATACAATATGACATAAAAGAGGAAAACATCATACATATTATTAAAGATAAGATTAATGAATAACAGTATCCTCAAGAGTGAATCAAATGTCATTGTAAATTTCACAATGAAGATACAGGACAATGAAGTTTGACTAGATGTTATTCACATGAATTACAGAAACAAACTTCCAGTGGATGCATAAGCCTTAAAATGCAGTTTTCTAGACTCTGACTAGAAGCTGTACTAGAATAAAGTTATTGGAAGACTAACAACATATACGTTAAAATTTTCTCCAAATATGATCAAATTATATCCATCACATCAACATTTGAACAGGAAAACCATAAGGTCATCCACTCCACTTCATGATTGAAATGATATGGAGGAAGACTCAAGAAAATGTATATCAGACTGATTTTTCGATCAATTTGGAAATTTCTATCTGATAAAAGTTCTCAACAAATTAGTTTTCCTCAAAAGAGTGTCTATGATTGGCCACAAACTACAATCCATGGAGGAATTGAAGACCTGAAACCTGTTAGATGCGCATGCACAGAGTGACCCCACACCACTCACCCCCACCCAATGAGCACAAGATCAAGCGCACTCAAAGAATAAGAGATTTGGAGAGAAGCGGTTTCTATCACCAAGAAACTTACATCTCACCCCTTCGCTACACAACCGTAGCCAAACTCTTTGGCCACAAAACACTGCAATTGAGACACTCTCCTCTCCCTATATGCGGCTTACAACAAAGTAGACTAGACATATAAAGACTCTTGACATACACAATTACCCAGATGCAAATGTACATGCATTGGTACATGCCTAATCAAATACAATGCAAATACATAATGGAATACATGTTCCGAATAACAGTACCACATGGTAAAATTGAAAAAAAGGTGATGCCCATAATTTAAGGATAGTGCATCTACCCATTAACTTAAGCTTTTGGTTTAGATATGATTTCAATTGTTAAGTATGACTTCAACAATATCATTAGTAGTGGATCACCTCTCAATCTTGTTTTATTGTATAATATGGTATCAGACTTAATCCCGACCCCTCACATGTTTCATCATGTCCGTCTGTATTGACTTGATGGACATCTGTCATGTATCTCTATTCATCGTGATGGTCTAATCCGGATCCGCATCAAAATGAATCATGACCATATATCAATTCTTTAAAAATTAATATAATAATAATAATAATAATAATAATAAAAGTCTAATATCCAAACTCAAGGCTGATGGTGTATTGAGAATAATAGTACCACAATGAAAAAAATTGAAAAAAAAAGTTGATGTCCATAAATTAAGGATTAGGCCTCTTCCCATTGGCATAACTTGTGTATTATATATGGTTTCAATTGCTAATTGTAGCTTCAACAATATCATTAGTAGTGGGCCCCCTTTAAATCTTGTTTACTGTTCTCACAATACAAATACAATAACTACGTATATATACGGGCACAATACAGAACACATTCCTACCAATCAAGGTCATAAGTTTGTAGGTCGCTACGCCTACTGCCAGATTATCAGGGAATGCAGCGAAGCTTGCTCTTGTATTAGCTTCACTTGCGAGGTAAAATTGAAAAATGCTACTTCCAATATTGAAGTCAAAATAGTTTGGCATACAATAAGTTAAACCACTGTCAATTACATGAATATGTATGTTACGAGGAAGTAAAATTTCACATTTTTAAGAAAGAAGATATACCTATTGGCAATGTAATATGCTTGATTCGAATGGCACATTCAAACTATAGCCATGAACATAAATATTGAGCTTGTCAATCCAAGCAGAAAATCTACATGAAAACCATAAAAGCACACAAGGAAACATCTGAAAGATACAAAACCCGTTAATTCACAGTTTTCAGCTTGCTAGCATTATAAGCAGAAATTACATCGCATTCATCAGTTGAACGAAAATGTTACCGAATTCAGACCATCAAAAAAACCTGAACGTAAAGATTAATAATGTTCAAATTTTCCCTATCAAAGAATTAAAAATTGATGACCCAGTAATCCAAACTAGGGCAGATTAATCCCAATTGCCCAAATAACAAAATATCATCAATTCTTCTGCCCAGATCATAGAAACTGCTCATTTGATAAACAAATAGAATTTTGGGAGGAGATAACGCATACCCAATTGGAGATTCGCCCAAACAATGGATGATTCGATGCTCCTCCCCTCCTCTTTCTTCAATCGTTCAATTCTTTTATAAGTTGCGATGATCACATAAAAGAGATGAATTTTATAGAGCTTGCAATTGTTCTCTTATACGATATGATATAATGCGAGCCCTGATGAAATGAAATGATGAGGAGCGCGGTGAAGGAATCCAATGCGATGCTCTCCTCCCTCGCTCTGCGATCCTTGCTGTACTCTCGTTCATGGACTCAACATCTTTCCCTGTAATTTTTATTTTCCTCGCTGTTTGCTATTCATGGAACCGGGCAATAGATTCCGTTACCTTTTTGATACATACACTCCCCTTTTCATCTACGTGAGACGTAAATGGATTCGGATCATACAAATCAAATCTGTACCCGTAAATATTTTTTTGTTACATCGGATCATTTGCCCGTCCACTTAGTGCATATGGAAAAAAGAAACCCCACGAACACGGCACAGAGCATGCGTGTAACCGAGAATTAGTGAGAACTGTGTGTGTATTGGCAGTCGGGGGAAAGAGGGGCACGCATGCAAATAAGCGCAAAGAACCAAGGAGAAACATGCAATTAAGTGGAAAGTTTGGGTTTTTTTTTTCAATTAAGTGGAAAGTAGGGGGAGAGAATTTATTTTTATTTTTTATTTGTGAGTGGATGAGCTTTCCCCACGATGAAGGTGACATTGTCACATATGACAACGATGTAGGGAAACTCCCCCAAATGTAAGACAGATGTTTTTATAATGTGGCTAGAGATATCAACATTTTCTGTGTGATATGATACATATGCTAATTCAAGTGATGAAATTTTGTTGTAAATAGATAATGATGTGTGTGAGTGGATAATAATGTGTGTGAATAAAATTTTACGCCCACTCTGTTGTGGGCTCGGTCCACCCCTACCAAAAACACGTTGCGAGCCGAAGCCCACAGCGATCTGTAGGCTCCGGCCGACAAACAAAAAAGAAAAGAAAAAAGAAAAACAACTGCGGGCCTCAGGCCCGCAGGCCAACATCACCAAAAAAACCAAAATGATGCGGGCTTCAAGCTTGCAGTCCGAGATTTTTACAAAAAAACAAATATTTGAAGTAGGACTGAAGCCCGCGGCACAAGCTTGTGACCCGCAGGCTATTTATTTCTGAAAAAAAGAAAGAAAAAGAGAAGCGAGTGGGAATGACTCTGGACCTAGAGCCCACCGACTACTAATATTCCATAGGAATAATTTAAAAGTGAGGAGCTTAAGGGCCTAATAAATAAATAAAAATAGGGAAAATATGGGGATTTTTATGGGGGCAAATGGGGACTTTTGGGGAAATTTTGAGGGCATAAAAAGGAAACTTTCTTTCTTTTACAAAACAAAATATAATAGGGCACCATTCAAATATATTTGACTTGGCCCCTATATGCACAACTGATTTTTAGCAAATTTTATATATGATGTATATTTATGGGTCATATTTATGTGCCTTGAATCACATCTTTCTGCCACATTTTCTGGGATAAATTTATGATATGTTGTGCGAGCATTAACTTAATAATTATGAAAATCATGCGACCATTTTGCCATTAGTTATCTAACCTAACAGTGTATGACATCGTCTCGCGATCTGAATAATTATTAAGTATTAAATTTGATGTATTTATCCTATTCTGGATCTGTGATGCATGTGACGCGTTATAAACATGTTTTATGAGCACAAAATTTTGCATGAATGGCTAATTGTGGTTTTGGAACGGCTGTTTAGTCCCACATTTTATTTTTCCTGCCCTTTTCTTTTTCTTTTAAGAGAAATTGTAGTGGGGAAAAATTTTGTAATGCCCAAGACTAATGACCATTTCCATGGAGGCAGAGGCCACTTTTGAAGATGAAGATTTTCTATGTGACCCATGTGATTTCCAAAGTTGTAATTTTCTCTTTCGTTTGTGTAAAATGGACTGTAATATGGACTTTGGGACATTATTTTTATGTGGTGCTTGGCCGATCCACGTAATTAGCTTATTTATTTAAAATTGCATCTGCATGAAAATGTTATCAATATTATAAATTCATGCAAAATTGTGCTTTTCTAGATAAAATGGCAAAAATTGCAAGCGTTGATTTCGAAGTACTGTATGTATCAGGGAAAAATTATCTAAGCTGGCAGCTTGATGTTAAATTCCACTTGCAAGCTAAATCCCTCATTTCTGCAATTACAAAAGATGTTACGGCGACAGACATTGAAAAGACGCAAGCTATTATATACATTCGTCGCCATGTGTATAAGACCCTAAAAGCTGAATACCTTACGGTTGAGTATCCACTGGAGCTGTGGACTGCCTTTAAGGACATATATATAAACATCAGAAAGAAGTTATACTCCTAAGGGCACGTTATGAGTGGGAGAACCTGAGACTTCAGGACTTTAAGCCCATAGCTAAGTACAACTCAGCTCTGTTCAGCATCATCTCATGCATGAAGTTGTGTGGTGAGAAAGTCTCAGAAGATCGCATGCTGGAAAAGACTTACGCATTTGTCCATGAAAAAAGATGTGATACTGATGCAGCAATACCATGAACGAAGTTCACCAAGTATTCTGAGCTGATGTCATGTTTATGTTGAGTATTAGACTTCTCCCTACTTGGTGTTAATGATGAGCAAACATAAATACTTGTGACTAATCCACTATTTGTAGTTAATCCATTGCCTAACCATATCATGAAGATCAATTAGCAACGGATGACACTCAAAGATCAATGAAAGCAAAGGAAGTGGATTGGATGATCAAAGATGGTGATTGAAGCTCCTAGAAGACTTCAAGCTCATACGTTGGATAGAAGAGAGAGTTCTACAAATGTAATCTTATTTTTCTCTTCTAGTATGTAGCTTAGAAGTAGAACTATGTTGGCGCACACACACATCTTCATTTCAGTCTTAGGAAATCATTATATCAACTTTCCTTTGACTCCAATTCATTTCTATCATGAATATGCATGTCATGATCTCAGTCGACTGCTGAACGATTTACAGTCGCCTGTCTTAAAACAGTCGACTGTGTTTTGTTCTACAGTCGCCTGTTATGCACATACTTAATTAGTTAATTTTTCGGCTTCTAAGCTTTAACTCTATCATGCGACTGCTATACATTTCACAGGCGCATGTCCAAGTGACAGTCGACTGTGATTTGTTAGTCAGTCGCCTGTTTATCTTTAGCCCAAACTTATTCTCAGTTTAATCAGGCCAGTCGACTGATGTTGTATTTACAGTCGACTGTCCAATGGCACAGTCGACTGTCAATGCTTTAATAGTCGTCTGTCTTTGATCCTCTCTGCTGACTCAACTCTTCGAAAAATGTCAGAGTTTGTGACAGTCGTTTGTAGAAGGAATTACAGTCGCCTGTTGGATTTACAGTCGACTGTCTTCTCTTCATCAGTCGTCTATCCTGTATTTCCAGACTTTTCTAAGACTGTCACAACTTACCCAGATTACGGACAGTCGCCTGTAGAAGGATTCACAGTCGCCTGTTCGTTTTACAGTCGCCTGTCTACTCCTTATCAGTCGACTGTCCACGTGGTAAGTTAACGTTTGAATTCTCACCTACCCTCTATCATAGTGTAGCATTCGACTGTTTTTTGTTCAATAATCGACTGTCGCGTGCGCAGATTCTATCCGTTGAGCTTTTCTTTACGGATTTCAAGGGGGCTTTTGGGGATTCTGTTTGCATGGTTTGAGAAAACTATAAAGGCAGCCTCTACTGTTCCATTGAGAGGTTACCCAACTTGAGGCTCATTTTGTTAGCAACTCTCTCAAACTTTCAAACTTTCATTCTTCCAAGATTAAAGCTCTCAAAATCCAAAAGCTCGAGAATTCATATCTTTCATCTCTTGCTCTCCAACCTAGAACCAAAGAGAAATCTTCTAGGCATTTGGTGCAGTCAAAAGAAAGGGCTTTCCTCTCTTCCAAGAGAGTCATTCAACACACAACGCACTCTCCTTCAAGTTCTACTTCAAGGCATAGGTGATTGTAAGTGTTGTTTATTTCATATTTCATAACTTTCGTTATTTGATTTACTCTCGGGTTGTGAGAGTAGTTTGCTTGCTCCCAAGTTGTCGGAGTCAAGGATAATCGAGTGTACTTTGATTTCACTTGTAGGGTTGCTACAAGTGGGTTTTTAAGGAAACCTCAAGTTAGGGTTCTAACTTGAGTATCCGGTGGTATTCGGGTAGAAGGGACGTAGGACTACCGGGAATAAGTCGAGAAGTGACTTGGGTAATCAGAACCCTTAAAACATCCTTGCATTTGCATTGTTTCATTTTGGGGTTTTCTTTTATTCCGCATTAATTGTTGGTTAGGAATTTAATTTGGTGCAACTATCTTTTTAAATTGCATAAACACTATTCAACCCCCCTTTCTAGTGTTTTCTCATAGCCAGAGACCTTACACTTGGTATCAGAGCGCTGGTTTAAAGCTATGGCATCCACCACCACCAACGTTCCTCTACTGACTTCGTACAACAATCGCGATCGTGATGCAGTGTCCACAGTATCCGAAGGACAATCAACGGTGCGTCCTCTGTGTTTCAATGGCACGAACTTCGGCTATTGGAAATGCCGGATGAAGACGTTCCTAAGGAGTGCTTTCCTTTGGAGAACCCTCCATAAGGAATATGTCAAGCAGATTCAGGATATTAATTGCATATTTTCCCACCTATTTCTGTGCATTTTATGTGTATATCATATTAATTTTGGCTTGATACGGGCATATTCGAGATATTGTGAATTATTAAAGTCAATTCCTATTTTATACATAAAATGAGGTTTTTATGGACTAATTTTTGCTTCCTTTATTTTTCAGGTACTTCTGGGATTTTTCTGGATTTTCTGGAATTTTTCCAGAATTTTCGTGAGCTTCGGGCTATTTTTGGTGGTTTATTGGAGTATTAGAGCATTTCTGGAATTTTAGAAAAAAAGAAAACTAAAAAAACAATAATAAAGGGTTTTGGGCCGGCCCGCTGGCTGGCCCAACTTTGCGGCCCGCACTCGCTGCGGGCCGCTGTGCAATAATTATATATATATAAGCAAAAATTCGGAGTGGCCCAACTAGCGGGCACGCGCTCCGCGCGTGCCCGCCCAGCCGCTGGCACGGGCACGCGGCCCGCGCGTGCCCGCGCGTACGGGTCGGGTGCCCCAGCGCCCGACCCGCCCCGCCTGAATGCCTAGCGCGAGCGCTTTTGCCTTGTGCAGGTCGGGCGGCCAGCGCCCGATCCGCAATGTAATTCAATTAGGGGGCATGTGCGTTTTTTGGCCGGAAGGGGGGTTTTCTTTGGGGAAGCTGCTGTTTTTCGGGCAAGCTTGCTGTTTTTTGATTTTTTAGGGCTTGGGGGGTTTTCTTCTTCCCCAAAGCCAAAGCTAGGGCTTGGAGGCCATGGGAGCTTGGAGAGCTTGGAGGAGGAGCAAATAGGTGGAAGGAATGCTTCATCCTAGGGAGATCTTGGGTGATATCTCTCTAACCCCTTTTGTAATTTTGATATCTCTTTATTGTAATGAATTTGGACGAATTTGTGAATGAAAATTCCATCGTTTGTTTCATGATGATAGAGTAGTATTGAATGGCTTGGGTTGTGATTCATTGATGTTGGGTGTTAATTTTAGCCCTAATTTCCTCTTGCCTATTATATTGTTAATCTTGGAAGTGTAATTAGGGCACAATTTTATTGGCTAAGTCCCGAGAGGGCAATTTGAGAACAATCCATGTTCATATATTGATTAGCGCTATGTGATGCATCCATGCCTATTGCTAATTGTGGTGTTCTTTAATGCTAAATTTTCCGATTGATTGTCCTTAGCCGGATAATCAATTGAGTTATATGTGGGTAATTAGAGCTTAATTAACACCAATTTTAGTGAACCCACAATCCATGCTCTCTCGCCTTGCTATCCTAAATCCCCATTTGGATATCTAACCATACCCACTTATGATAGATTTTTGATTTCACCACATTTTTCCCACACTTTCCCATCGTAATTGAGGTTGTTGAATCACACTTTATTTTTTCATTATCGATCAATTTTGTGAATATAGAACGACTTGTCCATGTGATCCGACCCGGTACTCACCGGTAATAAATTTATTGCATTGACACTCCTACGCATGGGCGTGGAAGGCGTGCCCCGTGCGCATCCTTTCCGTGTTAACTAATTGGCGCCGTTGCCGGGGACAACGATTTCCATTATTAGCATTTTTTGATTGATTTCGAAAGTTTTAGTGTGATACTTCTATCTCTTAGTGTCGTGTCTTTCCGTTTATTTTTTTCCACTTATCGAGTCTTTTTTACTTTCATTTTCTTGGAAATTTTTTTAAAAAAATATGGCATCGTCTTCAAATTTTCCCGACGTTGATTAGGAGGATATCCCACTTCCGACATACTTTCATGGCTCGAAGTGGGAGAACCCTCATTTACATATTAAAAAATTTGAAGAATGGATGTATTCATGTCTTGGTGGGAACATTAGCGATGATTGCATATACTTCAGATTTTTTCCCTCTTCTTTGCAAGATGATGCTAGACTTTGGTTTGATTCATTGTCTCTCGACTCACATTTTACTTGGTTGTCATTTCAGGCTGAATTTCTCCGCGTATTTTTGCCTATTTTCTTGGAGCAGGTACAGGGGCGGCAAGCCATAGAGCAGCATATAGCGAGCTTTATCCAAGCTGAATGGGAGGCCTACCATCAGGCTTGGCAGATGTTCACTGATTTGGTACTTGCGTGCCCACACCAGAGTTTCCACGAGGATCATCTCCTGCAGATATTTTATACTGGATTATCGCCATCTGGGCGGGATTTTGTGCAGATGAGCTGCGGTGGAGAATTCTTTGATTATTCGACCGAGGATTCATGGTGTTACCTGAGGGACCTGGCAGAGTATAAGGAGACAGTCTAGCATGTCCATGACCAGCCTGAGGAGCCAGCTGAGGGCTCATTCCAATGCGACCCTATGGAATACCAAGAGAAACCTGTAAAGAGGGTGCATTGGGGCCAAGTAGAGGAATTTGAGCATATACATGTTGAGGACTCAGAGGAGATAGATGATAGAGTGCGTGTCGACCACGACAGTGACACGATGCATTTTCACTTTGAGGTTGAGGATGAAGCGGATGTGCATGATGGCCAAGAGCAGATTGAGGACACCATGGAGCTTGAGCCACATTCCACTTCAGAGTTAGTTTCACAGGTTGAGGCGGTTAAGTACTTAGGGAGGACGACTGAGATGAACTATTTCTGGGATGACGAGGATGATGCGTGCTTGGATTTGCCCGAGACATGTCTACCTCTAGTCCTATCACAGATGTCACTTCCCTCGCCTTAGGATGCACACTTGCCAGTCATCGAGGAGATTTGTCTGGAGCAGTTACCACTTGTGGGGAGTGCCACAGAGATCGTTGATGTTGATATTGATGTCGAGGAAGAGGATAGCGACGGGGATTGCGACATGGTATATATTGAGCCCGAGCTCCCTCCTACTCCAGTTTTCTCTCTGCAGCCACTTCCACCTCCTCCTGAGGCAGAGTATCATGCCATACCTAGCACCATTATTCAGTGAAGTTCCCACCATCTCATGCCTTGCATTTCTAAAACCAAATTTTCACTTCCATATACATTTGTTTCAGATTGTCGTCCATTGCATTTAAATTCTTTTATTTGTTTTGATGACCCGTTTTGGAATGCTTTTGCAGGGCATGAGGACATGACTTGGATTGATGCAGCTCATCTACCACATGACATATATTATCCAAAGGGGACGCTGGGAGTTGCATTGCTGGAATCCAAGGAGGCCGGTGGAGGCCTAGCTCCAAAGACGCTCGCGGAGGAGCGTAAGGATATGATCGAGCAGTTGCCATCGCCGTTATACATACGAGATCCACCTTTTGCTAAGGTGTATTCTTTCCTTTACGTAGTGTAAATAATTAAAAAGTTAGTTAGTTTGCTTTTACATGTTTGCTTTCGTATGTTTTTTCTTTTTTCTATGATCTTTTGTCAAGATCTAATACTCTTCCAACATTGCGGACAATGTTTATTTTAAGTTGGGAGGAGAGTGTTAGAATCTTTTGGATTGTTAGGATTTTGATGGTAGCTAAATTTTTTTAGATACCTCCATTTCGCCATCACCCATTGCCCTTTATTGCATATCTTATTTGGCCTCCTTGTCCATACGCAGCTTGCCTTGTGCTTAGTCCCTACATGCTTAATGACATGCAATTTTTTCGGATTATTAGTTTGGTATCGATTTCTTGATGTTGGATTGGCATATTTCATTTCTTTTCCAATTTATGGTCAAATGCTAATATGCCATGTATGAAACTACTTTATCCGTCGTGATATCTCTTTGAAATAATTTGGGAAAAGTTTGGTGTAAGTGATTGCATGAGTTGGGATGAATGGTGTAGTTTTTCATTGGATTGGATGTGGCCATATGGTGCATGCTTTGTTTTCCTCTTAAGGAGTGGGTGGATGAGTTGATAACTTGTGTTTGGAATGAGAAAGCGAGTAATATAAGTGAATGTTTCCTTCTAATCAAATTGAGTAGCCGGTGCCCCACGAAACATTGGGGAGGACGCCAAAAATGAGATTTAGGGAATCATTCCATCCATTTGCATATATAGCGTCATCGCGTGTATGCAAATGTGGTCGTGTTTGCATTTCATAGCGTTATCGCGTGAATGCAAAACATAAACATCAAAAACAAAAAAACAAAAAAAGAAGGAAAAAGAAAAGAAAAAGAAAAAAAATGAAAGAATAAGCAACATGAGTGATGCAATCTCATCTCCCACCACTTAGAGAAATTTCTTTTGTTTTGGCCATTTCCATGAAAATTGGAAATTTTGTCATTTGCGATATATCCTAATGAATGCGATACGGTGCTTATTTCCTTACTTTTCTTTGAATTGGATTGAAGAGATTGTCATTTGTTGTTTACTTTCATATATTGGGTATGTTGGCTTTGAAATCAATTGGAAATACCATTTGGGGTATGCCATGAGGATATTGTGAGTTGGTGCATGTTTTTTCGATTTTATCCGAATTTATCGCATATTTTGCTAGGAAATACCGAAAAGCTAGTTGGATGGTGTGATTCAGGATATTAATTGCATATTTTCCCTCTATTTCTGGGCATTTTATGTGTTTATCATATTAATTTTGGCTTGATACGGGCGTATTCGAGATATTGTGAATTATTAAAGCCTATTCCTATTTTATACATAAAATGGGGGTTTTATGGACTAATTTTTGCTTCCCTTATTTTTCACATACTTCTGGGATTTTTCTGGATTTTCTGAAATTTTTCCAGAATTTTTGGGAGCTTCGGGCTATTTTTGGTGGTTTATTAGAGCATTGGAGCATTTCTGGAATTTTAGAAAAAAAAAGAAAACTAATAATAATAATAATAATAAGGGTTTTGGGCCGGCCCGATGGCCGGCCCGATGGCCGGCCCAACTTTGCGGCCCGCACTCACTGTGGGCCGCTGTGCAATAATTTTATTAAAAAAAGCAAAAAGTCGGAGCGGCCCAACTGGCGGGCACGCGCGGAGCCGCTGGCACGGTGCGTGCCCGTGCCCGTGGGTCGGGTGCCCTAGCAACCGACTCGCCCCCGCCTGAATGCCTAGCGTGCACGCTTTTGCCTTGTACGGGTCGGGCGGCACCGCCCGACCCGCAATGTAATTCAATTAGGGGGCATGTGCGTTTTTTGGCCGGAAGGGGGGTTTTCTTTGGGGAAGCTGCTGTTTTTCGGGCAAGCTTGTTGTTTTTTGATTTTTTAGGGCTTGGGGGATTTTTCTTCTTCCCCAAAGCCAAAGCTATGGCTTGAAGGCCATGGGAGCTTGGAGAGCTTGGAGGAGGAGCAAATAGGTGGAAGGAATGCTTCATCCTAGGGAGATCTTAGGTGATATCTCTCTAACCCCCTATTGTAATTTTGATATCTCTTTAAAGTAATGAATTTGGAAGAATTTGTGAATGAAAATTCCATCGTTTGTTTCATGATGATAGAGTAGTATTGAATGGCTTGGGTTGTGATTCATTGATGTTGGGTGTTAATTTTAGCCCTAATTTCCTCTTGCCTATTATATTGTTAATTAGGGCACAATTTTATTGGTTAAGTCCCGAGATGGCAATTTGAGAAAAATCCATTTAAATATATTGATTAGTGTTATGTGATGCATCCATGCCTATTGCTAATTGTGGTGTTCTTTAATGCTAAATTTTCCGATTGAGTGTCCATAGCCGGATAATCAATTGAGTTATATGCGGGTAATTAGAGCTTAATTAACACCAATTTTAGTGAACCCACAACCCATGCTCTCTCGCCTTGCTATCCTAAATCCCCATTTGGCTCTCTAACCCTACCCACTTAGGATAGATTTTTGATTTCACCATGTTTTTCCCACACTTTCCCACCGTAATTGAGGTTGTTGAATCACACTTTATTTTTTCGTTATCGATCAATTTTGTGAATATAGAACGACTTGTCCATGTGATCTGACCCGGTACTCACCGGTTATAAATTTATTGCATTGACACTCCTACGCTTGGGAGTGGCAGGCGTGCCCCATGCACGCCCTTTCCGTGTCAACCACAAGACCACCGAAGAGGATTTCGACAAATGGACGCCCTCTGAGAAGTCCGTCGAAGTCAACAACGTAAAGACAATGAACACTATTCATTGTGCGTTGGACCCGGATGTGTTCAACAAGATATGCATATGTAAGAGTGCATATCAAATTTTGGAACCATCTTGTCGTTACCCATTAGGGAACGAACAAGGTAAAACTTTCTAAACTATATGTTGTCGTGCAAAATTTTGATATGTTTCGCATGCAGGAAAATGACAACATAGCAGCGATGTACAGAGGTTTTACCGACATCACCAATGAACTGGAAGCTCTTGGACAAGTCTACTCCCAATAAGATAAGGTAAGGATGATCATAATGGGAATGACCTCCAAATGGGAAAGAAGAGCTATCGCCATCGAGGAGATCAACGACTTGAAGACGTACACATTCGTGGATCTCATCAGCACTCTCATGTCTTAAGAAGTAAGACGGGAGAACTGATTGAAGATTCGAGCTATGATGAACCCTTCGGAAGCAAAGAAGAAAGCGTTAGCATTCAAAGCTAATTCTTCATCCTCCGATAGTGAAGAATCAGAAAATGAGATGGACTTGGAGGAGATGGTTAAAATGGAAAAGAAGTTACAACGCTTCTTTCGCAAAGATAAATTTCCCTCCAAGAATAAATTTGATTCTAATAATAACACTTCCTCTCTTTGTTTTAAGTGTAATAAGCCAGGACACATCAAGAAGGGTTGCCCAATGCTCCGAAACAAAGAGATGTGGAAGGCTCCGAAGTACCACAAGTCCGACAAGAATAAGAAAGATAAGGAGAAAGGACTAGTCGATACATTCGATGACTCAAGTGGAGACTCATCAAGCGAATCCGATGATGAGAAGGGTGAAAACGCCCACATGTGTTTCATGGCCCGGGAAGATCCACTCTCCGAGGAAAGTGATTCCGACATCGATGAACACGAGGGCACAATTGATGAATTGCATATTGTTAATGAAGAACTATTTGCTAAGTATCAATCTTTAATGCTTAGATATACTAGTTTAAAGAAATTGAATGTTAGCAAGTTATCCATTACATGCATTATCAATAATGACACCATTGTTAATACACTAACTCTTGAGAAAGCAAACTTGGCTTCTCAAAATGTCAATTTGAGAAATGAGGTGAATATCCTCAAATCTCAACTAGATCAAACGTATCATTCAGGACAGGTGCATGTAAAACCTTTAGCAGGCAACTGTTACAGGGGACGGAAAATAACAGAGAGATGCACTCATGTTGAGTATTGGTGTTTCATACCAATCTTATTTTGATGATGATCAAAACATTATGTTGTTGCTAATGAATCTCATGTTTTAGTCTCTCAGTTTATTTCAAGGATATCTTTCTTGGAGGCTAATCACTTGGTGTAATGATGGACATCATGTGAAGAAGGGCCAAAGTTTGGACTCAAGGAGTGCCAAAGCTTGGAGATGGTGGATAGCAATCAAGGCATCAAGATTGAAGACTTAAACTCTTAAGAAAGCATTGTAATCCATGTAATTTACTTTATTTCTTTCTCTCTCTTTTGAGTCTAGGTTATTGTAATGCCTTGCTAGATGGTTTACTTTTCATGCATATGCATTTAACCATCTTAGTGAACCCTAGGATTATTATAGAATCCAACCCAATAGGTTCACTCTATCCAAAGACTCATTCGGAGTCTCTGGCTTTTCGTCAGTCGCCTGATGAGGGAAACACAGCCAACTGGGTGATTTCCAGTCGCCTGTATATCCTTCTATAGTCGCCTGATATGCACAGCTCAAGTCAACATTTCAATTGAATCAAACTTGAGCTTTACGTACAGTCGTCCGTCGATCAGTTTACAGTCGTCTGTATACTTACAGTCGCCTGGGAATTGGCCAACAGTCGCCTGTCTAGCGTAAGTGCAATCCCTGCATCTCTCTGTCTTCTCTCCATATTTTACAGTAGTCGACTGATGAAGAATATACAGTCGCCTGACTTTTTGACAGTCGACTGTAGTATTAACATCAGTCGACTGTGCGAAGAATTGGAGAAAGAGTGCAGCTCTCTGTTTCGATCCATCCCCTGCAGCAGTCGTCTGCTGAAGGATTAACAGGCGCCTGTCCTGTTTGTTAGTCGACCGTATTGTCTTCTTCAGTCGTCTGTCCTGGCTCAGATTATAGCCGTTGGATATTTGCTAGCCGTTGATCAATCGACTGTCTTTCAACAGTCGAATGTTCCTGTCGTTTTCACCCAGTTTCTAGCCGTTGCAGATTTGTTCATTTGGCTGTTTCTTTGGGTTTTTGGGCTTGATATAGGATTCCTATATATATGAGTGTGCTGCCATCACTTGAGAACTCTTGACAACACTTGATAACTCTTGACTATATAGAAAATCTCAAGAGATCAATAAGCAACTCTCAAACTCCCTTATTTCCCTCTATTGAGCATTCATCTTCCTTCATGCATTGAAGTCCAGCTCAAGGGAAATCATCCAAGTGCTCTCAAGCATATTCCAACAATTGGAGATCTTCTTTCATGCCTTGCATTCATTCATGAGTAAGCATCTCAATGCATAGGTAAGAGTATTTACTTTACTTGGTGTAATTTGTTTTCCTATTTCTCTTTGTGGGATTAGGATACTCTCTTTGTAGAAGTTTCTCTCTTTGTGAGAGGTTGTCTCTTTGTGGGACTAGGGAATTCTCTTTGTGGGAATTAACTCTCTTTATGGGAGTTCTAGTGTCCTAGTGTAGGGCCAACCCTAATTCTCTGAGTGGGAGTAGTGATTCTCTGTGTGGGAGTCTTGATCCTTGTGTAGGATTGGTTGGGTCCTTGTGTAGGGCATAAATCCTCTTTGTGGGGTATCTCCTTGTGAGATTTGTATTCACTTCTCTGTGTGTGATTATAGTGAATATTGGTGTGGCTGGATGTACCCAAGTTTGGGGAACCAGTGTAAAACTTTGTGTTTGCGTTTGGATTGATTGTGCCTTTTAATTCCTCTTGCATTTATAATTTCGCATTTGCAAGTTAAATTTTAATTGGACAATTTATTGCCATTACACTATTCACCTCCTCTAGTGTGTGTTGTTAGTATTGCAAGGGTTAGACGATCCCTACAATTGGTATCAGAGCGAGGTTAAAGCATACTGCAACGATGACATTCAACGCCTCATCCGCGTCTCATAAAGAAGGTCACTCAACCGTTCGACCCCCCTCCCTCTTCAACGGAACCAACTACCCAAGTTGGAAGATCAGAATGATGATCTACATGGAGGGTCAAGACCTATGGGACATCACGGAGGTGCCATTTGAGAAGTCCACTACTCCTGTTCAAGGACAAAGGCGAAGAAGGACTCGATCAAGTTCAATGTGAGAGCTATGAATGCATTACATTGCGCTCTCTCAGCTAATGAGTTCAACCGCATCTCCATGTGCAAAACGGCAAATGATATTTGGCACACCTTGGAGATTTGTCATGAAGGGACAACGAAGGTAAAGACGTCTAAACAAACTGTGTTTAGATCTAAATATGAAATGTTTAAGATGCAGGAAGGCGAAAGCATTTCAGAGATGTTCACAAAGTTCACCGATATCGTGAACGCCTTGGAGGGACTCGGGAAGATGATTTCCCAAGAGGATCGTGTAAAGAAGATCCTTGACTCTCTCACACCTCGTTGGGAGTCAAAGGCCAACGGAATTTTGGAGTCGTATGACACGTCCAAATATACCGTTGAGGAGTGCATTGGAAATCTCATGGCGTGTAAAGTGAAGCTTCAACACAAGAAGGAGATTCAACCCACAAAGCCCGAAAAGCTAGAGAAGCAAAAGGGGGTTGCTTTCCATGCCAAGGAGGAGCCAATCAAGTGGAGGATGAAATTCCATCGAGAAGCTCCAAGTGAAGAAGATGAGCAAGAAGATGCAAGTGGAGAAGAAATTGAGGAGCTTGCCGAGCAATTCAAAGCATTCCTCAAATGCAAAGTCTTTGTCAAAGTTTGCCTCTAATTCTAACAAGGTTCCTACTTGTTACACTTGCAGTGGAAAAGGTCACTTGTCCACCGAATGCCCTTCCAAACCCAACAAAGAAACTTACAAGGGTAAAGGAAAGAAGCATTGGAAAGGAAAGTCCAAGTCCAAGAATCAAAAGAAGGGACTTGTTGGGACCTTTGATGATTCGAGTGAGGACACTTCGAGTAACGAAGAATAGGATACAAAGGAGGATGCTCACGCATGCTTTGTAGCCATTGATGGTCATACACCAATCTCCTCCGGATTAAATGAAGAAGAGTTGGATGCTTGGCTTGACGCATACAATTCCTATGAGGATTCGTGCCTCATGGCTACGGAGGAGAAGTCATCATCAAGCTCTAACAATGATGATGTTGTTGTTGTTGAGATCGAGGAGGAAAAGATCTCATAGGAAGAGCTCAAGATCAATTTTGACTTGGTCTCCGAAAAAGCTAGTAAGTGCATCAACTCTTACAATAGATTAAAAGCAAAATATAAGATTGCTAAGAGTAGATTGCATGAACTAGATATTGCAAGTGTAATTCATGATGAAATGCATGTTTATGACACTTGTGAGAGAGACACACTTCTCTCTCAAGTTAACAAATTGAGCCTTTCTAATGAAAAACTCTTTGCTCAAAACCTTAGCTTAGATGCTCACATTCAACAACTTACGTTGAAATGTGAAGAGGAATCCCGGAAGCTCATAAGCTTTGTGTATTCTAGGAATTCACTCCACGATTTGTTGGAAAAACAACATCCGGCAAATCATAAAGGAGGTTTGGGTTATATTCAAAATGTGGTTTCCAAACCCATCTCTAATTCCTCTTTTGGTGCAAATACAATAAATATTGCTAAAGCACCTACGAAGAATCACCATGCTTTCTTGTACAATAAGAAAACCAACAAGAAGCATGTAGATCACGAGGTAATGAGGAAGAATGAAAAATCTTCATTTTTTGATAAGAAGCAAAATCCTCATTCTTTGCATGCTAAGAAATTTGTTTCTACACCTAAGCATGCCACATCCTTCCCTCTTGCAAATGCAAAAACCTTGCCTAGGAATTCCTTGATATTATGGATTACCACTATGGTTAGTGTGCAAGAGAGAGATAGTTACATCAACTCTCTAGTTAGGGATGTGATCACCTCGTGTGATTACGTTAGGAAATCAAACTCCTCTTGGGTTTGGTTACCTAATGTTTAGGTTCCCCACACACATTTGCATATTGCATGGGTATTGTGTTTAATGCTATATTTTTGCATACCCATTGGTTGTGTGTGTGTTTCATGTTTTTGAAAATACTTTCAACTGTATGTATTCTTCATGAAAATGGGAATCTTGGGGTTTGTTGACATACATGCATTTTTTGATCCATGTGTATGTCAATGGGGGAGTTAATATATTATATGTTTAAATTATTTTAAGACATATTTTAACTCTCATTTCGGAGGTTAATTGAGATCATTATTTACATTTGGTTATTTTGGGTCTCAAACCAAATCTCTTGTTTATTGCCAACATGTTTCATGTTTCATTGTTTTTGGCAATATCCTTGTGTATCATTGAAGCTTAATTTTTCCATATCTATTGCTTTGATACACTTTTTGGCCCATGGCTCCATTACTTAATTGGTATTAGATCCTAGAAGTCAAAAGTTGACCATTTCTATGATCTAGGGGGAGCATGGGATAATGAATTGATACCCACTAAATTTCTAAATTTGGTATCATACATATCTTTCTTGTTCTTGCATATTGTCTCATCTTGGTTAAGATGACCAAGTGGGATATATTTGATGTCCACCTTTTTGACGATGTCAAGGGGGAGAGAAATATGCATTATGTGATCATATCTATATGGGGAGAGATATATACATATGCATATGGGGTGAGATATCTCTATAGGGAGAGCTATATGGGATTAGATAAACCATTCATGTTTGCATGCTTTTATACTTTGCAATTGGTTTATGTAATCCATGCCTATTATATGTCACCGTGTTTTTATTAGTATTATGAGTTTTTACCTTTGTGTAGCTTATTATGTAATTGGTGCATATAAGTAGGGGTAGATCATTAGCATTGTGCTTTGGTTCTTTATGATTTACATAATGTGTGTCATCATCAAAAATGGGGAGATTGTTGAGTATTGGTGTTTCATACCAATCTTATTTTGATGATGATCACAACATTATGTTGTTGCTAATGAATATCATGTTTTAGTCTCTCAGTTTATTTCAAGGATATCTTTCTTGGAGACTAATCACTTGGTGTAAGGATGGACATCATGTGAAGAAGGGCCAAAGTTTGGACTCAAGGAGTGCCAAAGCTTGGAGATGGTGGATAGCAATCAAGGCATCAAGATTGAAGACTTAGACTCTAAGAAAAGCATTGTAATCCATGTAATTTACTTTATTGCTTTCTCTCTCTTTTGAGTGTAGGTTATTGTAATGCCTTGCTAGATGGTTTACTTTTCATGCATATGTATTTAACCATCTTAGTGAACCTTAGGATTAGCATAGAATCCAACCCAATAGGTTCACTCTGTCCAAAGACTCATTTGGAGTCTTTGGCTTTCCGTCAGTCGCCTGATGAGGGAAACACAGCCGACTGGGTGATTTCCAGTCGCATGTATATCCTTCTACAGTCGCCTGATATGCACAGCTCAAGCCAATATTTCAATTGACTCAAACTTGAGCTTTACGCACAGTCGTCTGTCGATCAGTTTACAGTCGTCTGTATACTTACAAGCGCCTGTGAATTGGACAACAGTCACCTGTCTAGCGTAAGTGCAATCACTGCATCTCTCTGTCTTCTCTCCATATTTTACAGTAGTCGACTGATGAAGAATATACAGTCGCCTGACTTTTTGACAGTCGACTGTAGTATTAACATCAGTCGCCTGTGCGAAGAATTGGAGAAAGAGTGCAGCTCTCTGTTTCGATCCATCCCCTACAGCAATCGTTTGCTGAAGGATTAACAGGCGCCTGTCCTGTTTGTCAGTCGACTGTATTAACTTCGTCAGTCGACTGTCCTGGCTCAGATTATAGCCGTTGGATATTTTCTAGCCGTTGATCAGTCAACTGTCTTATGATCATCAGTCGACTGTTCCTGTCGTTTTCACCCAGTTTCTAGCCGTTGCAGATTTGTTCATTTGGCTGTTTCTTTGGGTTTTTGGGCTTGATATAGGATTCATATATATATATGAATGTGCTGCCATCACTTGAGAACTCTTGACAACACTTGATAACTCTTGACAATATAGAAAATCTCAAGAGATCAATAAGCAACTCTCAAGCTCCCTCATTTCCCTCCATTGAGCATTCATCTTCCTTCATGCATTGAAGTCCAGCTCAAGGGAAATCATCCAAGTGCTCTCAAGCATATTCCAACACTTGGAGATCCTCTTCCATGCCTTGCATTCATTCATGAGTAAGCATCTCAAGGCATAGGTAAGAGTATTTACTTTACTTGGTGTAATTTGTTTTCCTATTTTTCTTTCTGGGATTAGGATACTCTCTTTGTAGGAGTTTCTCTCTTTGTGAGAGGTTGTCTCTTTGTGGGACTAGGGAATTCTCTTTGTGGGAATTAACTCTCTTTGTGGGAGTTCTAGTGTCCTAGTGTAGGGCTAACCATAATTCTCTGAGTAGGAGTTAGTGATTCTCTGTGTGGGAGTCTTGATCCTTGTGTAGGATTGGTTGGATCCTTGTGTAGGGCATAAGTCCTCTTTGTGGGGTATCTCCTTGTGAGATTTGTATTTACTTCTCTGTGAGGGATTATAGTGAATATTGGTGTGGCTGGATGTACCCAAGTTTGGGGAACCAGTGTAAAACTTTGTGTTTGCATTTGGATTGATTGTGCCTTTTAATTCTTCTTGCATTTATAATTCCGCATTTACAAGTTAAATTTTAATTGGACAATTTATTGTCATTACACTATTCACCCCCCCTCTAGTGTGTGTTGTTAGTATTGCAAGGGTTAGACGATCCCTACAACTCATACTCCAGTATGCATACATGCGACTGATGAGCAAATGACAGTCGACTATAAAATAGACAGGCAACTGTAAACCCTTCATCAGTCGACTGCTGCAGGGGATGAAAATAAACATAGAGAAGCAATCTTTGCACTTACGCCTTTCAGACGACTGTTGACCATTTTACATGCGACTGTAAATATACATGCGACTGTAAATACTTCATCAGTCGACTGATGCGAAAAGATCAAGTAGAGTCAATAAAAGGTTGACTTGAGAAGTGCATCACATTCGACTGTAGAAGGCTCGATAGGCGACTGGAATCATCCAGTCGAATGTAGAACTTTCATCAGGCGACTTTTGGAGAGCCAGAGACTCCAAATGAGTCTTTGGTCAAGATGACCCGATTGGGTTGGATTCTATGATAATCCTAAGTCTCACTAAGATGGTTAAATGCATATGCATGTATGAATAGACCATCTATCAAGGCATTACATCAAACTTAGACTCAAAAAGGAGAAATGAAATAAACGAAATATTACATGGATTACATGGCTTTCTTTAGAGTTTATGGCTTCAATCTTGATGCCTTGATGCTCTCCATCATCTCCAAGCTTTGGCAACTCTTGAGTCCAAGCTTTGGCCCGTCTCCACTTGATGTCCGTCCTTGCACCAAGTGTTTAGTCTCCAAAAATGATATTCTTGAAATGTAACTAAGAGACTAAAATAAGAGAGTCATTAGCAACACCGTAATGTTGTGATCATCATCAAAATAACATTGATATGAAATACCAATACTCAATAAGATGTTTGATGCACTCAACACGACCCTCCTCCCCATCACCCTTCCCCCATCTGCCTGCCATCCTCCTCCCCATTACCCCTCCTCATCCATCCAGCCCATCCTCCACATCCCACCAGACACCCTCTGCTCGCCCCAGCCCCCCTCCATCCCCCCCTCTGTTGAGTATTGGTGTTTCATACCAATCTTATTTTGATGATGATCACAATATTATGTTGTTGCTAATGAATCTCATGTTTTAGTCTCTCAGTTTATTTCAAGGATATCTTTCTTGGAGACTAATCACTTGGTGTAAGGATGGACATCATGTGAAGAAGGGCCAAAGGTTGGACTCAAGGAGTGCCAAAGCTTGGAGATGGTGGAGAGCAATCAAGGCATCAAGATTGAAGACTTAGACGATAAGGAAAGCATTGTAATCCATGTAATTTACATTATTGCTTTCTCTCTCTTTTGAGTCTATGTTATTGTAATGCCTTGCTAGATGGTTTACTTTTCATGCATATGCATTTAACCATCTTAGTGAACCTTAGGATTATCATAGAATCCAATCCAATAGGTTCACTCTGTCCAAAGACTCATTTGGAGTCTCTGGCTTTCCGTCAGTCGCCTGATGAGGGAAACACATCCGACTGGGTGATTTCCAGTCGCATGTAGATCCTTCTACAGTCGTCTGATATGCACAGCTTAAGTCAACATTTCAATTGACTCAAACTTGAGCTTTACACACAGTCATCTGTCGATCAGTTTACAGTCGCCTGTATACTTACAGTCGCCTGTATACTTACAGTCGCCTGGGAATTGGCCAACAGTCGCCTGTCTAGCGTAAGTGCAATCACTGCATCTCTCTGTCTTCTCTCCATATTTTACAGTAGTCGGCTGATGAAGAATATACAGTCGCCTGACTATTTGACAGTCGACTATAGTATTAACATCAGTCGCCTGTGCGAAGAATTGGAGAAAGAGTGCAGCTCTTTGTTTCGATCCATCCCCTGTAGCAGTCGTCTGCTGAAGGATTAACAAGCGCCTGTCCTGTTTGTCAGTCGACTGTATTGTCTTCATCAGTCGATTGTCCTGGCTCAGATTATAGTCGTTGGATATTTTCTAGCCGTTGATCAGTCGACTGTCTTTTGATCAACAGTCGACTGTTCCTGTCGTTTTCACCCAGTTTCTAGCCGTTGCAGATTTGTTCATTTGGCTGTTTCTTTGGGTTTTTGGGCTTGATATAGGGTTCCTATATATATGAGTGTGCTGCCATTACTTGAGAACTCTTGACAACACTTGATAACTCTTGACTCTATAGAAAATCTTAAGAGATCAATAAGCAACTCTCAAGCTCCCTCATGTCCCTCTATTTGAGCATTCATTCTCTCTTCATGCATTGAAGTCCAGCTCATGGGAAATCATCCACGTGCTCTCAAGCATATTCCAACACTTGGAGATCCTCTTCCATGCCTTGCATTCATTCATGAGTAAGCATATCAATGCATAGGCAAGAGTATTTATTTTACTTGGTGTAATTTGTTTTCATATTTCTCTTTGTGGGATTAGGATACTCTCTTTGTGCTCTTTGTGAGAGGTTGTCTCTTTGTGGGACTAGGGAATTCTCTTTGTGGGAATTAACTCTCTTTGTAGGAGTTCTAGTGTCCTAGTGTAGCGCTAACCCTAATTCTCTGAGTGGGAGTTAGTGATTCTCTGTGTGGGAGTCTTGATCCTCATGTAGGATTGGTTGGGTCCTTGTGTATGGCATTAATCCTCTTTGTGGGGTATCTCCTTGTGAAATTTGTATTCACTTCTCTGTGTGGGATTATAGTGAATATTGGTGTGGCTGGATGTACCCAAGTTTGGCGAACTAGGGTAAAACTTTGTGTTTGCGTTTGGATTGATTGTGCATTTTAATTCCTCTTGCATTTATAATTCCGCATTTGCAAGTTAAATTTTAATTGGTCAATTTTATTGCCATTACACTATTCACCCCCCTCTAGTGTGTGTTGTTAGTATTGCAAGGGTTAAACGATCCCTACACCCTCATCCATGGCCCTCTCCTCCCTCCTCCTCACCAGCCCCAGACCCCCTTCGCCTGCCCCATCCCCGCTACCTCACTCTCACTCCCCAGCCCCTCCCCCTTCCCAGCCCCCTTCCCATCTACACGCCCCTCCTCCCTAGCCTCCCAGAGCCCCTCCGCCCACCACAGCCTCCCTCCATAGCCCCCCTCCCTCTGTCAGCCCCTCCTCCCCGGTCCCCATACCCCTCCCCCCCTCCACAGGCCCCCCTCTGCCCTCACATCCACCTAAGACCCCCTCCACCCGACATAGACCCCCTCCCTCCATCCATCACTCCCCCCCTCCAGCCCCATCCCCCTCCACCAGCCCCTCCCCCCAGCCCCATCCCCTTCGCCTCTCCACCTCCCCGGCAAATTTCCCCTTCAACCAGCCCCCCCCAGCCACCCGCCCCCGCCCTAGAACTGGTTAGCTAATTAACCAATACGCTTAACTAATACACTTAACTAATACATTATCAGCAATAAAGAAGGTTTTAAAAGATAATTAGGTATGGATGTGCACAATGAGCAAAAAGTAAGTGGTATGTGAAGTGGGGACATGTTGTTCAACAAAATTGTGGGGGTGTTTTGGTAGATCCCGATATGTTAACTGAGCAAAAACTGGATTTTTCAAAATAGAACGATATGTGCACAGAGTAAAAAGTTAAGTAGTATGCGCACTGAACAAAATAGTATGGGGAGTTGCTACGCGCACAATCGCTTTTGCTCTGTACATGACTGCTTATTTACAAGTTTGCCATTACTCCCGCACACAACCCACTTATTTACCAGTTTGCCACTGGAATTACTCATCTCACACAACTAAGGGCAAAATTACAAAAATGCCCATTGGGTGTAACAGCCGATCGGCGGCAGTAGCGACGCCGCCCATCCTCCAACTTCCCCAGCCCCCTCCCCCTCCTCCGACATGTCCAGTCCCACTTTTCCTCTTCCACCGGCTCCTCTGTTAGCCCCTTTATCCAACCTCCCCATTGCCCCCTTCCACTCTTCTGACCTCCATAGCCCTCCTCTCCTTCATCCAGCCTCCCCAGCCCCGCCCCCTTTGCCGCCCCTCCTCCAACATCCACAACCCCCCTCCCCTTCCTCTGACATCCCTAGCCCACCTTTCCCTTTTCCCAGCCCACTCCTCTGCCCCCTCTCCATCTTCACTCGTCCCCCTGGACCTCCTTTGGCCTCCCTAGCTCCACCTCCGTCTTCTTTGACTTCTCAAGCCCCCTTTCAAACCCCAGCAAATTGTCGTCGTCAGAGGGCAGACGAGGCTAAAAGAGGAATAATGGCAAACTTGTAAATAAGTCGGTTGTGCGCGGGAGTAATGGTAAACTTGTAAATAAATGAGTTGTACTCGGTCGTGCGCAGAGCAAAACGGTCGTGCGCGTAGCAACTCCCAACGGTATGTTTTCAAAGTAATTCACTCATCTTGGATGAGTTTAAAATTCCAAAGTACTACATTTTCATTCGATCTTATTAAATCGTGTTTCTGTTAAAAACAAGGTTCGCGAGGGTTTCATTTGAAGACAAATCGATCCCTCAACATTCGGGTAAGATTTCTATCCATTTGTAGTTTGATTTTGCTGGGTTTCGATTTTTGCCCTAATCGCTAGGAGAGATTTCAGTAAGCGTTTTGGTATCATTGTGACATACGAGTGGATTGTACGAATGTTCCTTCACAAAATGAAGCGTACGTACTAGCGGCAGTTGATCTGCTGGACTAAATTAGATTGCAGAATACAAATTAATAACTCGCTGCGCATCGTTGGATGAAATTTGCAGCTGAACTAGGGCCATTGTTGTGTTATGCCAAATGCGGACACCAAAAAAAAAAAAAAAACAAGCGGAGTTCCCCCCTTCGTTGATTCAGCATTTACCAATTATTATGGAAATTCTAGCATCTCATTGATCCATCATGATATATCAGACATCAAATCCAACATAACACCTAGTACCATTTGATGCAACTTGCAGCTCAAATGGAAGAAGACTAGGGCCATGGTTGTTGTGATTCACATGCTGACCTTTATATCTAGAAGATAAAATAAAAATTAGGCTAAGATTACTCGAGGATAGCAGATTTTGTCTGTGTTTGGACTAGCTGCATAATACAATTCCAATGTTGGAAAAAAAGGTTCTTTATGGACCTTGCTGTTTTCTGTAATGGTGGCATTTAATAGTGATTTATTTCTGATAATGCGCTATTGGATTGTCTTTAATTTGATTATTTTGACATTAGAATACTTGCTATCATGAATGCATATTTGTTTGCTATATTCTAGCCACGGGAAATGCAAGCAGAGTTGCATTGATGTTGGAAACAGTCCTGACAGCGGCCAAATACCAATACGAAGATCTGATGATGAATTGGGGTTTTTAATTGTCCCTACGTGTCTTTTACACATGTTATTTTGAAAGTGAAACAATACAAATTTGCATCTCACTCAAGTGATTTAGCATCCAAGAAGCTCATGTCATTTAGTTCTTGCTTTGAGATCAAGTGGTAAAAGCATGTTGAAATTTGTTCAGTAAATAAATGAAGAAATCTTGTACAAAGTTATAAAGCTCGATGAAAAAATGCACAAACATGAACACACTTATTTAAGCTTGAATTGTTTTAGGGTTGTATTAGCTTGACTTTTCTGATCATGTTTGGTTTCATTCGGGCTCAATTATTCAAGAATAATGGGAACTGGGGTTGTGTGGAATAAAAGGATCAATGGGATTGATATTTTATTTTATACAGTCAAAAAATCCCAGGACCATGAAAATAAATGAATTAAATATCTGAGACAAGCTCAATCCGACCCAAGCTTGATAGATCATTGATCAATTTGAGTTTGAAACTTAACCGATTTGGATTTGGACTTTGGATCCGAGGTCAATCCCAACCTACTGAGCCATTAATGAGCTGAACTTGGACCCAAGCCAATTAAAAAGAGTGCTTGAACATGAGCCATGTGAGCTTAGCTATGCTGAATATGGGCACTTATGTATTCATTTTATGAGCCTAGACTTTTTTGTGTGTAATTTATTTAGGTTGTTGCGAGAGGTTAAATGAGCTTTTACCAAGTCCATCCTGATCCCATTAGCAGCCCTATAAAGAAGAGTACATCCTCGCTCCATTACTCATTTGATTTCTGTTTTTTCGCCAAAGCGTAACCCTAATCACATGTGAGCTGCTATCTTGCCGTCTTTTCTGTTGATCTCGTAGGCCTTGATCATTAATCCCGATTTATCTTAATGTGTATTATCATTTTGGCCATCAATTTCACGAGTAATGGGCATGATACATTCATTCAATAATATGCTATGTGATTTAAAAGTTCAACTAAATTGGACGTGTTGGAAAACTTAATCAATTGTCCGCACTCATGCTGCAAAATTTACATTGTCTGTGAAATTTTCTTTTTCATATTTTAGGTTCAACTGTAATGGTTTGTACTTTGAAAAGTTTTACATGCATTTTTCTTATCCATGCTTTAGATTTTATTTTGATTGCAATGTTTCAGGTAGTGGCTTTGTCTGGTGTTTGAGCTCTAGCTTTCTGATAGCGAGCCTGTCCTACGCTATAACTGTATCTTTTTCAAGGTTGCGAGTGTTATTCATAAATGGTAGTAGCAGTTGATCTGTTGGATTAAATTAGATCGCAATATTCAAATAATAACTCGCTGGCTATTGTTTGATGAAATTTGCAACTGAACTAGGGTTTTGAATAGCTGTGATTTGTTTGCCCCATGATGTATTGATTCTTCCTGAAATTTGATCCTGTCATGTTGGAATATTTCCTGCATGTGGACACCGAAAATACAAGCATACTCCCCCCCGCCCGATTTTAGCTTTCCCCAAACCTTATGGAGATTCTAGTATCTCATTGATACATTATGCTATATTAGACAACATAACACCTTACTAGCATTTGGTGATATTTGCAGCTGAAATGGAAGTAGACTAGGGCTATTGTTGTTGTGACCCAGAGGGCGTCCTTTATCTCTAGCAGATAAAATGAAAATTATGCTAAGATTACTCGAATATAGCATATTTTGTCTGAGTTTGGAATAGCTGCATACAATACCAATGCATGTGAAAAAAGGTTCTCTATGTAACTTACTGTCTTCTGTAATGGTGTCATTTAAGCAAATTATTTATGGCAATGCTAGATTAGACCATCGTTTAATTTGATTTTTGACATTAGACTCCTTGATATCAAGAATGCATATTCTTGCTATATTAATCGAAGATCAATTGGTTTTCTTAATTGTCCCAATGCACATGCGTGTCGTGTCATCTTCAAAGTGAAGCACTATAAGTTTAGAATCTCACTTAAACAATTTTGCGTCTGAGAAGCTTATGGAGACTCAAAACAATTTAGCATCCAAGAAGCTCATGCCTTGTGGAATTTAGTGCTTGCCATGAGATCAAGTAGTAAAAGCTTGATGACGTTTATTCAGTAAATAAATGAGGAAATCTTGAACAAAGTTATAAAACTTGATGAAAAAAATGTACGAAACATGATCCCATGATCACTTGTTCGACCTATAATTGTTTTAGGGTTGTGTTAGCTTGATTTGATTTCTGGTCAAGCTTAGTTTCATTAGGGCTCAGTTATTCTAAGAATAATGGGGACTGGAACGGAATGCAATGCAAGGATCAATTGTATTGATATTTTACTTGATATAGTTGAAAATCCAAGGATGATGAAAAAATGAATTGAATGTAAGGGTCAAGCTCAATCCTACCAAGTGGCATTAGACTATAGAGCAATTTGAAACGTAACTAAACCGATTTGGACCTTGCATCCAAGCTCAACCCAAATCCATTGAGCTATTAATGAGCTGAACTTGAAACCAAGCCAGTTAAAAAGAAGCTTTAACAGGAACCATGTCGAGCTTAATTGTGCTGTATATGCTTACTCATAGATTTATTTTGTGAGCCTAGACTTTTGTTCAAGAATTAATTCAGATTGTTGCGAGAGTTTGAATGAGCTTTTACCAATCCCCTTTTAGACCATTAGCAGCCCTTAATAGATGAGTACCTTTTCACTCTCTTATTATTTAATTTTCTGTTTTTTTCCGTACCCTAACCCTATGCACCTATGAGCTGATAACTTGCCATCATCTCTTCCGATATCATGGGTTTGACATAAATCCTGATTTATATTGATTCGTATCATCACTTTCCCATCAATTTCACAAATCATGTGCATCATACAGTTATACAACAGTATGCCATTATGATTTGAAAATTCAATTTACTTGGATACGTTCTATGGCATTTGTTGGAAAATTCATTCAATTGTAAATACTTTTGACGTAAATTTTCTATTCTGTGAATTTTGTTATTTCATATTTTAGATTCAAGAGAAAGCATTTGTACTTTGAAAAGTTTTACATGCCTTTTTCTTATCTATGCTGCTATTTTTTTTTGGTTGCAACTTTTCAGGCAGTGGCTTTGGCTGGTATTTGAGCCCTAGCTTTCTGACAGCAAACGTGTCCAAGGCAGCAGCTATATCTTTTTCAAGGTTGCGACTGTTATTGATAAATGGTATTGTCAGATA
Organism: Scilla litardierei; assembly: GCA_030789695.1. Lineage (NCBI taxonomy): Eukaryota > Viridiplantae > Streptophyta > Magnoliopsida > Asparagales > Asparagaceae > Scilla > Scilla litardierei. Next base: position 34,265,606 of record CM061142.1, read on the forward strand.
TTCTTGCTCTTACTGAAAAGTGAAAACAAACATTTTTGTTTACTTTCTGGCATGTTCATTTTTGATTAACTGAAAATGGGATTCTATCAGTGTTAGTAAAATAAGAGATAAATCCGGTTGCTTCCGTTTTTGGTCATTCATTTATCATTTGCATATGCCTTGGTACATATCACCAGAAAAAGAACTCAGCTTCAAACGTCTTGAATCTTGAATTAACAATATGAAGCTATTATGACATTTCATTGTCAGAAGTTTCGATCGTGCAGTTTGTTTACAATAGAGTTTTAGGTTTTCTTCCCTGCATAGGGCCATAGACTTCCTCATTAAGGTTGGTTGTCTATTCTCAGCTTAATTCACCATGTTTCAGTAGTGTTGCATGCTACTGTTGATTTGATTTACTCCACCTTTGAAGTTTGAGCACATTAACACTGCATGCCCTTCATATCTGGTGTCGTCTCCATTTCATAACGCTTGTTTATTTCTTTAGCAATATATAAAGGGGTTAGTAGTTTGCAGATTAAGTAGTCTAGTGTTTTGACTTTTGGTCATTGTTTCAAACCATACCTATTTAGAAAATAACTACACTGTTTTTGTTGGGGGCCTGGGGGTGATTGCATCTAGCCATCAAGAAAAATTTTGCAGTTCCAGTTCATGAATTAACTTGTTCACATGTAATAATGTAATTAGCGATAATGCCTTAATCAGTTGATCTAGACACATTACTGCAAAGATGATCTTTCATAAAAGAAAGATCTGACTACATGGAATCTTAATCCTTCCCATCGTTTTCTGCATATGCAAGAAGGAATCATTGCCTTCATGACCTATACACTAGACCAATTCCGATTGTTATGGTAGAGCACATTTCCGCCAGTGGAGTATTTATCTAGGGTTGGGTTATGCAGTTGATATTACAAACCTTGGCAGACATTATGTAACTGCTGTTACACCCATATATTTCTCTTCGAATGCCCAACATCTAACAATTTCATTTATGTTTTCTCCTTAAGATAATCAGTTCCAAGCAGTAGTTAATAAATTTAATCTCCTTTTTTGTGACATTTAATAAAATATTACTATATTGTTTTGAACTCTATCATGTCTGAGTTCTTCATGGCAATATATCTAATATATCTATAATATAATGCAGGCTATGTATATTCGTGTAAAGCATGACAAGACAACCTACTTTGTGCAGTGTGATCCAACTGAGACAACTTTAGAGATTAAGCAGAAACTGCGAGGATTAATTGATCAGCCAAGCAATAATCAACGGTTGATTTTGTTGTCAACTAATGAGATTCTGGATGATTCAAAGACGTTAGCTGATCAGAAGGTATTAACACACCAGTGTTTCTTGCCTGTGTAATTTTAGTGATGTATAATTGGTGTTATGTTGAGTATGAAGAGTTGGCCAACAAAGTCATCCATTATTAGGCTAAATGTCTTTCATATCTTCTCGTTGCAGGTTGAAAATGATGCTATTGTTGCATTAAGCATAAGAAAAGGTTTGATGTTTCCTGATGCATTTACCTATTTTAATGCTTTTATCTTCTTACATATTGGTCACACAAGCTCTTCGACACACGGTTTGTTGTAGTGGAAGTGATGGTTACAGCAGGATAATGAGCTAGTTTTACATCCTTCCGGTTAGTAATCTTGTATGTGATCTTGGCAAAAATTCAAGCTTTTTCTGGCATCTCCTGATAAGTGATAACCTTTGCCTGGTCCCTATCCTCTTCTCTCACGTCTTCACGACTCTTACTAATTAGGTTTGAAGTCCATGTGACAAGCACATATCATAGGCTAAACCATCTCAATGTCTTCCGCTATATGATTCGTCTTTTTGCACATCACTTAGGCTCTTTAAATGCTTAATTGTAACCTGTGATACCTTGATATTTTTAAATAAAGTCAACCATTATTTATCACCATCTTTACAGAATTTGAGTCATTCCTTGCATCTGTACTGCTTTAACATGCTATGGATTACAGCTCTGATCTAAATTGTAGTCCATCAAGTCAACCATATAGACGACTGACAGTCTCTGTTCAATCATTATGCATGTATTCAGGTTAGAGGTGTCCTTGTTTCCATGTGTTGACTTGTTGAATAGACTGGCAACCATATTGGACATAGTATTAAGCCTTCCTAATTACCTCTCAGTCTATCCCACTAACCACAGTGGTTATTGTTCTCACTGTATACGGCCAACTTTGTTCAAAACAGTTATACAATATACACAATTTTTCAAATAAGATTGGGCTAGGAAAGCATGGGTTGGATGAATGATTTTCTTTACAATTTCATCTTTCATTTTAATTGAGAAGTTTACCGATAACTAACTTTTCTTGATCATTGCGATTGATTGATGCTTCAATCTGACAGAAGAGAATATAATTAAGATAAAATTTTTGCTTAATGACCAAAATACAAGCAATACAAGATTGCTTGTTGGAGTGCACAACCTGAAGTTGTGATAACCGAAGAAGGCGACGTTGACTCTAGCTAACGGTTGCATCCTTAACGTGGAGGGCATTGGCTGGGTGAGGTTAAGAATGTTTGCTGGTAGAGAAAAGATGCTTGGTAGGCGAGGTGATGAGAATCTTACTTGGATTCATACTAGTATTTTGGAGTTTGAGTCCATTTTGATTTTGTGGTCTGAGTCCGTTGTAGTTTTTATTTGAGCACTGTTGTATTTTCTTTTTAAGGATCTTTTGTGTTTCCTTTTTGACGAAAGGTTTTTTGTTTTGTTATATTTTACTTATGAGTTTGAGAATTGTTAGTAGTTGATGTGATCCGCTAGGGCTTTGATGATAAAATGAGGATCTTTATGGGGAAAGATGAGATTTTATGGGAAATGTGTGATTTTTAGGGTGAAAAAGAGGGGATATGGGAAAAGACAGGATTTTATTGATAAAAACTAAAATACGAAGATAAACGTGGCCATGTTCGAGAGGTGGACGACTCTCCTAGCTTTGAATTAGAGATCAAAGCCTAAATCTCCAAGATCTAGCTTTTTCAATGAAGAAAAAGCCTAACTTCACATATCTAGGGTTTCTACCACAATATTCGACATTCCTCTCTTATCCTAACCGTCGCCTACAAATACTAAATGTACAGAAAAATCCAGAAAATTACAAAAGACACATCTAATATTTGAAAATTACGGAAATGCCCATATTGGGCCTAAATGCAGAACACATTATTACTCTGCTACCAAAGAATCATATTGCCCTCAAGGAGGTGTCGTGAAAACCGTGGTCCCGGTAATCCAGATGGAGGTTCTCGTCCCCTCTCGGCTCTTCCTGCTCCACTGGCTGAACTTTTTCATCTTCAACGATCAACATTTGGAGAGCACGATCCTTGCAACGATGTCCTGGTCCGTACATCTCGCCACAAAAGAAACAGAGTCCCTTGATGCACATATCCTAGATCTCTGCCTATGTAAGCCGCTTATGCCTAATGTCCGATTGAAGCTCGTTGTTTTGCTCTTGGCTGGACTGGAGCCCTCCTGATGTTATCTTCTCATCCCCTGTAGCTATCTGGCTGCGAGAAGTGGATCCGCTCTATGCTCTCCTGGCGCGCCTCTCCTCTGCAAGTCTGTCTTCCACCATCCGAGCAAAACACATCCTGTCTACCAGCCATCTGGGTCTCTGTATGCTAGCTCCGGCCGTTTGCTTCGTTTGATTCCCTTCATAAACAGCCCTCCAAGGACTCTCCTGATACTCCGCAAACACGCCTGACCAACATTTCGAATTTCTTGATATACTTCAGGACTGTTTCCTCTTGTTTTAGATCATAAAGCTGCTCATATAGGTTTCCTCCATGCGTCTCACGGAATCGGTCTAATAGACATTCTTTGAATTCCTTTAACCACCGAACAGGACGCTGCTGTTGTCTCCATCGGCACCAAGATAAAGCTTCTCACTCTAAGCATACTCCCACTGCCTTCAACCTCTGCCTCAGTGAGATGCATCACCTCAAAATACCTTTCTGCTATATATATCCATTCGTCTGGGTCCTCTCCCTCAAATACGAGCATCTTTAGTTTCCTGATCATGCTATCGGTGTTGAAATCTCCTGTCGGCCCATAGCGAGGGGAGTGACAAGTGTCACGATGTTCCTCCCTACGTCGCCCATAGCTCCTCAAAGGACCATTGCCTCTGTCTCCATGGTCGCTCCAGTCATTCTCCTCCCAATTGTAGTTGTCCACACCCTCAAAGACCGAGTCCTCATCATATTCATACCGAAACTCCTCATAGGTTGATAGGACTCGGCTTCGTCGCCTCTCTGTAGCAAATCGCGGCCCGCGAGCTCCTGTAACCACTCCAAATTATCATCAGGTCTCGGAAGCAGCTGAAAGTCATCGTCGGGATCTCAACGGGTTTCCTGAAAGTCACGGGCCCCAGAAAATGCACGCTTGGCCTGGCAAGCATCTAGCAGGCTGCTAGGGGCCCGCGAGCGGCCTGACAACCCTGTGGGGCTCTGGCAGGCTTGCAAGGACTAGGAGGCCCTGCAGTTATACTACAGGGCTGTCGCAGCCATGTAGGTGCACTGTACCTGTAGGGCCATGGCGGCCCTACAGTTGCACTGTAGGGTTCGGTTGGCCCGGCTGGTGCCTTGCATCGATCGGTCGGGTTCCGAGGGTCCCCTGATGAGTGTGGATGGGGTCCCCGCCCTCCATGTTGATGTCTTCTTCTCCAGAAAATTACAAAAAGACCCCGCTAAAATCTGAAAATTATGAAAATGCCCCTGCTGGGCCTAAATGTAAAACACATCAGTAGTTTAAGTATGAATATAAGTATGAATATAAATAGGTGTTTTTTCTTCTCTTATAAATTGGGTATGTAATCAAACTTTTAGATTTTGAGTGAATTAAATAAAATTTGGGATAACCTAATTTATTTTTTGTTGTAGATATCCCTAATTAGTCTTTATAATAATTCTTCCATACCATCTTTAGTCCCTTTCGTCTGCATCAGGTTAACAAAAGTCCTAATTTTTTCCTTGCATCATATTCTTTTTCCTATTTTCCTAACATCTTCTTGTTTTCTTTCTTTATTTTAGTATATATTAGTTAGCACAAAAAAGTTTTCTTGATTTTCAGTTCAGAACAATAGCAACAACAAAAAACCTGAAATTCTCACAGGTTACGGTTTATCGTCTTCCTTCAGTAGCAACATGACCCATCCAAAATTCCACCCAAAATCCATCAAAACCCATCAAATCAAATCCAAACTTTCTCCAAATCTTTCACCAAAATCAACAAAATTTCACCAACATTTTTACATTCTCCAATAGCCCAAAACAACAAATGAAATCCCTAATAAAAACCCCCAATTTCAAAAATCCATAAACCCACTTTCAAACTGAACTCATCAACGATCTTTTTTAATAAAAAAATTGCAACAAATCATCTTGTAACTCACTTAATCGTCAAGAATGTCATCGATATTGAAGTCGTTACTGCTCGCCACCCTTGCCGATATCATCGCCGCTCCAATTCGACCTCATTTGTAGTTTCCTTGCATCATAATGTCACCCCTCTGTCGTCTCTACCATCAGCACTTGCAGTTATTTCCAAAAAAGGTCAGATTTAAATACGAATCAACATCCAAGACTAATTGGGTTATATATTGAAGACCCAAACTGGTTGGGTTTATTTGATTGAGTTGGTGCATCAGAATTTGTATTGATGACCTGAACCAAATTCGTGTTCATACATTGAATCAAAATTCAGATCTGAATCTGATTGGATCTGATCTGCTTCAGATCTGACATGATATCAAATCAAAGAATTTAGGTTTACTGATACTTTATTAAGCATATCCAACCAGTTAGCAGTTGGACCTGATCCGCATGCTGTTTTTGCTGGATTATGGACTATTTTGATGGGTTGAGCCCAATTCTTGAGCTTTTTGCTAGGAATTATGATCGTTGATCATCCGGATTGATCCTTCACGACTCTTAGAGGTCGTATATTATGTAACAAAGCTAATCTTCACTTTGGGTACATCTAATTTGAACAAGTCTTTGATTGTTGTTTTCTAAAATATATATTAATTCTGTTTCAGATTATTTATTACTATTGTTGCATACTATTTCATTATCTTAATTTGTGAGTATGCATTATCATATTTAGAATTGTATTTTCTTTTAGCATGTAGGTTCGGACTTTTATGATTTATTTTATTTTGCATAATTACTCGCATGTATATAGTTATCAGTCTAGGATTTCATATTCATTATTATGTTTTCTTTGCATTGCGTGCTTTTACGTAGTGATAGAATTTTAGAAACCAACATGATTGATTGAAACAATCAAAAATCGTAAAGCGTGGGACAAATAATGATATGCTTCCTTAAATTGATTCAACAATAGTCCCAACCCTTTCAAGAAATGACCACACATTACAATATTAGAAATAGAAGGAAAGAACCTTTGATGATGATATAAACAATGATAATATGTATAGAACAAAACACGACAAAGGTCATAGAGGGTGGTAGATGATAAGGTCATATGAGACTTGACAATGATATGATGACACTGATGATACCATTGTAGGTATGGTTGAGATGATCCTTCACACATGATCAAAAGAGATGGTCTTATTTTTGATGGCTTGCATAACCTCTAGGTCTTTTTTGATTGGTTAGTAGAGATGGACCAAATCTTTGATTAGTATGAAGCTATGTTTGAAACACATAAGGATTGCTTTGATAAAATGCAATTACATAGGGCAAACAATATGTGAGGAAAACAGCTTGAGAGATCGGAGAACCTTTGAAATCTTAGGCTGAGATGAAAGTAAAACTTAAAAGAAAATTGCATTACTTCTTATAGAACTCATCTTTTAGACCAGTTGATTAATTTACGTCAATGAAATTTGTTTGTGATAAAGTACATTGAGTTAATGATTTGTTCATTAGATGTGATCTTCCAGAGGACCCACAAATTTTCTTATCTAAATATTATACAGGTCAGAATAAGATGTGATCTCACACAAGGTGAGTTCTATTAGTGTAGATGTTGGATTCGGGTTTTGAGGTGTCAAGATTGGCACATGTTTATAACAAAGTCGTGTGGAAAAGTGATAACGCAAGGGGGCCATGACAAAATGTCAAGTTCGTGGAGTTTACAATAGTTACACAGATGAAATCTAGAGATGAAACATGCATCTTGGAAAGTTCAGTTTAGTTGTTAGATTCTCAACAAGTCCAAGGTTGTGCGATTAGGTATAGATATTGAATGAAGAAGTTATATCCTAAACAAGTCAAATGTGTTACGTTAAGGAATAGAGCACTCGAGGACCTCACTTATCCTTAACCTAAAGTTTAAAGCAAGAAAGCATGTTGTTCGGATCCAATCCGAGCCCAAATAGGATTCGGTTTCAACAGAAGTCTGAGCTAGAATTGAGTTAGAATATCTAAGGTAATTAAGTTTTCTGATTGAAATCTTAAGAGGGATAGAGTTCTACTAAGATTTTTGAGACTTGAAAATCAAGAAACTTAAAGCTATATAAAGAGGGTAGCTACTGTTGCAAAGTGTTGGTAAGGAAACGAAATAAAAAGATTTTAAGTCCTTGTGATTTTAAGTCCTTGTAGGGTAGTAGTTGAGCATAAATTGCTCCAAGGTTTTGAGGGATTGCTACTGTACTAGGGAATTATGTGGTGAGAATTGAGAAAAGCGCCTTATTTCCATAATGCTCATTAATACAATACAATCGTTGTAATGGTAGCAAAGTGATGGGTTTGTTCTTTATTTAGATTTGTTCTGCGCACTCCAAACGATCTTTGGTGTTAATCGGAATAGGTCCGATTTCCCCTAACATGCTATGGTTTCAGTCCGATCAATAAATTAGCAACACATAAGGTTTGTTTGCTTAAGTGCCTTTGTATATGTTTAAGTGTTTACCTTTTCATATTTTTTTGGAGTGCATATGCATACTATGCTTCATCTGACAGTTGATTGATTTTTGCTAAGAGTTATAAAACAGTTTATGGTGAGTATACTATGGGTAAAGATTGTTAGTTTTACTTCCCAGACCCACTTTGGGAATATTTAAACAGTTTATGGTTAGTATACTATGCTTGTCTGTAACATGTGCTACCATATAAGATATTGTCAAGTTCCTCTTCGAGAGTTAAGTGGCACAGGAGCATTCCAATTGGGTTACAACCCAGATGGAATTGCCATCAAACCATAATCTTCGATTTAGTGTTTCAATGAACAAAACAAAACACTATGGCATTGGTTCAAGTACCGGACCCTTGTTGTCCTCCATCCCTTTTGATGTTTGTCCTTGTTGATGGTAGAAATGGAATGCGGTTAGTTGCTTTTAGGGCCTGTTCTTTTCCAGGAATTAGAAAAATGGAATTGGGGGAAAGGTTGTATTCATAGGAGAGAGAAAATGTAGTTTTGTGTTCTTTTGGGTGAAATAGAGTATGGAATGAGGGGTTTGGAATAAAAGGCGTGGTCCACTTTTTATTCTTGTGTTCTTTTGGCTTTTGATAGTTGGAATGAGAAAGTGGGAAAGTTGGAGTGGGGTGTTATATGGTGAGTATAGGGTAATGGTTACCCCATCCATGATAGTTATAAAATGTAAAATAAAATCAAAATGAACTCAGAAAAAAAACCCCAATGCGTCTCAGGCATGCAACAACAACAGAGACACAAATGTGCATGACATTATGAAAAAAAATCCCACTGCGTCTCAGGCATGCAACATCAACAGATACACAAATGTGAATGACATTCTGAAATAAAACTCCACTGCGTCTCAGGCATGCAACAGCAATGACTGTTCCAAAAATGTGAATGACATTATGAAATAAAACCCCACGCAGTCTCAGGCATTCAACATCAACAGATACACAAATGTGCATGTCAGTCTGAAATAAAACCATACGGTAGCCCAAATGCAAAAACATCAAAGCTCATCTCCCTATTGACATGCACCCACGCAGGAAACATAAAAACATATTGCATGTAGATAATGAAATTAAACCCATAGGAATAATAGTTGCCAAATGATCCAAGCATGCATGTAATTGCCAAAAAATGAGCCGAAACATTCTGCAATAATAAAACCCAATACATGCGTATTACAAAAATTCCAAACTCATCAGAAAAAACATGTAGCAACATGGTTTTTAGTCTGCACCTACAACAAGATTACATTCCAAGTCATTGGAGATTGTTATACATAAGAAAAATAATAAAACATTGCCCTATGAGAGAATACAACACAAACTTCAGGGAGTTGTAATCGGATAGCAAGCTGTCCATTTTCAACTTGTTTATCTCTAATTGGCCTACGACCGTAGCCAAACGTCCGTCAATTTCATCCAACCTCCTCACAGTCTATGAGCTCGCAGGGAAATCACCTATTGCTCCTCTTTCAGTTGCTCCATTAAATGATGGATAATAACCATTGACCAGTCACTGTGAGGGGGTCCTACCATTCGAAGAAATCACATTTGTCCCCACGAGACAGACAGCTCCGAAACCTCCTGCCCGGGTTTAATTGTGTCCATGACGTCTTCCTTGGTACTCTCAGACCACAGCGGCATATCTTGTAGTCTACATCATCCGTCTCCAAAGCAGGACCACGGGTCGCTTCCCGAAGGCGGGAGCGAATAGAAGTGTTTGAGCCTTCACTCATGTGTACCTGGTCAAACATAAACATAAACACAAGTGAAGGTGTGTACTGTTCATAGAAAAGCAACGTAGACATGATGTGAAAAGGGGTATTTCAAGGCGTACCTATGAAAATATATTAGCCCATGAAGTCAAAGTATCCGTCGTTTTTCAGAAATGAGCAAGATAAAAGTGACGACATAAACAAAACTACTTTACAAAACCAGTCGCATAACAATTAGAATGAAAAATTAAATTTTTATAGCCCTCAGGAATGTAGATGTATCAGTTGCCCAACTAGGTTGCTTGCGGTTGTACCTTCATTATATAAACAAGAAAAGCAAATAACTTGGGGTTTATTGCCGAATGTCATGCACATTTGTGTATCTGTCCTGAGCACATGCACAAAGGCATGCAACAAACAAACTGATGCTCACATGTCTGAAACAGCAACATACACACATATTCACAAATGTGCATGACATTATGAAATAAAAAACCCCAATGAGTCTCAGACAAGCAACATCAACAGAAACACAAATGTGGTGGACATTCTGAAATAAAACCCCACACATTTTGAAATATGGAAACCATCCTGCATGCCTTCCTATTAATTGGGAAAGCATCAAGGCATTTCAACGTATTCATGGTTACATCATTGGGCTATTAGAGAAAAAATCCAATATTTCAGAAAAATTACCATGAAAGATGAATGCATGCCACATATACAAAAAGGCATGTCTATTATGATATAAAACCAAAGTTGCCTCGTTGCCAAAAATTCCAGCCATTCAAGCTTATTCCCATGCCCAAAAGCAATATGCCAATGTTTCTACAAATGTTTGAGCCATGTGGCACAATGCAAGTGTTTAACCCAGAATTTACTCAACAACACATCCAAAAATAACAAGATAGCAAGATAGCATGTTAGCAAGATAGCAAGATAGCATGCCAGAATTTACTCCCAATACTAATCTGAACCAAATTTACTCATCAACACATCCAAAAAAACAAGATAGCATCAACACATCCAAAAAAACAAGATTGCATGTCAATAATCCAATATGGTGGCCTGTTTTTTGAATGGAATAGGAAAATGGGAATATATATGTATCTGTAGCTGTTGCCTGACAGGGTCCATTGCAATATTTCCGAAATCCAACTCCATTGTAAATATCCAAATACCAATTTTAGAAAACCCAAGTTGTTACAGGAAAATTGCTACCAAATGCTGACTGCAAGCCCCAGATACCAATATTGCAAGTCCAAAAATGATAACATACCAAAGTCTAGGCATGCACATAGTCATTCAAGCTTATTCCAGGCACATATGCATGCAAAAGACAAACATATGTCATGGGCAGACTGAACCAAAACACAAGTTAACTCAGATGAAGAGTGACTTGATGCACACAGGTATGACACAGATACATAAATGGGAAGGAGATAAATAAATATATAGCCATTACTCTCAAACCCAAATTATTCTAAGCCAAAAAAATATCAAAGCCAAATAACCCATTCCAGCTCAATGCCAAACAAATGGGAAGGACAGTACAACAATTACCCATTCCAGTTCAATGCCACATAAATCACAGCATGGATCATGGATCAGTACTGACATGCACCCAGGCTTGCAATAGATTAGCATAGCAAATAGAATGAATAATTTGAATTTTATAGCCCTCAGAAATTTATAAATAGCATTTTCCCAACTAGGTTGCTAGCAGCAGGGCCTGAGGTATCTACCCAAGACAATCCCATAACTTGGGTTTTATTTCCGACGGCAACCGATATACATTATAGGAACCAAGCTGCCAACCCTCCAATTAATTGGGATATTCAGAGTCTATTTTACCAAATTCTTTTTATCATCATTGGGCTATAGAGAGAGAAAAAAACTCAAATAATTCTTTTATATTGCAATCCACCCATGCATGCCTCATATACACATATGTGCATGAACCCATGCATGCTACAAATCCAACACTGCCCTTTGAAAAACCACCCCAATGAGTCTCAGGAACGCAACAGGCAAAGATACAGAAAGTGTGCAAGAAAATCTAGGATCATGTAATTCGATATTATAAGAAAAATTGAGCCAATTTAACATTTTCATATCAGAACACTAATATGAACAGGAGTATAACATAAATTTACTAATAGAAAGAAATATACTTCATAGAACTCATTTTTGCCATTACAAAAAATTCCATTTTATGCAATCTTGGGAGATAATTGAGTGTCAGTTATAATCAATGAATCTTGGGAGACAATGAATCTTACTGTGTTTCCCCTCTGAAAGATGACTATTTATAAAGGATAATCTGATGACAAGTTTGACTGTTATATGTGTTTATGCTTAATTCTTGGTAGGCCAAATAATAGACCTAGCTTAAGTGCTCCATGTTTGCGACAGTGCATCAAACATATTTGTAGCATGCATCACCATTGTCATGAACCCAGGCATGCTACAAATCCAATACTGTCACATGAAAAAAACATATAAAATGGATGACTGCATGCCACAGATACAAAAAATGCATGTCCAAAATGATAACAAACCAAAGTCTAGGCATGCACATAGGCATTCAAGCTTATTCCAGGCACATATGCATGCAAAAGACAAACATATGGCATGGACAGCCTGAACCAAAACCCAAGTTACCTCTGATGATGAGACACTTGATGCACACAGGGAAGACACATATACATAAATGGCAAGGAGAGTCTGAAATATATAGCCTTTACTATCAAAACAAAAAAGAGGCCAGCATTCCAGCAATGTTGTCATGCACACATGCACGCAAAAGTTACACAGATGACATGGACACCCTGTAATTAAATCCATTTCATCTCAAAGCCCAAAAAACCCAAGCTTTAAGAAATACTAAACAACAGCTACTGAACCACAAATGGAAAGGACATTACAATACTAACCCATTCCAGCTCAATGCCACATAAATCACAGCATGGATCAGTACTGACATGCACCCAGGGTTGCAATAGATTAGCATAGCAAATAGAATGAATAATTTGAATTTTATAGCTCTCAGGAATTTATAAATAGCATTTTCCCAACTAGGTTACTGGCAGCAGGGCCTGAGATATTTACCCAAGACAATCCCATAACTTGGGTTTTATTTCCGACGGCAACCGATATACATTATAGGAACCAAGCTGCCAACCCTCCAATTAACTAGGATTTTCAGAGTCTATTTTACCAAATTCTTTTTATCATCATTGGGTTATAGAGAGAGAAAAAAACTCAAATAATTCTTCTATATTGCAATGCACCCATGCATGACATGAACCCAATATATATAAATGCAACATATTTGTAGCATGCATCACCATTGCCATGAACCCATGCATGCTACAAATCCAACACTGCCCTGGAAATAAGGGAATAAAATCCGCATGAATTCATAGAAAAATATCTCCAACATTAGCGTGATGATATATCAAAGAAGTTATCTATATTGCAATGCAACCATGCATGCCACAGCTACAGATATGGCTGTAACATTCTGAAATAAAACCCAAGTTATCTGTGTGTAACTAATGCCATGAACCCAGAGACAAACCATTTTGCCTAAAAGCCCCATCTTTTTCCAACATTGCAAGGCAAACAGGCATGCAAATGAGTCACATATAAGCTGGAAAGTATGCAAGAAAATCCATGCTTCCACCCAGAAAATCCATGCAAGAAATAAAACCACATCGCATGCAGCAATAAGGACACGAACCCATAAAAATAACAGACACACATATTGCCAAGAAATCAAGCATGCCTGTGAACATGTCATGAAACATAAAGCCACATAATATCATCCACAATTCTAGTAGACCTATTACATGCGTGATATGAGACTAATTTACTAATCCACCGTACGTTCCCCCATCATCGTGCATGCTAGACATATTACGCAATTGTAGTAGACATATTACATGCTTGATATATTACTCCCATTAACGTAAGTTATCCCATCGACCTTCATCTTCGTCGTCCTCATTCTCACGATCGAATTCATCCATTTTCCTCTTTATGCAACGAGTCCTTGCCACCTCCGGCATCCCCACGTACTTCCTCCCCTCAACATCTACTTCAATAAGGTGTTCATACAATCTATCCTACTTCTCTGTCGGATACTCTGTGTGTGTATAGAGACTCTTACCAATCTCCACAATCCAGGGGAAGTTTGAGATCCGTAAGGCTTCGGCTACCTCGATGAGTTTATCCACAAATACACCTTGCATAGCATCGGTGGAAGCATTTCCCCGTTGTCTACGCCTTACCTTTTTACCCAATGCTGGAGGGGCTGCATTGCTAGTACCAGGACTTGGAGAGGGTGCCTGAGGGGTGTAAGGTGAAGGTGTGTCAGATGATTCATACTCAAGCGGTGAAGGAGTTGCCTTCTCACCATCACCTTCAGTGTATAGGCCGCCAAAAGTTGTAAACACACCCTTCATAAAATCTCCACTAACTGCGTCATCTCCCATAATCAATCTCAGATCAGCAAGCCATGGTAAGGACTTATTAATATAGTCTTTTGTTCTAGGGTGGGCCTGCACGTATACACAAAGGGATATTATTGAATAAAAAAAGAAAATGACAAAGACGAGTTTGTACTTTTACGTCAATTGTGAAATTATTACCGAGGCCCACGTGGCATACCTTTCCGGCTCCATTAAAATCATCTGCCTATCTTCACACCACCCAACGCCACTTAAATTGATGCACGTATTCACATGGGCTAGTTTCTTACGCAATCCTTTCATATGATTGCGAGCATTTTGGCTTGAGTAGGCCATGCCGAATCTCTCATTAATGTGTGCAGCAGCAGCATTGAAGGCAGCAGCTTTGAAAGTCTTATCGGATTTCATCCCTTCACTGGCCTGCTCTGCAAGGAATGGGATGAGGACCAAATCATGCTCCCATGGCCATATTTTGTGCACCGGCCCCTTTTCTGCAGGCTGCTTCAATTTTTTGCTGGGGCTAGAAACTGATGCTTCCCCTGACTCTTCCCGCCGACCCAACTTTCTTGAAGAATCGCTACCACATATGGGGTCATTACCGTTTTGGGATGATGCCCGGTTGAAAACATTTGGGTGAGGCGGGCTAATATACTGATGGTGTCCTCCAATACCTCCCAATACCGGCACTTGGTAGCTCCCTCCCACCTGTTGCATCCCACCCCCATGGACCATCCCACCCCCGGTAGCTCTCACCCCCTGTCCCATACCGCCCCCTTGCAGCATTTGCATATACCCAGTTGGACTTTGCATAAATCCAGGTGGACTCTCCATTTGCATCGGCATGCTATACTGGCGGTATTGTGCAAAAGGCATACTTGTGCCACCACCATAGTTGCCTACACCATAGTTGCCCTGCGAAGGATACTGGAAATCTACCATCCTACGGGCCATATGTCGGCGGGGAGAAGATAGGTCGACGGGGAGAAGTATGGCCTTCGCAGGGCAACTATGGTGTAGGCAACTATGGTGGTGGCACAAGTATGCCATTTGCATAATACCGCAAGTATAGCATGCCGATGCAAATGGGGAGTCCACCTGGATTTATGCAAAGTCCAACTGGGTAAACGCAAATGCTTCAAGGGGGCGGTATGGGACAGGGGGGTGGGATGGTCCATGGGGGTGGGATGCAACAGGTGGGAGGGAGCTACCAAGTGCCGGTATTGGGAGGTATTGGTGGACACCATCAGTATATTAGCCCGCCTCACCCAAGTGCTTTCAACCAGGCGTCATCCCAAAGCGGTAATGACCCCATATGTGGTAGCGATTTTTCAAGAAAGTCGGGTCGGCGGGAAGAGTCAGGGGAAGCATCAGTTTCTAGCCCCAGCAAAAAATTGAAGCAGCCTGCAGAAAAGGGGCCGGTGCACAAAATGTGGCCATGTGAGCATGATTTGGTCCTCATCCCATTCCTTGCAGAGCAGGCCAGTGAAGGGATGAAATCCGATAAGACTTTCAAAGCTGCTGCCTTCAATGCTGCTGCTGCACACATTAATGAGAGATTCGGCATGGCCTACTCAAGCCAAAATGCTCGCAATCATATGAAAGGATTGCGTAAGAAACTAGCCCATGTGAATACGTGCATCAATTTAAGTGGCGTTGGGTGGTGTGAAGATAGGCAGATGATTTTAATGGAGCCGGAAAGGTATGCCACGTGGGCCTCGGTAATAATTTCACAATTGACGTAAAAGTACAAACTCGTCTTTGTCATTTTCTTTTTTTATTCAATAATATCCCTTTGTGTATACGTGCAGGCCCACCCTAGAACAAAAGACTATATTAATAAGTCCTTACCATGGCTTGCTGATCTGAGATTGATTATAGGAGATGACGCAGTTAGTGGAGATTTTATGAAGGGTGTGTTTACAACTTTTGGCGGCCTATACACTGAAGGTGACGGTGAGAAGGCAACTCCTTCACCGCTTGAGTATGAATCATCTGACACACCTTCACCTTACACCCCTCAGGCACCCTCTCCAAGTCCTGGTACCAGCAATGCAGCCCCTTCAGCATTGGGTAAAAAGGTAAGGCGTAGACAACGGGGAAATGCTTCCACCGATGCTATGCAAGGTGTATTTGTGGATAAACTCATCGAGGTAGCCGAAGCCTTACGGATCTCAAACTTCCCCTGGATTGTGGAGATTGGTAAGAGTCTCTATACACACATAGAGTATCCGACAGAGAAGTTGGATAAATTGTATGAACACCTTATTAAAGTAGATGTTGAGGGGAGGAAGTATGTGGGGATGCCGGAGGCATAGATTTAGGTTTCGGCCGATACCAGTTGGTATCGGCCGTTTCGTAGTGGTACCGGCCCCTAACGCTACGAAACCTTCCCAGATTATCGGTCTCGGCCGGAACCCTAGGGTTCCGGCCAGTATCGCCCGAAACCGGGCGATACTGGCCGGAACCCCGGCCACCCTAGGGTTCCGGCAACCCTATGGTTCAAGTCACTTCAAACTGAAAAGCAATTTCGAAGAAGACAACAAAAAGTGAACATAAAGTGAAAAAATTTGATTCACGGGTGTACAGACAGAGGAAGACGACGACTGAGGAAGACGACGAGGCAATTGAAAAGCAAAAACCCGTGAGTGTACAGAAAATAAAGTGAAAACGTTATAAAAAGAGGGAATCGAAGGCGAAAAATCTCAAAGCAACATACCTATTGAGAAATCTCTAAAATCGGGAGCCCTATTTCCATCTGAGGAGCTCGCCGCATCGAGTCGAAGACGCTGGAGGTCGTCACATCGCTGTTGGAAGACGTAGGAGCTCGGCGACGCTGGTGGAAGCCACGAGAGATCGCCATCGCTGTTGTCGAAGCCGCCGGAGATCTCGCCATCTCATCGAACCCCGTTGGAGAACGCCGTGCGAAAGAGCTTCGAAACCACCGCTGGAGCTCGCTGTGCGAAGGCGCTTCGAAACCCTCGCTGGAGCTCGCCGCCGGAGATCGCGTCGTCGCTTCGAAACCCGCGGTCGCTTCGAAAGTCGAAGAAGTAAACAGCGCTTCGAAACCCGCGGTCGCTTAAAGGTATTTAATTCCCCCCTTGTTAATTACGAAGCTACCCATTGGTTGATCAAATATTTACCGTAGTGCCAGTAAACAGAACCTATAGTAATAACCCTAATGGTAATATAGTAAATAAATTAAAAATTTGGAGCAAACTTAAACACGAATACAGTGATCGTTTCAACTTAGACCATAATGTATCGTTTATTTACAATAACGCCATCGCACTTAAAACCCCTCGAATTGAACTGAATGGCAAACTTGTAAATAATTCTTATTTACTAGGGGATAAGGAGAAAGTCATTTAAAATTTTTAAATTTAAACCCCCTGTATTGGGACCAGTAACTATAATTAAGTAGAGTTAATTGCGAAGTCCCCATGTTTGCTGCTCCAAATTTTGACATGCTAAAAATTCAAAGCTTAGGTATTGGGACCATTAACTCTAATTAAGTAGACAAATTATGTTCCCATGTTGCTTTCAAATTCAAAAATTGACATTGAGACTTCGAAAGCCATTAAATCCAGATATGGATTAATTCTTAAAATACAAATAAATATATAAAAATACGGAAAAATATGTAAGAAATACGGAAAAATACGTAAAAATACGGAAAATACATAATAAATATGGGAAAATACTTTAAAATACATAATAAATACGAAAAAATTATTTAAAATACAAAATAAATACTAAAAAAATATGGAAAACACATAATAAATATAAAAAAATACTTAAAATACATAATAAAACCTAAAATTACAACATGGACTCCTAAATATACTATTTAAAATACATAATAAATACAAAAAATTAGTTAAAATACCAAATAAATACTGAAAAATACGGAAAACGCATAACAAATATAGAAAAATACTAAAAACACAAATAAATCCTAAAAATCCTACATGGACTCCTAAAGATACTATATAAATACATAATAAATTCAAAAAAAAATTAGTTAAAATACCAAATAAATACTGGAAAATACGGAAAACGCATAACAAATAAAGAAAAAAATACTTAAAATACATAATAAAACCTAAAAATACTACATGGACTCCTAAAAATACTATTTAAAATACATAATAAATACAAAAAAATAGTTAAAATACCAAATAAATACTGAAAAATACGGAAAACGCATAACAAATATAGAAAAATACTAAAAACACATAATAAATCCTAAAAATCCTACATGGACTCCTAAAGATACTATTTAAAATACATAATAAATACAAAAAAATTAGTTAAAATACCAAATAAATACTGGAAAATACGGAAAACGCATAACAAATAAAGAAAAAAATACTTAAAATACATAATAAAACCGAAAAATACTACATGGACTCCTAAAAATACTATTTAAAATACATAATAAATACAAAAAAATTAGTTAAAATACCAAATAAATACTGGAAAATACGGAAAACGCATAACAAATATAGAAAAATACTAAAAATACATAATAAAACCGAAAAATACTACATGGACTCCTAAAGATACTATTTAAAATACATAATAAATACAAAAAAATTAGTTAAAATACCAAATAAATACTGAAAAATACGGAAAACGCATAACAAATATAGAAAAATACTTAAAAAGTTAAAATACATAATAAATCCTAAAATGCTATTTGGACTCCTTAAAAATACTATTTGTCTACTATCAATTTAATTACCATATAATACGTGGTTAGAGGAAAAAATACTAAAAATAAAAGAGAAGCTACATTAATTATTGATCAATTAACTACTTAAAATACTAAAAATATGTTAGAACTTAAAATATGTTAGAGCTTAAAATACTAATTTTTTTAATAATAGTACTTATGGGATTGGGTTAGCCATTAAAATACTAAAATTTTCTAATAAAATTTTCTAAAATTTTCTAACAATAGATATACTACAAATTGCATGTTATTATTTATGTGATATTTAAGTTGCTTATCTGCATGCTAAATTTTATGAGATAAAATTTAGTTGACATGTTTTAGTGGTAATTTTATTTTCTTTCATATTATATGATAATTCAAGAAAGCCTCTTAGGTTAGCCATTAAAATTCTTCTAAATTGTTGTACTGTGAATCTATTAAAATCCAAATACATGATTAGGTTAGCACGTTGAAACAAATAAAATTTTATAGTTGATAAGGACTCTAATAAAAGTTATTAACGAATCATAATAAATTCGAATTTTAGGATTCAACTAGTTGATAAGATTAACTAGTTTTAATAAAAGCCTTTTAGTTGATGGCAAACATATGAATGATAAGTTTCCTTCAATGGACCATGATCCGGCTCAATGTGCTTGGCTAAGTTTGCTGGATCAACCTAGCTAGACTGGGTATAAGTGATCCTGGCTTAGTCAATTCCCTGACCGTGTTCCGCTGGACCGCAAGGACGCAAATCATGATTATGTGACACCGTCGACTATATCTAAGTCTAATACGTTAATAATCTTTTCAAGATTAATCATAACCCTTGGTTTATGGTGCAGTAATTAACATGTCTCGAAGAACTCCAACGGAGAAGACGGTGGATATTGGGTGGGCTCACTGTAAAATGATTGCAGATAACCATAGACAAGTAAGGTGCAACTATTGCCGGAAAGAAATGCATGGAGGCGTGTCTCGCCTTAAGGAACACTTGGCGGGAATTACCGGGGATGTGCTGACATGCCCCGAGGCACCTAAAGAAGTGCGTGAAGAGATGAGAGCGCACGTTTTTCAGAAGAAGGTCGAAAAGGTACAGGCCAGATTTGAGAAGAAGATGATAGAGGAGGAGATAAGGGCAAAGCAGACGGAGGCAATATCAGATGACTCAGATGAGGATGATGATGAGACCGAGGAGGCGAGGGACCTTAGAAGAGCTCTTAGAAGAAGTAGGCAAGAACTTGTCGAAGAAGAGATTAGAAGTGAGGGCAGAAGGATGGGAGCATGATCATCTGGGTCTGGAGCCCCTGGGCTAGCCAGATCGGGTAGTCGTGCCGCCCGAATGGCAGGTATGTTCGCGTGCGGTTCTGCTCGCGATGTTCAGCCAACCGGTAGACCAGCCGGCACTCTCAGACCCGGTGCCGACCCTTTTTCTCAAACGAAGAAGGGTAAATCCCAATCAACCATAAAGAATACCTTCATGAAGAATGCCAATGCCTATGTCGGCCGAGCTATGGCCAAATTTTTCTACTTCAACCACATTCCATACAATGTGACCAATAGCCCATATTACAGGCCCATGGTGGATGCTATTGCGGAATCGGGACGTGGCGTTGCTCCATCCACGGCTTGGGAGCTGTCACACACATACTTGGACATGGAGTATGAAGAGATCAAAAATTATGTAGAAACTTTTCGTGTTCAGTGGGATGAGTACGGTTGCACACTGATGTGCGATGACTGGACAACACAAAACAGAAGGAAGATAATTAACTTCCTTGTGTATTCGACCCATGGGACGGTGTTCCTGGACTCTGTGGATGCAACCGACCAATTCCAGAATAGTCCTTACATATTTGATCTTATGGACAAATATGTAGAACTAATTGGGGAGCATAGAGTAGTCCAGGTGGTTACCGACAACGGGGCAAACTACAAGTCAGCTGGGCAGCTACTGATGCGCAAGAGACAGCATCTGTATTGGACCCCGTGTGCGGCGCATTGTATCGACTTGATATTTTCTGACATGGCAAAAGAAGAAGTAATCAAAAATATCGTCGCACAAAGTCAGATGGTAACCGGATTCATATACAACAAAGGATGTGTGCTCAGCTTGATGAGAAGAGAGACGGGTGGAAAAGAGTTGATCCGGCCCGCGATAACAAGATTTGCGACCCACTTCATTGCTTTGGACTCTCTGTATGCGCACCGAGATGACCTGCGGAGAATGATCACATCCAGGGATTGGTCCGATAACTTTCCAAGGCTTAAACCAAAAGATAGGGAGGTTGGAAACAACGTGTATGATCTGATTCACGGCGATGAATTCTGGCAGACTATCTCTAATGTCATCGCCGTATTTGAGCCCCTGGTGAAGGTTCTTCGAATGGTCGACAGCGATGATAAGGCCGAGATGGGGTATCTCTACGAGGCCATGGACCGTGTAAAAGAGGAAATTCGGAAGAATGTTGGTAGGGGATACAGAAAATGGTGGGACATGATAGACAAGAGATGGGATAGGCAGCTACATCAAGATATTCATGCTGCAGGCTATTTTCTAAATCCTCGCTTTCAATACTCCTCCAATGCAACAAACGACAACGAGGTGCTGGTTGGACTCAGACGCGTGATCGATGGGCTTGAACCAGACATCTCGAAGAAAATTGACATTGACAGAGAGGTAAATGAAATTCGGATATCCTTATTTTGATATATGATTTGATGTAGCAATTCACATTCTAAAATTATGATTGATAATTGTAGCTGGATGCCTATAAGATGAGAGTTGGTTATTTCGGCTCCGCTAAGGCGGAAATGGTGATAACAAGGGTCACTCCAGGTATCTATATGGATCTTAGATTTCTATATGTTCCCCATAAAACGGTCCATCTTTTCTGACCACTGGAACTTGTTGCAGCTCAATGGTGGAATAGTGTTGGGTTAGAGCAAGCTCCAACGCTTACACGATTAGCTGTGCGTGTGTTGAGCCAAACTGTCTCGTCGTCCAACTGTGAACGAAACTGGACCACCTTCTCCCTCATTCACACAAAGACCAGGAACAGGCTAACAATGGAACACCTTAAAAGGCTGGTCTATGTGTATTATAATATGAGACTGCGACATAGACATGCGAGAAGGAGCGAGAAGGCCGATCACCAGCTGATCGATTTGGATCAGATTTTTCACGAGGATGATCCATTGGAGGAATGAACCAGAGAGACAGAAGACATGGTGCTCGATGACAGAGACAATCCTTGGTTGGACGAGGCGCTTGCGGAAGCAGAACGTACACGAAGCAACCAGCCGCGGCCAAGTCACGCCCCTGCGAATATCACGTACAAGCGAAAGAAGGCACCCACTCGGGCTAGGCACGATAGCAATGATGGTTCGTCTCCCGATGACCAAGGTCCTACAGACGGAGGTTGTGGTGCGTCGGCATCCGTTCGCCCTGCTGAGAGACGTGGAGACCATACTTATGATACGCATGGGTATAGAGAGCATGATAGGCAGCACAGTGAAGAACGGGGGGACGATGCCTACGGTAGACACTCTGAATATCAAGGGTATCAACGTGCTTCTGATTATTATGGAGGTTATGAATCTTATTCCGGTGGATACTCAGGAAGCCAAGGCGATTATTGCGCACCGTATAGACACTCTGATGTCTATGCTGATTATGATAGTCAATACAAGTACGGTCCGAACGTGACTGAGCAGTCCAGCAGTCAAGGCAGTCATGACACGCCTTTCATCGAGCAGATCCGGCCCTCAGCATATGATAACATGATGATATCTTTTTTGGGCCCGGAACAGATGCAGTATTCATATCCTCCATACTACCATGCACAGCAGCCGAATGATGAAAACTACAAATGAGATTTTTGTATCTTTTTATTTATTTTCTTCATTTTTGTATCTTTTGATGTATTTTATTCAGCTTTTGTATTATGAAGGCAGATTTATGGTTCATCAATATTTATTGTTCTTTTATATCTATTAATTAGTCAATTGTTGTTACAAATGAGTAATGTGAACAGAAAAATACATGAAAAATACAGAAAAATACAGCAAAGTATCTCCGATACCGAAATACATGAAAATACAGGAAAATATAGCATATTATAAAATACATGAAAATACATGAAAATACATGAAAATACAACAAAGTATCAAATACAAGAAAATATCGAAATACAGGAAAATACATGAAAATATCTCCGATGCCGATACCGATACCGATACCGAAACGAAACTACCGATACGGACGATACCGAAACTGGCTTCCGAAACCGCCGAAACGGGCGAAACCGAAACCGAAACCTAAATTTTGGGCGGAGCGATACCCTCTTCGAAACCGATACCTTAAACCTTGGCCGGAGGTGGCAAGGACTCGTTACATAAAGAGGAAAATGGATGAATTCGATCGTGAGAATGAGGACGACGAAGATGAAGGTCGATGGGGTAACTTACGTTAAGCATGTAATATGTCTACTACAATTGTGTAATATGTCTAGCATGCACGATGATGGGGAATGTACGGTGGATTAGTAAAGTAGTCTCATATCACGCATGTAATATGTCTACTAGAATTGCGGATGATATTATGTGGCTTTATGTTTCATGACATGTTCACGGGCATGCTTGATTTCTTGGCAATATGTGTGTCTGTTATTTTTATGGGTTCATGTCCTTATTGCTACATGTGATGTGGTTTTATTTCTTGCATGGATTTTCTGGGTGGAAGCATGGATTTTCTTGCATACTTTCCAGCTTATATGTGACTCATTTGCATGCCTGTTTGCC
Organism: Scilla litardierei; assembly: GCA_030789695.1. Classification (NCBI taxonomy): domain Eukaryota; kingdom Viridiplantae; phylum Streptophyta; class Magnoliopsida; order Asparagales; family Asparagaceae; genus Scilla; species Scilla litardierei. The sequence continues at coordinate 34,289,252 of CM061142.1, forward strand.
TTGCAATGCTGGGAAAAGATGGGGCTTTTAGGCAAAATGGTTTGTATCTGGGTTCATGACATTAGTTACACACAGATAACTTGGGTTTTATTTCAGAATGTTACAGCCATATCTGTAGCTGTGGCATGCATGTTTGCATTGCAATATAGATGACTTCTTTGATATATCAGCACGCTAATGTTGGAGATATTTTTCTATGAGTTCATGCAGATTTTATTCCCTTATTTCCAGGGCAATGTTGGATTTGTAGTATGCCTGGGTTCATGGCAATGGTGATGCATGCTACAAATATGTTGCATTTATATATATTGGGTTCATGTACATATGTGTATCTGAGGCATGCATGGGTGCATTGCAATATAGAAGAATTATTTGAGTTTTTTCTCTCTTTATAGCCCACTATTGATAAAAAGAATTTGGAAAAATAGACTCTGAATATCCCAGTTAATTGGAGGGTTGGCAGCTTGGTTCCTATAATGTATATCGGTTGCCGTCGGAAATAAAACCCAAGTTATGGGATTGTCTTGGGTAGATACCTCAGGCCCTGCTGCGAGCAACTTAATTGGGAAAATGCTATTTATAAATTCCTGAGGGCTATAAAATTCAAATTATTCATTCGATTTGCTATTGCTAATCTATTGCAAGCCTGGGTGCATGTCAGTACTGATCCATGATGTGATTTATGTGGCATTGAGCTGGAATGAGTTAGTATTGTAATGTCCTTTCCATTTGCGGTTCAGTAGCATGTTGTTGTTTAGTATTTCTTAAAGCTTGGGTTTTTTGGGATTTGAGATGAAATGGATTTAATTACAGGGTGTCCATGTCATCTGTGTAACTTTTGCGTGCATGTGTGCATGACAATATTGCTTGAATGCTGGCCTTTTTTTGTTTTGATAGTAAAGGCTATATATTTCAGACTCTCCTTGCCATTTATGTATGTGTCTTGCCTGTGTGCATCAAGTGTCTCATCATCAGAGGTAACTTGGGTTTTGGTTCAGGCTGTCCATGCCATATGTTTGTCTTTTGCATGCATATGTGCCTGGAATAAGCTTGAATGCATACGTGCATGCCTAGACTTTGGTTTGTTATCATTTTGAACATGCATTTTTTGTATCTGTGGCATGCAGTCATCCATTTTATATGTTTTTTTCATATGCCAGTATTGGATGTGTAGCATGCCTGGGTTCATGGCAATGGTGATGCATGCTACAAATATGTTTGATGCACTGTCGCAAACATGGAACACTTAAGCTAGGTCTATTATTTGGCCTACTAAGAATTAAGCATAAGCACCTATAACATTCAAACTTGTCATCAGTTTATCTTTTATAAATAGTCATCTTTCAGAGGGGAAACACAGTAAGATTCATTGTCTCCCAAGATTCATTGATTATAACTAGCACTCAATTATCTCCCAAGATTGCATAAAATGGAATTTTTTGTAATGGCAAAAATGAGTTCTATGAAGCATATTTCTTTCTATTAGTAAATTTATGTTATACTTCTGTTCATATTAGTGTTCTGATATAAAAATGCTAATTTGGCTCAATTTTTCTTATAATATCGAATTACATGATCCTGGATTTTCTTGCACACTTTCTGTATCTTTGCCTGCTGCGTTCCTGAGACTCATTGGGGTGGTTTTTCAGAGGGCAGTGTTGGATTTGTGGCATGCCTGGGTTCATGTACATATGTGTATCTGAGGCATGCATGGGTGCATTGCAATATAGAAGAATTATTTGAGTTTTTTTCTCTCTCTATAACCCAATGATGATAAAAAGAATTTGGGAAAATAGACTCTGAAAATCCTAGTTAATTGGAGGGTTGGCAGCTTGGTTCCTATAATGTATATCGGTTGCCGTCGGAAATAAAACCCAAGTTATGAGATTGTCTTGGGTAGATACCTCAGGCCCTGCTGCCAGCAGCCTAGTTGCGAAAATGCTATTTATAAATTCCTGAGGGCTATAAATTCAAATTATTCATTCTATTTGCTATGCTAATCTATTGCAAGCTTGGGTGCATGTCAGTACTGATCCATGATCCATGCTGTGATTTATGTGGCATTGAACTGGAATGGGTAATTGTTATACTGTCCTTCCCATTTGTTTGGCATTGAGCTGGAATGGGTTATTTGGCTTTGATATTTTTTGGCTTTGAATAATTTGGGTTTGAGAGTACTGGCTATATAATTATTTATCTCCTTCCCATTTATCTATCTGTGTCATACATGTGTGCATCAAGTCACTCTTTATCTGAGCTAACTTGGGTTTTGGTTCAGTCTATCCATGACATATGTTTGTCTTTTGCATGCATATGTGCCTGGAATAAGCTTGAATGCCTATGTGCATGCCTAGACTTTGGTATGTTATCATTTTTGGACATGCAATATTGGTATATGGGGCTTGCAGTCAGCATTTGGTAGCAATTTTCCTGTAGCAACTTGGGTTTTCTGAAATTGGCATTTGGATATTTACAATGGAGTTGGATTTTGGAAATATTGCCATGGACCCTGTCAGGCAACAGCTACAGATACACATATATTCCCATTTTCCTATTCCATTCAAAAGAACAGGCCACCATATTGGATTATTGACATGCTATCTTGTTTTTTTTTTGGATGTGTTGATGCTATCTTGTTTTTTTGGATGTGTTGATGAGTAAATTTGGTTCAGATTAGTATTGGGAGTAAATTCTGGCATGCTACCTTGCTATCTTGCTATCTTGCTATCTTGTTATTTTTGGATGTGTTGTTGAGTAAATTCTGGGTTAAACATTTGCATTATGCCACATGGCTCAAACATTTGTAGAAACATTGGCATATTGCCTTTGGGCATGGGAATAAGCTTGAATGGCTGGAATTTTTGGCAATGAGGCAACTTTGGTTTTATATCCTAATGAACATGCCTTTTTTGTATATGTGGCATGCATTCATCTTTCATGGCAATTTTTCTGAAATATTGCATTTTTTTCTCTAATAGCCCAATGATATAACCATGAATGCGCTGAAATGCCTTGATACTTTCCCAATTAATAGGAAGGCTTGCAGGATGGTTCCCATATCAGAATGTGTGGGGTTTTATTTCAGAATGTCCACCACATTTGTGTTTTTGTTGCTCTTGCTTGCCTGCGACTCATTGGGGTGAATATGTGTGTCTGTTGCTGTTTCAGACATGTGAGCATCAGTTTGTCTGTTGCATGCCTTTGTGCATGTGAATAAGATTGAATCTCAGGACAGATACCCAAATGTGCATGACATTCGACAATAAACCCCAAGTTATTTGCTTTTCTTGTTAATATAATGAAGGTACAACCGCAAGCAACCTAGTTGGGAAACTGATACATCTAAATTCCTGAGTGCTATAAAAATTTAATTTTTCATTCTAATTGTTATGCGACTGGTTTTGTAAAGTAGTTTTGTTTATGTCTTCACTTTTACCTTGCTCATTTCTGAAAAACGACGGATACTTTGACTTCATGGGCTAAGACATTTTCATAGGTACGCCTTGAAATACCCCTTTTCACATCATGTCTACGTTGCTTTTCTATGAACAACACACATCTTCACTTGTGTTTATGTTTATGTTTGACCAGGTACACATGAGCGAAGGCTCAAACACTTCTATTCGCTCCCGTCTTCGGGAAGCGACCCGTGTTCCTGCTTTGGAGACGGATGCTGCAGATTACAAGATATGCCGCTGTGGTCTGATGGTACCAAGGAAGACGTCATGGACACGTTTAAACCCGGGCAGGAGGTTTTGGAGCTGTCCGTCTCGTGGGGACAAATGTGATTTCTTCGAATGGAAGGAACCCCCCCTCACAGTGACTGGTCAATGTTATTATCCATCATTTAATGGAAGCAACTGAAAGAGGAGCAATAGGTGATTTCCCTGCGAGCTCACAGACTGCGAGGATGATGGATGAAATTGACGGACGTTTGGCTACGGTCGTAGGCCAATTAGAGATAAACAAGTTGAAAATGGACAACTTGCTATCCGATTACAACTCCCTGAAGTTTGTGTTGTATTCTCTCCTATGGCTATGTTTTATTATTTTTCTTATGTATAACAATCTCCAATGACTTGGAATGTAATCTTGTTGTAGGGGCAGACTAAAAACCATGTTGCTACATGTTTTTTCTGATGAGTTTGGAATTTTTGTAATATGCATGTATTGGGTTTTATTATTGCAGAATGTTTCGGCTCATTTTTTGGCAATTACATGCATGCTTCCATCATTTGGCAACTATTATTCCTATGGGTTTAATTTCATTATCTACATGCAATATGTTTTTATGTTTACTGCCTGGTGCATGTCAATAGGGAGATGAGCTTTGATGTTTTTGCATTTGGGCTACCGTGGGGTTTTATTTCAGACTGACATGCACATTTGTGTATCTGTTGCTCTTGAATGCCTGAGACTGCGTGGGGTTTTATTTCATAATGTCATTCACATTTTTGGAACAATTATTGTTGTTGCATGCCTGAGACGCAGTGTGGTTTTATTTCAGAATGTCATTTACATTTGTGTATCTGTTGATGTTGCATGCCTGAGACGCAGTGGGGTTTTTTTCATAATGTCATGCACATTTGTGTCTCTGTTGCTGTTGCATGCCTGAGACGCATTGGGGTTTTTTGTGAGTTCATTTTGATTTTATTTTACATTTTATAACTATCATGGTTGGGGGTAACCATTACCCTATACTCACCATATAACACCCCATTCCAACTTTCCCACTCTCTCATTCCAACTATCAAAAGCCAAAAGAACACAAGAATAGAAAGTGGACCCCCCTTTCTATTCCACACCCCTCATTCCATACTCTATTCTACCCAAAAGAACACAAAACTACATTTCCTCTCTCCTAGGAATACAACCTTTCCCCAATTCCATTTTTCCTATTCCTGGAAAAGAACAGGCCCTTAGTCAAATGTTTATGCAAGACAACTTTAGTCAAATCATTTACTAGAACCAAATGCGGTTAGTTGCTTTTAGTTACAAAGACCTGGTCATATGCCACCTTTATATAAATGTATATCGTATATGGTCTCAATCTTGATAAGAAAGAAAAGTCTACTGCTATGTGCTCATTGCTTTTAAGTTATAATGTGGTCCAGACAGGAATTCTCAGATTCTCCGCTTTCATCGTGTATTCAATTGTTGTTGTCCAGGATTTGCTTGCACAGAACTTTTGTCCCCTAATTTGATGTATATCCGCAAAGACTGGATGTCAGTGCCCCATCCATTTATAAATATCTGTTTATATAATCAAATAATCATTAGTAAACCCTTCTGTATAGTAAGTTAAACATCATAATAAATCTTATTTTTATTGAAGAGTTAGAACAACAACAAAAACGAAGCCTCTGTCCTGAATTTTTGTGGTTTGCTACATGAAGGCATCTCCTTGATTAACAAACAACTGTCATCCCTTTTTAATTGCCTCCATACGTGTTTGTGTAGGGCACGTATGTCAAGACTGGTGCACTTATTCGTCTTGTTACACATGCTCACACCATCTTTATCAAACCTCCATTCCATCTGCAATAGGAGAAGCCTAAATTCTCTTGGATCCATTCATCTCTTGTCCTTCTTTTAGCATGTTTCTACTTAACCGTTAGGCATTCTAATTAATGCTAGGTCACTTATGGAACATTTTTCTTCACTGCCCACATGTTGACTTGTGAAACATTGTTGTCTTATAGTCATAAATATTTCCTTCAATTTCATGGTTGTCTTATCTTATGATTACATAAACTCCATAAGCAGTTCTCCGATTTCACCCTATCGCTTTGATTCTACTGCACCTTCATCTTCATCGATCACACTATATTGATGGTTAATTGATCCCAATGGGGGGAAATTGTCACTCTGATGTTTTTTAAACCAGGGTTTGAGGTATCGCCCGATACCTCTTGGTATCGGGCGTATCGGACCGGTATCACCCAGTACCGGTCCGAAACGGCAGCATAAAATCGGTATCGGCCGAAACCCTAGGGTTTCGGCCGGTTTCGCCCAGTATCGGACGAAACTGGCCGAAACCCTAGGGTGCCAGCAAATGGGTAAGAAACTGGCCAAAATCAAAAAAAAGAGGAAGAAGAAGAAACTGAAAAAAAAATCAAACTTACCGGTCGCCGCCGTGCCTCGCCGCCGCCTGCCGCTGCTGCCGCCTGATGTCGCCTGCTGTCGATGCTGCCGCTTCCGTGAGAGAACGAGAGAGAGGGGGGGACCGCGAGAGAGGGGGGGACCGAGAGAGAGAGAGAGAGGCGCGGGAAAAATTTTGAATGGTAAACTTGTAAATAAGTTAAATGTGTAGAGGAAGATATTTTATGGCAACTTTGTAAACAAGTGATATGTGCACAAAGCAAAATGGTAGGTACGCAAAGCAACTCCAAGGCAAACTTGCAAATAAGTGATACGTGCGCAAAGTAAAACGGTGGGTGTGCAAGGCAAAATTCTAGCTACTTTAGTTTTTACATATCTGATAGATTTTATGTATTTAAAACTACCGATACTGACCAATCGAAACCCACGTCCGATACCGCCGAAACGGACGATACCGATACCGAAACTTAAATTTTCGAGAGAGCGATACCCTCTCCGAAACCGATACCTAAAACCTTGTTTTAAATCATCAGTCCACTCCATATACGCTACTCACAAATTGCCAAAGTTGCATTCTGTATAGCCCATTTTTGTTATACTGATTCTAAATTCTAAGAAATCCAGAACTTCTTTCCCTCTTCTGCTTCAGAAATTATTCCTTCTATAGCTCATCAACCCATATCCAATATTCTCAATAAGCAACATGCCCCATAAGTGCATACTGAATATGCCTGGTAAGTTCATCCATAATGACTGCATCATGTACTGACTTGATGTTGATACTTGGTGCAACCCTATTCATTAGGAATGGCTCTATTCCCATTTAACCATTTCCACACTGGTCATTGCTCCATCATACATCTCTAATTACATTAGCATACCTTTTAGATCTTGTTGCTTTTCTTCCACCACATTATTTCTCAAGCGACCCTACATATGCTTTTTCTAAATCAATGAACACACGATATAGATTTAATTTTCTTCTCCATTTTTCTCTCCATCAAACGCTATAGTAAATACTGATTGCATGGCTGACCTTCCTTGCATTGGTTTTCACATATTTAATTTTTGTGCTATTATTCTCTTTGAATTTCATGTGGTTCATATGATTGTTTCTTTTCTCCCACCAGATAATCTCCCAAGGGACCCTATCATATGATAGTTCTATTTGTTTATTTATTGTTCGAAGAAAGGCTTATAGGCCGCATGTTCTAAATTAATGAACACCACATACAGATGTAAAGTTTCTTCCCTTTTTATCTCTTCAGCAAACATGTTAGGCCTCGTTTAGCAACACAATTTAATTTTTCAAACTGTGGTCCGGTGGAGTTTGAGGATCCGAACCTCAGTTTTTGACTTGGACCTCATTTGGATGTCAAATGGAGTTTCATAAACTAACGTTTGGAGGCCTCCCAAACTCCACCAAACTGGGGTTTGGGAAAACCCATCTGATTAGAGTTTAAAAACCATGGAAGGAATAGAAAAATAAATTATTTCCAATTACTCCCTCAAAGGAAACTCACAGTTTGAGGTTTGTATGGATGCATGCCTTGGTTTCATTTTAAACTTAAACGAAACCCTAGTTTCACAAACTCCATTGCTAATGAAGGCCTTAGTAAACTAATGCATGCAAGGTTGACCTCCCTTGCATAAATCTAATGGGGTTTCATATATGAACATTCTTTTAAACTTTGCTCATTACTCTCTGTGAATTTCATGATGTAGTTCATATTCTTGTTTCTAGTTCCCCACTAGATTATCTCCTAAGGGACCCTACGAATGCTTGTTCTAAATTAGTGAATACTATGTATGGATCTAATTTTCTTATCCCTTTATCTCCACATACAACGTCTTAGTAAATGAATAGCTTCCACCTCCTTGCATAAACTATATATATATATATATATATATATATATATATATATATATATATATATATATATATATATATATATGGAATAATGGGTATCATACGCCATATGAGGCCGTGCCGCATATTCCCTCTCACATAAAGCAACCAAGTACAAGCCCACATGGGCTTGTACTTGATTGTACTTGGTTGCTTTATGTGAGAGGGAATATGAGGCAAGGCCTCATATGGCGTATGATACACATTATTCTCATATATATATAGGAAAAAGAGGATCTAAGGCGCCTCTTTAGATGAAATCCAAGGAGGCGCCCTCATTTCCCCTATCTCGTACAATTTTTTTGAAATGTTTTTTCATGTGGTTGTTGTTCACATCATGGATGCTCAACATACCAAATTTCAAGGGATTCCAGTACTTTGTGAGCCCCCATCTACCCCTTACAACTTCAACGGTATGAAAACGTGCTGAAAACCTACGAAGTTGCAAGGGGTAGATGTGGGCTCAAAAAATACTGGAATCTCTTGAAATTTGGTATGTTGATCATCCATAAGGTAAACAACAAACTCATTTAAAAACATTTCAAAAAAATATGGGAGATGTGGAGAAATGGGGGCTTGGAGGACGAAGGCATGGGAGGGGAGGACGACTCCCACTCGGAGTAGCACCGCCGGTATTTACACCACCTTGAGGATAAGGTGGTTCTTTGGGGGGGGGAGTATTGTTAGACCCGCCTGGGTCTAACGCCGGCTCTCTTGGGCCGGCCCAAGTGGGCCGGCGGGTTTGCCTCTGCGCGCGCCCCCTCTCTCCTAGAAACCCTAGTTTCCTCTATAAATACGGGCTAGCCGTCATTAGGGATTTTATGCTTGATATTGAAAAATTATTCTATTGAGCGTCCTAGGAGTAGATCTTAGATTAGACGAGTGCGGACGTCCTCTAGGCGTCTTGGGAGGAGAATACACCTTTTTGTATTCAATTATCTTGTTTTTGCTACTCTTTATCAATAAAAATCATCTTTTTATCTTGGTTCCTAACAAAATCCTAATAAGCTTTTGATTTAGGCTCACTATTAGCTCTTTTAGCTTCGCTCTATCTTGTTTCTAAAAACGGTCTTGTGTCTAGACTTATTGCAAACCTTTATAAGATGTCACTTTGCACTAATTATCTTTGGACTTCTTAATTCCACACTGATCTCCCTTTAACTGGGCAATCCTATTTATGGTATATGAGCCCTAATTACCTCCTCTCCCAGTAGAAGTTGATATTGTTATATCTCTAACTCTTCTACATCTGCTGCATCTCTTTTAATGTATTATATGCAGGCATTGCATTATTATTTGTGTTCCTCTTTCCTGTATACCAAATTTTATATCATATTCTTGATCTTTCTAGATGTTTCTATTATCCATTTAATTTCATGCAAACAAATTACATTTCTCTCCCCCATCCCCCAAGCATCATTTCTGCTATTTCTGTCACCTTTTTCTGCTAGTAAACCAATATTCAGGGTAGCTACACAATTCTTACTCTCATGCTACCACTTTTCTATCTTATAACCCGCGAGCCTACGATCATCCTGGTGGTGCTTATGGCGCCATAACCCATTACCCACCCTTAATCATTCACTTTGCTTGGTTGGCGAAGGTGCAACACAGCACTTTTGATGAAATTCATTGGCAAATGTCTCTTACCTACTTATTATTGCACTGGTGTAGCAGGGCAATGAATTGTGGTGAGGATGCCTCATGCATGTTCTTTATAATACAATTCATAGAGACCCAGCTAAGATGTATGTATGTTGTCGATTATCTTGTGGAAATGCCCTTTTTATGCTAGCTTCAGAGATAATTTAGTTTCCTGGTCTTATAGCAAACGACTTTATGAGGTTGAGTTTTAGTCTAGTAAGGCAAATTTCCATTAGGTCATAGTTTTATCTTATGTTTGTCGGAAGGCAAAGTAATGCTACTCCAATATATTTCTAGGTGTAGGAATACCTTTGTTACACACAGTTTGCTAACAGGAGGGAGTGTAATGAGGAGCTCAGTGGTGGCAAATTACACCTGCTGAATAATGAGTTTATGGGCCAACACCAATAGGTATTAAGAACTATTAATCATGCCAGTGCTTCTTCTCCTTTGGCCTCGTTCTTCTCTTGGGGAAGGCTATGGATTCACAACTCTGCCGAATCAATTATTTGAAGGTTCTACATGCCATCCCAGCTAGAAAATGGGTGGGCTATTTGAAATGAGGGAGAGAGATTAGATGAAACGTATAAGGTCTTAAGAAAGATGCTATGGCAACATCTTGCCTGCTGTGGAAATAACTGACAACTAGGTTCTAGATGGCTTTGCTCGAATCCTTTTCAGTTGTATTAATGGTTGTCATTGTGACAAGATATTGATAAAGATATGACGGGAATTGAGATGCCATCTTTTCCTTCATTTTGGATTTGTACCTTAAATTGCTGTCAACGTTACACTTATCTCCTTTATGCATTGTTAATTCAAACATAATCTGTTCTAAATACAGGAAATTGAATTAAGAAACATCGTTCATGAACTAATAGTACTTCAATAATTAAGGATGCATTGAGCTAACAATGTTTGCAGTGTTCTGACAAATCTTGGGTGTGTAGCCACCCACACATCAAAGTATATGTGGATATTTGATTTTCTTCATTTATCCCAGGTCAAAGCGCTTTTTATCATTCTTTTTGAAGTAATACAAAAACGTCTTACAATTCTTTAAAATGAAGAGAAATGAAATGGACAATTCACTGGGTTAAGCACTAGAAATCAAGGATTTTGGGTGAAAGATCTTCGACTTGTACCGCCATGATAAGCAGTTGGTTGAAAGACCTCAGTTGCCTTCATTGCAGTCGAAATGTTGAACTCATATTTGGCGGAGAAGGGGGTTTATCTTCATCCATCGTTGAGGAGCAGCAAGCCTTCGAGCAGGGGTGGCAAATGGGTCCAGTCGGTTCGGGTTCAGGTTGAGTCAAGGTTGACCCACCTCGGATAGTGGTGACCCCGACCTCGACCCTAATTGATCCAGTTCAGGGTTAGGAAACCCGTACCTCACACGGATTTTCTGACAAGTTAGATTCGGGTCGGGTTCGGTTAAATTTAAAAAGTGAAGTTTGAAATAAATTGCATGTTGTAAGACTTGATTACATGATCACACAGATGAACACATGTGCCCACCAACTAAGTTAAATGGGCAGATGTTGGGTAAATGATGTCAATTTATTTATGTGAAATAATAATTATGATTTGAAATTAACCAAAAAATAGTTTCAATGACGGGATTCGAACCCCAGACCCTTTAAACATTGGCATAACAATTGAAACCCCCAACCAAAACTCATAATGTTTTTATTTAAATAGAAATACACATAAAGTAAAACGAGTAGGATCTGGTTCAATCTGGGACCTACGGGTTGGCAGTGTAGGATCTAAATAGGGCCTAGAGGGGGGGTTGAATAGGCCGATGACCAAATTATCGCGAGATAAAAATATTTAAGTCTAATTAAAATAGATAAGTAGAAGCAATAGTAAAGCAGATAACACAACAACCAGAGCAAGCAGATGACACAGAAGATTTACGTGGTTCGGTCTCCTAAGACCTACATCCACCCCGGAACAACATCACTAAAAATTGTTTCTTTAAGCAGTTACAATTACACAAGAGTAAAGCCCCAACTCTAACCATTCTGACTAACCCTAGCTCACCAAAGCCCAAAAAGACAACAATACTATGATGCTCTCCCAATCCGATATGCCCCAACCACTCGGATTACTCAAAACAGTTTAGCGGAAGAAAGTGTAAAAACCAAAAACCAAAGACAAATACAACAACGTATTCACAATAATATAAGATCAAGAGTTTAGAAAGCTCATTTGTGAAGATCCCTCTGGTACTCGTCTTTCAGTATGTCAGTAGCTCCGCAACGCTTCTTTTGGAATGTCCATCGGAGTTCTGTACAGGAAGAAGTCGATGACCCCGTGAAAGTAGTCGGTAGAAGCTCCTCGATCAACGTGATGCCATTTGATGTACATGAGAAACTAGCTGCACAACTTGATGTCAGTACGTCGGGGATGAAGCCACGGTCGTAACGACACAAACGGTGCTCAATTTGGATCTCTAGAACTCAACTTATGGATTATTTAGTGAAGATGTGTACATGGGTATATATAGGGTTAACAGCTTGCCGGTTGGCACTGTGCGAAAGGATCCGCACGCGACGGCTTCGCGGGTCAAAATCCGCTTTAAATGCGCTGGGACCTGCTACCCGCAAACACGGCTTGTCGGTCGCCGTTCGATCATGGATCGATGGCCACGATTTGGACACGTCGCTATCGAATTCGACGTCTGCGCCCGCCAACGAAGACCCGGACCCACAGCCGCCGCCTGCACTTTTTGGCTCGAGTCGGCAGCTCTTAGACCGTTGGATGATGATCCAACGGTTGGGATGCGTCCACGTCGATAGCGGCTCAGCTCGGATACGACGCTAAAAGTGGAACAATACCGTATGTGTATTTTTCTGAGTATTTTCACTGTATTCTTGAGTATTTGGCCTCCAAATAATTCCATAAAATTCTCAAAAATTCTCAAAAATCCCAGAGCCCCATATTTACATGGTAGAATTGTTTCACCTCATTTCACCACTTGTAGAAAAATTTCCTTCTTTGTATACTCACGTTTTCTTCGTATTCTTCCGTATTTTGGCTTCAAATAATTTCCATAAATCCTGAAAAAATTCCCATGATGTTTATAGCCTATGATTTACTCTAGGATAGAGTTTCATAGCTATACTTCATTATTTGATCAGCTTTCGCAATTCCAAATGTAGTTGCAGCTTCGTATTTCAACGTACTTGAGTACGTACATGCGTAACATGACCAATCATGACTGTCACACTGCATAGGGACCTGAGACACACTTAACACACATATTAGAACAGTTCAGTAGGGTTTGTTATCATCAAACATAGTCTAGAAGGCTGTTTCCAACAATCTCCCCCTTTTGATGAGAATAAACCAAACATTATAATTACACCAAAAAACTTGTGAAGTATGTGAAGTGTTAAGCATGAAATTTTGAGCATGAATGGCAAAATAATTAAGTGCAGGCAAGCATGGCAATAATATGCTCCCCCTATTGTCATGCTCCCCCTATCTCTGATTCTCAAACAAAGGATCACCATGTAACATCGTGTTCATGTTCTCATTCCCAATCTTAATATAATCTCTCCCCCTTTGTTTTCATAAAAAATGCATAAGAGAGTAAATAGCATATGATGAATGGAAAACTAAACATTATAAAGCAGAACAAAAAACAATACATTGATGACCACAATGAATAAATAAGCAATAAGCACTAAATCATAACTAGCATAATTCATCTTCGTGCTCAAGTGAAATGATCAAAAGTTTAGTACATATGGAGATGTAATAAGGAATACAACCTGTCATATCCAACTTCTTAACGAAATATATGTACTTCAAAGATTGAGTTCCCCTTCTCATGTAATATGAGTTCAAGGTACCAATTCCAAACATGACCGATAAGGATTTTTAAATGTGGAATGGCAGTGCTTGACGGACTTAACACCAATGCTTAGAAAAGGACATTTATAGCATAAGTTGGATGTCTGAGGGTAGTACCAAGGACTTGGATCGTATCCATTTTTCATACGAAACTCTGTGTATATATGTTTAAGACACTTGTCTCGTTATTCTTTTTTATACACGTATATATATTTTGATGAGATCTCTTCTTTTTACCCATCCCTTGAAACATCATATCCCATTAGTTAAACATAATTTATTCCGCCAACAACCACTTTTCTTATTCAAGATTACAAAGCCATATCAAAAACATTTTGATCTGTGTAAGTGTGATTCGAAGATGAAAGATTTTAGTTATTTATTAATGAATATGACCCAATTAAACATGTAGTCTTTGAATGCAAGCATTGTTAAGAATATAATATTTAAAATCCATAAGATATATATTTTGCATCAAAGATGATTCTGATGAAAAGTACAAAATGAGGAGATAGACATTATATTTTTCCTATATATATATATATATATATTTCTTTTTCAATTTTTTATTTTCCTTTTTATAGCACACCACACAAAAAGTAAAAGCACACAAATAAAATAAAAGCTCACCAAAAAAAGCACACAAAAATATTTTCATTCTAAATATGATTAATAATACCCAGTTCTAGACGTAGTCGACAAAAGCGATCTTCTGGCAAAGGTTTTGTAAAGATATCTGCCAACTGAGAATCAGTAGAAATATATTCAATGAATACATCCTCTTTTGCCAAATGATCTCTAAGGAAATGATGTCTTATGTCTATATGTTTTGTGCGAGAGTGATGAACAGGATTGTTAGTAAGATCTATAGCACTCTTACTATCACATCTTAATGGAACTTTTCTAAGATCCAAACCGTAGTCAGACAAGGTTTGCATCATCCAAAGTACTTGGACACAGCAACTGCCGATGGCAATATACTCAGCTTCAGTAGTGGATAAAGCAACACTGTTCTGTTTACGACTAGACCAAGAAACTAATGAATGTCCTAGCATAAAACATGTTCCATTAGTGCTCTTTCTATCAATCATACTACCAGCATAATCAGCGTCAGCAAATCCAATTAAATCAAATAAACCACATGAAGGATACCAAATACCTAAAGAAGGTGTGTGAATCAAATACCTAAAGATCCTTTTATGGCAATTAAGTGTGGCTCTTTTGGACAAGCTTGAAAACGTGCACATAAACATACAACAAACATTATATCGGGCCTAGACGCTGTTAAATAAAGGAGAGAGCCAATCATACCTCGATAAAGCTTTTGATCCACGTCGATTCCTTTTTCATCTTTTTCCAGCTTCGTCGTGGGACTCATGGGAGTTCCAATTCCTTTTGCATTCTCCATCCCAAACTTTTTCAATAATTCTCTGATGTACTTGGTTTGCGATAGGAAGATGCCTTCTTCAGTTTGCTTGACTTGGAATCCCAAAAAGTATTTCAGTTCTCCAACAAGGCTCATCTCAAATTGATCCTGCATGACCTTCTCAAACTTTTGACATAAAAGATCATCAGTAGCACCATAAATAATATCATCAACATATATTTGTACGATGAGAAACTGATTATGATCATGCAAAATAAAAAGTGTGTTGTCTGCACTACCCTTTTTAAAATCATTTTCCAAAAGATAAGCACTAAGACGATCGTACCAAGCTCTAGGAGCTTGCTTAAGACCATATAACGCTTTTTGAAGTTTAAAAACATGACGTGGAAAATCATGACTTTCAAAACCAGGGGGTTGTTCAACAAACACATCTTCTTTCAGGTACCCATTCAAGAATGCACTTTTAACGTCCATCTGTTTAAGCTTGAGTTTCTTATAACTTGCAAAGGCTAATAAAATTCTTATAGCTTCCAATCTAGCAACTGGTGCAAAAGTTTCATCAACATCTATGTCTTCAATTTGATTATAACCTTTAGCATTCAATCTAGCCTTATTCCTGATTACTCTTCCAGATTCGTTAAGCTTGTTTTTATATATCCATTTGGTACCTACAACATGATAATCTATGGGTCGTGGCACTAAATTCCAAACATTATTCCTATCAAATTCATTCAAATCATCATGCATAGCCATTACCCAACTTTCCTCAATCAAAGCAGATTCAATAGTCTTTGGCTCAATTTCGGATATAAAATCCCCATGAATGCATAAAGCACAAAGATTACTAAAAGAGGAACGAGTTGATATACCTGTCGTGGATGCTTCAATGATCATTTCTGGTGGATGATTTGGATTGTACCTCAGTACTCCTCTGTTCAGTGGTTCTTCCTCTTGGTTCTCTTCTTTTTCAGTAGGTTCTTGTGTTTGACTTGGTTCAGCAATGTCCCTTGAACCGCTATCATTCTCTGCAATTGCATCACCTTCAGTTTCCCTGCAAGTCAAAGAATTATTCTCAGTTTCATCAAATTGAACATTAATTGATTCAACAATAGTCAAAGTGCGTTTATTATAAATCCTGTAAGCTATGTTCTTTGACGAGTATCCTATAAGCACTCCTTCATCTGATTTGGATTCAAATGTACCAAGTTGATCTCCAGTATTTAATATGAAACATCTACATCCAAATACTCTAAAATATGAAATATTAGGAGTTTTCCATGCCAAAGTTCATAATGAGTTTTCTTTACTATTGGTCTTAGCGTGACTCTATTACAAACATAACAAGCAATATTTATTGCCTCGGCCCAAAAATACATAGGCAATTCATACTCATTCAGCATACTTCTAGCCATTTCTTTTAAAGTCCTATTCTTTCATTTAACTACTACATTTTGTTGCGGTGTTCTAGGAGAAGAAAATTCATGCAGAATTCCTTTTTCTAAACAAAAGTTTTCAAAGATTACATTTTCAAATTCTCCTCCATGATCACTTCTAATTTTTACAATTGAAAGATTTTTCTCATTTGAAACTTGATTACAACAGTTTTGAAAGTTTTCAAAAGAGGACTTTTCTGCTACGAAATAAACCCATGTAAATCTTGAAAAATCATCGACCAATACTAAGCAAAACTTCTTTCCATTAAACTAGCAACATCAGTTGGTCCAAATAAATCCATGTGAATTAATTCTAAGATGCGTGTAGTTGCTATTTCTCTCATTCCAGTAAAAGTAGATCGAGTTTGCTTGCCTTTCGTGCATGCCACACACAACTTACTATTCTCGTATTTCTGATGTGGCAGTCCTTTTACTAGATTTCTGTTCTCCAGTTTCTGCAACAACTTCATTCCAGCATGTGCCAATCTTCTGTGCCACAGTGTTGCCTCGTCTTCCCTGCCAATCAAACATTTAGCTATTGTTAGTTCTTCAATAATAAGTGTATAAACATTATTTTTCATATTAGCCATAATCAAAACATTACCTGTGACAGTATCAATGATTTTACAAAATTTTGCATCAAATACTACATTCATACATTTGTCACAGAGCTGACTAATAGAGATGCGGTTGTGTTTAAGATTTTCAACCCATAGGACATCCTTCAGTTGAAAAGTGTTACCTACAACACCCTTCCCAATTACCTTGCTTTTCCGTTGTCCCCAAGTGTAACACTTCCTCCTCCTTGCTTTACGAGGCTAAGAGACTTGTCGTAACTTCCTGTCATGTATCTTGAGCAGCCAGAATCCAAATACCACTCACACGTTTGTTCCTTAGCCAAGTTGTGCACTTATACATAAGAAAAACAGGACATGTGTGACCTAAGCAACCAAATAGGTCCACGATGGTTAGTGATAGCACCTTTAGGAACCCATACTTGTTTAAATTTGATTTTCTTGTTTCCATACAAACAGTTCCTATATGAATGATCAATAGAACCACATGTATAACATTTAGCATGAGCAGGTTTCCTTTTAATAGCTCCATTGTGAACAATCTTCTTTTCAACGTAATGATTTTCATATCTTAGATCTTGTCTATTGTTTCCATGTGATTGATAACCAAGAATGATGTCGAGATATTTCTTATAGACACCAAATTTCTTAATACTCAATTCTAAATCAGATATCTTGGATTTTAAATAGAAGTTTTCATTCACAAGAATGGTACTTTTACTTATAAAGGCCTTTTTATTTTCATCTTCATTTTTCTTAAAGTTTTCAACCTTCTTTTCAAGACTCACAATCTTTTCTTTGGACTTGCTTTCTTCTAGTTTTAGCATGGCACAAGATTCACATTTAAGAGTTTCATGCAAACTAGTTTTTCCTTTTAGTTTTGAAATTGTAGCTTTAAGATCCTCAATCTCAGATTTCATTTTATCTTCATTTTGTGAAATATGAAAATTATCCTGCTGTAATTCAAAGTTGGTTTCTTTTAAAGATTCTACAAAGGATTCTAGATTATTGATCTCTAAGTTCATATTTTCACAAATGTTCATAAGTTCTGATAGAGAGAATTCGTGTACCTCTGATTTTGTCGAATCGATGTCTGCAACCAGACATAAGGATGAGTGAGCAACTTCCTCTTCTGGTTCATCCTCGTCATCGTCATCCCATGTCACAGCAAGTGATCTTCCTTTTGATTCTGTCGGGGCATCCTTCAAAGTTGGACAATTCTTCATGAAGTGTCCTTATTTCCTGCATTTGAAACACTGTACAGACTTAGTAGTATTCTTTTCAGAAGAAAAGTTTGAAGGATTAAACTTATTAAAGCGATTGAACCTTTTCGACATTTCAGACTTTCCCTACGGTGTCTTGATGTATCTCCCGAAGCCTCTTACCATCAGGGCTTGCTCATCATCAAGATCATCGTCGCTTTCTTCAGCTTTGAATGCTATGGACTTAGCAGCTTTGACTTCTCCCTTTTCCCGTGACTCGATGGTTTTCAGCTCCAGCTCATGAGACATCAGGTTCCCAATCAAATCATCAAAGCTCAATTTGGACAGATCTCGAGCTTCTTGGATTGCAGTAACCTTTGGACGAAAAGTACTTGGCAAGGCTCGAAGGATTTTCCTTAACAGTTCCACGCTTGGGTACGTCTTTCCAAGTGCCTTTGAGTTGTAGACGATGTTTGTAAATCTTGCATACATGTCCTTGATCGTCTCTGCAGGTTTCATGTGGAAGCCATCGTATTCTGTGCTGAGAAGCGCTAGTCTGAATTCGTTGACTTGAGACATTCCCTCGTGTGTTACTTCCAGAGTACGCCAAATTTCATGTGCAGTTAAACAGTGGGAAACACGATTAAATTCAGTCTTATCGAGTGCACAAATTATTGCATTCATTGCTTTTCCATTTAATGAATACAACTTTTCATCATTGTCATCCCATTTATCCTCAGGTTTTGGGATTTCAATATTTTCAATTATTAAAACAGTTGATGTATATCCATTAGCAACAATTTTCCAGACATCATATCAGCAGACACTAAATATATTTTCATCCTAGCTTTTCAGTAGGCAAAATCAGTTCCATTGAATTTTGGGGGTCTGACAATGGATTGACCTTCAGCAAATGCTGAATCATAAAAACTCATTGTAAACTAGACTTAAAATGGTCAAACCTGGTGCTCTGATACCAATTGTAGGATCTAAATAGGGCCTAGAGGGGGGTGAATAGGCCGATGACCAAATTATCGCAAGATAAAAATATTTAAGTCTAATTAAAACAGATAAGTAGAAGCAATAGTAAAGCAGATAACACAACCAGAGCAAGCAGATGACACGGAAGATTTACGTGGTTCGGTCTCCCAAGACCTACATCCACCCTGGAACATCACTAAAATTGTTTCTTTAAGCAGTTACAATCACACAAGATTAGAGCTCCAACTCTAACCACTCTGACTAACCCTAGCTCCCCAAAGCCCAAAAAGACAACAATACTATGATGCTTTCTTAAAAGAGAGCCTTTGGTGGATTTCTTTTGTTGATGAGCTCAGGGAAACTGGGCCTCGCTACCCTTGAAATTCTGGTCAGTTTGGTGGTCATGAAGAGTGCCTTAAATATTGTTGGCATGAGATTGTTAGATCCCGCCCAAAGGGGGCCTATTTTGGGGCGTTTTGTGTTATTTTATTAATGTAGGGGTATTTGGTAATTAGACATTTAGCGAGATTATTATAATAGGAGGGGAGGCCGGCCGGCCCTAGGCATGCTATTGTTTTGATTAATAGGGACATTCATCGAAAATCCAAAATACCAAATACCCCTCCTATTTATAATAATCTCGCTAAATGTCTAATTACCAAATACATCCACATTAATAACATAACACAAAACACCCCAAAATAGGCCCTCTTTGACCGGATCTAACAGAGACATGCATCGAAAATCCAACACCCACCTCTACCTCGATTTGTAGGTGGCCACCCAGCCAAAGATTGATTAGTTTGTTAGATAGAAGTTCCAAACAAACCGACACTTTGAACAAATCTTGGGTGGGTGGTCACCCATAAAAGCATTGATGGGTATTAGATTTTCACCACCTGTTTAAAAAAAGAGAAAAATTACAAATTATGTAATAAGCTTCTAAATCAATTAGAAATTAGGCAATAATACATCAAGAGAGATATAGATCTCACTTTTGGATCATGAACAAAATTATATGCATACACCTTTTTTTGAGAATAAGGTGAGGACTAAGCCCCAATCTTACATCCATATTCTTAATTTTACAATTCACATAACAGAGAAGGATTAATTCTAGTAAAGTGCAATCCAACAACTTTACATGCAGATGTCAAATTTTACCGTTCATATATCAAAGAAAGATTAGCTCTACTAACATACAACCCAACAATCAAATTCTATTCTTTAGCATCATTAAGGAGAGCAGTGAGAGCTGGAGTTATAGTTTGGCAATCTTGATGGAGTTACCGGGAACAAAAGCCGTGGCCTCGGATGTCCGCTGCTTCTCATTGACGGATGAGAATAAAACCCCTTCTCCGATGAATGTGATCTCAACATCTTTGATAGGAATGGCAACAGTTGATAAGTTTATGGCCCCACTCGACCATCTTTTCTTTGCAAAATTAGCTGATGATTTTTCACCCAACATCCTCAATTTTCCTTTTTGGTTCAAACCCTGTGAGTTGTATATATCTTTTACTTCATTTTTAAAGAATTTTTAGTTTTTTTGCGTTCAAAACGATTGATAAATTATAAATCACTTCAAAATATTTGACACGTGACGTGTGGGGTAAATCAAATACATGCTTATACTTTGATTTACTGGTGATCAGTCTACCAAGACCTGTCCATATCAATCTATTTGAGTCATGCTAGGAATTACAGGAGATTCTCACGTGAAAAATAATCATATGCTATCATATGCTAGGTTATGTGAAACAAACACCTTCAAACCAAACATGTCGCATGTCATCGTTTTCATTATATACTGCCTTCAGTGGCGTAATCATGATTTTTTTGCCCTGTGCGACTCTAAAAACGATACAAAGAATAATATTTGAAAATAATAGTGATTTCACGCGCTTCATCTCAAACAAAGATCACCATGTTGCAATTTCAGTAACGATGGAAGTTTATCAAATCTAAGAATGTGCTTTTAGATAATTATATAACTAATCAAAAAAATAACCATACTTAATTTGAATATTGCTTTGGAAATTTTCTACGGAATAGTTAGCATACTTATAAGGCCACACTAAAGATGATAATATTAAGCAATGAACAATATTAAGAAATGAAAATGAAAAAGTTTATAAATTTATACTACAAACCAATGGTAATATTGCCCATGCTCGGAAAATTGCTTAACCAATTTGGAATGGTTTGTTAAGAAGCTTATATGATATATTCTTTAAGCAACACTTAATTTAGAATCTCCTGACTGAAGAAAAAAATTTAAAATGGCATGTTTTGAACCTGCGACTTCCAAATAAGAGAAACCACGCTAAAACCAACTAAGCAAATAAGCCAATCGGATTATAGCATATACAAAGGTTTTATTTAATCTTGCCCTGGGCAATCCTACTCTAGTTACGCCCCTGACTGCCTTGATGAATAGCTTCATATGGCTTTCACTTTGCATTAAATGGTTCTATTTGCCTCTAGTTCTTGATTTTTAAAAAGAGAATAATGTGTATCATATGACATACGAGCTAAAGCCTCAAATGCGGACTCTAAAAATACCACATCACATATTTTTTCGGGCGATTTTCGGGCGACCAAAACTGTTTATTTAAGTTTTCATATTCTAAAATCACAAAACACTAAATATTGATCGAATCCAAGAGGTTTTGGTCCTTCATCCACCCATCGCGAAACGTTCTATTCGTGTGGAATGGAACCGTTAAATTTGCAATTGGTAGATGAACTTGCAAAACCCATTGGGTAGCAAAACCCCTTGGGTTCACATGATATTTGGTGTTTTGGTATTTTAGAATATGAAGTACAAAATGAACGGTTCTGATCATCCAAGGAAATAGGCGTGTGTAGAGTTTTTGTGGCCACATTTAAGGCTAATCGGCATGACATATAATACTATCATTCACCGTGTTTCATCGTTCAGATATTCTAATTTATAAGCTTTTGCTTTTCAGAGGGCAATGAGTTTGAGGAAGTGCATATTGCTCGGTTAGAAGATTACACACCATTCTCATGATATAGGCGAAGGATCATTCCTATCGTTTGCGTGGGGCCGGCGAATCTGAATCCAATGCGTCTAGCACAGGAAATGTATTCTACTAGAGTTTGCATTTTAACATTTCCTCGCATCCGGTGCAGTATGATGATCTATTCCAAACAAACAAATTGCAAGGATGCAGGTTTGTCTTTTTTTCATGTTAATTGCTTGAATATGTTTGGGCTGAAATGGGGATGTGCAATCCTGAACAGTGATGTTATGAACTGAAGATTGGGTCATGCTAATGATGTGCGTGTCTCGCAACATGCAGGGCTTATTTTAGCTGTTATGTGCTTTAATGTCGATTCGGGTTTCTTGTTCGTTTGAAAATCGAGAAAACAAATGTTACCTGGCTCATCAAATCCTCGTCCCTTGGCTACATTACACTGTTTCATTCCATGTGCATGCATCCGTTTTATTGTTTTTCCTAGCGTGCCGAAATTATGTTTCATCTCCTCTCATGAGCGTTTGATAGGTTTAACGGGGTGAAATTTGTGAAACTACCTTGAATCTTGAATTTTTGGCATATAAAATTACCTTGATTTATTTTTTGAAGAATCAAAAAACTTTCTTGTACGAAGTTGTATAAAAATGATATAAACTTGGACCATAAAACCACTCAGAATTGTAGTTATATAAAACTCGCATGGCATGAACTTTGAAAAAATACGAAACTATCACGAAATTAGGTCGAAACTATCACGAAATTAGGTCACAATTCAAGGTAGTTTTTCGAAATTTAGTTTTGCGCTAGAAATAACCCGTGCACATGGTGCACAGGACCCAAGAAGAAACCCATACACAAGATGTTGGGCTTGCGCTTGCGCGTAGCCGCAAATGGGGAGAGAAGTGTGGGTGTGTCTGTGTATCGTCTGTGAGTAAAATGGAACAAAGCAAAGGTTAAAAGTGTAAAAAACATGGGGAATGACAAATTGGAAAAGGACCAATGGTAAAGCTGTAAATATCGGAAAGAGCGATGGTTTTTTGGGATGCTCTTTGGGTTGATGAAAGGACAATGGCAAACAAATAAATAGTGGGCCTTGTGGTTTTTTCTTTTGGGGTGAAGTGGCATACAATGTGGTGGCGATGTGACATTTTAGTGCATACTATGTGGCGATGTGACATTTTAGTAGGGCACATGGGACAAACCCGTCACGTAGGGCAAATCCCTCAAATGTATAATAGATTTTTTTAAAGTTCAATGTAGTCTTATTTTTACAAAAATATGCTTAATTTCAAGGTAGTTTTACACAATTCAGCAGTTTCAAAGCCTGGCGCCGTTTTGAATCTTCAACAAGGTTATGCCAGATTTTTGGGCATTATGCATAAGATGTTCTCGCTTAGTTACATGTCATTTTATTTTTTTGATACATTGGAAACCATTTTAAAGCATGTGCAGTGTGCCTCGATCCTCGCCTCCCAGGAGAGAGGGGGAGGGTGCCAACCGACCAAAGGCCCGTTAGCGTTATGTTATATGTGGTTATGTTATATGTCGTTTTGACTCAACCGAGCAAAACTAAATTTTGGCTTTATGTTATATGTAGTTGGCTCCTCAACTGAGCAAGGCTCGTTGGCGCTATGTTATATGTTGTTTTTTTGGTTCATTGGAAAGCGGGGAACCGAGCCCGAGGGTCGGCTGGCAGCCCGACGCAAGAGCCCGGGGGAGCCGCTACACTAGCTACACACTAGGGGCGGGGGAATTACATATATGGAGAGGGGTAAGGGATTTCGAACCAGAGACCTTACACCTGAGGTCCCGGGTTCTCACCCGGATGCCAATGCGCCAAATGCGCTCGGCGTTATATGTCGTTTTGGTTCTTACACAAACAGTGGAAATAATAAGCGACAAAAAAATATGCAAATGTTATGAATCATCATCTGGGGAGGAACACATGGCTCTTTATTTTTAGCATATAGAGGAGCGTATATAGATAAGATACAATAGATACGGTCTTATCTATAAGATAAGCTGTGATCCCAACCGACTAACCAACTCGGTATTATCCCTTCACAACACTCCCCCTTATCCAGCCATAAGTGTGAACTCTGCTCATAAATACTTCAAGATTCTGAGTGCAGTAAGAGTCTCACATGGGGTGGATACTTTAGGATCCTGAGTTAGTAAGGTTTGACTCGTTAAAACCTTTAGCTATGGAAAACCATGTAGGAAAAACCATAGTTAAGGAAAAAGAGTGCAGACACTCTCTAACTCCCCCTGATCTGTACAAGCACTCAGGCTTTCAGATCTCGTAGGCGCCTCATCCCAATTTCTGTACAAACTTCCTAAAGGTAGCAGTAGGAAGGGCTTTAGTGAACAAGTCTGACAGGTTGTCACATGATTGTACTTGTCTGACGTCGATCACGCCATCTCTCTGTAGCTTGTGCGTCCAGAAGAATTTGAGAAAAATATGCTTCGTTCTGTCGCCTTTGATGTAGCCACCTCGTAGCTGAGCTATACATGCAGCGTTGTCCTCGAACATGGTTGTAGGTTCAAGGTCCCCAGACTTCAATCCGGTCGTCACCAAGATGTGATTCACAACTGACCGTAGCGAGACACATTCTCTGCTTGCTTCGTAGATGGCGATGATCTCTGAGTGATTGGTAAGGTCACCGTCATGTTTGCTTAACGGATCTCCAGAAAATGGATGTCCCACCATGGGTAAACACGTACCCTGTCTGTGACTTTGCATTGTGGGGATCAGACCTATAACCTGCATCAGCATAACCAACAAGTGCGGAGGATAATTCATTTTTGTAAAAGAGTCCCAAATCTGTAGACCCTTGGAGGTAGCGCAGAAGGTGCTTTACCTCGGTCCAGTGGCGCTACGTCGGTGCTGCACTGTATATGGCTAGTAAATTTACTGCGAACGCTATATCGGGACTCGTGCAGTTTGCCAGATATAGAAGTGCTCCAATAGCACTCAGATAAAGGACTTTTGGACCAAGTATATCCTCCCCCTCTTCCAGCGGCCGGAAGGGGTCTTTATGTGCATCCAGAGATCGTACCACCATAGGTGTACTAAGTGGATGGCATTGGTCCATATGAAATTTTTGCAACATTTTCTTCGTATATGTGGTTTGGTGTAATAGGATTCCGTCTTTTAGATGTTCAATCTGTAAGCCAAGGAAGAATTTCGTTTTGCCTAGGTCTTTCATTTCGAATTCTTTTGTCAGGCTTACAGATATCTCAGCTATCTCTTAAAGAGATCCAATGAGATTCAGATCGTGTATATAGACTGCCATTATGACGAATCCTTTTCCCTTTGCTATTATAAAGATGCAAGGGCATACTTCATTATTGTTGAATCCTTGTTGTACAAGGAATTCACTTAGTTTGTTATACCACATCCGTCCCGATTGTTTAAGACCATACAATGATCTTTGAAGCTTAACAGAGTAGACGTCCCGAGGTCTATCTTTTAATTCGGCAGGCATTGAAAAGCCATCAGGAAGTTTCATGTATATCTCCTTGTCGAGATTACTGTATATATATGCAGTTACAACATCCATTAGCTGCATATCTAAACCTTCCTTTGCTGTTAAGCTTATCAGGAATCGGAAAGTGATCGCATCCATGACCGGGGAGTATGTTTCCTCATAGTCAATACCCGGTCTTCGGGAAAATCCTTGCGCTACAAGCCGTGCTTTGTAGCGTGCGAACTCATTATTTTCATTTCTTTTTCTCACAAATACCCATTTGTATCCCACAGGTTTGACACCAGTAGGTGTCTGGACTATTTGCCCAAAGAGTTTGTGTTTCTTAAGCGAGTCCAGCTCAGCTTCTATTACTTGATTCCACTTTGGCCAATCATCTCTACGTTTGCATTCAGCAACAGAATGTAGATCATGATCATCGTCGCTTTCGGCGACGTGAATAGCAATATGAAATGCAAAGTCATCGTCGACGACTGTACTCTTTCTGTCCAAGACCTCCCCTGTACGTACATAATTTAATGATATTTCAGTTTCTCCTGGCAGTTTCTTTGCAGTAGATTCCGGGAGGAGTGAGGGTATGGACATGAGCTCATTTCTTTGTGGGGGTATCGTCCCAAGGTCTCCTGATATTTTCTTTTTCTTGGATTTTTATCCCTGGAGCCTGGTGGTCTGCCTCTTTTCTGTTGAGGTGCAGCCACTGCTGCTGCTGGTGGATTGCATCCATTCTCGAGGATGTCAATTCTAGCTGGGGTATTTGCAACAGGAATGTGTGATTTGACAATCTTCTGGTTGTCAGTAAATGAGTCTGGTAATCGATGGACAGTGTCCTGAATGTGGAGGATCTTCAGGATCTCATCTTCACATTGTTTTGTTACCGTATCATAGTGAGTCAAACTTTTTGTATCCCACGTTATGATGTGCTTCGCACCAGATTTCTCAGTGTCTGGGCCCATTTTGGGAAAATTGTCTCATCAAATTCACAGTCTTTAAGACGTTCCTTAAATGCGTCCCCTGTTTGGGGTTCTAGGCACCTTATAATTGAGGGTGAGTCAAACCCTACATAGATACCTAGGCGATGTTGAGGACCGATTTTTGTCCTCTGTGGTGGTGCAATGAGGATGTAAACTGCACAATCGAAGATTCTCAAATGAGAAATGTTCGGTGGCCCTCCATATATAATGCACGTTGCATTGGAGAGAGACTCTGACCTCCAGAGGGTCTTATTTTTATTAACGATGCAGCATGCAGAATTGCGTGTCCCCATGCATCCATCAGCAACTTGGATTTCATTAACAATGGACGTGCAAGCCATTAGAGTCTTTTTATCAGTGACTCTGCCAACCCGTTCTGGGTATGAACATGCGGCACTGGATGTTCAATTTATATTCCCGTTGCCTGGCAGTACTCTTGAAATGACTGTGAGGTAAATTCCCCAACATTATCCAGACGCATTTTCTTTATTTGGTTGTCTGGAAAATGCGTCCGCAACTTTATAATTTGTGCCAGTAGATTTGGAAAAGCTAAGTTGCGGGTTGATAGTAGACACACATACGAATATTTTGAAGATGCATCAATCAGAACCATAAAGTACCGAAATAGCCCACTAGGGGTGGTGGATAGGTTCACATATGTCTCCATGTATTTTTTCGAGGAAGCTTGGAGACTCGATATCCACTTTTAATGGTGATGGCCTTGTTATTAATTTCCCCTTGAAGCAGAGGATGCAAGGGAATTCTCGCTTCTGAAGAATTTTCTGGTTCTTCAGGTTGTGCCCATGAGATTGTGATAAGATGTGGTGCATCATCACAGAGCCAGGGTGGCCAAGTCTATCATGCCAAAGTAAAAAACTTGGCTGATGTTGGGCACTTCAGGTGCTCCGTCAAGTTAGCTTCCTCTCTCTGAATCTTTGTATAATAGAGGCCTGATGATAGGCTCTTGAAACGTTCAAGTATGGATTTTACTCCTTTTTCTTGATACATTACATACAATAATTCTTTTTCATTTACATTTGCTGTTTCCAAATGGAATCCGTTTAAACGGATATCCTTGAAACTTAGTAAGTTTCAGTTGGTGTTCGGAGAGAATAGTGCATCTTTTATTTTAATTTCTGTTCCATTAGGGAGCAACAAGGTTGCATTCCCGGAACCTTCAATTATATTTGATGGCCCTGAAATCGTATTTACATGGCTTTTGTATGATATAATGTTGTGAAAAGAGCACTTATACTGAAGGATCATATGTGTCGGAGCATTGTCTACCAAGCAGTCATAAGAGCGATCCATCTATAAAGATGAATAAAACATTTGCATTTCAGGATCATAAACTTTATTCATTCAAATTCAACTTACATAATTCAAAAGCTCTCCTAACATGAAATGTTCCAAACAATTTGCTAAGATAAAAATAGAAGGCTAATCCAGCATGTCATCAGTTTCGAAGTCTTCAGCTGTAAACTTGACTGGAGCATCAGATGTCACCTAATTTGTTTCAGCTTTCTTTTTCTTGTTTTCTTTATACAGCTCCTGGAGATGTGGCAGAGTTCAGCACACTCTGGACCAGTGACCTTTCATGCCACAGCTATTGTTGCGAGATGTATGCCCTCGAGGCAATTTATCTCCGTGTATCTATACAAACATCTTGTTCAAAATTACAGTAAGCTGTATGGTAAGAATTTATCTAAGTTAAATCATTATGTAGTTATCATTAGAAAATAACTGAGGTAAAGTCCTGAGACTTAATGCGAGGTCAAACATATATCGAGATGAGGATCTCGATCATGGAGAAGTGCTTGACCGGCAGTAGCATAAGTCTAGAACCATTCGTGGTCGTATATGTTTCGATAAAAGGATATCGAAACATCGGATAGACCATTGTGTCTTAAGTCTTCACCGTATAGCTGTGACGATGATCTCATGGTCGTTAGACTTGGCGAAGTCGAAGACGAGACACATGTGCTCATTAGAGAATGAGTTCACTGAACGACCCACAAGAGTTATTATATGGTTATGATTGACAAATATGTCAGTGATAACTCTTAGTGATGATATGCAAGTTGGTATTTAACTTGAGGTCATTGTACGAACATGTACGTGAACGGTGTCACTTAGATCTCTGACCTAGCTTCGAGGCTAGGCCTGTCGAAAGGTCTTTAGTTGGGTGACATTTGAAGCGTGCGAGGAGAGTAATGACCAAGATAGGATTCGTCTCTACCGATCAACGTGAGTTAGTGTCGTAGTGTTAGTTCGGTCTTTAGTGAAAACTCTGACCAGAGTATGTTCGAAGATGTCCAACATTATTTGACTAAAAATCGATGGAAACTAACCGGCTTCAAGATATTGGGGTTGACAGTTTGACAGGGCTTGAGTTAAACTTGACGAAGAGCCTAAAACTGCAGAATTCATCACGGACGCAGTCAGGGTGGTCCACACAACACTCATGTCGATGAGTTAACCACAAAATTGTGATACTGAAACAGGGACGACAACTGCCACTTGTGGTCACTGCCGTCTGGGGCTTCGAGCCCCACCTGTAATAGGGTCAGGCTGTAGGGTCTGACACAGAGTGCGACCTTCGTCTAGTAATAGGTAGAAACATTAGGGAGAATGTGCATTTGATGCAAGGGATAGAAAACAGCATTTGATGCAAATGATATTTTAAGCTTAGATATGGGACTATTTTGCATATGATGCAAGTTGAGTTAAATGTGTCGTAAATAGTTTACGACAATATTTAATATAATAAACGCGGGGAAAAGTTTACTTGTAAGACGGGAATGTCCCGGTGTGAACACAGGTTCGAACGGCGTCCAAATCGGATGCCAAATGCGAAAGATATGCCCAAAACCGTTTAAAAGGCACTATAGGCCTTGCTCATGCCCAAACTGGGCATGGGTCGGCCCAAAACTGCATCAGGCCAACCAAGGCCAGGCGGCCTGGGCCTGGGCACCCTGGGTACCTAGCCCAGGTGCCTGGTGCCTAGCGCCCGGGCGCCAGAGCCCGAGCACGGGCGCAGGGCCCGGGCGCGGGCACCAGGGCCCAGGCGCCCAGGGCGCCTGGCCCAGGCCTGCAGGCTGCCCAGGCTGCCAGGCTGGCTGGGCCCGTTCAAGCTGACTGGGCAATGGGGCCCACACCTAGGGTTTCGAACCTTATGTGCAGAATTTTGGGTGACGGCTGATTTTGAACGAAAATCAATTTTTGGGCTCATCTTTGGACGATCAATTGAGGGGTCAAACAGACTCCGATTGACTCACTGTTTTTTCACATGCGTTCACCGTTGAACGCCCTTCGATTTGATAGGTTGTATCAATCGTGAAGCTCAACGGTGAGGGAGTTAAAATTCATGGAAGTTTGGCCTTTGTGAAAGGCAGACTAACTTGAATTATTTAACTCCAAAACTTTAGTCCCACATCGGAAGTGGAGTAAAGAGGAGGGGTCAGCCGCCTATATAAATAGGGGTCTGCTCTCCTCCTCTAAACTCGTCCCAAGCTCTAGATCTGAGCGGCTCCCAAAAGTTTGGAGCGCGCTCGGATCTTAGCTTAAAATAAATATTTTTCTCCTCTCCCTAAATTTCTGACTTGCTCTTGAAGGGCTCTAACAAAGCCACGAAGGGGTTCGGATCTGATCCGAAATCTTGGCGAAGGATCGTGCTCGGGTGAAACTTTCTTCGGCGCGTGGTTGGCTCGGCGACATGGGGATTGCTCGTCTCGGGACGCGGAGCGGTTCGAGGAGCGGTTCGGCGCGGGACGGGGAGCGTCTCGGAAGAGGGTGCGGTACACCTTGCCTGTACCAAAGCAAGGTTCCGGGTATGTGATTTAGTAGCTTTCTAGAATAATTTTAATAATGTCGCAGTAGTATAGATCCCTCTTGGGGTGGTCAGATCCACCCCAAGTCGGCATAGATTCCGGCTAAGGTTCTGGCTTTCCTTAGGGCCTTAGCTAAATTGTTTAGCTATATGTTTTTCAGCTGCGTTTTTATCCCTCTGTTGGCCGTCCGACTTAGGACAGGAACAAATCTGTGTCCTAAGGGTCCGCCAAAACCCATCAGTGGTATCAAAGCCTCGTATGCATGATGATCTAGGACTGCGGCAATTTTAAAATTATTGATTGCTTTCTAAATGCATTTAAAATGTTTTTAACTTTATGCGATAATTTTAAAAATGATTTTAAATGCTTTAAAATTTTATGTGATAAAATTTTCTGCAAGCAAATTTTAATTTGATAATTTTTAACATATGTTCATGTAATGAAATTATGAGATGATTTTGAACATGAAGCTTTAAATTTTATTAGATAAAAAATTTTATGGTTTTAAAATTATGTTGTATGTTATGTTTAGTTGAAACATAAAATAATTATGTGATAATTATTGTTTATTGCTGATACTTAATTTCATATGATTTAATTAAAATGTTAGTGTTAATGGCTATGTTATTCTTGTCCCTTATTTGATATCACAAGAAAACCCTTATAGGTTAGCCATTAAATCTTTAAAAATTTGTAAGATGAATTTTAATGACAAGCTATGTTTTGACAAATTGTTACAACTTTTAAAATACCTAATTCCTGATTAGGGTAGTCCTTTTAACGACGATTATTATTTTAATCGTTATAATAATAATTTCATTAAAAGACTACACTTCAAAAGTGTTGTAATTTGAATGTGTTAAAATCCTAATAACGAATAGGATATCACACGAACCTTATAGTTGATAAGGATTTAATAAAATTTATTAAACAAATCCTAAAATTTTGAATTTTAAGGACTCAACTGCTTGATAAGATTAATTAGTTGTTAATAAAAGCCTTTTTAGTCTATGGTACGCATATAAAAATGACAAGTTTCATTCAATGGACCATGATCCGGTCAATGTGCTTGGCTAAATTTATTGGATCACCCTAGCTAGTATAAGGGATAAGTGATCCTGGCTTAGTCAATTCTCTGGCCGTGTTCCGCTGGACCGCAAAGACGTGAATCATGATTATGTGACACTCTGGACTATATCTAGTCAAATACGTTAATAATCTTTTTCAAGGTTAGCCGTAGCCCTCCTTGTTTTAGGGGTTGCAACTATAGGACCCATGTTCCAGTTGTTGAGCACACTCAAACTGTGACATGGCAAACTTGTAGAAACCAATTTCTTAAATACATATGATGTAATCTTCATTTGACCCAAACCGTCGTGTCATGAATACACCGAGCGCCGGCGTAAGTTAATCTAATGATGTAGCCTAGACTTGACCCAAACCGTCGTGTCGTGAATACACCGAGCGCCGGCGTGAGTTAGGCTAGACAAGAAAACAAGGGTCCGACTAGACTAATCATTGTGATTTGAATGAGCACACTCATGATCACAAATGGCTAGGGGTAAAAACCGATAAGAGAATCATATATGATATGATTGATGAAGAGTCTTCTACCGATCACAGAGTCAAGCAATTTGTTGATATACACTCAAGGTTGTAAGACTCAGGGTGGTTGGATCTCTTTCCCATTAATTTAATTTTAATTAAATCGTTCATTGATTGGCTTAAAATGATCGCGAAAATAGTGGGAGGATATAGATTGATAAAAGCCATTCTATCCATATTTAAAAACTTGAACATATGCTAAACTAGGGTAAGTTCTAAGTTTACCGATGGAATCAAAATATTATATTCTAACGGAATAAGTTAACCGGTCAAATAGGTTGGTTAATTGAATATCAAATTAAATTCTAATTGATAGACTAAACTTTATTCTCATTGACATTAAAATGACCTTCTTAAGGACGGACTTAAGGAATATGATTTCATTAAGTTCTGAGTCCAACAAAAGAAATGCACGCAATATGTCACTCGCCTCTATATGGGGCAGCTCGAACATATTGATGTTCAAAAGCATGTTTCTCCATACAATTTGTTGAGCGACACTCAAGGTTATATGGAAAGCAGGTTCGATCCGCAAGATTCGAAAATTCGATCAAACTGTTTGAATCGAATGTGAGTGCATGAGCGGTGCAAGACTATGTATCCCAACCGGATCTTGAGACGAGCAACTTGTTGAGCGACATTCAAGGTTGCAAAGCTCAGGCGTTTGGATACATGAGATGCTTGCATAGCTATTTAAATTTTTGTTGAGACATTTAATATCTAAATGAGATTTAAAAAAGGAAGAAGGCACTCAGAAAAGTCAAATTGGGAAAGATAGTTTTATTTATCATTAGTAAAGGCGTAAGTAGGAGGAACTGAAAATGTGACATATTTGATGTCACGATTTCAGAATAATTGTTATACAAAAGACGTCTAACACATTTTTGACAAATGTCGTCACATTGCTTCTGAAGCAATGTTTTTGTGTTAGTAATTTGTAATAACTATAATATATTAAATGTTGATATATGAATACGCAAGATAGTAATAAACTTATATGGCAAAATATACTAGGCCGTACCAAAGAAACTAAGCTTCACAAGTCACATAAAGAGGGGTCTGACCTCTTGTATTATGAAGTCTACGGACACTTGTGAACCTTATTCTCAAAGGTATGATGGCCGGAACTCCTTCTGTACGACAATCAGAGAATGAGTTGTTGAACTCGGAGTCTCGTACATGCTGATGTACCCGGACTCAAGTCTAAGTTAGCCAGGATAAGTCGTTCTTATTATTATTACGACACGTGTTCTTGATGAAACACAAGTCTAATAAAATAGAGAACAAAATGACAGAAGTATTTGGAATGATTTGATTAGATCAAAAAGTCAAACACTTAGCTGTATAAATCTTTCATAAATAAAAGAAAATGTGATTTTCTCTCAGGTCAAGTATCTTAACATATTGGATGTGTTAGAGAGCATGAATCGCATTTTGTTAGACATAGTGCGACTCATGGCAAAGTGACTGAGTTACAATCCTCCCTCTGGGTTAAGTCGCAGATAGAAATGCTTAGTTTTTGATACGGTTCTATGAGGACCTTATCAGTAAGATATTCATTAAATCAATCGTTAGGAAGTTAAAGGATTACTCGAGTCTCATAAGACGAAGAGTCGAGTTAGACATCAATGTCGATGATGGTCTAAGATAACTTCCAGGATGAAATTCAGAGTAGACTCTGATTAACAAATTGATGCAATAGGTCCGTGTACGTAAATAAAGCCTGGACTTTAGTTTACGTGCCCAAAAGAAATGTTTCTTAATGTCTGCAAGTAAATCTTCAAGTTAAAAGATTGGTGCAGAAAATAGAGAAGTACAATTATGTTGGTTGAGAACGATTTTCATCCTAACTCCTATAAGCGGATTATGATGAAACTGTCTCGCCAGCAGATGTGTACAAATCTACTCGGATCGACCTCGATGTAATTGCTCATGATGACCATGAAAACTGGAGCATTCATTTACAGTGCGCTTTCTAAATATGATTTGGAAGAACAAACTTATATGAATTAGCCAGAGAGTTTTCAAGGTCAGTGGGAGCGATTAAAACACATGCGAGGCATCAAGGGGATGGAACGTATTTTGATAAAGTCGTCAAAAGAGTTTGACACTTTTAAATATGAACCATCTAAAATGACCTATAACTTATTAAAATTATTATCGTAAGGTATGATGAGCTGGATGAGATCCAAGAATATTAAATGGATTCCGAAGGACCAAAAGAATTATTTGGATAAGATTCAAATGGTTGGTCTAGATAGAAACCCCTTAAGTGTATACAATAGACGGTTTAATAGATCCACTCACGAAGGCTCTACCACATGAAGTGTAGAAAGACCTGTGTGTAAATGCAGTATGAGATACCGGGATAAATGGGCCTGAGTGCAAGTGGGAGATGTTGCGAGATGTATGCCCTCGAGGCAATTTATCTCCATGTATCTAGACAAACATCTTGTTCAAAATTACAGTAAGCTGTATGGTAAGAATTTATCTAAGTTAAATCATTATATAGTTATCATTAGAAAATAACCTAGGTAAAGTCCTGAGACTTAATGCGAGGTCAAACATATATCGAGATGAGGATCTCAATCATGGAGAAGTGCTTGGCCGTCAGTAGCATAAGTCTAGGAACATTCGTGGTCGTAGATGTTTCGAGAAAAGGATATCGAAACATCAGATAGACCATTGTGTCTTAAGTCTTCACCGTATAGTGGTGACGATGATCTCATGGTCGTTAGACTTGGTGAAGTCGAAGACGAGACACATGTGCTCATTGGAGAATGAGTTCACTTAACGACTCACAAGAGTTATCATATGGTTATGATTGACAAATATGTCAGTGATAACTTTTAGTGGTGATAGGAAAGTTAGTCTTTGACTTGAGGTCATTGTACGAACTTGTACGTGAACGGTGTCACGTAGATCTCTGACCTAGCTTCGAGGCTAGGCATATCGAAAGGTCTTTGGTTGGGTGACATTTGAAGCGTGCGAGGAGAGTAATGACCAAGATAGGATTCGTCTCTCCCGGTCAACGTGAGTTAGTGTCATAGTGTTAGTTCGGTCTTTAGTGAAAACTCTGGCCAGAGTATGTTGAAAGATGTCCAACATTATTTGACTAAAGATCGATGAAAACTAACCGACTTCAAGCTATTGGGGTTGACAGTTTGACCGTACCCTAGGCTTGAGTTAAACGACATAGTTTTGACGAAGAGACTAAAACTGCAGAATTCATCACGGACACAGTCAGGGTGGTCCCGAAAACACTCATATCGATGCGTTAACCACGTAATTATGATACTGCAACAGGGAGGGCAACTGCTGCTCGTGGTCACTGCCGTCTGGGGCTTTGAGCCCCACCTGTAGTAGGGTCAGGCTGTAGGGTCTCACACAGAGTGCGACCTGTTGGATATGGAAGACGTTTGTACACCCTTGTGGGGGATGTACGAGGGAATACGGACCTTGAACGTCGCGCACACGAAGTCGTGTGCAAAGGGAATCTGTTCCCTTGCGGAGAGGATCTCTGTATGAGTGGGAAAGTCGCATTATATATATGCATAAATGCATGCGACATATGGCTAATAAAGGGGGAATATCTTAAGCTTATGTTGTACCATGCATATGGTACAACTTAAGCTTATAATGTGCCATGCATCATGGTACACCTTAATTAAGTTGTTCCAAAGGAACAACTTACCCTAAAATAACTACCTTGGGGGCTATAAATAAGACCCCAGGGTAGCCATTTTTCTTACACCATTTGCATGAAATTCATGCATGCATCTTCTTCATAGCGAAGCTCTGCAGAAATATTTCCTCTCCCTCCATCCAAGTTCTTAATCTAAAATAGAGATTTAGATTGTGGATTAGTAGCCTTACTCCGTTCGTGAGAAGACTCGATCCGTCGTGGCGAATCCGAAGGCAAAGTTCCGAGACTACCGCTCCGCATACGCTAGCGTAAGTCTCCACTTTAATTATCGATCCTAACTCTGTTTTGGCAGGATCCTACATTGGTATCAGAGCCATAAGGGTTCGCCCCGGTCAAACCAACACCCCGTCGAAACTACGAACGAGTCGTTGTCTTCTTCATGAATGGGTCTCCTACTATTACGGATATAGTAGGAACGCTTCGTGACGGAGAGAACGCAGCGGTTGTTCTTTTCACGTTAGGGTCTCCTATCATTACGGATATGGTAGGAACTCTCCGTGACGGGAAGAACCGACCGTTCACGTAGTATGTTATTTTTCATTTTTGGCACACGGCCATTAGGAAATAACTAATTTCTCGACGAACGGGTGCTTCATCGACGAACGGGTGCTTCATCGAGGAGGATGATGGTAGTTATTTCCATTGGGTAAGAGGAAAATTTGGTGCATGTGCACCATGGCCAAATGGGCTATGAAGGCCATGCACCCCCTCTCCCCATGCGGAGGGGGTTGGCTACGGCCAATAACCACCGGCGACCACCCCATCAAGGGGGAGGAATGAGTGCGGCAACCCCATTTAAAGGGGGTGGCCGGCCATGGCCAAAGGGGCCATGGCCGGCCAACACCGAATGGCCTTGGCCATGACCGGCCATGGCCAAGCCATGGCCGGCCAAGGCCAGGCCGGCAGTGGCCGGCCTTGGCCAAGCCCTGCCGGCCAGGCCGGCCCTGGCAGTGGCCAGGGCCGGCCCTTGGCCGGCCTGCCAGCCCTGGCAGAGGCCAGGGCCGGCGCCCTGGCCTCAGGCCAGGGCCTGGCCGAGGCCAGGGCAGGAGCCCTGGCCCCGGCCAGCGGCCTGCCGGCCCTGGCAGAGGCCAGGGCCGGTGCCCTGGCCTCAGGCCAGGGCCTGGCCGAGGCCAGGGCAGGAGCCCTGGCCCCGGCCAGCGGCCAGGGCAGCGCCCTGGCCTCAGGCCAGGGCCTGGCCGAGGCCAGGGCAGGAGCCCTGGCCCCGGCCAGTGGCCTGGCCGGCCAGCCCTGGCAGAGGCCAGGGCCTGGCCGGCCCTGGCCAAGGGGGCCAGGGCCCCTGGCCGGCCAGGGCAGAGGCCCTGGCCGGCCCTTGGCCAAGCCGCGGCCAGGGCAGAGGCCCTGGCCGGGAAGAAGTTGTTTTCGAAAATTGGTCGACCAATTTTGTGTTTTTGGTCGACCAATCTGGCAGAAGGTCTGAGTCGACTGCAAACTTGCCTACTGACCCATACGGGGTGACAAAAGGCATTGGCCAAACTCGAATGTGTCAATTAGCCCATACGGGGCTAACCACAGTGCCGACAGGACTAACGTTTTAATGAAGTTTTTTGGGCTCTACTCCTTGAAGATTAGCCATAGTGCTCTACTTCATGCGAGATTAGCCATGTCATTGTGCTCTACTCTACGGAGATTAGCCAATGTACTTGTGACGTTGTGTTCTACTCTACGGAGATTAGCCAACGTGCTTTCAAATTTTTGGAAAAAGATGTTTTTCAAATAGGTTATGTCCCGTCCTTAAATCGGGACAGCGCAATTTAGAATTCCAAGTCCTACCACGATCCGGCCATGGTTATCTAACCCATGGGTGTGTAGAACAGATCTCGTGGCTTGGCAATTGTTGCGTTAAAATTCTTTGCGCTAATACTCACCTATTCTATTTTGAAAGATATGTTTTTCAAAGTAATTTTCCGCTGCTAATACCATACGGGTATTATTTCTGATTTCTTTTTACTTAAGATAAGTAAGAGGGATACTTTGAAAGTTACTTCTAGATGGTAGTTGGGAACGTAGTGAACTTCTCGATTCTAGAGTAACATTTCAACGCATCCAAGGAACTTATTAAGTGTTTAAAGAATCGAAACTTTATGCATTGAATTTTGATCGTGTTTTTTCATTTTCTTTGCAGTTTTTTGAATCGAATATGTCTACCGCTTCTAAGAATATTGTCGCAGAGCTTAACAAAGGTGAAAAGCTCAACGGCGACAATTATAAACTTTGGTCAATTAAAATCCAATATGTTTTGGAGGAGCAAGATGTGCTCGAAACACTCCAAAACATAATGGTAGAACCTGAGTTGGGCAATACGGCCCAACACAAGAGGGACCGGGAAGCTTATGACACTTGGACTCGAAAGAACAAAATAGCACGCATTACGTTACTGTCCGCGATGGACAATGACATAATGCGTCTATTTCGGGAATTCGATCTAGCCAAAGACATATGGTCTGAGCTAGAAGTAAAGTTTGGTGGAACTTCGGTTACCAAACTCCGCTCCTTGAATATTCAATTTGATTCGTACAAAATGCGGCGAGATCATTCTATG
Organism: Scilla litardierei; assembly: GCA_030789695.1. NCBI lineage: Eukaryota > Viridiplantae > Streptophyta > Magnoliopsida > Asparagales > Asparagaceae > Scilla > Scilla litardierei. Next base: position 34,327,514 of record CM061142.1, read on the forward strand.
AAAAAGCATCTCCGCCACATGGCGAATCTAATATCTGAATTAAAGGATGCGGGTGTTACGCTGTCTGATGAACAGCAGATCCAAGCAGTCATTCGTTCACTCCCAGATATCTGGGATAACATGAAAATGCACCTCACTCATAATGAGTGCATTAAAACTTTAAGCGATGTTTCGAAACACCTCGAACTCGAGGAAGAGCGGATTCAAGCCGCAAAACCAAGTGCAGAAGTGCACGTGGCCGCTAGTTCCTCACATGGAGGAAATAAGCGGAAACGCTTAAGGTTTGTGAACGAACGAAAGCAAGAACCGGAAACCTCAAAGAAGACTAAGAACAAAAAGTGGCAAAAGAATGTGCACTCAAAGAAGAAAAACTTGAAGAAGATCAAGTGCTTTAAGTGCAACAAGTACGGTCACTTCGCCCGTAAGTGTACGGATGGAAGTGATAAGGTAACTTGTAGGGCTAGTTACATATGTGTTTCTAGTTCCATGTTTCTTGCTGAATCTAACTATTTTTGGTTGATTGATTCAGGGGCCACAGACCACGTTGCGAAGGACAGAAGGTTCTTCGTAGAGTATCGAAGGATAACTCAAGGAACAAAGTGGATATACGTCGGCAACAACACTCGTGTTGAAGTCAAAGGCGTCGGAACATGTAAGCTAGTTCTCGACAACGGCCGGACATTATTATTGCACGACGTCCTCTTTGCTCCAGATATTAGAAGGAATATCGTTTCCGTGGTCATGTTAATGTCTTTAGATTATGAGTGGAGGTTCTATAAACAATATGTTGACCTTGTTTGTAATAATTCTTTGATTGGTTCTGGTAATGTTTGTAATGGATTAATTGTTTTAAATACAATGTATGATGATTCTTCTTCCATTAATGAAAGTTTCCATTTAACAAAATTTTCTAACTCTGAGTCTGAGATCATTTGTTGGCATGCAAGACTTGGTCATATTGGACCAACTAGAATGGATAGACTTGCCAAAAGTGGCTTGCTATCTAATGTTTCAAAAGTTGAAATGTCGACTTGCGAACATTGTCTTGTAGGGAAAACTTGTCGCAAGCCGTTTGGAACTGGCACAAGGGCCGAAGTTCCATTACAGCTTATCCATTCGGACATTTGCGGTCCAATGAATGTTAAGACAAGACGCGGGAAGTCCTATTTCATCACATTCATTGATGACTTCACCCGTTTCGGACATATCTATTTGATATCCCACAAAAGTGAAGCTTTGGCTTGCTTTAAAAACTATATGAGTTTAGTGGAGAATCAATTAGATCGCAAGATTAAGGTTTTGCGAACCGATAGGGGCGGTGAATATCAATCAATAAGTTTTAAGGAACTTTGTGATGAAAAAGGCATAGTTCATCAAATAACTATGCCTTATACTCCGCAACAAAACGGTGTTGCGGAAAGAAGAAATAGGACATTGATGGAAATGGTCCGATCAATGATGTCTCAGGCAAATTTGCCTATCACCTTTTGGGGTGACGCATTATTGACGGCAGCATTCATCTTAAACCGTGTACCCTCGAAGTCGGTAAGTTCTACTCCTTATGAGTTGTGGAACAATAGAACTCCAGACTTAAACATTCTAAAACCTTGGGGTTGTGCCTCTTACGCACATTTATCCTCTCACAAATATGGCAAACTTGGGCCACGTGGGAGGAAGTGTATCTTCATCCGATACGCTGAAAACTCCAAAGGATATGTTTTCGTCGGTCAAGAGGACAATGTGGGTCTTATAGAATTCGAATCGAGGGATGTTGTCTTCTTGGAAAATGAGTTTCCAAGACAGGGTGAGATAAGTCAAGACTTATCCTTGTTTGAGACCTGGGATCAAGAGAGATCGGAACGTTCGAGTGGGAGAATTCTTGGTGAAGAAGAAAATACGTTTCAAACTTCACCAATGGATGATACGAACGATACCAATCCTATTCCGAGTGGGAGTGATATTATTCCAAGTGGGAGTGATGTCATTCCAAGTGGGAGTGATCAAACTCAAACAAGACGTAGTAATCGAACGAGGCTAACACCTCTGAGATTTGAGGATGAATTTCCTCAAACATTCATGACATTACTACAAGATGATGACGAACCTGCAAATTTCAAACAGGCCGTCACATGCACTGCTAAAGATAAATGGATAGCGGCAATGGAAGAAGAACTTCAATCCATGAAAACAAACCAAGTCTGGGACTTGGTTAATTTACCTAAGGGACGTAGAGCCATTGGGAACAAGTGGGTTCTCAAAATCAAGCATAAGGCTGATGGCTCCATCGAGAAATATAAAGCTCGCCTTGTTGCGAAAGGTTTCACACAACAGGAAGGAATAGACTACGAAGAGACTTTCTCTCCTGTCGTGCGTTTTACCTCCATTCGCTTAATTCTGGCAATGGTGGCTTGTTTGGACCTCGAGTTACATCAGATGGATGTAAAGACTGCTTTTCTTAACGGAGAACTAAATGAGGAGATCTACATGGAACAACCAAACGGGTTTGTACAAGAAGAAAACAAACATAAGGTTTGTAAACTTCGTAAATCCATATATGGTCTTAAACAATCCTCAAGGCAGTGGTATATGCGCTTTCAAGAAGTCGTCTTGTCGTATGGTTTCTCCATGCTCGACGAAGACAACTGCGTATATATTAAGAGGATTAAAAACAAGTATGTAATTATGTCTCTTTATGTAGATGACATACTTATAGCCGGAAATGATAAGCGTCTTATCTTGGATATCAAAACTTGGCTTTCATCCGTCTTTGAGATGAAAGACATGGGTGAAGCTGCATATATCCTTGGGGTTAAGATCTCAAGGAATCGTTCCAAGAAACTTCTTTCTCTCTCTCAAGAGACATATATAAAGAAAGTTTTAGAACGGTTTAATATGCAGGATTGCAAGCCAATTGATACTCCAATAAGCAAAGGCGAGGGTCTATGTTTGGAGATGTGTCCCAAATATCCAAAAGAAAAGAAAGCTATGGAAAAAGTTCCATACTCCAGTGCTGTCGGGAGTCTGATGTACGCCATGATGTGTACCAGACCGGACATTTGCTATGCTGTTGGTATGGTAAGCAGTTACCAATCCAACCCAGGACAAGCACACTGGAAAGCGGTGAAGAGGATATTAAGATACCTCAAAGGGACTGCGGACTATGCGTTATGCTATCAAGGCAATACCTTGAGACTCGAAGGCTATACCGATGCTGATTCGGCGGGTGATCTCGACGAGCGAAGATCTACCTCAGGCTTTGTTTACTTGCTCGGGAATGGTGCAATATCCTGGAGCAGCAAGAAGCAAACCTGCATCGCCTTATCAACCATGGAAGCCGAATTCGTAGCATTCAGCATGGCGGTCCAAGAAGCTGTTTGGCTTAGGAAATTCTTAGACAGGCTGACGAATGCCTCTGACTCGAGCACTGTTCCTATATACAGTGATAGTCAAGCTTCGATTGCCTATGTCAAAGATCCTAAATTTCATTGTAAGACCAAACACATTGACATTCGATTCAAGTTTGCGAAGGATTATGACAAACGGAAGGAAGTAGACATAGGATACATATCCACGCATGAGATGATAGCGGATCCCCTTACTAAGGCGATCCCCAGAGATGTGTTTTTCAAACACTTATCATCTATGGGAATGCGTAGGTGCTGAGCTGTATCATGTAATATTTCCCATGTCTATAGAAGATCAAAGTTTAATAAAAGATAGAAGTTCTTTTATATATTGCATACAAGTTTCTTACAAATGATTTTAAACATTTGTGTTTAAGTCTCAGCTATTTTATTGTGTGTATGTCGGACAGATTAAGGTTGGCTCTCTCACATGAGCAACCGCCTTATCTTATCAGATGGATAAGATAGAGATGAGACTAGTTTAAAGTCAAAATCATTAAACAAATGATTTAGAGTCATGACTTAAACAAGATAGTCGAATAAAAGATCTGCATCATACGGATGCTTACAGAAGATCTGAGATCTGTATCACAAGGATATAAAGATATCATTGGATTTTTTAAATCCTATCTGTCTTATGCAGGATGAGAGTCCGTGAATATTTCACGAGTAGTAAGGGGACTCAAAAAGATAGGCACTGTGGTGTCTGATCTTTCATCCGTACAACATCATTAAGACATACTCTCCCTGGGAAAGGAGTGATGTTGTAGTACGTGTTCATACCACGTATGCATTTCGACCACTGAGTTAGTAGCAATAGTGTTTGCTATTATGTGAGACTCAAAGGCCATACGGGTCTTAACTCTTACCCTCAAGGACTCCAATTGGTTCCTTTAGATTTGACGAGATGATCGCTATCTTAGCGTGTTGCTAATGGGCTATGGTAATTCGGCTCGGCGGGGCACGTTAGAAAAGCGAATCAAGTCAAGCTCAGAAGGTTCACAAGAAGAGGAAGATTGATTTCATATTCGCATTTAGACTTTAATGATTCAAAGCTGGCCAGCCAATTGTAATCCAGATGGGATTCAATTGTTGAATATAAAGTACAAGAAAATGTGAAGAAATAATCTAGGGTAAAGCATGCGTTGAACTACTCAACTTTGCACCTTCGAGTTCGTTGTGTATCTCTAACAAGTGCACAACAACAGACTCTACGCGCATGACGGTCGCACGGTCTATTTCTCGGTATGATAGATGAAAGAACTAAGGGAAAGACGTTCTCTTACAATCCCCTCAAGTGTGAGTGGAGATGTTGGATATGGAAGACGTTTGTACACCCTTGTGGGGGATGTACGAGGGAATACGGACCTCGAACGTCGCGCACACGAAGTCGTGTGCAAAGGGAATCTGTTCCCTTGCGGAGAGGATCTCTGTATGAGTGGGAAAGTCGCATTATATATATGCATAAATGCATGCGACATATGGCTAATAAAGGGGGAATATCTTAAGCTTATGTTGTACCATGCATATGGTACAACTTAAGCTTATAATGTGCCATGCATCATGGTACACCTTAATTAAGTTGTTCCAAAGGAACAACTTACCCTAAAATAACTACCTTGGGGGCTATAAATAAGACCCCAGGGTAGCCATTTTTCTTACACCATTTGCATGAAATTCATGCATGCATCTTCTTCATAGCGAAGCTCTGCAGAAATATTTCCTCTCCCTCCATCCAAGTTCTTATTCTAAAATAGAGATTTAGATTGTGGATTAGTAGCCTTACTCCGTTCGTGAGAAGACTCGATCCGTCGTGGCGAATCCGAAGGCAAAGTTCCGAGACTACCGCTCCGCATACGCTAGCGTAAGTCTCCACTTTAATTATCGATCCTAACTCTGTTTTGGCAGGATCCTACATTGGTATCAGAGCCATAAGGGTTCGCCTCGGTCAAACCAACACCCCGTCGAAACTACGAACGAGTCGTTGTCTTCTTCATGAATGGGTCTCCTACTATTACGGATATAGTAGGAACGCTTCGTGACGGAGAGAACGCAGCGGTTGTTCTTTTCACGTTAGGGTCTCCTATCATTACGGATATGGTAGGAACTCTCCGTGACGGGAAGAACCGACCGTTCACGTAGTATGTTATTTTTCATTTTTGGCACACGGCCATTAGGAAATAACTAATTTCTCGACGAACGGGTGCTTCATCGACGAACGGGTGCTTCATCGAGGAGGATGATGGTAGTTATTTCCATTGGGTAAGAGGAAAATTTGGTGCATGTGCACCATGGCCAAATGGGCTATGAAGGCCATGCACCCCCTCTCCCCATGCGGAGGGGGTTGGCTACGGCCAATAACCACCGGCGACCACCCCATCAAGGGGGAGGAATGAGTGCGGCAACCCCATTTAAAGGGGGTGGCCGGCCATGGCCAAAGGGGCCATGGCCGGCCAACACCGAATGGCCTTGGCCATGACCGGCCATGGCCAAGCCATGGCCGGCCAAGGCCAGGCCGGCAGTGGCCGGCCAAGGCCAGGCCGGCAGTGGCCGGCCTTGGCCAAGCCCTGCCGGCCAGGCCGGCCCTGGCAGTGGCCAGGGCCGGCCCTTGGCCGGCCTGCCAGCCCTGGCAGAGGCCAGGGCCGGCGCCCTGGCCTCAGGCCAGGGCCTGGCCGAGGCCAGGGCAGGAGCCCTGGCCCCGGCCAGCGGCCTGCCGGCCCTGGCAGAGGCCAGGGCCGGTGCCCTGGCCTCAGGCCAGGGCCTGGCCGAGGCCAGGGCAGGAGCCCTGGCCCCGGCCAGCGGCCAGGCCGCCCTGGCAGAGGCCAGGGCAGCGCCCTGGCCTCAGGCCAGGGCCTGGCCGAGGCCAGGGCAGGAGCCCTGGCCCCGGCCAGTGGCCTGGCCGGCCAGCCCTGGCAGAGGCCAGGGCCTGGCCGGCCCTGGCCAAGGGGGCCAGGGCCCCTGGCCGGCCAGGGCAGAGGCCCTGGCCGGCCCTTGGCCAAGCCGCGGCCAGGGCAGAGGCCCTGGCCGGGAAGAAGTTGTTTTCGAAAATTGGTCGACCAATTTTGTGTTTTTGGTCGACCAATCTGGCAGAAGGTCTGAGTCGACTGCAAACTTGCCTACTGACCCATACGGGGTGACAAAAGGCATTGGCCAAACTCGAATGTGTCAATTAGCCCATACGGGGCTAACCACAGTGCCGACAGGACTAACGTTTTAATGAAGTTTTTTGGGCTCTACTCCTTGAAGATTAGCCATAGTGCTCTACTTCATGCGAGATTAGCCATGTCATTGTGCTCTACTCTACGGAGATTAGCCAATGTACTTGTGACGTTGTGTTCTACTCTACGGAGATTAGCCAACGTGCTTTCAAATTTTTGGAAAAAGATGTTTTTCAAATAGGTTATGTCCCGTCCTTAAATCGGGACAGCGCAATTTAGAATTCCAAGTCCTACCACGATCCGGCCATGGTTATCTAACCCATGGGTGTGTAGAACAGATCTCGTGGCTTGGCAATTGTTGCGTTAAAATTCTTTGCGCTAATACTCACCTATTCTATTTTGAAAGATATGTTTTTCAAAGTAATTTTCCGCTGCTAATACCATACGGGTATTATTTCTGATTTCTTTTTACTTAAGATAAGTAAGAGGGATACTTTGAAAGTTACTTCTAGATGGTAGTTGGGAACGTAGTGAACTTCTCGATTCTAGAGTAACATTTCAACGCATCCAAGGAACTTATTAAGTGTTTAAAGAATCGAAACTTTATGCATTGAATTTTGATCGTGTTTTTTCATTTTCTTTGCAGTTTTTTGAATCGAATATGTCTACCGCTTCTAAGAATATTGTCGCAGAGCTTAACAAAGGTGAAAAGCTCAACGGCGACAATTATAAACTTTGGTCAATTAAAATCCAATATGTTTTGGAGGAGCAAGATGTGCTCGAAACACTCCAAAACATAATGGTAGAACCTGAGTTGGGCAATACGGCCCAACACAAGAGGGACCGGGAAGCTTATGACACTTGGACTCGAAAGAACAAAATAGCACGCATTACGTTACTGTCCGCGATGGACAATGACATAATGCGTCTATTTCGGGAATTCGATCTAGCCAAAGACATATGGTCTGAGCTAGAAGTAAAGTTTGGTGGAACTTCGGTTACCAAACTCCGCTCCTTGAATATTCAATTTGATTCGTACAAAATGCGGCGAGATCATTCTATGAAAAAGCATCTCCGCCACATGGCGAATCTAATATCTGAATTAAAGGATGCGGGTGTTACGCTGTCTGATGAACAGCAGATCCAAGCATTCATTCGTTCACTCCCAGATATCTGGGATAACATGAAAATGCACCTCACTCATAATGAGTGCATTAAAACTTTAAGCGATGTTTCGAAACACCTCGAACTCGAGGAAGAGCGGATTCAAGCCGCAAAACCAAGTGCAGAAGTGCACGTGGCCGCTAGTTCCTCACATGGAGGAAATAAGCGGAAACGCTTAAGGTTTGTGAACGAACGAAAGCAAGAACCGGAAACCTCAAAGAAGACTAAGAACAAAAAGTGGCAAAAGAATGTGCACTCAAAGAAGAAAAACTTGAAGAAGATCAAGTGCTTTAAGTGCAACAAGTACGGTCACTTCGCCCGTAAGTGTACGGATGGAAGTGATAAGGTAACTTGTAGGGCTAGTTACATATGTGTTTCTAGTTCCATGTTTCTTGCTGAATCTAACTATTTTTGGTTGATTGATTCAGGGGCCACAGACCACGTTGCGAAGGACAGAAGGTTCTTCGTAGAGTATCGAAGGATAACTCAAGGAACAAAGTGGATATACGTCGGCAACAACACTCGTGTTGAAGTCAAAGGCGTCGGAACATGTAAGCTAGTTCTCGACAACGGCCGGACATTATTATTGCACGACGTCCTCTTTGCTCCAGATATTAGAAGGAATATCGTTTCCGTGGTCATGTTAATGTCTTTAGATTATGAGTGGAGGTTCTATAAACAATATGTTGACCTTGTTTGTAATAATTCTTTGATTGGTTCTGGTAATGTTTGTAATGGATTAATTGTTTTAAATACAATGTATGATGATTCTTCTTCCATTAATGAAAGTTTCCATTTAACAAAATTTTCTAACTCTGAGTCTGAGATCATTTGTTGGCATGCAAGACTTGGTCATATTGGACCAACTAGAATGGATAGACTTGCCAAAAGTGGCTTGCTATCTAATGTTTCAAAAGTTGAAATGTCGACTTGCGAACATTGTCTTGTAGGGAAAACTTGTCGCAAGCCGTTTGGAACTGGCACAAGGGCCGAAGTTCCATTACAGCTTATCCATTCGGACATTTGCGGTCCAATGAATGTTAAGACAAGACGCGGGAAGTCCTATTTCATCACATTCATTGATGACTTCACCCGTTTCGGACATATCTATTTGATATCCCACAAAAGTGAAGCTTTGGCTTGCTTTAAAAACTATATGAGTTTAGTGGAGAATCAATTAGATCGCAAGATTAAGGTTTTGCGAACCGATAGGGGCGGTGAATATCAATCAATAAGTTTTAAGGAACTTTGTGATGAAAAAGGCATAGTTCATCAAATAACTATGCCTTATACTCCGCAACAAAACGGTGTTGCGGAAAGAAGAAATAGGACATTGATGGAAATGGTCCGATCAATGATGTCTCAGGCAAATTTGCCTATCACCTTTTGGGGTGACGCATTATTGACGGCAGCATTCATCTTAAACCGTGTACCCTCGAAGTCGGTAAGTTCTACTCCTTATGAGTTGTGGAACAATAGAACTCCAGACTTAAACATTCTAAAACCTTGGGGTTGTGCCTCTTACGCACATTTATCCTCTCACAAATATGGCAAACTTGGGCCACGTGGGAGGAAGTGTATCTTCATCCGATACGCTGAAAACTCCAAAGGATATGTTTTCGTCGGTCAAGAGGACAATGTGGGTCTTATAGAATTCGAATCGAGGGATGTTGTCTTCTTGGAAAATGAGTTTCCAAGACAGGGTGAGATAAGTCAAGACTTATCCTTGTTTGAGACCTGGGATCAAGAGAGATCAGAACGTTCGAGTGGGAGAATTCTTGGTGAAGAAGAAAATACGTTTCAAACTTCACCAATGGATGATACGAACGATACCAATCCTATTCCGAGTGGGAGTGATATTATTCCAAGTGGGAGTGATGTCATTCCAAGTGGGAGTGATCAAACTCAAACAAGACGTAGTAATCGAACGAGGCTAACACCTCTGAGATTTGAGGATGAATTTCCTCAAACATTCATGACATTACTACAAGATGATGACGAACCTGCAAATTTCAAACAGGCCGTCACATGCACTGCTAAAGATAAATGGATAGCGGCAATGGAAGAAGAACTTCAATCCATGAAAACAAACCAAGTCTGGGACTTGGTTAATTTACCTAAGGGACGTAGAGCCATTGGGAACAAGTGGGTTCTCAAAATCAAGCATAAGGCTGATGGCTCCATCGAGAAATATAAAGCTCGCCTTGTTGCGAAAGGTTTCACACAACAGGAAGGAATAGACTACGAAGAGACTTTCTCTCCTGTCGTGCGTTTTACCTCCATTCGCTTAATTCTGGCAATGGTGGCTTGTTTGGACCTCGAGTTACATCAGATGGATGTAAAGACTGCTTTTCTTAACGGAGAACTAAATGAGGAGATCTACATGGAACAACCAAACGGGTTTGTACAAGAAGAAAACAAACATAAGGTTTGTAAACTTCGTAAATCCATATATGGTCTTAAACAATCCTCAAGGCAGTGGTATATGCGCTTTCAAGAAGTCGTCTTGTCGTATGGTTTCTCCATGCTCGACGAAGACAACTGCGTATATATTAAGAGGATTAAAAACAAGTATGTAATTATGTCTCTTTATGTAGATGACATACTTATAACCGGAAATGATAAGCGTCTTATCTTGGATATCAAAACTTGGCTTTCATCCGTCTTTGAGATGAAAGACATGGGTGAAGCTGCATATATCCTTGGGGTTAAGATCTCAAGGAATCGTTCCAAGAAACTTCTTTCTCTCTCTCAAGAGACATATATAAAGAAAGTTTTAGAACGGTTTAATATGCAGGATTGCAAGCCAATTGATACTCCAATAAGCAAAGGCGAGGGTCTATGTTTGGAGATGTGTCCCAAATATCCAAAAGAAAAGAAAGCTATGGAAAAAGTTCCATACTCCAGTGCTGTCGGGAGTCTGATGTACGCCATGATGTGTACCAGACCGGACATTTGCTATGCTGTTGGTATGGTAAGCAGTTACCAATCCAACCCAGGACAAGCACACTGGAAAGCGGTGAAAAGGATATTAAGATACCTCAAAGGGACTGCGGACTATGCGTTATGCTATCAAGGCAATACCTTGAGACTCGAAGGCTATACCGATGCTGATTCGGCGGGTGATCTCGACGAGCGAAGATCTACCTCAGGCTTTGTTTACTTGCTCGGGAATGGTGCAATATCCTGGAGCAGCAAGAAGCAAACCTGCATCGCCTTATCAACCATGGAAGCCGAATTCGTAGCATTCAGCATGGCGGTCCAAGAAGCTGTTTGGCTTAGGAAATTCTTAGACAGGCTGACGAATGCCTCTGACTCGAGCACTGTTCCTATATACAGTGATAGTCAAGCTTCGATTGCCTATGTCAAAGATCCTAAATTTCATTGTAAGACCAAACACATTGACATTCGATTCAAGTTTGCGAAGGATTATGACAAACGGAAGGAAGTAGACATAGGATACATATCCACGCATGAGATGATAGCGGATCCCCTTACTAAGGCGATCCCCAGAGATGTGTTTTTCAAACACTTATCATCTATGGGAATGCGTAGGTGCTGAGCTGTATCATGTAATATTTCCCATGTCTATAGAAGATCAAAGTTTAATAAAAGAAAGAAGTTCTTTTATATATTGCATACAAGTTTCTTACAAATGATTTTAAACATTTGTGTTTAAGTCTCAGCTATTTTATTGTGTGTATGTCGGACAGATTAAGGTTGGCTCTCTCACATGAGCAACCGCCTTATCTTATCAGATGGATAAGATAGAGATGAGACTAGTTTAAAGTCAAAATCATTAGACAAATGATTTAGAGTCATGACTTAAACAAGATAGTCGAATAAAAGATCTGCATCATACGGATGCTTACAGAAGATCTGAGATCTGTATCACAAGGATATAAAGATATCATTGGATTTTTTAAATCCTATCTGTCTTATGCAGGATGAGAGTCCGTGAATATTTCACGAGTAGTAAGGGGACTCAAAAAGATAGGCACTGTGGTGTCTGATCTTTCATCCGTACAACATCATTAAGACATACTCTCCCTGGGAAAGGAGTGATGTTGTAGTACGTGTTCATACCACGTATGCATTTCGACCACTGAGTTAGTAGCAATAGTGTTTGCTATTATGTGAGACTCAAAGGCCATACGGGTCTTAACTCTTACCCTCAAGGACTCCAATTGGTTCCTTTAGATTTGACGAGATGATCGCTATCTTAGCGTGTTGCTAATGGGCTATGGTAATTCGGCTCGGCGGGGCACGTTAGAAAAGCGAATCAAGTCAAGATCAGAAGGTTCACAAGAAGAGGAAGATTGATTTCATATTCGCATTTAGACTTTAATGATTCAAAGCTGGCCAGCCAATTGTAATCCAGATGGGATTCAATTGTTGAATATAAAGTACAAGAAAATGTGAAGAAATAATCTAGGGTAAAGCATGCGTTGAACTACTCAACTTTGCACCTTCGAGTTCGTTGTGTATCTCTAACAAGTGCACAACAACAGACTCTACGCGCATGACGGTCGCACGGTCTATTTCTCGGTATGATAGATGAAAGAACTAAGGGAAAGACGTTCTCTTACAATCCCCTCAAGTGTGAGTGGAGATGTTGGATATGGAAGACGTTTGTACACCCTTGTGGGGGATGTACGAGGGAATACGGACCTCGAACGTCGCGCACACAAAGTCGTGTGCAAAGGGAATCTGTTCCCTTGCGGAGAGGATCTCTGTATGAGTGGGAAAGTCGCATTATATATATGCATAAATGCATGCGACATATGGCTAATAAAGGGGGAATATCTTAAGCTTATGTTGTACCATGCATATGGTACAACTTAAGCTTATAATGTGCCATGCATCATGGTACACCTTAATTAAGTTGTTCCAAAGGAACAACTTACCCTAAAATAACTACCTTGGGGGCTATAAATAAGACCCAAGGGTAGCCATTTTTCTTACACCATTTGCATGAAATTCATGCATGCATCTTCTTCATAGCGAAGCTCTGCAGAAATATTTCCTCTCCCTCCATCCAAGTTCTTAATCTAAAATAGAGATTTAGATTGTGGATTAGTAGCCTTACTCCGTTCGTGAGAAGACTCGATCCGTCGTGGCGAATCCGAAGGCAAAGTTCCGAGACTACCGCTCCGCATACGCTAGCGTAAGTCTCCACTTTAATTATCGATCCTAACTCTGTTTTGGCAGGATCCTACACGACCTTCGTCTAGTAATAGGTAGAAACATTAGGGAGAATGTGCATTTGATGCAAGGGATAGAAAACAGCATTTGGTGCAAATGATATTTTAAGCTTAGATAGGGGACTATTTTGCATATGATGCAAGCTGAGTTAAATGTGTTATAAATAGTTTACAACAATATTTAATATAATAAACGCGAGAAAAGGTTTACCTGTAAGACGGGAATGTCCCGGTGTGAACACAGGTTCGAACAGCGTCCAAATCAGACGCCAAATGCGAAAGATATGCCCAAAACCGTCTAAAAGGCACTATAGTCCTTGCCCATGCCCAAACTGGGCATGTGTCAGCCCAAAACTGCATCAAGCCAGCCAAGGCCAGGCGGCCTGGGCCTGGGCACCTGGCCCAGACGCCCTGGGCGCTTGGCGCCGGGGCGCCCGGCCCAGGGCCCAGGCGGCCTGGCGCCAGAGTCCGCGCGAGGGTGCCCGGGTGCCCTGGGTGCCTGGCCCAGGCCTGGGCAGCGCCCAGGCAGGCTGCCCAGGCTGGCTGGGCCTAGGGATGGAAGTAATGGCCTGACCCGCCCGGCCCGACCTGGCCCGACCCGGTTTTGACCCGGCCCACCCCGACCAGCAGCCGGGTCGGGGCAAGCTTGGGCTTTGTATGCGCCCCGGCCCGCCCCGACCCGCCCCGGTAAACTATAGAGGTTCTAAAAAACCTTACTATTTTGATGCGGACCATGTAGTCAGCGAATAACGCATAACTCATACTCTATTCCACGGTTCTCCTAATTGGGCCAATTCCCAATTCCAAATTTCCAAATAAATCAAAATTCTCCCAATTCACAAATAAAATTTTTATTTGGGATTCATATGGATGGCACTAATGACCTGGCCCGACCCGGCCCGACCGGGTTTTGTTAAGAAAGAACCCGCCCCGGCCCGGCCCGCGACCCGCCCCGCCCCGGCCTGTAGATGGGTCGGGGCAAGCTTGGGTAGTTAAATACATGCCCTGCCCCGCAATATTTCCATTCCTAGCTGGGCCCGCCTAGGCTGGCTGGGCAATGGGGCCCACACCTAGGATAAAATTAGCCATACTCCGATCTTGCGAGATCTATGGATAAAATTATCATACGTATGATAAAAAATGACATTTTTAGCGAATTTTACCTCTATATCCGTCCTCCGGATATAGCGACGGTTGAAAGAAGCCTACGCGAATGACGACGCTCGTTTGATGTGGATGACGTCGCGCGCGTGGATCTCCCGCCTTACTTCGCTTTCGCAACACTCGGGTTGGATCAAGATCGATATTGAGATTAATTTCTAACAACTAATTTGACTGATCTCTAATCAATTTTGCGTCCAAATCAAAAGTATCCATAATTTACAAATGAGCGTAATTTATTAAAAATCTAAGCTCCAATTTTGTCAACATTTGCAATATGACACGAAGCATCTGCTTGGGAGTGTTGTTATTCGCACCACAGAAATTTATGAATACACCATACTACTTGATTCACCACACCTATATTTTTAACATCAGATGTTTGGATTTGGAGATCCGAACGACTCTAATACAATATGTTGAGTATTGGTGTTTCATACCAATGTTATTTTGATGATGATCACAACAGTATGTTGTTGCTAATGACTTCCTTGTTTTAGTCTCATAGTTACATTTCAAGAATATCATTTTTGGAGACTAAACACTTGGTGCAAGGATGGACATCAATTGGAGAAGGGCCAAAGCTTGGACTCAAGAGGTGCCAAAGCTTGGAGATGATGGGGTGCTTCAAGGCATTAAGACTGAGGCCATAGACTCTAAGGAACGCAATGTAATCCATGTAATATTTCATTTATTGCTTTCTCTCTTTTTGAGTCTAGGTTTAATGTAATGCCTTGATAGATGGTCTACTCATTCGTGCATATGCATTTAACCATCTTAGTGAGCCTTAGGATTATCATAGAATCCAACATAATAGGTTCATCTTGCACAAAGACTCAATTGGAGTCTGTGGCTCTCATACAGTCGCCTCCTGAAGGTTTTACAGTCGATTGGGTGATTCCAGTCGCCTGTCGAGCCTTCTACAGTCGACTGTGGTGCACTACTCAAGTCAACTTATTATTGACTCTACTTGAGCTTTTCGCATTAGTCGACTGATGAAGTATTTACAGTCGCATGTATATTTACAGTCGCCTGTGAAATGGTTAACAATCGTCTGAAAGGCGTAAGTGCGAATATTGCTTCTCTCTGTTTTATTTCCATCCCATGAAGCAGTCGACTGATGAAGGATAATCAGTCGCCTGTCTATTTTACAGTCGACTGTATTTTTTTCATCAGTCACATGTATGCTTTCTGGGAGCAAGTTGCAACTCTCTGTTTTATTCCATCCCCTGCAGCAGTCGCCTGATGAAGGATATACAGTCAACTGTCTGTTTTACAGTCGACTGTGTAGTCTTCTACAGTCGACTATCTTGGCTCAGATTATAGCCGTTGGGATTTTTCTAGCCGTTGAACAGTCGACTGTTATTTGTTCAGCAGTCGACTGTCACTGACGTTTCAGCCCAAAATCTAGCCGTTGCAGCTTTTTGTTTTTGGCTGTTTTCTTGGCTTTTGAGAGTTCCTATATATATGAGAGGGCTGAGTTCATTAGAACTTCTTGGATCTATTGCAAATCCTTAGAGATTTATTAAGCCACTCTCAAACTCTCTTATTTCCCTCTTAGAGCTCTCAATCTCCTTCATGCATTGAAGTCAAGCTCAAGAGAAATCATCCAAGTGCTTTCAAGCTAATCTCATCACTTTGAGATCCTCTTCAATGCCTAGCATTCATTTAGGAGTAAGTTCATCTCAAGGCATAGGTAAGAGTATTTGTTTTACTTTGTGGTTCTTTGAAACCCTAATTCTCTTTGTGGGAATTAGATACTCTCTTTGTGGGAGTTACTCTCTTCGTGGGAGTTTGGTGTCCTAGTGTAGGGTTAACCCTAATTCTCTGTGTGGGAGTTAGTAATTCTCTGTGTGGGAGTTAGATCCTTGTGTAGGGTTGGTATGGTTCTTGTGTTGGACAAAATCCTCTGTGTGAGGTATCTCTTTGTGGGATTTGTATTCACTTCTCTTTGTGGGCAATATAGTGAATATTGGTGTGGGTGGACGTACCCAAGTTTGGGGAACCAAGATAATATCTTGTGTTTGCGTTTGGATTGATTGTGTTGATTAATTCCTATTGCATTTATTATTCCGCATTTGCAAGTTAAATTTTAATTGCACAATTTATTGCCATTACTCTATTCACCCCCTCTAGAGTGTTTGTTGTTAGTATTGCTAGGTAGACAGTCCTTACATAATACATGTGTAAATCCGAACACAATACATATTTTATTATACTATTCGGCTTTGCAATTCAGAACGGAAGAATAAAAGTATTAGAGCCATTCGGATCTCCAAATCCGAACATCTGATGATAAAAATATAGGTGTGGTGAATCAAGTTGTGTGGTGTATTCATAAATTTCTGTGGTACGAATAACAACGCTCTCTGCTGGGGGGTTTGGGTTTTTTTGGAGGGGGGGGTGTGCGGGGCTGGTCTGGTCTTTTTAGGGGAAAAAAGAATTAATTTTACTAAACACAGTGTGTTTGGGATATCATTATAGAACATCCGTATTCTTTTTTTCACATAACCCCTCAGCAGGTAAACGTTAGATGCCATCCATTATAGAATCAGACGACTACTCTGTTTATAAATATTTATTCCCTAAAATAAACATTAAGACTCTAGTAGGGCACATGACAAAAGACTCTAGTAGGGCAGTTAAACGTTAAATCTTGCATATTTTGATATATGTCCCTTAATTCTTTGTATTTTGCGTTTAATTCCTCAAATCATTAACTATAACCAAAATAGTCACACACTCTAATTTTCTGTTAAAAAAACTTCGTTAGTGCTGACATGTTTGTTAGTGCTGCCGTGTCCAACTTGTTCACGACGACAACGACGGTGATGAGGGGGATGAGGAGGAGGGGCGGCGACGGTGAGGAGAGGGGATGAGGGGGATGAAGGGAGAGGAGGGGGGATCGGCGGCGGGGATGAGGGGGGGGGGGAGGATGGGGATGAATGGAGAGGAGGGGGATCGGCGGCGGGGAGGAGGGGGGAAGGAGGGGGAGGGGAGGGGGAGATCGTCGACGGGGAGGAGGTGGAGGAGGTGGAGGATGAGGGGGGAGATCGGCGGCGGGGAGGAGGGGGATGAGGGGGAGGAGGATGTGGGAGATCGGGGGATAGGGGTGAGATCGTCAGGGAGGAGGGGGGGAGGAGGGGGAGGATGAGGGGGTAGATCGGCGGCGGGGAGGAGGGGGATGAGGGGGGGGGGGGAGGAGATCGGCGGCGTGGAGGAGGGGGAGGGGGGAGATCAGCGGAAGGGAGGAGGGGGATGAAGAGAGGGGGGGGGGGGGGGGGAGATAAGGGGGAGTGGATGAGGGGATGAGGGGGATGAGAGGGGGGAGATCGTCGACGTTGAGGAGGGGGAGGGGGGGGGGATCGGCGGCAGGGATCGAGGAGGGCGATGGGGAGGAGGGGAGATCGGCGGCGGGTAGGAGGGGGGATTGGGGGGGATCAGCGACATGAAGGAGGGGTAGGGGGAGATCGGCGGCAGGGAGGAGGGGGTGATCGGCGACGAGTAGGAGGGGGGATGAGGGGGAGAGTTGTGGCGGGGAGAATGGGGAGGAGCCTCCACCGCCACCTCCACCGCCACCCCCTCCCACTCCTAACTGCTGTCCCCTCCTCCCCCACCGCATCCCCTCCTCCTCGCCTCCCCGCCTCCGTTGCCTCCCCCCCGCCTCCTTCACTCATTAGGGCTTAATTCTTAGCTAATTAATACTAATTGTTAATTAATCGTAATTAATCTACCTATTTAATAGAATATAGGATGGTGGAACTATTTAGGTTAACGGCTTAAGATTTGTGGGATTAAACTCAAAATACAAAGAATTAAGGGACATATATCAAAATATGCAAGATGTAATGTATGAATATGCAAAAAAACCCAATAATAAAAGAATCCCGCCATTCGGGTTACCTTATCCCCACCTGCGGTGACCGTAGCCATAGTCACGGATACAGAACTCATGCCGAGTGCTGACGTGCAAAGGGCTTATCTCTTCTCTCTTGAAATTCCATGGCGCTGACGGCCAAATTCCCGCCCTTTTCACTCTGCCTCTCGCTCTCGAACCCGAACCCTAGCCCCATAAAATCTCTCACTCAAAAGCCCTCGTTTCATCCGTTCAAAACCCTAGAGGTCCGATGCGGCAAGAGGACAGGCAAGCGGCGGTACCCGTCGGAGAAGAAGCGGCTCGAGAAGCTGAACGAAGCCCTAATCCAGACCGACATCAAGAACAGGGATGAAGGGTTCTGGAGGCTGTCGAAGCTCGGCGTCCCCGTCGACAAGGATACCGGCAAGGACTCGTTCGAAGTCTCTCTCCCTCTTCTCGAAGCCATTGCCAAAGTTCTCGAATTCCCTGTAATCTCTCTCTCTCTCTCTCGGCATTATCTTTTCATCGATTCTTATTCTTCTGATGTAATCTTTAATGGAGTTTATGTTTCCTCATTGTAGGTTGCTGGGATGCTGCCCAAGGAAGCTTTCTCTGTTGTTCGAAAATCATTCGATGCAAGAAAGGTTCGATTTTTTGTTACATAAGACCACCAGTTATGTGTTAGACTTGGTTCTATGTATTAAATGTCGAAACAGATAGAATGAGGTCACAGTTGCAAGCACATCGTAGAGGGACCACATGTTTTGATTTATTTTTACTAGAGTATTGGGCACTTGCAAATGCAGGTGTAAAAAATTAACAAATAAAACAAAGTTGTAGTTAAATAGTTTGATTTACTAATTAATTTATAATAGAAAAGATGACATTTATTATTTATTATCATTTAATAAAGACATCTTAATGGAAGTTGAGGTTGTCTAAATTGCGTGCTTAATGACGGCAAATTCACTACTTGAATAGAATTGAATTTAAAAATCATTTTAATAATAATAATACTAATATGTTATTAGACCATGACATTCTAATTAAAATATCATTTCTAATTGAAAAGATGGTGGTTGTAGTTATAATGTTGAAGGTTTCTTTTATAAAAAGAATGAGTGGGAGGCCCTTCTGCTTCTTCATTAAGGAGAACCAACTCTGTCATGTAATCTTGTATCTCTGATGGTTATGATTTTAGTGAGCATACCCGAATATCGCATTATGACTGATATCCTTATTACAATTGAGGGATGTTTTTGAATTTGTCCCATGTGACAATGTCACATCATCACATGGGACAACCTCCTTAAACCCAAAACCCAAAAAACCCAAAACATCACCCAACTCCCCAAAACACACACAAACCCAAAACGCCCAAAATCACACCCACAATCAAAAAAACCAAATGCCCTAAGACAATACACACACTCAAACCCACTCTTCTCATTTTCACCCGTTTTTGCACTCATCAAAACACCCGTGTGGGTCCCGCGTCCTGATTTTATGGCTTGGTTTTTGTGGTGTCTGTGCACTTTGTGCATGTGACTTGGTTCTATGTATTAAATGTCGAAACAGATAGAATGAGGTCACAGTTGCAAGCACATCGTAAAGGGAACACATGTTTTGATTTATTTTTACTAGAGTATTGGGCACTTGCAAATGCAGGTGTAAAAAGTTAACAAATAAAACAAAGTTGTAGTTAAATAGTTTGATTTACTAATTAATTTATAATAGAAAAGATGACATGTATTATTTATTATCATTTAATAAAAACATCTTAATGGAAGTTGAGGTTGTCTAAATTGCGTGCTTAATGACGACAAATTCACTACTTAAATAGAATTGAATTTAAAAATCATTTTAATAATAATAATACTAAGATGTTATTAGCCCATGACATTCTAATTAAAATATCATTTCTAATTGAAAAGATGGTGGTTGTAGTTATAATGTTGAAGATTTCTTTTATAAAAAGAATGAGTGGGAGGCCCTTCTGCTTCATTAAGGAGAACCAACTCTGTCATGTAATCTTGTATCTCTGATGGTTATGATTTTAGTGAGCATATCCGAATATCACATTATGACTGATATGCTTATTACAATTGAGGGATGTTTTTGAATTTGTCATATATGACAATGTCACATCGCCACATGAGACAATCTCCTTAAAACCAAAACTCAAAAAATCCAAAACACCACCCAACCCCCCAAAACACATTCAAACCCAAAACACCCAAAATCACACCCCCAATAAAAAAAACCAAATGCCCCAAGACAATACACACACTCAAACATGCTCTTCTCATTTTCACCCGTTTTTGCACTCATCGAAACACCCGCGTGGGTCCCACGTCTTGATTTTGTGGGTTGGTTTTTGGGGGTGTCTGTGCACTTTGTGCATGTGTTATTTCTAGTTCTATGATATAACTTGATAGTTTCTTTATATCAATTTGACTGCATATGTTCTTGTTGTAAAATTATTAGTTTTTAAATTTGGGAATTCAAATGAGCTTATGGTCCAAAATTCAAATGGCGCAAGATGAATATTTTTTGACAATTCGAGATACGATTGGTAGTGTATTTCACACCAAGGAGAAAGGAAATCGTATTGATATTGGTGGAAATCGATACGAAACTGGCGGAAAGTCGGTTTTGGTCGAAACTAGTCAAAACTGCCTGGAACGGCAACGTTCCGGTCGAAACCGGTAAAAACAAGAAGAAAAAAATAAAAAAAAGAACATTTACAGAACAATAAAAAAAGAAAAAGAAAAAGAAAAAGAAGAGGAAAAAGAGAGAAAGAGAAACATACTTGACCTCGCCGAAGTGCCAACACCCGTTAGAGATGAGAATGGGCCGGGCTGGGCCAAATAGATGACCAATTTAAATGGACGGGCTTTCGGGCCGACCCAATGCCCATATAGGCTTTTTAAGAATGCCCAAATGGGTTTAAAGAGGTCTTTGGGCCTACACATCAGGCCTCTTAATAAAATTACAATTAAAACATTAAAAATATAATAATAAACATGTCACATTCAAATTAATACTTGAATTCATCTTGATCACATGCAATATTTGAACAAGATTTAACTCTAGTTTAGACACTCAGAATTCTAAAATGAAAAATATAACAATAGATCTAACACATTACTCATCTTAAACTGACAAATAAATTATTCAATAATAGCAACACATTACTCATCCTAAACTGACAAATAAATTATTCAATAATAGCTTACCAGTATATCAACATCAATTAGAGATATGCTACCAAATAAATTATTTAACTTCATTGATTATATAACTCAATATAGCTCCAAGATTAATTAAGAATTCTTTTTACACAAAAAAGAATTAAAGAAAAAGGAAAAAGTGCTTCTCACTTCAATACAAATTCAATACACATAAAAATTAAAGCCTCTTCCATCTCTCTCACACTCAGAATTCCCCAACTAATCAAAACACTCTCAAATCCAAAAAATGCCAAATTATACCGTGATGCTCTATTTGTCGTTGCTTGCGGACTCGACGAGATCCCGGCTCCGATCGACCCGTCGTGCACTCTCGAAGTTTGCTTGGTCCACATTCAAATGGACCGCATTATGAATTCGTCGCCCGCTTGAGGAGAGTGATGTTGGCTGAGGCAGCATCGAGATTGCCTTTGGAGATGACATTCGTGGTATGGAGAAGCATCTGCTTTGTCGGAAATGAAGGCGTTGGGGTGCAAGAGGCCGAGGAAGAGGTGGATGGCGACATTGATGTCGTCGGAGAAGAGGAAAGATGATTGAGGCTCACCCATGTGGGTGGAAACAAGCCCGACTTCACTCAGTGAGAAAATTTTCAGCTGAGGACTATGTGCTTTATGATTAGTTTAGGTATTTGAGTCGGGCTTTGGGTATGCCCAATACTCAAACCGAAGAATCAGTCAGGCTTAGCATCCAGCTTTGGGCTGACCCATTGCCCAATCGAACGTTTTCTGAATCGGGCTTTTCGGGCCAGCCCGATTGGGCAACTGGGTGGCCCAACACATTCTCTTCTCAACCTCCGGTATCCCAAAAACTCCCGCTCCCTCCCTTTCGTTTTTTCCTTAACGTTTCCTCTTCGATTTCCCCATTTCACCTTCATTTCACCGTGCAATCGTGATTTTTTTGAAGAAGAGAAGATAGCAGCGAGCATTCGATTTTCCCCGATGCCCTCGTGGAGTATTTACATAGGGCTGCCCTTCACAATACACAATTTGCTCAAAAAAGTTCTTCTATTGATGCTAGTACTATTCACATTCTACATTATGCTAATCATATTTTGTTTTATTTACAAGTTTGTCATATTCTTTTGGACAAAAGAGTGTATTTAGAAAAATGTGTAATGTGAATAGCAGAATTTAATTAATATTGTTACAAATTATCTTTTTATTTACTAAGTATCTTATTAGTTTGCAAATATCTTTTTTGTTACAAATTTTAACTAATACTATTAGTTACATGTAAGTCACAAATATTATTAGTTATGGAAGACTCGTCTCAAAAGATGTGAGCGCTACTCCCTAGTGTAGGAGATCGAACAAGTAATAATACTGGTGAGTCAAGTTATCGTATTTACGGGACAACTGACCTGTAAAACCATGAATTTCAGTTTATAAAAAGTACTAAAACGATAAGAAACGACCACCTTTCGAAGACGAACTAATGGTGTCGAGAGTTTAAAATACTAAAACAAAATCCTAAATAATTTCGGTAAATTCGATACTAGGTTACGAATGTGGAGAGTATGCGTTGGTTGTGGTTTCGTTAGGGTGTCTGAAATCAATGATTATTAATATCTTTTCTATAACTTAATGTTAGTCAGAACTTAACGTTTCATCCAACTAGGACATGAGAACGTCAGAAATTATGGCGATAAAACGCATAAAATAGTGTCAAAGAGTAATCACATATATTATCGATTTCATAAAGAAAATACGCAAAGTGCCCTCTCGGGTCACGATACGTCCTTTTGGATCGCATCATGAGTAAGTTTTTCTCAGATCATATTCGATTCAAGCATGCCAACGTCGCCGTATAACATACCCAAATAAAATATACGTAGAAATCGATAAAATACACGATATAACGTGCGATATAGGGCGAACATATATTAAATTATTGATTACAAAGCCCTAACTATATCACAACCAACATATATGGAGATTAGTCACACATGAAGAGAAAAGAACCCATGTTTATAGACAAATACATGTTCAAATGCTCAAAATACGTGAAGAATACTCAAAATACAAGCCGAATACTCAAAATACAAGCAAAATACTCAAAATACAAGGTAAAAGTTGGTGAATTTATCACCAATTCTTTCCAAATAGACCCTAGATCTCCTTCAACAATGGCCCTCTGCCTCTGTCTCCAGAACCTCCAAAAGTTACGACAAATACGTTCTCTAGAGCTCCAAATACGCAAAGAATACTTCCAAAACCCTAGAAATATGCTTATAAATATACATTGCGGGTTTAAATCATTATCAGGTCCAATTCTGCATCCAAATAGCGCTTAAACCCATACCCGCAAGCGGCTTAATTCCTGCCCATCCGATCAAGGCGGGATGGAGTGTAGTGCTGACACGTGGCCAGCGGGTCTCACCTGCTTCGTCCCGTCGCTTCATAACCGCCTCACGCGTAGCCGTCGGATCTCAGATCAACGGCCTACCGTAAGCTGCGTACCGCTCTGCTGGATCGTTCGATGGAGCGGTAAACATCTAGGATTGCGCCACGTGTCCGTACCTCGCCCGACTCCAACTTGCATTTAGGGCTTACTCTAGCCCGTTGAATTGCAGATCAATGGACGAGAGCCGACCGCGTCGTCGCTTCGCTTATCCGTCGGATTGAGCGGGGAACGAATGGATCAATGCCACGTATCTCATGCACTGGAGGAGCGGGGTGTATTTGCAGTGTATTTACGCCGTAAATACGGCATATTTCTTCGTATTTTTGTCTTTTTAAATGTATTATGCATTCAAAAATTCATAGAAATTAGCACAGATTTCAGAAAAATATGAATAACTTACCATTAGAATCGTGAGAATGAGCTCTACAAATGAAAAATATGAGAATGCAGCAATACTCAGTAAAATGGTGTTTTGAGCATAGAATAAGAGATTCTTCTAATAATAATTGATATTCCGAATACGCTTATATTAGAAGCCAAATACACCATATATATGCGCAAAACAACGCTAAATGGGGGTTTAAATATGCAATATTTACCCCGAATCACACCCCCAACTAGCGTTTTGCTAGTCTCTAGCAAAAAGAGCGATTAAGTTAGATGATTAGTAAAAATATTAAATTCTATCACTTGCTTAAGGCTTGGCTCCACAATACACACTTTCCATCACGATTTTTACCATCAATATACACAATTTACGAAGAAGATTAATCACATGACATTTTCTCTAATTTAATTTGAATAAACAACATGCGAGCATCGTTTTGCGTAAGCGAAAGTATAACGTGATATCATGTCATAATTTTCGAACTTCCAAGGAATTGGCATCACATACACATTGTTCGATTCATGGGTATTGAATTTGCTTCACTTAATCATCAAGTTTTTTTAATAATTTAGAATGATCTATGTGACAAGCTTTCAGTTAATGACTCCTAGGCCAGACGACCTTCGGGTATTAGGCTTAGAAGAGCCACTCGAACCTAATAACTCGAAGCAAATAAGTTTTTATTATCTCTTTTTCTTCTAATGCACTCAATATCGTCTATCTTTCGACGCGAATCTTCAATGTTTCTTGAGGCATGAAGACCCGGCTACTTTATAAACCCAAGGGAACAATGCATTTCATTCTTTTTCTCTCAATTTTTTTAATGCAACTCAACACCCATAAACATGGACAAACTTTAGAATCAATGGCCAGATTCCTCTTCAACTCGAAAATCAATTCAATCAATCGTGTCTACTTTTAACTTATGTATCACAATAACTTACATGAAATAAATTCAAACTATTTCGAGATATTAATCATAGCAATTGAAATTTTTCATAAACGACTATTAATGATTAACTTCATGAGAGGAAAATAATTAATTCAAGCCATAAATAATATCAAGAATTCAATCAATGCATAATCATATGCTAAAGTGGTACGTGAATGAGTTTTAAATGATGAGAATTGGTGATCGATTCTTTTCTCTCATATAAAAAAACAAAAAAAAATCCTAAGATCTCATACTCCCCCCAACTAAAGATGGACATTGTCCTTAATGTCGAAAAGATAAGAGTTTATGCAAAAACAAACATTCTAAAAGCATATAAAAATTTACACTACTGGAAAGAACACACCGTGGTCAAATGGCGGATCATGGATCTTTAATGGAGGAAGTTGTTCTATTTGCTCATTGCTCTTCGGCGAGTTTCGTCCTCAACTAGCTAATTGGACCACACAACACAACTCTCAGCATCTCTATAAAGTGTTTACCTCTATCCTGCAAGAAATGAGTTATGTCAGTCCAATTTAGTCTAAATTTTTTCGTAATAAACATATTCCAAATACGGTCATCAAAGTACGTAAAATAAAGTAAAGCATGTTGATGACTACTCCCTGAGAGAATTACACTACTCTCGGTATGATGCTCAACCATGGGGGAGAGGGATGAATGATTTTGGGAAAAAACTAAGGGAAAGAACGGTTCGGGCTCCATATTGAGGATATCTAAACTCATGTCCCTAATTTTCTTTTCTTGTTCATCCAAAATTGCTAGCTCGTTCTCTCATTTGCACACACATCCTGTCATGTTAATATTTTGATTTGTGCTTTCATCGTAACTTGGCTTGCTCCGTATACCTGCAATAGAAGATGAACTCGTATTAGATCCTTGAAGTTGAATTTCAAAAGAATTACTTTTTTCTAAGCAAGTGGCAATTAACGTAAGATTTTCAATTGATTGTTGGATTTACCGACTCTGAGCAAGGAAATTTTCTTGGAATTGATGTTATTTAGCCTCCTGTGCTTGAATGAGCATTTGAATTTCCTCCTTCAAGGGTTGCAAATGAATGTCTACGCTTTGCTCTCCTTGATGAAGGCATGCTCTAGTGTCGTCATAAGAAATCTTCGTTGAATCACGCTCTGAAGTTTCTTTTATGATTTGATCATTCTCTTGTAAGGACTACATGTACTTCCAAGCCTCTGTCAGCGTCATGACTCTCAAAAATTCCTGCAGCTGTGGTCGTCCAAATAAGAAAGACTTCATAAGCTCTTTTTTGTGTACCCATGCCACGGATAACCCAATAGTAGGTCTGTGAACCTCCTCCAGGCCTGATAGAAAGTTTCAGTCTCTCTGATTGAAATTAACGATCTTGAGCTTCTCCATTCTATGTTTGTGTGCAACAACATACTCTACATATGCTAATAGTCCGTGCCATAGAATTCCATATATATATATTGATTTTTTATATAAGAAACAAATAAACTAATGAAAGTCCTAGGCTATAAGTTGGAAGGATCTCACCGAGTGTTCCTCCGTACAAACTGAAATCGTAGATCATAAGTACTGTTGTCATCGGCAACGACGCTAAAAACTTGACTTGTCGCAAAAGATTTGAGCGGTACTCCCAAGTGTAGGAGATCGAATAAGTAATAATCCGGGTGAGTCCAGGTATCATATTCACATGACAATTAACCTGCAAACCACGAATTTCAGTTTATAAAAAGTACTACAACGATAAGAAACGACTACCATTCGAATGCGAACTAACGTTGTCGAGAGTTTAAAATACTAAAACAAAATCCTAAATAATTATGGTGAATTCTATACTAGGGTACCAATGTGGAGAGTATGCGTTGGTTGTGGTTTCGTTAGGGTGTTTGCAATCAATGATTATTAATATCTTTTGTATAACTCAACGTTTCATCCGGCTAGAGCATGATAACGTCGGAAAGTATGTCGATAATCCACATAAAATAGTGCCATAGAGTAATCACATATATTATCGATTTCATAAAGAAAATACGCACAAGTGCCCTCTTGGGTCACGATACGGTCTCTCGGATCGCATCACGAATAAGTCTTACTCAGATCATATTCGATTCAAGTATGCCCACGTCTCCGTATAACATACCCAAATAAAATATACGTAGAAATCGATAAAATACGCGATATAACGTGCAATGTTGGGCGAAAAGATATTAAATCAAGGAGTACAAAGCCCTAACTACATCACAACCAACACATATTGACCACACATGGAGAGAAAAGAACCCATATTCATATACAATACAAATACTCAAAATATGTGAAGAATACTCCAAATATAAGTCAAATACTCAAAATATAAGGCAAACTTTAGGAAATTTATCACCAATTCTCTCTAAATAGACCCTAGATCTCCTTCAACAATGGCCCTCTGCCTATCTCTCCAGGGCCTCCAAAAGTTACGGCCAAATACGCTCGCTAGAGCTCTAAATACACAAAGAATACCCATCAAAACCCTAGAAATATGCTTATATATAGATTGCGGGTTTAAAACGTTATCAGGTCCAAGTCCGCATCCAAATAGAGCTCAAAACCAAACTCGCAAACTGCTTAATTCCTGCCCATCCGATCAAGGCATGATGGAGTGTAGTGCTGACACATGGCTAGCGGGTCTCGCCTGCTTCGCCCCCTCGCTTCGAAACCGCCTCACTCGTACCCGTCGGATCTCAGATCAACGGCCTACCGTAAGCCGTGTATCGCTCTGCTGGATCATCCGATTGAGCGGTAGACGTTTAGGATTGCGCCACGTGTCTGTACCTCGCCCGACTCCGACTTGCATTCGGGGCTTACTTTATCCTGTTGGATTAGATCAACGAACGGGAGTCAGCTGCGTCGCCGCTCTGCTTATCCGGATTGAGCGGGGAACGAACGGATCAATGCCAAGTGTCCCAGGCACTGGAGGAGCGGGGTGTATTTGCAGTGTATTTACGACGTATTTCTTCGTATTTCTGTCCTTTTAAATGGTATTCTGCATTCAAAAATTCAAAAAAATTAGCACAAATTTCAGAAAATATGAATAAATAGCCGTTGGAATCGTGAGACTAAGATCTACACATGAAAATTATGAGAATGCAGCAATATTCAGTAAAATGGTGTTTTGAGCATAAAATAAGAGATTCTTCTAATAATAATCGATAATTCTTAATACTCTTATATTAGAAGCCAAATACGCGTTATACCTGCACAAAATAACGCTAAATTGGGGTTTAAATATGCAATATTTACCCGGAATCAATGGACGAAGCCGAAACCACCGAAATAGCCGAAACCGGACCGAAACCTAAAATTTCTAAAAGACCGAAATCGACACCGAGACCTCAAACCTTGGTTTCCACTGCTCTGTGTTTCTTAGGCAAAGAAGGATTCAATGAATATTTTGTAAGTTGTATTTAGGTTTTGATTCTTTATATGCAATGTTTAACTGCCTTTTTATGTTGCTTGCAGATTCTGAAGGAACCTAAATTTGTGTATACTGTGGATATGGATGTTAAGGAACTTTTGAACATGGAGCCTCGGACATGGGACTTCATTGAGAAATTAGAACCTAAAATTGGGCTTGTGGAGTATATGATTGAGGAGAAGGCCTCTGCTGATTTGATCAACATCTTACAAGATTGTAAATCAGTTGGCATAGAACCAGAAGAAAAACGTAAAAGTCACAGCATGACCTCAGTCAATCTACCATCTAAGAAGCCAAAGATTGCAGTTGTGGGCAGTGGACCATCCGGCTTATTTGCTGCCCTTGTGCTTGGGGAGCTTGGAGCTGATGTTACCTTGATAGAAAGAGGTCAAGCTGTTGAACAGAGAGGACGCGATATAGGTGCTTTAGTCGTTCGACGGATTCTACAGTCAGAAAGCAACTTCTGCTTTGGAGAGGTTTGTTCTTTTTATATGTATTGCATTGGTGTAATGTCATGGATTTTGTGAATCTTGCAGTTTTTTTTCTATATTTATGAATTTTGACTTGTTTTTTTATAAATGGCGGCATGCTACCCACAAAACATGACTAGTAGTGATTAACAAATACTGCTCACATTCCATTTCTACTGAGGCTTTGCTTTAGAATGCTAACGGTATAGGCATATGGTTGACTTTTGCACTGGAGATAGATTTCCATTTGACTGTACATTTGTACAGTTAAATGACACTTATAATGGCTTCTTCAATTATCAAATAAGATGTGTGTGGTGTTGAAGAAATAGTTCAAAAATAATTTATTTGGAATTGGCCTGTTCTTATCATTTTTCTGTTTGAGTTTATGTTTTTATCACTAACCAAATTATTGGAAATGGTAGCATTAACTTTAATTGGTGATTTGTCAGTTGTCATATGTTTTTTTATTCTGCACTTCAAAATTAGTCACTCAGTTTTGATGGCATATCTATATATGAGTCGGACTAAAAAATTTCATTTAGACTAATACTTTTGTAGCCATTGATGTTGCAATGAGGTTTGTTCGAAAAGTGGATTTAGCTGCAAGATAAAAGCCATCATCCATTATGTCCCGTATCCTTAAACGTCCACAAATCTCAAGCAACATCAATGGAAACAAAACTGTCAAGTATTTAGTTAGAAACCAAATGGAAGTTTGTTGTCCAACTCCTTATTAATTGTATGTATTCATATGTTCATTTCCTCAGCATGAATATATATCTTCCTTCATGTGTTTAATGCCCATTTTTACATTATTTAACAGTGACAAATGGGTAATGACTCTAACCCGATGATTATGGAATCAAATTTTCATATATGCTCTCTGTTATGTCTGACACCTGGTTGTTGGAGTTATCAATCTTGATTTCTTATAGATAGCACCGTTTTGTTATGTTTGTTTGTTTATTAATATTTTTTTGGATATAGGATCATGACTCTTTTTGTTGTATTTAGATCATAAATAAAACCAGAATAAGATTTGATTTTGGGGCTCCACAGAACAGATTTTTCTTGATGATAGAGGAGAACTCATCCCTACTTGTAGGCTATGTCTGCTCCCTCCAACTCCAAGTAACCACACATATTTTCCTCAACTGACCACACGATACGTGAGAAAAAATTACGTAACGAATTTTCGTAAGTTGAGAAAATGTCTCAGATATCTCAACTAATGGGGAGTCTATTAAATGGGTCGGGTTTTGTTTAATTGGGCCATTGCAAGTCAATACCCTTACATCTCCTATTTGGTCGAAATGACCAAATAAATTCGGATCATATACCCATTATTCATGAGATATGACTCAAGTAAGCTCACTTACTCCCAGTATCCATAAGATATGCATATTTTTATCCATTGATGACAAACCGAGTACAATCATTATTCATGGTTGTCTCCTTTCATTATTCATGAAAGTTTCTCTCATTTTGATATTTCTAAGTCCCATCAAACCAACATGTTTGATGAATATTCCTCTAAAATATCATTCGTTAAGGGATCAACAACCATGTCATTAGTTAGAATATAAGTCACATCGACTTCTTTCTTTTCCATAATATCATGAATATACTGATATTATATTTCAACGTGTCTTTCTTTTGAATTATTTGTACCACTGTTGATCATGCAGATGGCCGCTTGATTATTGCAATATATCTCAATTGGTCCATACATCAAATTGAGATCTAAGTCTATTAGGAAATGTCTTATCCAGACCGCATGAATAACAATCATACTACTTGCTATATACTCAGCTTCTTGTCTGTACATTGCTACACATTGCTGTTTCTTGCTATTCAAGAAATAACTGCACCTTCAAAGATGAACAGATGTCTTTTGAGATAGACTTTTTGTCATCTTTGTCTCATCTGAAATCTACATCGGAGTAACTAAAAACCTTAAGCGAGTCTGTTTGATAAACCAATTTATGGTGCACAATGCCCTTCAGATATTTAAAAATCCTCTTAACAGCTTCCCAATGTGATTCCCAATGTGCTGGATCGAGATTACTTTGGTATCTACTATCCAGACTCATTAGGTATGCCAAGTGTAGTCTAGTGCATATTGCATACATTAAACTTCCAATAGCTTGAGCATATAAAACACCTAACGGTTCTGTCCTATTGCAAGTTATTGCTATTTACACAACCATTTTCCTATAACCAAAAGTGTAGGTCTTGGATTGCAATTCTGCATCCCAAACCTTCTAAGTATTGTATGCAAATACTTTTCTTGATTCAAACTTAATATTCTAAACTTACGATCTCGAAGAATCTGTATAACAATACATATGATGCATCCCCCATGTCTTTTATATCAAATTCACTTCACAGTACTGATTTGATCTTGTTCAACAACCCTATGTCATTTCTAGTAAGCAAAATATTATCCACATATAAGGATAATATTGTAAAACGGCTTTCACCTTTTACGACGTACTATTATCCATTTTGTTTACAACGAAATTAAACTGGATAACAATATTGTGAAATTTGAGATACCATTGTCTAGATGGATGTTTTAAATCATATAAAGATTTCTTCAATTTATATACTTTATATTCATGTCCTTCAACTTGAAACCCTTCATGTTGATTCATATATATTACTTCCTTCAATTCTCAGTTGAGGAATGTAGTCTTGACATCAATTAGAAAAAGTTCCAAGTCAAGATATGCAACAATAGCTAAAGATTATTTTAATAGATGCAAACTTAGCTGTCGGAGAATACGTCTCATGATAATGTTTGCATGCCATTTAATTAAAGCCTTTTGCAACTAATCGAGCCTTAAATGTATAAATAAATCCATCAACCTTATATTTCTTCTTTAACACCGATTTAGATCACATGGACTCTCTCTTCTGGAAAGTCGCATAGCGCACATGCATTGTTTCTCTTTATCAAATCAAGCTCCCTTTTCATGGCTTTTGGCCGTTGATCCGATTCATGTGAGTTTATTGCATCCATATATTTTAAGGGATTTGATTGCTTATTTGCATCAATATCTTCTGAGAAATAAGATGGTTCACTTGAATATAAATAATAATCATCCATCCATGCAGGTGTTGATTAAGGTCTTTTGTTACCACCATGGCTTGCAAGTTGGATTGGTTCAACTAGTTGATTTTCCATAGGCATATTCATATTTACAGGCTCATCTTCCATATAAGTGGATGAATCGCTTCATCCACTATGCCCAAGTCATTATTGGAAATATCATCTAAGTCTAGCAAATGTGATACATTTGCTTGAACTTGTACCCTTTCATTTATATTTTTTAAAAGAAAAGTAGCATCTCTTTTTTCAACGACACATTCTCTTTATGGAAAAACATGTATTCTTTAGATTTTTTAGAATATCATATAAATCTACGCTTCAAAGTTTTGAGATCCAGATTTATCTAGAATGAAAACATGTGCCATACAATCCCCCTTTCTCTGATGACTTAAATTGGGTGTGTCCATTTCAAATCTTATAGAGTGTTGACTCGACTAATTTTTTGGGATTCTATTCAGAACATAATTTGCAGTCAATATAGATTCCCTCCAAAAATCTTTGGAGAGACCGGAATGAGATAACATACACCTTACTTCATTCATTAATATTTCATTCTTCCTTTCAACAACTTCATTTTGTTGTGATGTATAAGGCATAATTGTATGTTTTTCATTCATTAATATTTCATTCTTCCTTTCAACAACTTCATTTTGTTGTGATGTATAAGGCATACTTGAATGTTTTTTAATCCTGTAATGAATATACTAATTTTTAAATTCTTTTGAGTTGAATTCTCCACCTCAATCAATTCTTTACACCATGAAGTATCTTCCGAGTTTAATTTCTACTTCTGCTTTATATCCTTTAAAACATTCAAATGCTTCAGATTTTTTATTTAAAAGATACACGAAGGTATATTTGGAATATTCATCTTTAAAGGTTATAAAAAACCCCTTAGTACCAAGTGTCTTTATGTGTGATGGTCCACAAATGTCAGAATGGATTAATTTCAACCAAGGTTTTAAGTATTATATGTATGATCGTATACGATGCCTAATTTTCATATCAAATAGCGGATTTAGGGGGATATATTGAGGATATGCATCAATATCGGGTTGCTCATATTGACCATTATAAATATACAAATCTTAATAATTAAATAATACTTATAACATCTTTATATGTTCATATATAATTATACCATAAAAATGTCATCAATCGAATCAAATAACATCATTATGATGTATTATAAATAATCATTAATATATTATATAAAGTAATAACATTAAAAATATAGCATGAATTTAATAGCAAGAATGGCTTACCTTATAGTTATATCTAATCAATTAATCTTTTACTTACTATTGGATGAATGCAAAAAACTTTTAACATGACTTGCAAAAAACACCTGAAAAATGAAGAGCATGAGATAAAATAAGAAAATCCAGATGAGCTTTAGTTAAATATTCTTTAAATTCATTACATTAATATGATTGACCATTATTAGAAGGACGATTTTTTCATTAAGTCTAAAATTTAAAAAATATTTAAAAAAACGACCAACTAAAAAACTAATTACAAAAACCGACCAAGTTTGGTCCAGCTCAACGCGCGCGCGTGTGGGAGACAGTTTTATACTTGGCCGTGGTTTGAAACCGCGGCCAAAACGCAATTTGGCCGTGGTTTGAAACCGCGGCCAAAACGCAATTTGGCCGTGGTTTCAAACCGCGGCCAAAACACATAATAGAGGCTCATGCATCACAAGTTGCTAGCCATGCTCTATGCATTTTGGCCGCGGTTTGAAACCACGGCCAAATTGCGTTTTGGCCGCGGTTTCAAACCACGGCCAAATTGCATTTTGACCGTGGTTTCAAACCGCGGCAAGGCATAAAACTACTCTCGCACGCGCGCGCCCTGAGCTGGACCAAACTTGGTCGGTTTTGAGAAATAGTTTTTAAGTTGGTCGTTTTTTAAAATATTTTTTTAAAATAAGCCCAAATGGAAAAATTGTCCTTATTAGAAATTAAATATCCTTTTAAATTATAGTAATATGTTAGTAGTATATCCATAAAAATATTATGACAATTGTAAGTTTGTACTAATAAAATTACAACTTAATCAAACATATATATAACGGCTCAATATATCACCCGATATTGGGATGTGATAAATTTAGACATTTTATCATTTGGGGCCCGATCCGATATATCAGATGTTTTGGTCGATATAGCAGACGTATCCACCGATATTTAAATCAATGATTCCAATTGCTCATTAGCCCTTTGACCTTTTGAGAATGACTTCATGATCATTTTCTAGTTAGACAATGTTTACATGGTAACATCCTTACTCATGTCAATCCCGATACTAAATCCATATTAGTTACTTGATTTATTTTTCTATTACTAGGATGTTTTAATCTCATATGTTAAAAATCATAATCAGATACAATACATGCGGAATAATGCAACTCCGAATTTTTATTGCCAATATCAGGTTTTACAATGGAAAGACCGAACAAATCACGTTTAGGTACAAATTTGGCCATAGCAAAATCTTTCTTGTCTTTTTCAATGAATACCCTATTATTGTAAAACCTAACTTTAAGTCATTACTTTAGCAAAGTGATTCATGGTAAATATTGCATATTTAACCCCTTATTGAGTATCATTTTGTGTATAGTTGATGCGTATTTGGCTTCAAATACAAGCGTATTAAAATTATTCATAATTATTAAAAGAATCTCTTGATTTATGCACAAAATACTATTTTACTGATTATTTTTGCATTCTCATATTTTTCATGTGTAGATCTCAATTTTATGATTCCAACGGCTTTTTTTTCCATATTTTTCTGAGATTTGTGCTATTTTCTATGAATTTTTGAAGGCAGAATACTATTTAAATGAAGAAATATGGAGGAAATATGGTGGAATTACGGTGTAAATACGTGCCCCGCTCCGCGGAGGGACACATGTCACAAATTCGTTGCTTCCCGCTTCATCCGACGGGCGCAAGATGCGGGCTACTGGCCGATTTTGAGGCTTCGATTGAGAAACCAACAACACAGATTGAACCCGAAGTGAGTGCGGATTTGAAGTAGAGCGGGTGAAGCGGTAACTCCGTGGGACAAGTTGCTTTACCACGTTAGATCCTGCCTTTGATCCAATGGCGGTTATTTGCGGCGGCATCGAAAGCGGGTTTAATGCCAATGTGGATGCAGATCCGAACCCGCCGACCCCCAAACCCGCAGCATATATATACTGCGTATTTGGCTAGGGTTTGTGGTTATTTCGAGCGTATTTGGAGGGTTTTCAAGCGTATTTTGCTCTAACTTTTGTGGGGTGGAGCAGAGGCAGACAGCTATTTTCTAAAGAGATCTAAGGGCTTTTTAAAGAGTTTTGGTGATAAATTTCACGACTTTTGCTTTGTATTTTGAGCATTAGACTTGTATTTTGAGTATTTGATGATGTATTTGACCATGAATATCGATTCTTTTCTATCTATGCATGATTAATTCTCATATGTGTTGGTTATGATGTAGTTTGGGCTATGTAATCTCTGAATTTAATGTCTTTTCGCCGTATTTTCACGATATATCAAGCGTTTCATTGATTTCGACATATACTATTTGTGATAAGATCTTTGCAGACGTACCACAACTTTAGCAGGAACTTATGCTTAGATTCTCTATGAAATTAATGATTCGCTTGGTTACATATGGCACTATTTGATGCTCTTTATCGCTATATCTACCCATGTTTTTATACCTTTGCCGGATGAAACGTCGCATATTTATTTAGGTTAAGCAATTGTTTCTAACGTTCTAGATCTTGTTTCACACACATACCATGAAGGCTCTGAGAGGAAGATGTACCGCGAGAATAAATCTATGTGTGCATACCCGGAGAGACCCGAGAGGGCGATGATCCGCGAGGCTCATCTATGAATCTTGATTGCAAACATTATGAACCAATCGATTAACCAATAATAGACATTAATATTCTGCAGACTCCTAACGAAATCACAAACGACACATGCTCTACTCATTGGTACCTTAGTATCGACTTCCCCGTACTTGTTTTAGGATTAGTTTTTGTTTACTTGAAACCATTGTCACGATTTTCTCACCTTTAAAAGACGGTTGTTTTTCATCGTATTATTATTCTTTATAGACCGATATTTTGGTATTGCAGGTCAACTGTCCAGTGGATACGATACCTTACTCTCCAGTTTTACTACTTGTTCGATCTACTATACTTGGAAGTAGCGCTCGCATATTTCGAGACGAGTCACAAAGCAGGGACAGATCAGATTACGTCTTATGCTAGGTGCATAAAATACATATTCGAGGACCATAGTGCTATCCACAATATCCAATTTGTACCAACCAATTCTTCCATATCCAGATATGAATTGTTGCCCATATAAATCCTCCGATCTCTCTTCTTCAGTTCTTGGAAGTCGATAATATCTTTCTTTGTCTTTGCTATATTTCTGGTTGCTCTTGGGTGAATCCACCGTCCACCAGCATCTGTTGTTGCAGCGTTACATTCAATAACATCAGCCACTTCTTGCTTTTTCGGATTCTCTTTGTTTTGGGCGTTTAGAATAGCCCTTATCATTTGCTTGAAGACAGTTGGTTTTTGACAGGGACGAAAGCAAAATCTGATTTTTATTTATAAAACTGAAAATAAAAGAAGATAGTTGATCAAAATTAAAAAGGTGATTGCTCTTCTAAGACGCTGATTGTAGACGACGTCTGCACTCTCCCGAAGACGAGTGATAATCTCACATCTCTATGAATAATTCTCTCCAAATAAGCACAAGAAAATTCATCCTAACCATGGCCTATATATAGAGTCCAAATTTTACAATTTTACACATAGACCTCTAAAAGAAAAAATTCACAAAAGGCCCCAAAAGTTTATGAATACACTCTTGGGTGATGTGCATGCCGCCGGCTTCTCCCTAGCTTGCCGCCGGCCCCTCCCAACGCCCGCCGATATGTGATAAGCCCATCATTACTCATCCTAAAAGAGCCACCTTGTCCTCAAGGTGGAAGTCAGGAAATTATTGTGCCATGACGCCCACCAACTTCCAAATGCTGTCATGCTCCGGTAAGCCCTTCCAATGCACCAGCACCTCGCGCTCCCCCGCGCTTCATCTTCGGTCTCCTCTCAACTCCTCAGCCTCCAGAACCACCTCCATGTTTTCAGTTAATGTCTCAGAAAGTGATGGCGAATGGGTATGATCTCCAATAGCCTGGCGGAGCTGGGATACATGGAAAACAGGATTGATGACTTATCCTGGAGGTAGTCTCAGCCTATAAGCAACCGTCCCAACTTTGGACTATACCTCATGGCCCAAAGTATCGTGGAGACTTCTCATTTATTCTGTGGGCCACAGACTTCTACCGATCGGGATGCAACTTCAGATACACCATATCACCTATGTCAAACTGTACGTCTCTTCGATGTGAAGCTGCACAAGCATTCATAATCTGCTGAGCCCTGGCCAAGTGATGCTTCCGTTCCTCCAATGGCCTATCTCTCTCGGTCAGGTACTGCTCCACCTCTGAAACTAGCGTCGTGCCATCTCCATAATGCATTAACTGAGGATGGTCTCTTTCATACAAAATCTTAAAAGGTGTAGTCTGAGCAGCTGTATGAAAGGAAGTATTATTCCAATACTCCGCCCAAGCTAACCACCGTGCCCACAACCTTGGGGTCTTCGATATAAAACAACACAGTAAGTCTCAATACTCCTATTGACGACCTCAGTCTGACCGTCAGTCTATGAAGCCGTACTCTTCAATACCACTGCAGGCGAAAAAGCTCCTCCCAAAACCTGCTCAGAAAAACCTTGTCTCTATAGGTAACAATAAATTTCGGCACCACATGCAAACGAATAACCTCCCGTAGAAAAGCCTCGGCCACTGAAACAACGCTGTAGGGATGCCGTAGTGGTATAAAGTGTGCGTACTTACTGAGACAGTCAACCACAACAAGTATGACTGCGAACCCTCCAGACTTTGGCAACACTGCAATGAAGTCCATAGAAATCCCCTCCCAAACCTGCTCTGGTAAGGATAGAGGCTGTAGCAACCCACCAGGAGCCATCACAATATACTTGTGATGATGTCATACATCACACTCTGCCACCATCGTTGCGACGTCCTTCATCCCCTTCCAGAACAACTTTCTTGCCAGACACCTATATGCCGTGATGACCCCGAAGTGGCCCCCACTGTGCTACTGTGAAACTCCTGTAAAATAGTGGGGATGTGGGTAGAGGTCCGCGGTAACATCAAACGCCTATGATACAAAAGCTTCACGTCATGTAAAGAATAGCCTGGGTGATCCGTTGAACTCTGTAAGAGGGTTGTCCGAATGCCTGCTAACTCTGGTCATCCTCAATCTTCCTCAACAGTGGCTCCTAATCTTGCAACATTGGAACAAACAAGGTTGCCAAACGAATGTCCTCATCTCGCCTCGATAATGCATTGACAACATTGTTCTTTAATCCCGGACGGTATTGGATCTCAAACTTGTATCCCATCAGATTTCTAAGCCACTTCTGATGCTCCGCTGCTATCATGCGCTGCTCCAACAGGTACTTCAGGCTCCTCTGATTTGTGCGCACCGCAAAACTCCATCGCAGAATATCCAGACGTATGGATCAGCACCCTCGAAGATGTGCATCTTCAGCTTTCGAATCCTGCTATCCACCCTAAAATTCCACTGCTCAGCTCGCCCTTCGTAGGGTCTAGGACGGTGGGGCTGGTATGTGTATCTCCACCGGTCTCTGTGCCCCTTCAAGCTCCTTCGTTGCCCCCCATCGCTGTCTGCATCATCACCCCAATCATCTCTGTCTACAAATGAGCCCCGATTATCCTCCATGCCCCCTCCCCGCTGTAATCTTTTGGGCACTCATAGGTCGGGGCAGGCACCGGCGTCTCTCTGCAACATATCAGGGGCCATGGGGCCCTTGAAACTCATCAACGTCGGCGCCGGGCTCCATCGCATACTCCGGTGACTCATCAACATTGTAGCACATCGTCAGAGGGCCTCGGAGCCCCTGTTGTCCTTCTGAATTCCTGCCAAAACCCCGCACTGTGCCGACAGGCGCTGCACACCGCTGTTTTCCCTCTGAAAGATGCTCCTACGGCTATCAGGGGTTCGACAGCTCTTGTTCTACCCTTGGCGGGGGCTGCCGAGGGTTCCTAGGGGCTGACGGGCCCCCAGGATCCTCCTGCAAGGTTGGCCGACCTTGCAGATGGCCTGCAGGGGCTGGTCGGCCTTGGCGACCACTCCAGGGGCCGGCTGAGCCCCCTGCAGGGGCGGGCGGACCTGCAGATCCTCAGCAGGAGCCGACCGGCCCTGTAGAGGCCCCCTAGGATTCGACCGGCCCTGTTGGGTGTTTCTACTTCTCGGTTGACCCACCCCGTTGCTCATAGTGTTTGTGGTGATGCCATCTTCCATCATGTGGCTCCTCTTCCTCCGCGTAGTACTTGTCGGCATCGGAAAGTAACTCCTCTTCGTATTCTTCCATCTTCCCCTTGCCCTTCCTCAAATATGTCTCTTTTTGTCCAAAATTAGGGGTTTTCCTTCGGTTGAATCGCCATCACGAGCCCTGAGATTTGTTGTGAGATTTGCGCTTGGCTTCGCTCCATGCCATTAAATCTTCGTTTCGTCGTCGTCCTATCCTTGTCCGCCGTAACCCTTGTCTTGTCTGCCGAAACCCTAAGTTCCTCCACGACCTTATTCAACTCCTTGATTTCACCGTCGAACCTTTCCTCTAAAGAGTTGATCTTTTCCTTGGATCTCGCTGCCGCTGCCATGGATCTTGATGCTCTGATACCAAATTGATAGGAATGAAAGAAATATCTGATCTTTATTTTTAAAACTGAAAATAAAAGAAGATAGTTCATCACAATTAAAGAGGTCATCGCTCTTCCAATATGCCGATTGTAGAGAACGTCCGCACTCTCCCAACGACGAGGGATAATCGCACCTCTCTATGAATAATTCTATCAAAATAAGCATAAGAAAATCCCTCCTACTCATGACCTATGTATGGAGTCCAGAATTTACAAGTTTACACATAAACCCCTAAACATAAAATTCACAAAAGGCCCAAAAAGTTTACAAATATGTCTCTGGGTCATGTGCATGCCGCCGACCTCTCCATAGCTTGTCGTCGGTCCCTTCCTACGCCTCCGTTGATATGTGATAAGCCATCAGTTTTGAAGTGACCAAACTTTTTACAGATGTAGCAGGATCCAAGAGGTCATTTCTCACCATGAACATGGTGTTGTTCAGGTCCTTTGACGGAGGGCTTCACCTGTCCAAAACGAGGGTTCTCTTATGCCGTTCGACATTAGCTTGTTGTTGTACAAGGTTCACATCCGGGCCTTTCCTTCTATCTAATAGGCATAGTTTCATTGTCAACTGAGCTGGCAAGTCATTAACATGCTTAATGGTTTCATATAACCCAAGGGTTGTGACAATCATATCGAATGATTGTGGCAGACTATTCAAAATAGTTGTCACATGTAGCTTTTTAGAAATTTCAGATCCTGCAGTAGTTAAGTCTTTAGCCATAACAATCATCTTGTTTGCATATTCGGTGACATTGTCATTTTTTTGCATACAGCATGAATTATACATATACATCAATAGTTGTATGTTTACATCCGAAGTGATGTCATACTTTTTCTTAATAGCATGCCGCATTTCTTTTTGTAGTGCTATAGTTTTCAAAAATCTTTATAAGGTTGTCTTCCATGAACACGAGCATTAGGCTTTTAGCCTTCTTGTCATTGAGATACCACTAATTAAACTCTTTTTTCTGAGTTTTAATGGGATTGTCAGTGAGAGTTGAAGTAGATGCCTTAATGACACTATCTAAATTGTCATGGATAAGTCCGTATTTAATTTTTCTATGCCACGTATCAAAGTTGGAGTCACTAAAGTGCTTTGTCTTAGCCAATTCAGATACAATGAGTTTACTAGCCATTTGATTTAACACTGTGCTATAATTTGAATAATAAAGTCTTAGATGTTGATGCTTAAAATAAGTATGATAATATTGTTATTAAATTTTATAATATTTAAGGTACCAAAAATTAACAGAAAATGAAACCTAGCAATAATATCATAAATTAATCTACTCCAACAATTAATGATTTAAAAGTTTCTCATTTTTAAGTTGGTTTTAATAATTATATTAAACACAGATAATTAATTAATTTAAGAAATGAAATTTTAGTTTACTGGTTTTATGTATATATATGTATATAATTTTTTATTAAACTGAATTTCAGTTTTTTTTATTAAATGTAAATTTCAGTTTATTTTTTATTTCTTTTCAATTAAATAACCGAACACTTTTTTAAACAGAAGATCAGATTTTTAAATTATTGTATTTAAACAAGAATTAATTCCATAAGTGAAATTTCAGTTCCTTTATTTTATTGTTATATTAAACAAAAAATTTTAATTTTAGAAAAGAAATTACAATTTTCTACCTTTTAAATAACTGAATTTCAGTTTTATTATTATTATTATTATCATATATAACAGAATAGAATTTTGGTTTTTAAAATAAATTTCCAAGATAGATGATCTACTGAACAAAAATTGTATTTAAAAAATTTTAGTTCGTGATACTCATTTTGATTAGGTTTTGATGGATGAACATTTTGTAATATCTAATAAATCACAAAAAATCTAAATTAAATGAGAGAAATTTATATGCACCAGTTTTGGGTAGGACGTGATCAATCAGGTCTGAACTGATCTCTTGAACTTTGACGAATGGGCTGAGGTCTTAGACCCCAGCAAGAGGGCTAATGTGATGTGTTGATCGGCTCTGATCGGATCCCTCCAAGTTGAGCAGAGAAGCATTGAGTGGCGTGAGGAAGGATAGGCTTTGATCTTATTAGACAGAGTGACTCGAGCGGGCATTGATCTCTGGCGAGCAAGCGACTGATTGATTTGTCGAAGAAGACCTTGGAAGCTCGGGTCTTATGCCAATCTCGAGCAGATGCTCTGAGATCAAAGGGTAAGAAGAAACAAATTTGTGGAACTCAGCTAAAAAAGTCTTCGATTGAAAAATGGATGAAATGGAAAGGCTCTGTTTTCTTTGATCGGAAAAAGAAAAGGATCCGTGCACATCTTCGGAGAAAGAAAAAAATGAACTAGTGCGTGGATTGAGATAAGGTTACAAGAATGGTGGTGATACGGGGATCTAAAGAGCTCTAAAACTAATGTTGTATTTAGATCAGGAAGAAAACCAGAATAAGATTTCATTTTGGGGCTGTGGAGAACAGAGTTTTATTGATGATAGAGGAGGAAAACTCCTCTCTATTTGTAGGCTACGTCTACTCCCTCCACACCCAAGTAACTGTGATAATTGGCTCAAGGGGCTGCTGAAAATTTCCAGCAGCCCCATGTGGGCTGCCATTTGGGGTTGGTGCACCAACCTAAAGGGGGTTGGTGGTGGGTTGGTGCACCAACCCAAGGGGGGTTGGTGCACCCAAGGGGGTTGGTGGTGGGTTGGTGCACCAACCCAAAGGGGGGTTGGTGCACCAACCCCCTCCCCCTTAGCCCTATAAAAGGAGATCAATGTCTTTGGTTAGTATCATCGGAGAATTTGGGAATCCAATTGAGCTTCTATTGAAGCATTGAGGAGAGTTGTGTGAGATCCTATTGGAAGTTTCATAGGATCATTGAGAGCCATCTTTGAGAGAGCCTATTGTGAGGATTTCTTAGGAAGAGTAGTTGAGTGCCTTTTGTATCTCCTAATTGAAAATTGAGAAGTGTTCACTTGGTCGTTTAGGCGACCTAAATCCTTTTGTTTGCTTTGTGCTAGATACTTCAGCGATCTGACTGCTTCCGCACGGCGCACAACAATTGGTATCAGAGCTTTGGCGATGAAGATCTAGACGAAGAAGATGAGCAAAAGTGGCGACGACAATCCTTCTACTCCAATGGCGCAATCTTCAACAACGCGAACTATCGTATCCAATACGAAGTTCGAAATTGAGAAGTTCGATGGGCGTATCAACTTCGGCATGTGGAGATGCGAAGTAGTTGACATCTTGAACCAACTTGGTCAAGATCAAGTACTAGATGAGAGCCCGACTACGATGTCGGATGCGGAGTGGAAGATGATGAACCGGACCGCTTGTGGCACGATCCGGCT
Organism: Scilla litardierei; assembly: GCA_030789695.1. NCBI lineage: Eukaryota > Viridiplantae > Streptophyta > Magnoliopsida > Asparagales > Asparagaceae > Scilla > Scilla litardierei. Next base: position 34,370,629 of record CM061142.1, read on the forward strand.
CTACTTGACAAAGGAGAAGAAGTACCCTTTCATGGAAGAGACGAACGCGAAAGCGTTATGGGATGCGCTTGATGAGAAGTACATGAAGAAGAACATTCAGAATCTTCTACACCTAAAGAAGAAGCTTTTTGGCCTCAAGATAGAAGGAGTTTCAGTTGAAGAACACCTTGATTACTACAACAAAGTCCTCACAGATTTGAGGAATATCGATGTCAAGGTGGAAGACGAGGACAAGGCGATGATTCTCCTCAACTCGTTGCATGAAGACTATGAGCACATTGTTTCGATCTTAACCTATGGTAAAGAATCTATCACCTTCAATGAAGTTTCCAACGCTCTTACTAGCAATGAATTTAGAAAGAAGGATGATGAGAAGATGATGGGCCAAAGGTCCGAAGCGCTTATCGTTGTTAGAGGTCGGAGCAATGAAAGAGGTGGAGGCCACAAAGGGAACATAGATTCGAGACGAGGGACAATAGTAGAGCTTCGCGCACAGACATCGAGAGGGATCAATGTGCCTTTTGTAAGGAAAGAGGACATTGGGCGAGGGAGTGCCCAAAGGCCAATAAGAAGAAGGATGCTACCGCCAACATCGTCAAAAGTGAGGTGGATGAGTGGGTCCTAGTTGGTGCGACGAAGGGGGTGATGAAGGAAGCATGGGTGCTCGACTCGGGTTGCTCGGTCCATATGACACCCCACAGAGAGTACTTTACTACTTTCCATGAAGATAGTAAGCGCAAATCCTTCTTGGAGACGATGGAGCATGCACGACGACGGGCGTTGGCACGGTCCGCATAAAGATGAGTGATGGTGTCACACGGGACATAGGCGATGTTCATTATGTGCCAAATGTGTAGTACAATTTGATATCGCTTGGTTCACTTGAAGCCAAGGGTTGCAAAGTGACTATGGAGGACGGCGCTTTGAAGGTGACACGAGAAGCAATGATCCTGATGAAGGGGAAGCGTGAAGGCAACCTCTATTACTTGGATGGTACGGCGATGATGAAGACGACGAGAGTTCCAGATGAGCGAGCTACCGACTCAAGCTCGCACGCACCAAAGACGACGTCATTGGATGATCTTCAGAGGTGGTGCTAATAGAGGTGATGGTTTAAGTCCGTATGGTGGAGATACCTTATCCCCACAACTTGCACAGCAGAAGGATTCTGTCAAAGTTTGGAGACCAAGGTATGAGAGATGCCAACCTGTAAGAAGGGTCTCGTTTGCTTTCTTTGTCAGGTGTGAAGAGTCTCCGACCTTATTCGGTGAAGTGGAGCACAATGACGACCTATGTGGACAAAGGAAAGATTGGTGTGATGAGATGGAATCAACGACGACTGATGAAGCCAAGGATCGGGTGGAGCTACTTTGTACTAGTGATTGTTCGACAGACGAGCTTTATGAAGGTCGATATCGGAGTCAAGTTCGAGCATTGCTCGGACTTGTATGTTGACAATATGAGATGACTTTGGTGGCCCCTTCTGGGGTAATGAGGCTCTGCGAAGCCATATGAGCCTTTCGAGGCAAGATGACGGGAACACGAGATGATTCTCACCGAGGAGCGTTGACGGTCGATTGTGTGACATAGACCCAATATTTCGCCAAGGTGGAGATTTGTGATAATTGGTTCAAGGGGCTGTTGGAAATTTCCAGCAGCCCCATGTGGGCTGCCCTTTGGGGTTGGTGCATGGGTTGGTGCATCAACCCAAGGGGGTTGGTGGTGGGTTGGGGGTTGGTGCACCAACCCCCTCCCCCTTTAGCCCTATAAAAGGAGATCAATGTCTTTGGTTAGTATCATCGGAGAATTTGGGAATCCAATTGAGCTTCTATTGAAACATTGGGAAGAGTTGTGTGAGATCCTATTGGAAGTTCCATAGGATCATTGAGAGCCATCGTTGAGAGAGCCTATTGTGAGGATTTCTTAGGAAGAGTAGTTGTGTGCCTTTTGTATCTCCTAATTGAAAATTGAGAAGTGTTCACTTGGTCGTTTAGGCGACCTAAATCCTTTTGTTTGCTTTCTCTCTATTTGTTCTTCGTGCTAGATACTTCGGCGATCCGAGTGCTTCCGCACGGCGCACAACAGTAACCATCCATATTTCATCAACCGACCCCACAATACGTGAGAGGAAATCATGTTAAGAACTCCCGTTAGTTGAGAAAATTCCTCAAATATCTCAACCAACGGGTCAGGTATTAAATGTGCCAGGTTTTGTTTAATTGAGCCATTGCAGGCCATTATCCTTTCACTTTTTAGTACATCTTTCTTGGTCCACATCTTGATGGTATTCTTGAGTGTTATACCGTTTACTATAGTTATAACTCCTTTGGTAATTGAATGACATACATGACTTTTCATCACAGTTATCCGCTTACTCATTAATTGAATGGAGTCTTTTTATAACACCAACATCTCAATGAATGAACATTACTTGCTCATTAAGAATTGTCAGATCACCTGCCTGATGGACTTAGCCGGAAATGATGCCATGACATTGAGATGGGAATCCAGATTTACGGAATAATGTAAAATCTTTTTTAAATTTATGAACGGAGATTATGCTCCATAGCCTACCACAGTTCGATTGTTAAGCTGTTAATTTTTGTATTTGTAGTCATCTTTGTCATTATGTTTTTGCTGCTGCTGTCACTATTGGTTTCATTTTTAACTGATGCAGGAAGACATTATAAAGTAGATATTTTTATTTATAAAAAGAATTTTGTTGACCTATCCCATTTCTTCAGACCATCTGAGTATATTGATCTTTCTCTGCTCATGTGAAACTGTGGTGTATTGAAGTCGGTGACCAAGTTTATGTAGAAAGGGTGGGGTTTTTGGTTGATAGATTGAAAGGAAATTGATAGCATTCCTGGAGTCTTGTAATGAAGTCATAATTTTGACACTTGATTGACAACATTGCTCCAATCTTGTAATCAAGTTATATTTATGGAATACTTATCCAATGGCAGGGTGGTGCAGGTACATGGAGTGACGGAAAGCTGGTGACAAGAATTGGGAGGAATAGCGATAGTGTTCAAGCTGTGAGTATCAGAACCCTGTAATTTTGTTCATTTTTTCTGTTATTTATATTCAAAGTTTAATGTGATAGAGCTCTGTTATTTAAATAGTCAGCAGAAGTTGTTTTATCGCAGTGGATTTTGCTACCTAACGGTGAGCTAATGTCACAATATGGTTTTTACTACCATATTGGATTTTACTACCATGTAGTAAGCCGGTCTATCTAAGTAGAACTTTTGAATTCCCATACTTCGGAAAAGCTTAAGATAAAAACAGATAAGTTGGGTCCTCTAAAGACTAAAGAGTTTCCTTTTACTCTAACAAGTTATTTTACGGCTAGAAAAAAAACTTTAACAGAATAATTATCACCATATTAGTTGGGATTTGAAAGTACCTCTAACTTTCATGCTAGACCCTATATTATGTAAGCAGGGCCCACAGAGATCCTCCTTCATCATTTTTTAATTTCATGTAACTGAATAGTCTTTGATTCTCTGGAACAATCCGGGTTTAAATTTAACATTGTCGTAGCTAATCATTAAACAAAGTGGGGACATGCTTCCAGGCTTTAGATTGCCAATTGTCATACAAGAATCAACCTACACAAACAAACAAAAAGAGAAGGACAAAAAAAGAAGTGCACTCCACAGCTTATACGCTCTTTCATGAGATATGCACCGCAAAGTAACACTACTTACATGCCCTAAAACTGAATGGAGTTACTCTGTATATGGGTTCTGCACCACGCTGTAAGAATCATAATGAAGACGGAATAATGATAGATCGACATGGGCGGACGGGCAATCTCTAGTATTTTTGTTATGCATATTTGAAAATCATTATCATTGTCGATCCTTCGTATCTGGAAATTTTATGATAGAGATTCATATTCATATATTAACTACATGTTTGCTGTTTAGATTTCCTGCAAGCTGGTAGCAATTTAGTTGTTGCATCGGCATCACACCTTCGTCGTATCCATGTTGATAGCATTTCAAGGTCATATCATGCTGATAAAGTTGAGTCAGTATGATGTTTAGTAATAGTACCCAATACCCATGCCTATCAACTTTATTATTGTCAGAAACGGGTAAGAAATGATGATGGGTCCCACTTTTTGATAGCAAAGTTTACATTTTAAGGATCAGTTTCGAATTGTTTTAATATGTTTGTCTATACTAGTTAAGTGGTATATAGAATGGAAGGATAGTTTGTAATAATGATAGTCGAATGCATCAAATTATATGGTGGAAAATAAGTTGCACAAGCAATGATGAATGCTGAATACAAATTTCAGTTAATCTCTGAAAGTTAAATGCAATAACGATTGGTCTCCCAAGATCTTATTCTATTCAAACAAATTTGCTTGTAGTTGGGCACTGTCTATGATTTTGAAAATAACAATTGAGCTAAAAGATATTACCCCACCCAACTTCATGACAAAATCTAACATGCCCTCTATATGTCCATTTGAGAACGTTAAAGGAATATTGAAGCTCATGTGATGTAGCCTTTATCTAAGCCATTTGGATGCACTAGTTGGCATAACACAATGTAACGTTGATTCATGCGATTCTATTTGAATTTTCCTTGTACTCACATACACAACTTGGATAATGGACCGGTCTTGATGCACTGAAGGGAAAGGTAGTGAAACCTAATCATTGGAGTGAAACCATGTAAAATACAGATTTTGACCAAATCTAGTTTGGCGATGAACTTGAGCTCATTAACTAGTGCTCAATCTCTGCTTTAATTCCAAGAATAGACATGCAACAATGACGACAACATGGAGTCCTGATCAGATTCATGTGAGTGGAAGTCTGCCCTGCATAGTTCTATTTTCACTAGTTTTTTGGATAAAGATTTATGTGAAACAATAATTATAATACGCTTACTATCATTATTTTTTCTAAAATATATATCAAGGCTAGAGTACAGGTCCTTAAACAAGTTGTAAATAAAAGGAAACATGGATTACTGTTTGTTTTACGAAAATAGCAACATTTCTAGCCACAAGGAAAGGAAGCCCTAGTTGTTTTTTTCCAAAGCCGTCTTATCCTAAGTAGGAAAGTTTTGTATTACAGTTCAAACTAACTTACCTTGCCGGTTAGCATATAATGAAATTGTGTTTATATATGCGATGAGTAGAGAAGACAATATAGTTAGCAAAAGAAACCTAAGGGGGTAAACGCACAAATGAAGGCCGAGTGCAACAGAATTTATTGAACGTTACATTTTCCAAATATCAATATTGTGTTTCATTCCTGTCTTTGTTAATCAATGTTAGTGTATCTCGAGGTGGTTCAGTGATTTACATACCACATCATCATATTAGTATGCATAACTAATTATGACATGTAGGAAGATAAATATGCATGAAAAAGGGGGAAAAAAGCTGTCATCCACTTCCTTTGTCCCATATACCTTAGTTGTTGCCCCAATTTTTAAGTTAATGAATGAAGTAATACATCTTCACAGGTTATGAAGACATTGGTTCGTTTTGGAGCCCCTCCACATATCTTGGTTGACGGAAAGCCTCATCTTGGAACAGATAGACTAGTCCCATTGCTGCGCAATTTCCGACATTATCTACAGGACTTGGGTGTGAGTGACACTGAGCTGGTGCTTGACTGTAGTACCAAGTGTGCCTTTTGGATTATCAAATTCATGTTTTTTTATCTCTAACTAATTCCAGCTTTAAATCTGGTGATCTAATTATTTTTTAAATTAGTCATTTTATTTGTGTAGGTCAATATAAACTTTGGGACACGATTAGATGATCTTATTGTAGAAAATGGACGAGTTCTAGGAGTCAAAATTTCTGATGCAAGAAAGGAGCCTGGTTCCAGCATCCAGAACATGTTCTATGATGCAGTTGTTCTGGCCGTTGGTCACTCAGCTCGGGATGTATATCGAATGCTTCTACAGCATAATGTGGATTTGATCCCGAAGGATTTTTCTGTAAGTTGCCACCTTAATTAGCTAGTTCAATGATTGTGCTACTGTCGTCAGTAACAGAACAAGCTGGGTGGGTAGTTTGTCACATGTTCGTATGGATGCTAATCTTTCTTTTATCATTGTATTGATGTTTTTGATGATGAAGCCATTTGAATTATATCTACAGTTGTAATACCAGTGAGTCATGTAACTTATAATACAATACGTTATACATGTAAAAGTTGTCATTACACTCTTTATGAAGATGTTAATATTGCTTTTTATATATAGTTCACAATTAGCTACGTTACTTTTCGAAGCTTAAATTATGTTCTTAAAATTTAATGTTCTTATAATTAAGGTATGGGAAATGCTTTGCGCATATGCCGTTTTACTCCGCGCACATACCGCTACCGTGTTTTTTAATAACGAAACTGAAAGTTAAAAAACCCAAAAATATCCCTGCAAAAATTACTCCGCGCACAGACCAAATTGCTCAATGCGCATAACGGAAATAATTTTTGGCTTGTTGTGCGCGTTTAATAAAAATAGTCTGGCTTAACAAAATTACTCACAGCACCACATGCACGCACAAGAGGCTAATTTTTTGCCTGTTGTGTGCGGAGAGTAAAATTGGATGTACTGAAAAATCACTCGCGCACAACATGAAATTTTTTTGCATGTTGTGCACGGTGACTAATTTGTGGCACGACATCCAATTTTACTAACTGTGCACAACAGGCAAAAATTTGCCTGTTGTGCGCGGTGAGTAATTTTTGTAACTACAGCCGAAATTACTCAGAGCGCACTGTTGTAATAATTTGATGCACACAACATGCAAATTTTTTGCATGTTGTGCACAATGTTTTTAAAAGCGTAGAAGGCGTACGCCTCAAGGCGCTCCTCAGGGCGAGGCGTACCTCCAGCGCACTGAGGCGCGAATGAGGAGGCGCAGAAACATCGAAGGCACAAAAAACCCCGACAGAGGCGTTCGAAGGTTTAAAAACGCGTGAAGCGTACTCGGAGGCGCCGCGGAGGCGTTGGTTTTTTCACGCCTTGACCCAGGTGCGTGGTTTTTCAATTTTATTATTATTTTTATTTCGAGTGTATAAAAGGCAAAAGAGAGAAAACGAAGGTTTGATGTTATGGTTTTAAGCCTCACATGTAGTGCTTCGGGTTGTGAGCGAAATTGGAGCACATTTGAACAGGTATCCTTAAAGTTTTCTCTTCATAGCCGAAGAACGTATCATTATGTATTTTATGCAATTTACAAGTAACTAATATAGTACTTGTATGGTAAATAGGTGCACACGAAGAAGAGAAATCGCTTGGAGTGTTATTTTAATATTTTGATACTTTAATGATGGGTTGGAACTTAAATCTATGTTTTACATATATATTTCATAATTATGTGGTTATAAAGTGTTACGCCTCACAACACGCTGAAAGCTTACGCCTTACGCGTTGAGGCTTACGTCTTGCGTTACGGGTCAAAAAACGCCTCGCGTCATGCCTTCACGTTTTAAAACTTTGGTTGTGCGTTATGAGAAATTTTTGTGAGTGAATCATTTTTTACACCATGCACAACAGACAATTTTTGCCTGTTATGCGCAGTGATTAAAAATTGATTTACTCACCACGCACACCAGGCAAAAATTTTGCCTGTTGTGCGCGGTGATTAAAAATTGATTCACTCACTATAATTTCTTACGCATGCACACCAGTGAACAAAACCACTGTCTGAATGTGAACAGTCCCGAATGCGACTCAAAAGCGAACCGACTTTGTTGCAAAGTGCGAAAAGTAAAGGAGCTATGTTTTAATATTTCATGAAGAATTCTAAAGGTTTATTGGAGCACAAAATACATCCGAAGTTTTCTATAACGATCAAAAGAAGCAAGAAGCAGAACTGCGTGAACAACATAATTATGGATTGTTTTGCCCTAATTACAACGATTCTGTTGTTCAGCAGTTGGTAAGTAATCAATTGCTAGACAATAAATGATAATTTTTTGTTGGTAAAAATTGATTGTTGGTAAATTAATGCAGAGATAAATTTGATGGATATGGATTCATATAATATTGAGAGGATTGAAGAAGCTGAACAACAATGCAAGGTAGCCAATTTTTGCTATATGTTCTTCAATAATACCATAATTTATATGAAATTTTATGTAATATATTAGTATGTTTAATGGAAAATTCAGGATAATGTAGCAAGTCCAGATGGGCATAAAGATTATACAGTCGAGTTTACAACAATGCAAATATTCAAAAGTAAAGATGAACTTGTTAGTTGGATGACGGAAATTGGGCAAGCAAATTGGATTGTCATTGTGACTAAGTCTTCGAATATGAGTCCAACGGGCAATAGACTCTCAACACAATACTTTGCATGTGAAAGAAGCGGAAATTATCGGGCACACATGAGAAAGATGAAGAAAAGACCAAAAATCTTACGGGAAGCAAGAATTGTGAATGTCATTTCTCATCGAAGGCTAATAGGGTGTGGAAGAAAGAGGAGTGGAATTTGTCAATCTTATGTGGCATGCACAACTATCCACCCGCGACGTATCGCGAAGGACATTCATATGTCGAGAGGTTGAAAGTGACGGAGATGGACATGTTGAGAGACTTGCCCAATAGCATGGTGAGGCTAAGAAAAATTCTGAAATTTCTGAATGAAAAGGATATGTGCAATGCCACTACAATCAAATCAATATATAATGACAGTCAGAAGATCAAAGCAGCAAAAACGGCAAGGAGAACACAAATGCAGCAACTTTTGAAGTTCTTTGATGATAAGAATTACATTGAGTATCATAGGGTGGAAGAAGAGACATCGGCCGTGAGGAGTTTGTTTTGGAACACTCCAAGTCGGTTGATTTATTACGTGCATTTCCAGAAATTTTGATCATGGACTATACGTATAAGACCAACATATACATGCTACCACTGTTGGAGATTGTAGGTGTTGAGTATTGGTGTTTCATACCAATGTTATTTTTATGATGATCACAACATTTTGTTGTTGCTAATGTTTATCATGTTTTAGTCTCTTAGTTATCAATTAAGGAATGTCACTTTTGGAGACTAAACACTTGGTGCAAATATAGACATCAAGAGAAGCAATGCCAACGTTTGGATTCAAGGGGTGCCAAAGCTTGGAGATATTGGAGAGCATCAAGGTTGAAGCCATAGACTCTAAAGGAAGCAATGTAATCCATGTAATATTTCATTTATTGCTTTTCACTTTTTGAGTCTAGGTTTAATGTAATGCCTTGATAGATGGTCTACTCATGCATGCATTTGCATATAACCATCTTTGTGAGCCTTAGGATTATCACAGAAATCATCCCAATAGGTTCACCATGCCTTAAACTCAAACTGGAGTTTTTGGCTCTTCATCAGTCGACTGATGAAGGCATGTCAGGCGACTGGGTGATTCAAGGCGCCAGCCCAGCCTTCTACAGCCGCCTGGTATGCACAAGCTCAAGTCAAACATTTCTTGACTGTTACTTGAGCTTTTCACCTCAGTCGACTGAAGTTCATTTTACAGTCGCATGTCTTCCAACAGGCGCCTGGGAATTGTTCTACAGTCGTCTGTGCGTAACTTGTATTTTCTGGGTTTCATCCCACTTTGCAAGTCAGTCGACTGATGAAGTATTTATAGTCGCCTGTCTATTTACAGTCGCCTGTGAAATGGTCATCTACCGTCTGAAGGCGCTAGTGCGAAAGTTGCATTTTTCAGCCCCGTTTCCATCCCAAGTGATAGTCGCCTGCTGAAGGATATATAGGCGCCTGCTCATTTACAGGCGCCTGTGTAGTCTTCTACAGCCGCCTGTCCTGGCTCAGATTATAGCCGTTGGGAATTATTTAGCCGTTGGTCAGTCGACTGTTAGATGTTCATCAGTCGACTGTCGCTGACGACTCAGCCCAGATTCTAGTCGTTACAGCCTTGTGTTTTTAGCTTTTTCCTTGGGTTTTGAGAGTTCATATAGGGTTCCTATATATATAAGAGGGATGAGTTTATTAGAACTTGGAACTATTGAAGATCATTTGAGAATCATTAAGGCACTCTCAAACTCTCTCATTTCCCTCTCATGAGCATTTCTCTCTTCTTGCATTGAAGCTTAAGCTCAAGGGAAATCATCCAAGTGCAATCAAGCTAAATCTCAAGCACTTGGTTATCATCTTCCATGCCTTCATCTACATATGAGTAAGTTCATCTCAAGGCATATGTAAGAGTCTTGTGTTTCAATTATTTTCTTGAAACCATAATTCTCTTTGTGGGAATTAGATACTCTCTTTGTGGGAGCTGGTTACTCTCTTTGTGGGAGTTACTCTCTTTGTGGGAGTTTGGTGTCCTAGTGTAGAACTTACCCTAATTCTCTGTGTGGGAGTTAGTAATTCTCTGTGGGGGGAATTTGACCATTGTGTAGGGTTGGTCGGGTTCTTGTGTAGGACAAAATCCTCTGTGTGAGGTATCTCTGTGTGAGATTGTATTCACTTCTCTTTGTGGGAACTATAGTGGATATTGGTGTGGCTGGACGTACCCAAGTTTGGGGAACATGGTAATATCTTGTGTCCGCATTTGGATTGATTGTGTTAATTAATTCCTCTGCATTTATTATTCCGCATTTGCAAGTTAAATTTTAATTGCACAATTTATTGTCATTACTCTATTCACCACCTCTATAGTGTTTGTTGTTAGTATTGCAAGGTAGACGGTCCTTACAATAGGTGTTATCTCCACTGAAATGACATTCGCAGCCGCATTCTGTTACATGGAGGTCGAACGAGAGAATTGTTATATATGGGCCTCGAAGAAGTTGAGCACTTTGCTAGATGGATACATGATGGATACATGATGCTGAGAGTTATTTTGACAGATAGAGAGCTTGCCGTTATGAATGCCATTAGCAAAGTATTTCTCTCTGTGCAAAACCAATTATGTAGATGTCACATTTCTAAAAATGTTATGGCCAATTGCAAGAAACTTTTTGAAGTTAAAGGAAAATGGGATGCTTTCATATCAACTTGGAATCTTTTGGCTCTGGCAAGAATCGAGCAGGATATGAACTAGCAAATATACGATTTTTATTGCTTAAAACTGAAAATAATAGAAGTTAACTTGATTATAATTATAGAGGTAATCGCTCTTCCAAGACGCCAATTAAAGAGGCGTCTGCACTCTCCCGAAGAACGAGGGATAATCTCACATCTCTTTGAATATTTTCTCAAAATAAGCATAAAAATCCCTAAGCCACTCCCACATATAAACAGAGTTCAGAAATATGCAAAATTACACAAAAACCCAAACGACTAAAAATTTCCAAACACCCCTAAAAATCCGAAAATTCCCAAAACACCACTGATGTCCCAAAACGCCCCTATTGGGCCAAAAGTGCAGATCTATCATTATGTCGTCCCTGAAAACCACCTTGTCCTTAAGATGGTGCATGAAGTCCATGACGACCCTACTCCAAGTGGGGATGTCCATCTCCTCCAAGCTCTTCTTTCGCCACCATATCTTTCTTGTCTTCTCCTGCTATCAGCAGCTAAAGCTTGCGCATTCCACAATGGTGCACTGGGGTGAACCTCTCATTGCATCTAAAGCACAGCCTCTTCTGCATACTCTCCTGCATTTCTGCATCCACCATTCTCCTGAACTGCACTCTTTACGATGGCACCCCGCTGTTCTCCCGACTGAACGCGTCTGTCCATGTCGCTGTCTTCTGCTGTCCTCTTATCGCGGCCTGTCTATGGAAAGAGGAGCAGCCTCCAGTCCCTCTGGATTTCTTCTCCTCCATAAGTTGATCCTTTTTTAGCTGTGCCGGGTCCATCGTCTGTACCAATCCCTGAGGTTGGTGGATGCGTAGCTCTGTTCTAATGTTGGTGATTCGGGTTGAATATTGCATATTTAACCCCCTATTTAGTCCTATTTTGTGCATATATGATGCCTAATTGGTCTATAATATGTTCGTATTTTATAAACCATCATTTATTAGAGAAATCACCTTATTTGAGCACAAAACAGCAATTTACTGAGTATTTATGCTGTTTTTATATTTTTCATGGCTTGGTCTCGATCTCACGATTCCAACGACTATTTATTTGTATTTTTCTGAGATCTGTGCTAATTACTATGAATTTTTGAATGCAGAATACCAATTAAATGGAGAAATACGCTCAAAATACGAGAAATACGGTCGCCGCCCAATCAGGGATTGACACGTGGCATAGATCCGTCCCTTCCCGCGCGATCGAACGGCGTGCGACCATTAGCGCGTGGAAATTCTTCAGCCGTTGGATCTGAATCCAACGGCACAAACGCGAAATCAAACGAAGCAGCGGAGGCAGCGTTGAGCTCCACGTGGCGGCAATCGAACGACTCCCCGCCTCATCCAACGGTCTGCGAATCCAGAAGAAGTCGGGCGACGTGGTCAACAGCCATCCGTTCGATCGAAATCGAACGGGCTCCTTTACTTCCGAAGCGAACGCGGATGCGAGCAAACCGCATGGCCACGCGTCGAGATCACATCGATACTTCGCTCAATCGGACGGCCGACATCAAGAGGCGAAGCGGAGCGAACCCAGTGCGGAGCGGCGTTTAGATGGGGCGACGTGGCTAACTAACATCCGGGCGATCATGATCCCACGGCTCCGAGGAAATCCGATTCGAACTCGGATGCGAACGATGCGGGTTCGGATCCAAGTGCCACGTGTCGGCACAAGGTCAAATCCCGCATGTATCCAATGGCGGAGAGCTGATGCGCTATTGGATCGGGTTCGGGCGCGAAAACGAAGCGGGTTTCGACCCGTTATACCCCCAAAACCCGCAATGCTATTATATAAGCGTATTTCTAGGGTTTTGGGGGGAATTCTGGCGTATTTTGGGACTTTTGGAGCGGCTACTGTGCGTATTTCTCCAGGGGAAAATTCTGAAAAATTCCAGAGGCTATTCTTCCTATTCTAAAGGAGTTTTGGGTTCTAAAGTGGAGATTTGGTGATAAATTCTTGAACTTATACCCCGTATTTGGTGTATTTCATTGTATTTTGGCTATTAGAACGATGTATTTGGCTATGAAATCTGATTTTCTTTACATCATGCGTGGCTAATCTCCTTGTGCTATGGTTGTGATGTAGTTAGGAGTATTTATTCGCTAAATTTCATGTCTTTAGCCCTATTATCATGTCAAAATTGCTCGTAACATTGATTTCTACAACGTATTTGTTGGGTATTTGCTTATTGTCGATATTGTTTACACCCCATATGGCTAGGCCCTGACAAGGCTAGCCAACTCATGTTCACTAATCTGAATTTATTATTGCGTTTATCGTTTAATGAAATCAATGTTGCTAGTGATACGTATACGACTATTTTAACTAGTTTTCATCGTTTCATCTTCCGACGCCTTCACGCCCTGACCGGGTGAAGCGTTGAGTTATATAAAAGACATGATATTTCAGCGATTATTAACTCCTAATGAACTCACAACCGTAGCACATCCACTTTATATGTGTCGGTGTTGACGTAGTTAGGGTGTCGTGATTATTGATTTCTATATCTTTTCGCCCTATTTTAATTGTATAATTCTTTGGCACGTTTCTATATGCTTGATCGCCATACTTTCCGACGTTCTCGTGCCCTGACCGGACGAAACGTTGAGTTATAGAAAAGGTATTGATAATCATTCATTGCACACACCCTAACGAAATTTAGCGAATAGATACTCCTAACTACATCACAACCATAGCACAAGGAGATTAGCCACGCATGACGTAAAGAAAATCAGATTTCATTGCCAAATACATCGTTCTAATAGCCAAAATACAATGAAATACACCAAATACGGGGTATAAGTTCAAGAATTTATCACCAAATCTCCACTTTAGAACCCAAAACGTGTGCTTCGTCAATTTCTAGTCATTTATTGTTTGAGTATGTTATACGGAGACGTGTGCATGCTTGACTCGAATCTGATCTTTGCGGACTATTCGTGATTTGTGTTTATTGTCTTTATGAAATTGACGTTGCACGTGATTAATTCTTTGGCACGTTTCTATATGCTTGATCGCCATACTTTCCGACGTTCTCGTGCCCTGACCGGACGAAACGTTGAGTTATAGAAAAGGTATTGATAATCATTGATTGCACACACCCTAACGAAATCAAACCCAACACAAACTCCCCATACTTGTACCCCTACCAAAGTCACCGTAAATATCGTAGGATTTTCATTTCTTATTCCATACTCTTGATCCTATATCTTTGTGTTCGATAGGTGGTTGGTTAACATCGTATTATTACTCTTTTCAGATTGATGATCGTAGTTTTGCAGGTCAGTTGTCCCGCGGATTCGATACCTGGACTCACCATGATATTACTTGCACGATCTCCTGCGCTTGGGAGTAGTTCTCACATCATTTGAGACGAGGCAAGTTTTTGGCGCCGTTGCCGGGGACAACAGTACTTGCGATCTACGATTTTAGTTCGTTTGGAGGAACATTCGGTGAGATCCTTCCATCTTATAGTCTAGATTTTTTTGTTATTCTTTTTGTTCTCTTTATAAAAAAATGGAGTATATGGAATACATGAAATTCTATTGCACGAACAATTTGTATGATGCAGAATATGATAAGGCACACAAACATAGGATGGAGAAGCTCAAGACTGTTAGTTTTAATCAGACTGATTGTGAAACTTTCTTTCAGGCCTGGAGGAGGTTCACAGACATAATATCGAGCTATCCGCAGCATGGGTACACGAAGAAAGTGCTTATGGAGTCCTTCCTAGGTAGACTACGACCACAGCTGCAGGAATTCTTGGGAGCCATGACGCCAACAGAGGCGTGGAAGTACATGGAGTCTTTACAAGAGAACGAAGAAGTCATGAACGAGACTTCAGAGTGCGATTCAACGGAGCCTTCGAGCCTTGATCAAGGAGTGCAAAGCGTAGACGTAACTTTGCAACACTTGAAAGAGGAAGTTCAACTGCTTATTCAGACACAGGAGGCCACGTCCCATCAATTCCAAGAGAAATTCCTCGCTCGAAGTCGGCAGATTCAGCAATCTATTGAAAATCTTAAGCTGATTGTCACTTGCTTAGAAGAAAATGAATCTTTTGAAATTCAATTTCCAGCACCTAATATGAGTTTATCTTCTATTGCAGGTATACCGAGCGAGCCATGTCACGATGAAGTCACGAATGAAAACATTGACATGGCAGGAAGTGTGTGCAAAGTAGAGGATGAGCGAGCAATTTTGGATGAACAGGAAGAGGAGACGACTAGTGACATTGGTTTAAAGAATATCTCTATGGAGCCCGAACCATTCCCTCCCCCAGTTTTTTCCCAAGATCATTTACCACTCTCCACATTGACCGAGCATCATACCGAGCGTAGTGCACATTTTTCAGGGAGTTGTCATCACCATGCTCTATTTTACTTCACCTATTTTGATGACTATATTTGGAATATGTTTATGGCGAAGAATTTTAAAATAATTTGGACTGACATAACTCATCTCTTACAGGACATTGGTAAACAGCTTATAGAGATGCTTGGAGTTGTGTTGCTGGAGTCCAATTTAGCTAAAGGAGGAAGATTAATCGCCGAGGAGCGCAAGGATCAAATTGAACAACTTCCTCCACCATTAAAGATTCGTGATCCGCCATTTGACCACGGGGTGTTCTCCAGTAGTGTAGATTTCTATATGCTTTCTAGGATGCTTGCTTTGAATAAACTCGTACCCTCTTCGACATTGAGGACAATGTCCATTTTTAGTTGGGGGGTGTGTATGAGACCTTAGGATATTTTTTCGTATGCAAGGCATAAGGAAAGAATGACCCACCAAGTCTCATCATTTATATCTCCCTCTTGTTCCTCAAATGCGGGTGATTAGGCGTTAATTGAGTTCTAAAAAATTGTTTATGGCTGGAATTAATTTTTTTCTTCAAATTTTTTTCTTCATGGAATTGCTCGTTAATATGCTATTCATGAAAATTTTCAATTGCCATGATTAGTATCTCGAAATAGTTTGAATTTATTCCATGCATGCTAATGTGATATAAAAGCTTAAGTATACACGTTTTATTAGAAAAGTCTTCAAGTTGAAGAGGAAACTTGGCCTTTGTTATTGATGTTTATGTTCGATTTATGGGTGTTGAGTTGCTTACGAAAAAAAAAACTTGGCTATGAAAAATGAACGAATTGAATAAGTGTGCCAATAAATAAATAACTTGGTTGGCTCGAGTAGTGCAGTCCGAGGGGTCCTTCTTGGCCTAATGCCCTATGATCGTCTGATTTGGGAGCCATTGACCGGAAACTCACTCATTTGATGGAGCGATCCAAGTTATACATTTTGCCGCAAATGTTGCTTGATGCGCGTTACGCGGAACAAAAAAGGGAAAAAGAAATGATGAATACACTGAGCAACTTCAATACACATGATTTGAACGATCTTTTTGAGATGCCAATTCCTTGGAAACAAGAAAACTAGTACATAACGACGTGTTATACTTTCGCTTGCGCAAAACGGTGCTTGCATGTTCTTTATTCAATTTAAATTAGATAAAATTTCATGTGATTGATCTTGTGCATGGATTATGTATATTGATGGTATAAATCATGTTGGAAAGCGTATTATTGAACCATGCCATAAGCAATTGATAGAATTATTATTTTACTAATCATCCGTATTCATCGCTCTTTTTGCTAGGGACTAGCAAAACGCTAGTTGGTGGGTGTGATTCGGGTTGAATATTGCATATTTAACCCCCTATTTAGTCCTATTTTGTGCCTATATGATGCCTTATTGGTCTATAATATGTTCGTATTTTATAAACCATCATTTATTAGAGAAATCACCTTATTTGAGCACAAAACAGCAATTTACTGAGTATTTATGCTGTTTTTATATTTTTCATGGCTTGGTCTCGATCTCACGATTCCAACGACTATTTATTTGTATTTTTCTGAGATCTGTGCTAATTACTATGAATTTTTGAATGCAGAATACCAATTAAATGGAGAAATACGCTCAAAATACGAGAAATACGGTCGCCGCCCAATCAGGGATTGACACGTGGCGTAGATCCGTCCCTTCCCGCGCGATCGAACGGCGGGCGACCATTAGCGCGTGGAAATTCTTCAGCCGTTGGATCTGAATCCAACGGCACAAACGCGAAATCTAACGAAGCAGCGGAGGCAGCGTTGAGCTCCACGTGGCGGCAATCGAACGACTCCCCGCCTCATCCAACGGTCTGCGAATCCAGAAGAAGTCGGGCGACGTGGTCAACAGCCATCCGTTCGATCGAAATCGAACGTGCTCCTTTACTTCCGAAGCGAACGCGGATGCGAGCAAACCGCATGGCCACGCGGCGAGATCACATCGATACTTCGCTCAATCGGACGGCCGACATCAAGAGGCGAAGCGGAGCGAACCCAGTGCGGAGCGGCGTTTAGATGGGGCGACGTGGCTAACTAACATCCGGGCGATCATGATCCCACGGCTCCGAGGAAATCCGATTCGAACTCGGATGCGAACGATGCGGGTTCGGATCCAAGTGCCACGTGTCGGCACAAGGTCAAATCCCGCATGTATCCAATGGCGGAGAGCTGATGCGCTATTGGATCGGGTTCGGGCGCGAAAACGAAGCGGGTTTCGACCCGTTATACCCCCCAAAACCCGCAATGCTATTATATAAGCGTATTTCTAGGGTTTTGGGGGGAATTCTGGCGTATTTTGGGACTTTTGGAGCGGCTACTGTGCGTATTTCTCCAGGGGAAAATTCTGAAAAATTCCAGAGGCTATTCTTCCTATTCTAAAGGAGTTTTGGGTTCTAAAGTGGAGATTTGGTGATAAATTCTTGAACTTATACCCCGTATTTGGTGTATTTCATTGTATTTTGGCTATTAGAACGATGTATTTGGCTATGAAATCTGATTTTCTTTACATCATGCGTGGCTAATCTCCTTGTGCTATGGTTGTGATGTAGTTAGGAGTATTTATTCGCTAAATTTCATGTCTTTAGCCCTATTATCATGTCAAAATTGCTCGTAACATTGATTTCTACAACGTATTTGTTGGGTATTTGCTTATTGTCGATATTGTTTACACCCCATATGGCTAGGCCCTGACAAGGCTAGCCAACTCATGTTCACTAATCTGAACTTATTATTGCGTTTATCGTTTAATGAAATCAATGTTGCTAGTGATACGTATACGGCTATTTTGACTAGTTTTCATCGTTTCATCTTCCGACGCCTTCACGCCCTGACCGGGTGAAGCGTTGAGTTATATAAAAGACATGATATTTCAGCGATTATTAACTCCTAATGAACTCACAACTGTAGCACATCCATTTTATATGTGTCGGTGTTGACGTAGTTAGGGTGTCGTGATTATTGATTTCTATATCTTTTCGCCCTATTTTAATTGTATAATTCTTTGGCACGTTTCTATATGGATCGCCATACTTTCCGACGTTCTCGTGCCCTGGTCGGACGAAACATTGAGTTATAGAAAAGGTATTGATAATCATTGATTGCACACACCCTAACGAAATCAAACCCAACACAAACTCCCCATACTTGTACCCCTACCAAAGTCACCGTAAATATCGTAGGATTTTCATTTCTTATTCCATACTCTTGATCCTATATCTTTGTGTTCGATAGGTGGTTGGTTAACATCGTATTATTACTCTGTTCAGATTGACGATCGTAGTTTTGCAGGTCAGTTGTCCCGCGGATTCGATACCTGGACTCACCAGGATATTACTTGCACGATCTCCTGCGCTTGGGAGTAGTTCTCACATCATTTGAGACGAGGCAGTTGGCCTTGAGCCCCTTCATAAAACATCCCCGCAGTCTCTAGAAATATCTCTAGCCTGTTCTGATAGCACTTCAAATTTTTTTTACTCTCTGACGGTGCCCTTCTGCTTTAGCGCCATCAGCTGCTCTTGTAGGTTCTCCCATTGTGTATCTTGGAACCTATCCACCAATTGGTCCTTCAATTCCTCCCATGATCTGATCGCCTCTCCCTGCTGCCTCCACAAGTACCAAAATAGCCCATTCCCCCTCGAGACACCGCCGCAACCTCCGATTTCTGCTCCTTTGTCATGTGTGTCACCGAGAAAAATCTATTGGCCTTGTAGATACAACCATGTGGGTCATCTTCCTCGAAAATCGGCATTTTTCAGCTTCCCGATCTACAAAATTTTAGCGATTATCCAAAGGCATTAGCTATGTGAAGACATCTTGGTTGGAAAAGTTCAAGGAGAAGTTTCTCTATGGATTGATATCAATATACATTTTGGCAATGTCACAACCAACAGAGCTAAGAGTTCACATGCTAAGCTAAAACGATATTTCGGTTCATCGACTTGCATTTTTACATCTTCATGGTCCACCATTCATGCTTTACTGAAGATGCAACATACAGAGATAAATGCCTTGTTTGAGAGATCAAAGATCACGTTACAACATAGAATGATGGGCCACTTATACAGGGGAGCTGATTGGTTTTACGTCTACTAATGCGATGAAGATAATTTTTCAGCAAGCATCACAGTCAGATGTCATTGTGACAGACCAAACCAATGTGATTGTCTAGCTAGGCGTATTTATGGCTTACCATGTGCACATGAGATTGGTGAATATAAAAGGAAAAATCGTCGCATTCCCTTAGATTCCATACATACCCATTGGAAGAAGCTAGATATGGAGCCAAAGAAGGAATGTATCTCCGAAGATGAAGTGCTGATAAAGTGCATCTACAAGCATTACAAATAGCTGTGACTTGGAAGATGGAGTTTTAAATAAAGTTGAAGGAGTTATCTACACCGGAGAAAAATTTGATTAATGATCCGGAGGTTAAGGTCAATGTGAGGCGTATGAAGAAAAAGGAAAGAAGATATCTGATACATCCACCACTCGTGACTCATCTCTATTTGAGAGTCTTATCAGATGAAGTGATTTGCTCTGCTCCCACTCCATTTGAAGGATCTAGGCCAAGATGAAGAGGAAGAGGAATATTGGTTAGAGGCTATCAGAGACAGAAAGAAAAGGTGTATAGGTCCCCGGCAGCTTCAAAAAGCATAACAGAAAGTAAACCATTTATTGAGCATTTTCCCGATCGAGTTGTAAAATTTATCAGCCAAGTCACCGATGTCAAGGCAGATAGTAACTGTGGATACATGGCAATATCTGCTCTACTTGGCATTGGAGAGGACAATTGGAAGCAAGTCAAAACAAATTTGCTTGGGGAGTTAAATACACATTATGACTTGTATATTAAAGTTATGGGTGAAGAAGATGCACAGATTAATAAAGTGGCAATTGCATATATGGAGGAAAATCTCCTGAGCAAATTTTGGATGACCATGCCAAAAGCGGGACATCTCATAGCAAGTTACTATAACTACGTGCTACATTTGTTTTCCACTTTACAGTGTTCGACATTTTGCCTCTAAGAACAGCTCCAAAACCATTGCAAACACGGCGATATATATTTATTAGTTTTGTGAATAACAATCATTTTGTACATGTTCAACTTGTCCCTGGCTGTCCTGACTCACCAGTTGCAAGAAATTGGAGTAGATACGATACTGATGTTGCAACTGGATGGGAGGAAGCTTATGTAGATAAGAGTAAGAAATTCAAGAATATAGTCCAGGACACTGTGGTCACAATGGATACTATGGATGTTGATTGAATTGTATGTGCAATGTATGTATAATGATGTGTAAGAAAATTCTGATTTTTGTCAGTCTGTATCAATGTGTCATATTTTTCAGAATGCATCAATGTATCATATTATTAAATAGTTTTTTTAGTCTGTATCAATATACCATTTTGTCATATATTTGTCAGTATGTAGTAATGCGTACTTCATATGTTTCATATTTCAGATTTTGTATAATTATCAAAGAAATTCAGATATTTTCTTCCATCAATTTGATGAATCTGTTGCAGATTGAATTTATGTGTTTCTGTATTGATATCAGATCATATCAGCTTCATATGTAACTGTTGCAGATTTTTTTCAGTTCTATCAGATCTTTTGTGTCAGATTGTATTATATTTGTGTATCAGATGTTAGATTATGTCAAATTTGTGTATCAGATTGTATCAGATTTTTGTATCAGATGAAGCTGTCAACATCCTAATTTATGTATCAGATTTATGTCAGATTTTCTTCATTTCATAAGCTGTGAAAATCCCAATTTATGTTTCAGATTTGTGTCAAACTTTCTGTGCGCTGAGTTTCATATTATATTGATGTTCAGTGTTATGGTTTATATGATATTATTAACGATCAGTTTCAGATTGGTGTGTTGTATCAGATTGTATTAATGCCATGTTGTACAATTGGTGAAGCTAAATGTCAGTTTCTGTATTCATGATCCTACATGATCCCTTGATCTGATCATGTTCTGATATATGATGAAGTTAATTGGCTTTGTTATGCGCGCAAAGTAAAGTGGAAGAACAGATAGAAATTACTCAACGCACACAACATGCAAATTTTTCCTTGTTGTGCGTGTTGAGTAATCAAGTGATGCAAAGTAAATGTTTACTTAACCCGCATAACATGCAAAATTATGTCCATTGTGTGCAGTGAGTAAAAACTTAAGGAAAAAAATTTACTCAACGCGCACAATGGTCAATATTTTGCTCGTTGTGCGTGGCGAGTAAATTTTTTATATTCATTCTTTTTTACTCAGCGCGAACAATGGGCATAAATTTTGCCTATTGTGTGCGGTGAGTAAATTTCTTCTGTGCAACGAAATTAACTAACGACGCACAATGGGCATAAAGTTTGCACGTTGTGTGCGGTGAGTAAATGTTTTATGTGCAACGAAATTTATTCAATGTGCACAACGGGCATAACTTTTGCCTGTTATGTAACTTTTGTTGCACTTGCATAAATTACTCAACGTGCACAACGGTCAAAAGTTGTCCGTTGTGCGTGTTGAGTAAATTATTCATTACAGCATATGTTTGTAGATTTATCTAACTCCGAGTTCTTAATGTAGATTAATATTTATTAGATTTAACATTATATTAATGTTTATTAGATTAATTATTATATTACTGTTTACTCTTAACTCTGACTTCTGATAATTTTTTCTGTATCAGAATGTATTTGCTTATAATTTGTTTATTAGATTAATTATTAATTTTGTACTCTAACTTTGACTTCTGAGAGTAAATTAATATTTATTAGATTAAACATTCGATTAATGCTTATTAGATTAATTATTAATTACGGTTTGCTCTAACTCTGACTTTTGAGAGATTTTTTATGCATCAATATGTATCTGTATCTGCTTCTAATTTATTTATGTACTAGTCATAACCCGTGCCCATAGGGCACGGCGAAGGTCGTCTCCCGAGTGCGAAACCAATATAGATATAGATATCTCTTATCCAATATCTCTTGTCCAATATCTCTTATCCAATTTCTCTTGATAACATCCCTCTTTTATAATATAGATATCTCTTATCCAATTTCTCTTGTCCAATATCTCTTGTCCAATTTCTCTTGATAACATCCCTCTTTTATAATATAGATATCTCTTATCCAATATCTCTTGTCCAATATCTCTTGTCCAATTTCTCTTGATAACATCCCTCTTTTATAATATAGATATCTCTTGTCCAATTTCTCTTGTCCAATTTCTCTTGATAACATCCCTCTTTTATAATATAGATATCTCTTATCCAATATCTCTTGATAACATCCCTCTTTTATAATATAGATATCTCTTATCCAATTTCTCTTGTCCAATTTCTCTTGTCCAATTTCTCTTGATAACATCCCTCTTTTATTATATAGATATGCTTCTAATTAATTTTTTTATATTTGTCCATGTATAGTACATGTCAATGTATGAAATATGTCAATGTATCAATATGTATCAATATGTATCAGTAGGTATCATTATGTATCATTATATATCAGTATGTCAATGATCAGTATGTATCAGCACGCTAATGTATCAGATTCTTCAATGTATTAAAATGGTGTAAATTTACTTCATCTTCAATGCATACAAAAGTACAGTAAACAATCAAGAATAGATACAACCAAAACAAAACCGCATCATTGTGGATATATCCAGAACTAGCCTTTGACTTGCATGAGTAGATATTGTACAACATTGTTTATCCTATAATTACTATTGGCAACTTCTCTTCTGTTAATTTCATTGGCACTGAAAAAATAGAAACTCGTTCCCTCTGGGATATCGCCATAATTCTTTTCTCGGTCCCGCAGCCTTAGCTTTGAAATTTCATGTAGCAACTCTCTGGCATATTCCTTTCCACGATGACACATTTTCTTCTCATCAACCCAAACAAAAAAATTACATCCGTCGCTCTTGTTATAATTGATACAACCATAAAATCTTCTCCCATTATTTTCTCTTGTCATTGCTGTCCTCATAGGAGCTTTCATTCCACAAAAGCATGTGTTGATTCCTCCACGTAATTTCCTGCTCCACGATCTGCAACAACAAATTTCATCAATTAAACATACATAATTTCCCTAAAAACCACAATTAATCAATTAAACAAAATTGTTGTGCATTCTTTCAAACTGATTTAAACTGTCACCCGTAAATGTTACAACAAATTCTGTGTTTTGTCATCAATGAATATGAACATATTTGCAATGCAAATGATTCTTATTTCAGATTGATCTTGTGAACCAAATGAACCAAACGAAGAATGTTGTGATAGATGAGAAGAGTATGTCACAAACAGAGTTAATCTGTTCCTTGTAAATGTTGTGACAAATTCTTCGTTTGGTCACCACTGAATCTGAACATATTTGATATGCAAATGATTCTCATGTCACAGTCAGTGATCAACGCAACGAAGAATTTGGCACAACTTACTGATGTTGTGATAGAGAAGATTTTGGCACACTTGGTAAAACAAATTCTATGTCAGTTTATCCTCGAATCTAACAGCTTTGCAATATCAAAAGCCATGACAGATTCAGTGATGAACCAACATAGAATTAGCAACGACTTACTGATTTTGTGATAGAGGAGAATGAGAACATGTTGAGTAGATGAGGCCTCGTTGGCAATCCTTTATAGAGGAGGATGTAAGTTTGCCCGTGAACATGCAAGCATGCCCGTGATTCAACGGAGGGTATAGTGTGAGAGATGCGAAAAAATTGATGAACAAAAAAATTACTCAACGCGTACAACATGCCAAATTATTGCCAATTGTGCGTGCTGATTAAAAGTTCAATCACTGAATACTATTACTCAACGTGCACAACATGCAAAATGCGTGCTGAGTAAAAGTTGATTCACTGATTAGAATTACTCAACACACATAACATGCAAAAATTTTGCCTGTTGAGTGCGCTAAGTAAAAGCTGATTCACCGAATCTGAATATTATTACTCAAAGCGCACAACATGCAAAATTTTTGTCTGATGTGCGCGCTGAGTAAAAGTTGTTGCAATGAGCAATATTACTCAACGCGCACAACATGCAAAATTATTACCCATTGTGCGCGTTGAGTAAAATTTGCTTTATTGTTAAAAATTGCTTAACGTGCATAATATGTAAAATTTTTGCCTGTTGTGTGCGCTGAGTAAAATTGATGCAATGAGCAATATTACTTAACGCGCACAACATGCA
The DNA here is from genome assembly GCA_030789695.1 of Scilla litardierei. Taxonomy (NCBI): domain Eukaryota; kingdom Viridiplantae; phylum Streptophyta; class Magnoliopsida; order Asparagales; family Asparagaceae; genus Scilla; species Scilla litardierei. The sequence continues at coordinate 34,395,260 of CM061142.1, forward strand.
AAAATTTTGCGTATTGTGCGCATTGAGTAAAATTTTTCTTTGCATAACACTTTACTACCATACCTGAACAATTTACTCCTATGAGCATAACTTTGATCTACAACCTAATTTACTTCCGCAGATTACTCCTCTGAGTAGAACATTGATCCACAACTTAATGGACTCCCGTTTTGCGTTGCAAGTAAAAATTCCATTTCCAATAATCGTTTGTGCCCTAATATTTTTCTTCGCGTTCTTCAGATTTCTTGATTTACAAATTTCTCTTCTTTCATCCCCGACATAAACTTGTTCGACAGACTTTTATCACGATTCAGATCATCCTTTAGTCGATAAGTATATGTCTTAACTTTAAGTTATTTTATGGTGTTTTGGCAAATGGGTATTTTCGGTAGTCATGTATGTGCATGCAACAAAAACTAAAATAATAATATTTTATTGGTATGTGCCCCGAGTAAACACTTTAGCGGTATGTGCACGGAGTAAAACGGTAGGTGCGCAAAGCATTTCCCTTAAGGTATTAATGATTTTTGTGAGCTATTGTTCAATATATTTAATATATACTATGTTCTTCTGTTTTCAAGTATTAATCCCAAGGTAGTTGTCCGTTGCCTGTTTGACATTGGGCATTACCCTGCCATTTTCACTAGGTAGTTTGTACGTTAAGATGTCTAGAGTTGATGATTTTTTTGTTCCATTCAATTATAACTGAGATGTTGTGTCTTAGTTTATCCTTTTTCACTCTGTTATGCTAATGATACATGGTTTTGCAAGCAGGTTGGATTACGAATTGAACATCCTCAAGAGCTAATAAACAGCATTCAGGTAATTTGTACACGGATGATTTCGGCAAACTATATCTTTGTATAGTGTATTGCCATTGGTAAACTGGACATTCTTCTCTATCTTAAGACTGGGCTAGGACTAGGAACTGCTTATATCAGAATTTTAAAGAAAAGTATAATTCAAATCAAGAACGTAATTGAACTTTACGAAATGCCTACTTATATTACATATTAATGTAGTCTCCATGGTGCTAACTGCACACATATCATGTACTCGGAATCAGTGACATCATTAGATCAAGAAGCTATTTGTTATTCAGAACATAATCTTTGTGATACGATTTGGATCGTATCAATGGAAAATCAGCGAACAAAAGGGAGAAAAATTGGAAAAGATTGGATTTTTATTGGGTTTTTGAGAAGAAACAACTACTAATAGCAAGATAACTTGAGCCCTTTCGAGAGGAACTCGCTCTCCTAACTTTGATGAACGGATCAAAGTCTAAATCCCTCACAAAAGACACTTACAATGTTTCTCACACAATAAGCATAAAAACAAATAAAGACGGCTAGCCCTAATTTATAGAAAAGTGGGGAATTACTAATCTAGTCTAAAATGACTAGAATACCCCTAACTAACCCACCTACGTGCTACCGCGCCTCCTACGGCGCACGTAAGTGACTAAAGGGGGGTGGGTCCCCCCTCGAAGCCGCCGGCCTCAAGTGGTGCTCGGGTCGGGTCCGCATCAATACCGCCCCCTAAAAGAGCCACCTTGTCCTCAAGGTGGAGATCTGGCTTTGAAAGCCCCCGAGGGAAAACAGAGGCTAGGGTCACCTGTCAGAACCACCGTGCGACCCCCCTCCTGGAATTCCATCCTAAGCTGCTTCCAATTCATTTTCACCTCGCCCAACCCCCTCAGCCATTGCACGCCCAAAATCACATCGATATTGTCCAACTCTAGGGGCAAGAAGTCCTCCATGATCTGCACCCCTTGTAAGGTCAGACTCAGCCCCTTGCACATCCCACGGGTCTCCTCCCTCCTTCCTGTCCCAGAGAGGACCGTAAACGTCTCCAAGGTGCTCACCTGCAACCTATGACGATCCACCAAATGTCGAGAGATGAAATTGTGGGTAGCCCCACTGTCTATGAGTACCGTCACCGGCGCGTCGTCCAATCGCCCTGACAACTTCATGGTATGGTTCGTGGTTACCCCTACCAAGGAGTTCAGGGACACCTCCGCTACATCCAGATGTGCGTGCTCAGCCTCGCTCTCTTCCGTCATCACTGGCTCTCTCTCCTCTGCATACTCCCCCTCGTCTGGCATTATCACGATCTGCATCAGCCTGCTCGTACATCGATGACCGGGACTGAACTTCTCATCGCATCTGAAACAGAGGCCTGCGGCACGCCTTGCCCTCATATCAGCCTCAGTCATCCGCCTACCAGGGATCACTGGTCGGGTTTCCTCTTTCTTCATTTCCGCGTCCCCTGGTGCTACTGTAACCCCCGGAGGTGGGACCGGTGCCGTCTGACTACGCTGGCTCTGGGCTCCCCAAGTTCCCCGAGTGCTCCTCTCCTCCGCATGCTTCTCCTCCGCCTTGTGGGCCAGGCGAAGGACATCCTCCAAGGTAGCCGGGCTCTGCATCCGCAACTCAGCTCGTATCGACGGTTTTAGCCCCCTCATGAAGTTCCCGATCATCACCTCGTCGGTAACCCCCTTCACCCGGCTATTCAACATCTCAAATCTCTCTACATAGTCTCTCACTGTCCCCTCCTGCCTCAGGGCCGACAGCTGCTCGTAAAAATCCCCCCCTGCCGTCTCCTGGAATCGATCCACGATCATCGCCGACAACTCCTCCCAGGTCCGAAAGGGGGACCGTGCTATCTTCCACCGGTACCAGGCCAGAGCCTTCCCCTCAAAGTAGATCCCGATGGCCTTCAGGACCTCCTGCTCCGTCAGACCCATCACCTGGAAATACCTCTCCGCTCGGTATATCCACCCATCAGGGTCGGTGCCGTCAAAGGTCGGCATCTTCAGCTTCATCAACCTCCGATCTGCGTTGATGTCGCTTAGCTGCCCCCTATCTCCGCCCCGGTCACCACCCCGGACCACCTCGCCACCCCGAGCCTCCCTCGAGCCTCCCCCGTCAGCTCCGTACAGCTCCTCTGGCCAAGCAGGTCTCTCCCACGCCTCGGGCTGGTAGTAGTGTCCCGGAAACTCTGGGGGTCGTGCCAAATTGGGCCTCGGCCCAGGCGCAAGGGTCTCTGCTCTCCAAAACTGGCCCGCCGGGGCCCCAATAGCTGCTCCCGAGGCCCACCCGCCTCCCGCCATCCCCGGAGTTCCCCCGGAGTGGGGGACGATCCCCGCCACACCCCCAAAGGGCTGGAAAGTCGTCATCGGGCCCCCGAATGGGCCGGCCCTACTCGTCGGCCCCCCAGGTGGGCCTGTCGACCAAGCCGGACCCCCGCCTGGGGTCGCCGAGCCTCCCGCACCCCCGAAAGGGGGTGCCGCCGCCTCTGTGAAGCCCCCGGGGTCTGCCGCTGCTCGAAACAGCCCTGGCGGCCTGTCCGCACCCCCGGATGGGGGTGCCGATGTCTCCCCGCCCCCGTAGGGGCCTGCCGAGGTGTCGAGACCCCCTCCGGGGTTCGCCCAGCCATCCCTGCCCCCGGAGGGGCCCGCCGGTGGCCGCAGGGGGCCTGGCGGCCTCGCCCAGGCCTGGGGAGGGCCGGGCGGGGCCGCCGAAGCCCTGACAGGCCCAGGCGGGCCTGTCGATGTGTTTCCCGACCCGCGCGGGTCTGCCGGCACCCATACGGACTCGCGCGACCCTAGGGTTGGCCCCACCGGCCCTCCTTGCTCCCTCGGGTGGTCGTCTTGTGTTGGAAATCCGCTGGGGGCTGATTCTAGGGTAGAACCCCCCCCTTCTTGGACCCCCTTGCCTCGATCTCCCCCTTTCGCCACCGTGAGGGCTTGAATCATCTCTTTCAATTCTCGGAGATCTCAGCCTTGTTGCGCGGCGTCCGTCCTCATCCCACGAAGTTCGATTTGGATATCTTCTTGTGAATGGGCGTAATCTTTGAGTGAATCTCCCATCGTTTTCTTCAATCCCTCGAACCTCTCTTCGATCTCCCGATTGATATCCTCCCGTAGCCCTTGAATCTTTTCTTCAACCGCATCCGCCTTCGATCGAGTATTTGCCGCCATTTGGATCTAGGGCTCTGATACCAATTTGATACGATTTGGATCGTATCAATGGAAAATCAGCGAACAAAAGGGAGAAAAATTGGAAAAGATTGGATTTTTATTGGGTTTTTGAGAAGAAACAACTACTAATAGCAAGATAACTTGAGCCCTTTCGAGAGGAACTCGCTCTCCTAACTTTGATGAACGGATCAAAGTCTAAATCCCTCACAAAAGACACTTACAATGTTTCTCACACAATAAGCATAAAAACAAATAAAGACGGCTAGCCCTAATTTATAGAAAAGTGGGGAATTACTAATCTAGTCTAAAATGACTAGAATACCCCTAACTAACCCACCTACGTGCTACCGCGCCTCCTACGGCGCACGTAAGTGACTAAAGGGGGGTGGGTCCCCCCTCGAAGCCGCCGGCCTCAAGTGGTGCTCGGGTCGGGTCCGCATCACTTTGTTACTAATTAAGCGGTTGCGAAGTGACTGAATCTTGTCAATCATGTGATCTCATGGCTAGCATAAGCCAATTGAGGTTTTTATTGATATTCATTTGATTAGAGTTCTAAGACTAGTTTTAGGTGTTATCAAGTGGCGTGACATAAACTAGTTGCTTGTTGTTACCAAAACAGCACAATATAAGTGGGATTTGGTCATATATGAGAGCAGTTTAAGACATTATTGCACTTTAGAAGTTTAGATGATTCAATTGTGGCCTGTCTTGCTTTGGAAAATTTTCAATTTTAATTTCAAATCTTAAAGCATTCCAACATCTGAACTATGAACTTGTTATCTGCACTTAAAAGTATGCAGCCTGGCATACTTGCATTATTTGAACTTGTTACGACTTATGACCAAACTGGCCCCTTGTAGAGTCAAATGGTTAAGACATAATACGGGGTGAGACCTAATATGACCCAAAAGCTTAAGTTGGTACGGTAGATGACCAATTTTCAATATATTTCTTTTAATACCAAATTTTCTGGTATAGAACTATTCAAATCACACATGATTATAAAAGAATTTGTTTGTATTCATGTGACAGTTGTAGGTTATCAAACCCTTAAGAACACATGTGAATAGACATTCTAAGTTGGTCATATATTTAACGTTTTCAGTATTCTGCATTGGCGGATGAAGTTTGCGGGGGACGTGGAAAAGTTCCAGTTGCAGATTACAAAGTGGTGAAGTATGTCAATGGAGGGAATGGAGGAGCGAGCTATCACACAGAGGACTCAAAACGAAGTTGCTATTCATTTTGCATGTGTCCTGGTGGACAGGTATACTTTGCATGGTGCCTCGGTAATAAAGTGATATTATTTCTGATTACTACAATTGGATCTGAATGACTCTTTTCTATGTATCCTGGCAGGTTGTTCTAACTAGTACAAATCCAACTGAACTCTGCATCAATGGCATGTCTTTTTCTCGCCGTGCATCTAGATGGGCAAACGCAGCACTTGTTGTGACCGTCTCATCAAACGACTTTGGTTCATTCCAGTGTCACGGGCCTCTTGTAGGTGTTGAGTTTCAGGTACTTACCGTTGTGGCTTTCAAGACTTTCACACAAGTTTCTACTTGCCAGTTTCTATCCCATTATTACTTAAACTGGGTAGGCTAAAAAAAAGTGTAATGAAACCATTATCATTTTTGTTGGCAAAGCTTTATGATTAACTATATTTACGTGTCCACAGGGTGAAGTACAAACTAAATAAGACAGGTTATTTTGTTATATTTACTGTCTAGTATCTTTATTAAGCATGGTTCTCTTGTATATCCTTATCTTTATTTGAACATGGCAAGTGCTAATTATGTGGTCTGGATGCTGTCTAAGCTCTGTGTTCCTTGCTTTTGGGTAATACAAAGTGCAAGCGGTTCCACCTACAATACTTCTTCGAATTACTTATCTGATCTGCATTGGTCCTTCGTTATCTAACCTTGTTTTGGTGTTCTCTATTTGCTTTATAACAGAGAGAATTTGAAAGAAAGGCAGCTTTAATGGGGGGAGGGAATTTTGTTGTTCCTGTGCAGACGGTCCCTGATTTTCTCGACAATAAATTGTCAGGTAGAAATCGTGTTATCAGAGGAGAATGATTGAGCTACTCAGCAATTGATTCTCGCTCATCTGATGCATTAAACTCTGCTCGTCCTTTGACTAATGCTCCACATTGTTGCAAGAGATTGGAAAATTAGCATGTTCCTTCTACGCTAACAACTGTAATTCTAATATGACGATCTTTTAATTTTTATTTTAATTCCAGGGACTTCCTTGCCGCCATCAAGCTACCGGCTAGGAGTTAAAGCATCAAACCTCCATGAATTATTCCCTGTTTCTGTTACTGAAGCTTTACAACGGTCGATAACAATGTTTGATGAAGAGGTTTCTTTCTTCCCATGCCGTTTTAATGTGTTGAGCAGTGAAATATTTGATATTTCCCTCTTTCTTTGGGATACTTACATTACTCTTTTTGTTTGAATTTGGCAGCTGCCAGGTTTTATAACCAAGGAAGCCCTTCTTCATGGCGTTGAGGTAAAAATAATAATAATCTATATCTGTTTGTTCTATCACTTGAAATAAATATGTAATACGAAGCTTGCATTGTTTTAGATTTACTAGCTTAATCGTCTTCATCGTTTATAGGCATTCCTATCCAATAACTGAGAAATGTATCTCAATAGACAGGCTTATGGAATTTTGTATGCTCGCAGATTTACCTAATTATCAAATGAATTTGTCAAGTCAGCTCCTAGATTTAACACGTGTTACATGACTGACAGGTTGTCTGCTAAACCTTCTCTTCTATCAGTAACTTCTTATGCACAAGTCTAGGAGCTGACGTGACAAATTCATTTGATAATTAGGTATCGAAAAATTTGCTGGTATGGTATCAGCTATGTATTAATACATGTATCAAGAAGAATCTGAAATTATGTTAACTCTCAACAGGACTCTGATAATCTTAGCATCATTTAGACATTTTTACTTAACAATAATAATTTAGTGTTTCGACATATATCAATTTCAAACCTTCATGCTATTCAAATTTGGCCTAAAAAGGGTAGAACATTACTTGAATTCTATGCCATCCTAACTAGTATACGGTCTTTCTTTTGAACTGCGCATGTTTGCCGCATTCCCTTATCAATGTTTGCCGTTCTTGCTTCCAGACGAGAACGAGCTCTCCAGTTCAGATTCAACGACACTCCGACACTTGCGAGAGCACGTCACTGAGAGGGCTTTACCCAGTCGGAGAAGGCGCCGGTTATGCTGGCGGAATCGTGAGTGCTGCTGTCGATGGCATGTTCTGCGGTCTTGCTTTAGCTAAAAACCTACAGCTTCACCAGGACAATGTCGAGCTGAGCAAAGCCCAGAGAAATACAGGCTTTGTAAAATATTAACTTTGTCGCTCCTTTTTCTTTTTTCTTTCTAACTAAGAGCCTGATTAAATGTTAAATTGAAGACTGTAGTGTTTCATTAACATTCATTTTTTTTAATTTTAGGCTTCTAAAAGCTGTTCCATCACTCGATTAAGACCTTTTATGGCAACTCACATGGTGGTCCACTCTGGTCCCAAATTAATCATGGCCGTGATTTTAGGTGGGAGACTTTGATGGCATATCAAAAGGAGCAATACTATGATGCCTCACAGCATGCAATGTACACGGCTTCAGTCCGAGCTACCATGTGTGTTTGAAGTGTTGTATTACACACAGTCCGACCCACCCACCCACCCCTCCCCGCAAGTGGCCTATCGACATGAGATGATGGCTTAACAAAAGAAGGTGGTCTCAACAAACTTAAATGGCCGCTTGCACGATATCTACGTTGCTTGCCGGTGATGCTTAGCTAATGGACTTTTACTGTGCTCGGATTCTCAAGTCAGAGGATCGGCGTCTCATAGGTTGATAACTCTACAGTCCGAGCTTCAGATAGCTCAGCTTGGTCTTCGGCATGGAGTACGACAGCACGGAGGGGCCAACTATAGGATGCAGAATCCCATCCGAAGCAGAGTTGCAATTGGATTAGGATTTTGTTTGAGTCAGAGAGTTCTAGTCAAATAGGAACTCCTCTTCTATTAGAACACATGTTGTGCCCTAGGCTATAAAAGGGGTGTTTAGGTGAGGGTTTCTAGTTGGAACATTGTTGAGAGAAATTTGAGCCGCCTTTGTTGATAGCCAACTTTGAGAGATTGTGTAGAGAGCTTTTGGAAAAATCTTGAGTGCTTCTTCTTCGTGGTGATGTTGAAGATTTGTATTTGTTATCTCCTTTCGTAATAAAACTCATTGTTGTTCCCTTGGCCGGTCGACGGCCTAAAGTTACAATCTTTATAGTGCTCTATTTGGTTGTTGTTTATCCTCATCTCCGATCGTCCGGCGGTCCTCGTATTCTGGTGATTAACGCACAACACCCCATTAGGGGGTTTAGTGCTTAATTCCCTAACCATCGGGTCATTATTCTCTCTCCATCACTGAGGATAAATTCCACTTATTTGTTTTTGTATTCTCCATTTTAAATTTTTTACCAATGTTGTAAATGGATAATAATGAGATTTTGTATTGGGGATTATATCTTATCCAAAGGATAAGATCATATCATTGTATATCATCCATATACGCTCATCCCTCTACTATAAATAAAAGAATGTGGTCTTCCCCCAGACATGATGCTTCACAACACGGTATCGGCACGAGCCTCTAAAAATTCCATAAACATGTTCGTTGCGAAAGTGAAGGAGACACTACTACAAAATGGACCTTTAACATCGCTTAAATAAGGTCTTTAATAGCACTTTACAAGCGCTGTCTATCTCGTCGCTGCTAAAGGGGGGCTGGTTTTAATAGCGCTTTATAAGCGCTGTTAAAGAGGGCCTTTAACAGCGCTTGTTAGTGCAAGCGCTGTTAAAGGGGGGCCTTTAACAGCGCTTGTACTAAAGAAGCGCTGTTAAAGGTGGACCTTTCACAATGCTTGTACTAAAGAAGCGCTGTCTATTGGGACCTTAGACAGCGCTTCTTTAGTACAAGCGCTGTTAAAGGTTCACCATAGACAGCGCTTGAACTAAACAAGCGCTGTTAAAGGTCCCAGATAAACATCACTTGTTTCAATTCATTTAGTTGTTTCTCCCTACGTTTTATATTTAAATAGATCCATTTAATGTTCAAAATGCTTAAATAAACCACCAATAACATTAAATTACAAGAAACAATCATTACAAGAAACAATCAAATTAAATTGCTTTTATTCAACAATCACATAAATTAGACAATGTCCATTGATATTGGAAGATGATCCGTAATATAAATAAGAAACATTATCGCATATAAAACTTATCAGTCATTATCCATTAAATCACTCTTTGAACAATACATTTCCCGACAGCAGTAATATACATTCCAGAGTGGGTTCCATCTCAAAAATCTTTTCTGCTGCATCTTCTACTAATTTGATGTTCTTGTGTATTCTGCTTGCACCTAATAAAGCACCGCACATGCTGGCATCTGCTTCCATCGGCATCTCCCTCATAAGAGCTCGTGCATCCGCCAATCGTCTTGCTCTTCCTAGAAGATCAATCATGCAAGTATAATGCTCTGCCTTTGCAGACACGCCAACAATTTTTCAGGTTAACCACGATTCGTATAGTAATGGAGACTGCATAGATCTGTATGGATGAAAACCAAGTAAATAATAATAATAAATAGACAGAGAATTAGAATATTGATGGGATAATTGAGAAACTAGAATAAAGATGTTTGAACTAACTGTGTAATTCTTCACATTGTAATAAAGCGCGGAGTAGAACATTAGCATTCCCCTTTACTAATGGCTAACAATAAGAAATAATTCAAGAAATTATCAAATTAGACACATTGTATTTAAACATCCAGATGATGATCCATCAGACTACCATGTGGCATAATCAATTAACAAAATACTAAAAACCATGCCATCAAGTGAAAATATTTATAATGATGGTTCCAATTAGCATCTTCATTTCCTAACTTAATTCCTGTAGGCATTGTCATCCACCCCAACAAAAACAGAAGATCTTAGTAGTGAGTTCTAATGCATGCTGTCATTTAAAACTATTTACATTTATACCTTCCAAGGCTTCAACTGATGCCTTCATTGGCCCTAAAATCATAGAGAGCTTGTTTTTATGATACTACACACACTAAATCTCTTTGCATGTTGCTTTTTAGGAGTTAAGGTTGTATGATTCAAAGAAACACAGTTTAATTAGAAAACGCAAGTTCAAAGCCAAACAGAAAACAGTGTAGAAATTAATCAAGACTAATCCAATTCATACACACCCTTAACGAAGCATCAGTGGAATCGTTGAGTACTTGAATTATCAGCCTGTCCGATGGCCACTCCAGCATACATGCTGCCCTTATTGACAACTTGTACACCTACAAACATACAATTAACAGCACAGTTGATAATACTGTATAGAGATTAAGAAGACATCTTTCCCATTGAACATGTGTATATGTATGAGGACCTTGGGATAAGCCAGAGTGCTGCCCGTCTCCAAATCTGGCCTTATGGGCTCCCACCTGTATCGCTTCTCTGGCCTTAGACGAAACATCTTCACCGCGAGGCTCATCGCCCCGAACCAAATATTTTCGTTCATGGCCATGCACAAGAAGTTTGCACAAAAAAAGCAAGAAGCAGAGCATGGTGGATAATTACAGTTACCAAATGTGGGTCCCGACATGAATCAAACTTGACAATGAGTTAACTCTAACAAGAATAAACAAAATGAATCTCTCATTATTATTATTTTTATGAATCAATATGATGAACTAAAAGGGCCAATCTAGCTTACTTTGCCAAACAATTACATGTGCATTAGCACACATGACATAGTTCAGTCAATTTGTGATGCAATTCACTAATGCAGATCGTGACAATTAATTATCTTAAAGTGCATTATGCACACACGACAGAGACTTAAGAATTATTGGGATCAATAATAAGTTGTTGCCCTAAGAAGATCCATGCAAAACTCGGAATGAAAGCCTAAAGTTTAATTTTCATCAGCATCTAGTCGGTGACCAGCACCATCATCTAGTCGGTGACCAGCATGCTGCTTAAGCTCCACCGGAACCATACTTCTTTCACAAGAGGAGTAACTGCATCTTATCGTAACCGGAGAGCACACCAGCAACGGCAACGACACGGAGGATGTTGGCACCCGCTCCCTTGAAGAGAGACTTGGCCCCCTCGTTCTTCAGAATCTGCTGGAATGCATCCAGAGAGCTCTTGTACTTGACGGCCTCTCCGGATGTCATCATCATTCTTCTACGAACCGTGTCAATTGGATAGGATGCAAGGCCAGCACCGTTGGTGATGACCCAACCCAAAGCAAAGCTCGCGAAGAAGCTATCCTGTATCACCAAAACACAACACATGCTACAGTTTCAGTATAAATATCACAAACTTGTTTTTAAAAATTAGCTAGGTTCGACAATCAGGTTTCTGAACAGTCAAATTGAAAAGGAGAATAGAATGCATACCAACTGCAATTGCATTTAGGCTAGCACTACTTAGAAGGGTTAGCTCTCAACACGTATAACGGCTAGAAAATTTATGTAAGGCTAATATCATACATGCTCATACTAAAAAAAGTGGATGCCACCAGTATAGTTAATTGCAAGGGTTTAATAATTTTTACCAGTAAGCCACATCTTAGTTTCGAATATCTGTTTCAAACCCAACCAATTATGGTACCCAGGAATAGTTACATACAGCTAAAGTGAATCGAAATTCAAACAGAATCCCCTTTAATAAATACTACCAACCCACTATAATACAAGTGAAAATGTCTGCCCAATTAGTCGCAAGGAGAAGTTAGTAGCCAACATATTTAAAATGTCCTAAATCCTAAGATAAATTATCTAACAATGGAAAAACAAGATTTAAATTGCATGCAATAGAACATAGTGCTTAGAAACAAAAGAAGTACTTGAAGGAAATAGATACCTGCATCTTTCCTGTTAGTACAGTAGGCTTCAACGAATCATACATTCCAAAGTAGAGGCCAGGGTACACGATGATTCTAACACAACAGATGTTAAACCCACGATAAAGTCCAGCAATGCCATCAGAGATCATACCTCAATTGTCTTCTCTTCAATCTCTAGTTTAGGCAATACCTATCATAACAAGATACTAGATCAGTAAAATTGCAGTGTCAATTTCTTAATTCTACAGGACATGAAACACTTGCCTTCCATTTCCTCTTGTTTTTGAGGATCTAGAGACAAATAGTTGTACTTCTCAGCAGCCATCTTGGAGAATGGATGCTGAATCCATATTCAGCATTGTCAAGTTTGTATATATAGTGTATGATGCCGTCTTTGCAATAAGTAACACCAAATGCTTGCACCTATTCTGGCCAGGAACATGCATACTGATAGTATTCCCTAACATTTACCCCAGTTTTCCTGTTTTAATCCCCGCAAAAATAATATTGCTTCAGGAATACACACCATGCAGTTTTATACATGATGTAAATTGGTAGTATGGTAAAGCTTTTCTGAAATGTCCTCGGTAGTAAAGATATGCCTCTAGCTAGGCAGCATTCCTACTTAAAAGATTATATAAAATGGAATCAATAATACGACTTCATAGGCGCAAGTGTAGTTTGCAAGCAATATGCTGAAAATAACATATACAACAAAAGATTGACAATTGGGACTTAGCTAAGTGCGAAAAAATGAGTTTAATCTCTATTAGAGATTGTTCGTTCCAGATCAAATTATATATGATCGAAGATATAGTTTTGTTGTAAAATCTGCATCAAATCCTAATTATTATCGGAAATTAGATCTAACTACCGATGGGGTTCCTGATAAAATAAGGTCAGAATGAACTAACGATACGAATTTACCCTCTTTGTGTCCATCAAAGTTTCTCACCTATTTGTAGGGATCGTCTACCCCTTGCAATACTAACAACACACACTAGAGGGGGGGGGGTGAATAGTGTAATGGCAATAAGATTGTCCAAATAAAATTAAACTTGCAAATGCGGAATTATAAGTGCAAGAGGAGATAAATGACACAATCAATCCAAACGCAAACACAAAGTTTTACACTGGTTCCCCAAATTTGGGTACATCCAGCCACACCAATATTCACTAAAATTCCCACACAGAGAAGTGAATACAAATCCCACAAAGAGATACCCCACAAAGAGGATTTATGCCCTACACAAGGACCCAACCAATCCTACACAAGGATCAAGATTCCCACACAGAGAATCACTAACTCCCACTCAGAGAATTAGGGTTAGTCCTACACTAGGACACTAAACTCCCACAAAGAGAGTTAATTCCCACAAAGAGAATCACCCAAGTCCCACAAAGAGACAACCTCCCACAAAGAGAGAGACTTCCACAAAGAGAGTATCCTAATCCCACAAAGAGAAAAGGAGAACAATTTACACCTTGTAAAGTAAATACTCTTACCTATGCCTTGAAATGCTTACTCATGAATGAATGCAAGGCATGGAAGAGGATCTCCAAGTGTTGGAATATGCTTGAGAGCACTTGGATGATTTCCCTTGAGCTGGACTTCAAGGCATGAAGAAAGATGAATGCTCAAATAGAGGGAAATGAGGGAGCTTGAGAGTGGCTAATTGATCTCTTGAGATTTTCTATAGAATCAAGAGTTTATCAAATGTTGTCAAGAGTTCTCAAGAATGGCAGCACACTCATATATATAGGAATCCTATATCAAGCCCAAAAACCCAAAGAAACAGCCAGAAAAACAAATCTGTAACGGCTAGAAACTGGGTGAAAACGACAGGAACAGTCGACTGATGATCATAAGACATTCGACTGATCAACGGCTAGAAAATATCCAACGGCTATAATCTGAGCCAGGACAGTCGACTGACGAAGTCAATACAGTCGACTAACAAACAGGACAGGCGCCTGTTAATCCTTCAGCAGACGACTGCTGCAGGGGATGGATCGAAACAGAGAGCTGCACTCTTTCTCCAATTCTTCGCACAGGCGACTGGTGTTAATACTACAGTCGACTGTCAAATAGTCAGGCGACTGTATATTCTTCATCAGTCGACTACTGTAAAGTATGGAGAGAAGACAGAGAGATGCAGAGATTGCACTTACGCTAGACAGGTGAATGTTGACCAAATCTCAGGCGACTGTAAATGTACAGGCGACTGGGAACTGATTGACAGGCGACTGTGCCTAAAGCTCAAGTGTGAGTCAATAGAAATGTTGACTTGAGCAATGCATATCAGGCGACTGTAGAAGGATCTACAGGCGACTGGAAATCACCCAGTCGACTGTGTTTCCCTCATCAGACGACTGACCGAAAGAGTGAACCTATTGGGTTGGATTCTATGATAATCCTAAGGTTCACTAAGATGGTTAAATACATGAGCATGAATGAGTAAACCATCTAGCAAGGCAATACATCAACCCTAGACTCAAAAAGAGAGAGAAAGAAATAAAGTAAATTACATGGATTACAATGCTTTCAAAAGAGTCTAAGTCTTCAATCTTGATGCCTTGATTGCTCTCCATCATCTCCAAGCTTTGGCACTCCTTGAGTCCAAACATTGGCTCTTCTTCACATGATGTCCATCCTTACACCAAGTGATTAGTCTCCAAGAAAGATATCCTTGAAATAAGCTGAGAGACTAAAACATGAGATTCATTAGCAACAACATAATGTTGTGATCATCATCAAAATAAGATTGGTATAAAACACCAATACTCAACAATCTCCCCATTTTTGATGATGACACACATTATGTTAATCATAAAGAATTAAAGCACAAAGCTAATGATCACCCCCTACTTATATGCACCAATTAAATAATGAGCTACACAAAGGTAAATGCTCAAAAACCAATAACAACATGGTGACATATAGTAGGCATGGATTACATAAACCAATTGCAAAGTAAAAAAAAATGCAAACACGCATGGTTTATCTAATCCCATATATCTCTTCCCCATAGAGATATCTCTCCCCATATGCATATGTATATATCTCTCCCCCTATAGATATGATCACATAATGCATACCCCCTTGACATCGTCAAAAAGGTGGACATAAAAAACATCCCCCTTTATCATCTTAACCAAGATGTGACACAATGCAAGAAAAGAAAGATATGTATGATACCAAATATAAAATTTAGTGGGTAACAATTCACTATCCCATGCTCCCCCTAGATCATAGAAATGGTCAACTCTTGACTTCTAGGATCTAATACCAATTAATTATTGGAGCCATGGGCTGGAAGTGTATCAAAGCACAAGATATGAAAAAAAAACTTCAAAGATACACAAGAATATTGCCAAGAACAAAGATACACAAGTTGGCAATAGACAAGAGGTTTGGTTTGAGACCAAAAATAACCAAATGTAAACAATGATCTCAAAACAAAAACCTCCGAAATGAGAGTTAAAAAATATGTCTTAAAATAATTTAAACATATATTATATTCACTCCCCTATTGACATACACATGGACTATGCATGTATGTCAATAAACCCCAAGGTCCCAATTTTCATGAAAAGAAATAAATTTGAAAAATATTTTCAAAATCATGAAACACACACAATCAATGGGTATGTATAAAATAACCATAGAAGCATAATACCCATGCAATATGCAAATGTGTGAGGAACCTAAACATTAGGTAACCAAACCCAAGAGGAGTTTGATTTCCTAACATAATCACACGAGGTGATCACATCCCTAACTAGAGAGTTGATGTAACTATCTCTCTCTTGCTCACTAGCCTTAGTGGGAATCCATAATCTCAAGGATTTCCTAGGCAAAGGTTTTGCCTTAGCAAGAGGGAAGGATGTGGCATGCTTAGGTGTAGAAACAAGTTTCTTAGCATGCAAAGAATGAGGATTTTGCTTCTTAGCAAAAAATGAAGATTCTTCATTCTTCCTCATCACCTTGTGATCTACATGCTTCTTGTGAGTATTATTGTTGTACAAGAGAGCATGGTGATTCTTCTTAGGTGCTTTAGCAATATTTCTTGAATTTGCACCAAAGGAAGAATTAGAGGTGGGGTTGGGAACCACATTTTGAACATAACCCAAACCTCCTCTATGATTTGCCGGATGTTGTTTTTCCAACAAATCGTGGAGTGAATCCCTAGAATACACAAAGCTTATGAGCTTCCGGGATTCCTCTTCACATTTCAACGTAAGTTGTTGAATGTGAGTATCTAAGCTAAGGTTTTGAGCAATGAGATTTTCATTAGAAATGCTCAATTCCTTAACTTGAGAAAGAAGTGTGTCTTTCTCACAAGTGTCATAAACCTGTCTTTCATCATGAACTATACTTGCAATAACTAGTTTATGCATTCTACTCTTAGCACTCTTATATTTAGCTTTTAATTTATTGTAAGAGTGGATGCACTTACTAGCCTTTTCGGAGGCCAAGTCAAATTTGAACTTGAGCTCCTCATATGAGATCTTTTCTTCCTCGATCTCAACATCAACAACATCATCATCATCATTGCACGAGCTTGATGACGACTTCTCCTCCTTAGCCGCAAGGCGCGAATCCTCGTAGGAGTTGTAGGCGTCAAGCCAAGCATCCAACTCTTCTTCGTTTAATCCAGAGGGAATTGGAGTAGGGACATCCATGGCTACAAAGCTTGCGTGAGCATCCTCCTTTGTATCCTCTTCTTCGGTACAAGAAGTGTCCTCACTCGAATCATCAAAGGTCCCGACCAGTCCCTTTTTGTGATTTTTGGAATTGGACCTTCCTTTCCAATGCTTCTTCCCTTTACCCTTGTACGTTTCTTTAATGGGTTTGGAAGGGCATTCGGTGGACAAATGACCTTTTCCACTGCAAGTGTAACAAGTAGGAACCTTGTTAGAATTGGAGGCAAACTTCGACGAAGACTTACCTTGCTTGCATTTGAGGAAGGCTTTGAATTGCTCGGCAAGTTTCTCAATTTCTTCTCCACTTGCATCTTCTTGCTCATCTTCTTCGCTAGGAGCTTCGCGATGGAATTTTCTTCTCCACTTGATTGGCTCCTCCTTGGCATGGAATGCAACTCCTTTTTGCTTTTTTAGCTTCTCGGGCTTTGTTGTCATCCTCCTTCTTGTGTTGAAGCTTCACTTCATACGCCATGAGATTCCCAATGCATTCCTCAACGGTATATTTGGATGTGTCATAAGACTCCAAAATTCCGTTGGCCTTTGACTTCCAACGAGGTGTGAGAGAGTCTAGGATCTTCTCAACACGATCCTCTTGGGAAATCGTCTTCCCGAGTCCCTCCAAAGCGTTCACAATATCGGTGAACCTTGTGAACATCTCTGAAATGCTTTCGCCTTCCTGCATCTTAAACATTTCATATTTAGATCTAAACACAGTTTGTTTAGATTTCTTTACCTTTGTTGTCCCTTCATGACAAATCTCCAAGGTGTGCCAGATATCATTTGCCGTTTTGCACATGGAGATGCGGTTGAACTCACTAGCAGAGAGAGCGCAATGTAATGCGTTCATGGCTCTCGCATTGAACTTGATTGAGTCCTTCTCCGCCTTTGTCCTTGAAGCCGCAGGAGTAATGGGCTTCTCAAATGGCACCTCCGTGATGTCCCATAGGTCTTGACCCTCCATATAGATCATCATTCTGATCTTCCAACTAGGATAGTTGGTTCCGTTGAAGAGTGGAGGTCGAACGGTTGAGTGACCTTCTTCATGAGACGCGGATGAGGCGTTGAATGCCATTGTTGCAGTATGCTTTAACCTTGCTCTGATACCAATTGTAGGGATCGTATACCCCTTGCAATACTAACAACACACACTAGAGGGGGGGTGAATAGTGTAATGGCAATAAGATTGTCCAAATAAAATTAAACTTGCAAATGCGGAATTATAAGTGCAAGAGGAGATAAATGACACAATCGATCCAAACGCAAACACAAAGTTTTACCCTGGTTCCCCAAACTTGGGTACATCCAGCCACACCAATATTCACTAAAATTCCCACACAGAGAAGTGAATACAAATCCCACAAAGAGATACCCCACAAAGAGGATTTATGCCCTACACAAGGACCCAACCAATCCTACACAAGGATCAAGATTCCCACACAGAGAATCACTAACTCCCACTGTGCGACTGTGCGTAAAGCTCAAGTGTGAGTCAATAGAAATGTTGACTTGAGCAGTGCATATCAGGCGACTGTAGAAGGATCTACAGGCGACTGGAAATCACCCAGTCGACTGTGTTTCCCTCATCAGACGACTGACCGAAAGAGTGAACCTATTGGGTTGGATTCTAAGATAATCCTAAGGTTCACTAAGATGGTTAAATACATGAGCATGAATGAGTAAACCATCTAGCAAGGCAATACATCAACCCTAGACTCAAAAAGAGAGAGAAAGCAATAAAGTAAATTACATGGATTACAATGCTTTCAAAAGAGTCTAAGTCTTCAATCTTGATGCCTTGATTGCTCTCCATCATCTCCAAGCTTTGGCACTCCTTGAGTCCAAACATTGGCTCTTCTTCACATGATGTCCATCCTTATACCAAGTGATTAGTCTCCAAGAAAGATATCCTTGAAATAAGCTGAGAGACTAAACCATGAGATTCATTAGCAACAACATAATGTTGTGATCATCATCAAAATAAGATTGGTATAAAACACCAATACTCAACACTATTAACTAACTAGTCCGCAACAAAAAAGGAGCACATTAACTAAAAATATTGTATCAACTCAAAATTTTGAATTTTGACTATGTTTTCATCTTTCTCAATATAAAAGATGTACCTTACACCCCATAATAAAACATCCAGCTAAAATACTAAAATTTTCAGACTTCAACTCCAACTAACAACAGAATAGAGGCGTAATTGAAGATCTTACCCAGGTTTCGATCCCGCAGAGGTTGCAGCAGCAGCCTTTTCCTAAAAGAAATAATAAAAAAGCACAAAGTTCCAATTAAAAGCAACAAAATCACCCAAAATACTTAAAATTTAATGAGTTCACAGGGTACTAAACTGCAACGGCGTTGCTAATTGAAGTCGCCCGGTGTGGCCTGGCGTCGGATCTGACGACCAAAACGATCCTCTACGGGATGATCAATATGATGATGATCCTCGTCCTCCTCGTCTTCATCATCAACTTCCAATTCATCCTCATACACATAACTGCCAGATTCGGAGCTCACATATCCACCATCACCATCCATTCTCAGCATCATGTAAGCCCTCTCCTGCAACCAATTCAACCCAGATCAACAACATCAAAAAAGTACCAAACGTTAAGAAAGATCCCAATGAATCCAACCACTAACCCTAATTTTACCTGCTCCTGCAGAGCACGAGAGAGGGCGAGGTCGGCGTCGACCTGGCCAAGGCTCGTGAACGACGTTCTCGACGGCGGATTCGCGCTGGTGTCCGGGTTCGCGACCTCCGGTACGGATTCGGGTTCTGAGGTAACGTTAGGGTTAGGGTTAGTGCTAGAATAAGGGTTTTCGCTGGCGGTCTTACCGACGGCGGCGTTCTCCATTGAAATAGAAGATAAATGAATCGAAAAGAGAGAACAAATTTTTTTGAAAGAATGATTGAGGGTGATGTAGTAGAATTGAATTATGGGGGGTTTTTGGCGAACGAAAACGACGGGGGGAAACATTTGGGAAGCCCGCCTTTGCGAAATTTTTTAAGCTCTTTGGTCTATAATAGCGCTTGCAAAAAGACAAACGTTGTCTATTGTCAAACCTATAACAGTGCTTGCAGAAAGAAGCGCTGTCTATTATCTGACCTTTAAAAGCGCTTGCAAAAAGATGACTTCGAAAAAGATGACTTGTTCAATTAGCCATTTTTTGAAAAATAATGTTATGATAGCTATCTGAATGATTGAATGAAGTATGAATAAATGTGAAAATGTTTTTTTGAAATGAAATGTGCTTATATGATTCATCTTTTAATAGATGAACTACTCTCATAATTGATTAGTTGACAGTAACAGATACGATCCTTCAATACAAATGCTATTTTCATAGCATATGAAAGCCCAATAAATATTAGGGCCATCAAATATTATTGAAGGTTCTGGGAACGCAATTCTGTTGCTCCCAAATGACACAAAAATTAAAAATAAAGGATGCATTATTCTCTCCAAATTCAAAAAGAAACTTACTAAGTTTCAAGGACAACCGTTTAAACGGAGTCCACTAATAACTGCAAATGTGAATGAATAATAAACATCTGTATGTAACCTCTCAAGAAAAGGAGTAAAAACTATACTTGAACGTTTTGAGAGCCTTTCATCAGGCCTCTATCATACAATGATTCGGAGAGATGAAGCAAAATTGGTGGAGCACCTGAAGTGCCCGATACCAGCCAAGTTTCTACTTTGGCATGACATATTTGGCCATCCTGGATCGGTTATGATGCACCGCATCTTATACCCATCCTATGGGTATGACATGAAGAACCAGAAGATTCTTAAGAAGGGAGAAATCCCTTGCATACATTAAGGAAAAACTAATCACAAGGCCATCTCAACTAAAAGTTGACAAAAAAATCTCCATGCTTCCTCGAAAGAATACAAGAAGATATATGTGGACAAATCCACCACCCCTAGTGCGCCATTTCAGTACTTTTTGGTACTGGCTAATGCATCCTCAAAATATTCGTATGTGTGTCTACTATCGACCCGCAACCAAGCTTTTCCAAAGCTATTGGCATAAATAATAATGTTGTGGGCGCATTTTCTAGACAACCAAATGAAGTAAATACGTCTGGTTAATGTTGGAGAATTATTAAAATGAAGTAAATTGTACATACGTACAGACAACCAAATTTCTATCCCAGACAACCACATGTTCATACCCAAAATGGGTTGAAAGAGTCATTAATAAAAAGACTCCAATGGATTACACGTCTATGAAATCCCAGTTGCCGATGAATGCATGTGGACATGCAATATTGCATGCTGCATCGTTAATAAAAATAAGAATAAGACCCTCTGGAGGTCAGAGTCTCTCTCTCCAATGCAACTTGCATATGAAATACCACTGAACATCTCTCACTTAAGAATTTTCGGCTGCACAGTTTATATCCCCATAGCACCACAACAGAGGACAAAAAAGGGTCCTTAACGTTGTCTAGGTATCTATGTAGGGTTTTACTCACCCTCAATAATATACCTAGAACCTAAACGGGGGACGTATTTATGGCACGTCTTGAAGACTGTGAATTCGATGAGACGAATTTCCCCTAATTGGGCCCATATACTGGATAATCTGGAGCTACACAAATAATATCATGGGATACAGAATTATTAACCCAATATGATCCGGTAACAAAGAAATGTAAAGATGAGATCCTGAAGTAATTATTAAATAAATAGTTACCAGACTCATTTACTGACAACAAGAAGATTATCAGATCACACATGCCTGTTGCAAATACTCCAGCTAGGATTGACATCCTCGAGAATTGATGCAATCCACCAGCAGCAGAAGTGGCGGTTCCTCAACAGAAAAGAGGCAGACTACCAGGCTGCAAGGATAAAATCAAAGAAAAAGAAAAACTTCTGGAGACCTTGAGACAATATTACCATAGGATAATAAGCTCATGTCCATACCCTCACCCTTCCTGGAATCCATTACAGAGGAAATGCCGGGAAAAACTGAAATGAAAGTAAATGTTGTACGTACTGGGGAGGTGTTGGACAGAAAGAACAATATATCACGTATCATATTGCCACATACATCGCAAAAGCGATGATAATTATATAATATCGTTCCATACTCCGTTGCTTAAATGCAAACGAAGAGATTGGCTAAATATGGAACGAGACAATAAAAGATGAGCTGGACTCGCTTATGAAACGTTAAGTGTTCGGATTTGAAGTCCAGACACCAAAAGGCGTCAAACCTGTGGGCAAAAATAAGTATTGCACAAATAAGAATAAATAAGTATAAAATCGTACGCTATAAGGTACAACCTATAGCTCAAGGATATTTTCGTTGAAGCTGGGGAATAAACAAATTAAAATGAGCATGACTCATAAATGATGCATCAGATTCCCTAAGTTATATACTACGAATACCTTACGATTTGGCAAAGGAAATTTTGGATATGCTGCTATTGGATGTTATGACATCATACCTCTATGGATATCTTGATAAAGATAAATTCCACATTTCCTTAAAATGCCTGAATAGACTTCGAGAAGTCTATTATATTGAAAAAGAAGAAGAAGAAGAATAATAATACATATTGTACAACCAAGAGAATCACTTGGCAAGGTAAGGATTCCTACTAAGGGTTGTCTTTACATCATTTTAAAGAGCAAAGGACGGGATTTGAGATCATAGTTGTAAACAACTTAAACCTCCTGAAGAGAAAACCAAAATATCTGTTCAAGCCTGACTATCAAATATGAAATGAAAGACATAGGGAAAATAAAGATTAGTCATGGCTCACAGATTTATCTAAAAAGATAAAATCTCGTTACATTAAAATTCATACGCCCTGAGCGCGTTGAAGAAATTAAAAGGACCACTGTCATCCAATAAGTACACCTATGGTAGTATGCTCAACACCCCGTTAGGGTTCTTAGTGCTTAAACCCCTAACCATCGGGCCAATAATCACTCTCCATCCTTGAGGATAAATTCCACTTATCTGTTTTGGTATTCTCCATTTTAAAATTTTTTACCATGTCTTTTTTATTAACAAAAATATGTTGGCTTCGTGGGCTAATAATTGCTACCCGCACGTGTGCTAGAGCAGACATCCAACAACAGTAAGTGGCAACTTTTGTAAATACCAACAATATTTAGATGATCATTTTTCATATAACAAGCAGACATCTTTTTGATTTTTAAATCTAATGTTTTATGCAGAATTTTATCTCATATGGCATTCAATGAAAATTAAGGCGTGTCATGTATCTCTTTGGTGTTCTTGATTATTTTAGTAGTCTTAGCTCTTAGTGTAAATTTGTGAGATGAAGTAAATAGTTTGCCTTTTTACGGGAATTCGTAAATAGTTTGCCTTTCAAAATTGTCACGTGGCAGAAAGGGGTTTTCTTGTAAACATCTATGTCTTATCTGTAGCTTGTTTGATCTGTTGGTCAAACAAATCGTGAAAACATATTAGTTCTCCCAACAAGTGGTACGTCAGTGTAAACTATGGAAACAATCATAAGTCATATGACTGAACTTATTGGATCTAATTGGATAATCTGAAAGTCAAGATTGAAAGTTCTATTACATTGTGAATATTTCTATGTGTTGATTTATGCTTCAAACTTGAAATCTGGGAGGTGACACGGATGTGCTATGGCTGTGCGTGTCAGAAGATATATCAGCTGACTTCGCAGATTTGGACACGGCCGTGTTGATCAAACCATGCTAACAGTCAACTCTTTGTTTTTTACTGACACGATCGTGCTGCATGGCCGTGTTGACAGGTAACTCTCTAGTTCATCTAGTGACACGACCATGCTGGTTATTTTGGAGCTCCAGACAGATTACACAGTTTTGACACGACCATTCCGCATATCATCACGGTTGTGTCGGCCCCAGAAACCCTAATACGCCCAGATTTTAGCTTCTAATCTAAACCGTTGATTTCTATTGGGGTTAAATCGGATGGACATGATTAGAAACACCCTCTTCTACCCTAGGGAGTATTCCTATGATTATAAACACCAAGAGATACATTTTTGACAGCACGCAACGTATGCGACGAAGAATTGAGAAGATTTCCTTGTGTCTTCAAGAGAGAAGCAGATCTTTTACCGGCGATAGGCGACGAGAGAGCTTCAAGATGACTACGAGCGTTAGGAGGGGAGATATTCCTTGTTCTAGAGTCTCTGGTAAGATCTCTCCATTGGTTGTGTGCATGCGACATTGTAATTGCTAGAGTGCTAGAGTTATGTTGTCAAGAGGGCAAATATTTTGTTGGAGGAGATTTACAGTCGGTGTATTCTCTGAATTATCATCTTTGATCTAGTGGAAGCCGTGACAACAAAAAACTGGACGTAGGCCATAGGTTGGGCCGAACCAGTATAAATCCTTTTCTCTTTGCGTGATTGCTTGAATTGAATGTGTGGTGCTATCTTGTGCTTCTTATGATGCATCCAAGATCCTAACTTTGCATTGATTTTGTTGGTGAAATATTATTTCATATATTCCACTGTGCACACTTAGGTGTTGTTTGATATTGTGTCAGACTTTTTCCAACAAGTGGTATTAGAGCTACTAGTGAGGAGAAGTAAAGAGTCAAGATGTCGTCGTTTGCCACATCGTTCAAAATGGACAAGTTCACTGGGAGAAATGCTTCAATCTTTGGAGATTAAAGATGAATGCTTTTCTTATGAGATATGGTTGCTAACAAATTGTCTTTGAGAAATAAAGTTTTGACAAGGATGTCACAGAGGCACAGAAGGCTGAGATGGAGCGAAAGGCGTTGAGCGCACTGCAGTTATCACTTTTAGGTGAAGTGATCAGAAAGGTATCTAAGGAGGTTACTACGGAGAAGCTTTGAAAGAAGCTGGATGCACTCTAAGCAAAGAAGAATCTGACAAGCAGGTTGTATTTGATGCAACAATTATATGTGCTAAAGTTGAGAGAAGGAGCCCACGTCAAAGATCCCATTGACGCTTTTACGAAGATTGTGTCTGATTTGCAGAGTATGGGGAGTGAATATCGAGGAAAAACAATTAGCGATGATATTTCTATGTTCTTTGACAAATAATTTCGACCAATTGGTGAGGTCCATGGTAAATGGACGTGGATCTTTATCTCTGGAGGAGGTAGAGTTTGCGGTACACTCTGAGGTTCTTCGTGTCAAAGTGACTGCTCGAGAAGGTATTGATCAAGGGGATGCACTCTTCATCAGGGGACGTTAGAATTCCAGAGGTGGCCATGGTTCTAGGAAGGACAATGGTCATTCTAGATCTAAATCACGAGGGTGCAGAGACATGTGTCACTTATGCAAGGAGACATGACGTTGTAAACGAGACTGCCCCAAGCTAAATGTAACGACCCGCTTTCATGAGGCCATTACTTATTTGATTTATTTGCAGGTCTGTTGATCATCAGTGAAAACAAAATAGCCATGATGCAAAGATGTACAAAAATATCCAAATAGTATCCATTTATTATAATCTATACTGTACAATATACTACAACAAATATACATGAAAGAAAGAAAGTACATAAGTGAAACTAACTCTGAAAACCGCGGCCTCAGGGTTAAACTCTGGCTCTTCCAACTCAAGAACATCTACATCAACATGTGCGTCGTCTGCGGTGCCATGAAGATGGAACCGTAGGTAAGTCACAACAATTCTAGCAATGGAAGTAAAAGCAATGTACAAGCATGTGAATGAACATGCTATGGAACTAAATACGTGCGACAAGTAAATGAACATCAGTCATATATGCAAGTGTGATAAGTAAAGTATAAGAGCAACAATGATGACATGACATATATGACATAGTAATAAAGCAGGTAAGGTAGCAACAATAGTAAGGTAAGCAGGTATGTGGAGTATCAACAATAAGACAAACATGCAGCAATATAGTTTTACAAGTAGTAACTAAACTACGTGACTCAAGTAGGAGAGTATGATATGCAACCATTGAGTTCATCTCGTGCTTGTGTGCACTTTACCCAGACGGGACTGACATACAATAGTAGGTTTTTATCCACGCAGGCAGACCTGGAATGTTTTGCCGACACAGTCAGACCTGGAACGTTTTGGCGACACAGGCAGCAGGTAGATGAACTCCCGGTCATAGCTTCCACACTTTCTTTACAATGAGTTACCCCAAACCCCAGTGATGTGTCATGTGTATATATTACAGGATGTTCCACAAGATGTTCTACGAGATGTTCCACCAGATATTCCATAATATGTTTCACAAGATGTTCCACACATGATATTCCATACGATAATTCATTAGCATTTACTGAGTTCTAAATGACATGCTGCAGGTGATGCGACTATTTAAACGCGAGCAATCGTGCAACAAGTATATACAAAATGTATGTGTAGTTATCAAGTGAAAAGCATCAGAACATGGTAGACAAGTGTGAACGAGAGTTATAAGTTTACGTGCAACGAAAGGTGTTGAAGAAACCTATTTGAAAGTATGGTGCTGATTCCATGCTTCGAGCATGTGACATTTCTAATAGTACACAGTTTACCCAAGTAGATGGTCATGTGCTGCAAACACCTAAGTTGAAAGTTGGAAATGTTGTATGCTTAAGTTAATAGTCGTTCTGAGACTATTTATAAGCATCCTAAGTGCATGCTATTACACTGGCTTAACTTCTAAAACTAGAATTAGAGTGACTTACTGTTATTGAGATCGTCGTAGTAAAACGAGGCTGGAGATAGAGCTTCCAATGGTGGCTGTTGCACGAGAAGCGGTACCTGCAAACACAAGAAATCATTAGTTAAAGACTACACTATTTTCTAGCTATTTTCTTAACGTGTTCGTATTTTTATTATCGCTTAAAACTCGTCAAAATACATACTATACATTTTTAGATAGGCTAGATAGGAGAAAAATAATTTTATATAGGAAGAAAATATTTTTCTAAGACTTATATGTATTTTTCATAATTTTTAAAAGCTTAAAATCAATTAAAACTAATTAAAAACGAGAAAATGATTTTTCATTATATTTTTCAAAGATTTCTCTAGGGCAAACCATACGTCGGAATTCTTCCAACAAGGGGTCAAAACGACCGTATTAACTAGTACTACAACATAAATTTTTCTCGTACGTCAGTGTATGTTAAATATTAAAGATATTGATTTTTAAATGAAAACATCATAATTAGATTTAAACTTTAAAATTTTGCTGAGAAAAATATACTTGCTATTTGGTGATGAAACCAATGCCAGTGAGTCCCCTTTGTCGTTTCTGATTTTCTGGGCCTTACCGTGTATTTTTCTGGTTCCTATATTATTTACTATTAATTTTAAACCATTAAACCCATTATAATATACTAATTTACGCAAGCTTATACGTATTAATTTATGTATTCGTATACATATATATACCCGTATCTATTTAATACCCTTCCTTCTTTGTCTCTTTTGCATGGAAACCGCTCGTGGGGCTACGGCGAGTGGTGGAAGGCAGGAGGCGACACGGCGGTGGCCAGCGAACGACGACGGCGGGGGACGTGGCGTCGACGGTGGAGGCATGGGGCGAAGCGACGAGGCAAGATCGAGCTGTGAGTCAGGGAGATTGGGATCGGAGGCATCGTCGTCTGAGCTCGAGGAGAGCTTGTGGTGGACGGGGGCTTCGCACTTCGCCGGAGTGCCACGGCGGTGGGAGAGGAGATGAGCTCGAGGGCGGTGCATGGCAGAGCGACGTCGATGAGGCAGTGATGGCATCATGGGGGAGGCGTTGTGGTGTGTAGATCAAGGGGGAGCTCGACGGAGCTGAAGGGCTTCTACGTGGTGGTAGCATGGTCGAAGGGGGTCGGAGCACGTCAGCGTTGCGCCGGAGGAGTGGGCATGGCTTATGGAAGAGAGGGAAGAGGAGCTCGGTGGCTTGGGGGCTGTTGACAGAGAAAGCGGTGAGGGGTTGTTAGGGCTGCACGGGATGGCGGTGTTGCTAGGAAGTGAGGGGAGATGGCAGCTGCTTCGGTGGGGTCGTGGTCGACACACCGGAGCTTCGAGAGCTCGGGGGTGTGCGGGGTTGCTTGGTGGCGAGCGGGGAGGCTGAGGGGCTCGATGTCAAGGGCGCTCCGGCGGGTGTTTGGGCGGTGGTCGGGGTGTGTGGAGGCGTCGCTAAAGGCAACGATGGAGCTCGGGGAGAGCTTGGGGTCGTCGAAGCTCCGAGGTGGGCTCGGAGGGGGAAGTTAGGTTGAGGGAAGCGCCAAGGGGGCAGGGGCGCTGCATGGGTTGCATGGGTGTTGTCGTGAGCTCTCATCGGAGGCAGTGGAGGGTGATGCCATTGAGGGTCACCGACGAGATGTGAACGAGAGGGGAGAAGGTGTTTTGCATGGGTTGGGGCGAGGAGAGCTTGTGGGTGTGTGTTCGGGTTGAAGACGACATGGAAAGAGAGTGGAGAGTTGGGTTGGAAGGGGAAAATGGGGGTGATGCCATGCATAGAACGAAGAGGGGAAGGTGGGTTCGTTGGGGGATGGGTTTATAAAGGATTAATAATGGCTTATTGCAATTAATGTGGTAATTAATATTATAGGTGGAAATTTACTAGTTGGATGGGGAGAAAACTTAGCAACGATTTAAACGTGATCCCCACGTTTTGGCAAGTTAAGGGACTGCCGACAGGTTGGGATTAATCAGGGGGTAGTTAAGGTAATTAGCAAAACCCTATTAACGAAAGTAATTAGTAAAACATAAAAGTGAAATTACGATTTTGCCTCTGATATTAAATGTGTCCGAAAAATTACAAAAACATAGCCACGACTTCGTATCGTCACGGGGATCGTGAATACGAGGTTCATTTCAGGGGTTGAGCTACAAAGATACTAGTTTTGGGCCAAAACGTTTTGGATGCGAGTTTGCGGGTTCTTGGTCGATTTGCTTTCAAAAAATTACGAAATTAATATGGGGAGCCCTAAATGATCATAGGATAACACTGTAGAAATTTGAAAATGTTTTGATGATGTTTATATAGAAAATTAATTCATTAGCTAAATCAGTAACAATTGAAAATGAATTATTATAAAAATTATTTAGAGGTATTTGATGAAACCCGAACTTACTGAAATACACAATAACTAGTTTGATGCTTCAAAATATTTTTATAAAGAATTTTGAAATCAGTTTTTGATATAAAACTCCTGACCAACCATTATAAAATATTTTTAAAATGTGAAAATACGTGAAATACGTAAATAGATGTATTGACAAATACGGGTCGTTACATCCTACCCTCCTTAAAATAATTCCGTCCTCGGAATTTAGAAGACCGATAATTGCCCAAGAAATTTAAACGATCGAAATGAAGGCTTGATGAACGATAACGATATAGGAAAATAAGTTATTAATAACATGAAATATAATGTAATATTATCGCATCAAGAAAACAAGAGACATTACTAATAAATATATATTATTAACATCACTACAGCTTCCGTAATTAGTCCTGAGACCAGTATCATCATAATAATTATCTTCACTTCTCAAGTAGCCAAAATATGAGATGATGACATCACTTGAAAATGAGGGCTAGCTATTATGATGACAACATCTGTTCGAACTTGGAACCTGAGGTGATAAGCTAGTAGCAAACTAATCAATCACATCAAAAAGGAAGATCATAAAGTTTAAAGCTTATACTCGTGCTAATGGGGACTACAAAGTCTAGCTAAGGAAATCATTAATAATATAGCATACAAAGGGGGTATCGACTAATCCATATGCACTTGTGCTGTTATACCTAACCAGCAAAGCACTAATGCCATCAACTCCCATGATTCCCAACAACAAACCAATATCCAGATCAATACCAAAAGACAAATACAAGGCCAACTTTCAAGGACCAAAATTATCGCTACAACTCCTTCCAGCAATTCCTATAACATCCAACAACAAGCTAGCACCAAAACCATCCTCCAAATCCAAGCACAAGGCCGACATCCAACTTCAGCACCTAAGGCCAAAAGCAAGCCAATACTCATCCCCAATGATACTCCTTGCCAACACCATTGGTCGACATCCACGGTTATCACCATCAACCCTAAACAAATCAACGACCAATAACTCACGGTATAACAAACACGAAGGAGTGGACCCAAGAAGGAAACAAAACGGGGCACCTTTAGGGGCAAGATCTGTCACGCCCCGTTCCCCAGGATACCCGACATTAATTAATTAATTTTTTTTCCAAGTATCCTGAAGAGTGCGAGTGATGAGAGAGTAAAAGAAAGAGAAAGGAGAAACTGAACAAGCAGGCCACTGCACACATGCTGGGATAGTACAAGTGAAGCTTCACAATAATATCAAAACAACACCATAAATAACTTCGATCAATAACAACATATCATATATAACAATTTCCATTAATTTACATAGCCCAGGTACACCACTACGTATACACCATCACTCTCCACCTCCAAGACAACCATGTCACTACACAAGCTACATCTCACACCAAGTGCTACCCCTAAAACCCAACTCCAAGTCACCTCCAACCATGCTACCTCTGCTACCTGAAAAATAGGGAGGAGCACGTCAATGCGTCCCCCAGTAGGAACCAACTTGGATTTGGAACACCGTTTTAAGGTTATTAATCCACAAGACAAGGCAAGAGAAATAAGGCATGCAAACTAAGTGTCGTAATGAAAAATAAATAGCTAAGTAAGGGATCATACCTGCGGTCCAATGTCGAGTTGCTGCAAGAAAAGGGTTAGCACGAATAACGATACAAATATTCATGCACTCACAATTTAAAAGGGAATCACAAGTGTCAGAAGCATAACACAATGTCACCGGTGAAGCAAGTAAAGGAAAAAGGGAAGTACTGCAAGCAGAAGGAGTAACATGCCAAATTCTCATTTTAATATTTTATAATTGAATTAATTGGAACTTGGGTAAACTGTGTGATACCAGGACCTGGACTTCACCCCAAATTTGGGGTGAATATAGCACACGGCGCAGTGGACACGGGCATTGTACAACACCGGGCCTCTCAGCTCCCCCGTCCCTGGCAGGAGTGAGGCTCTCCACATAATAACACAACCTCCGTATGTCCCCTCCACTCCCAGTAAAGGCGAGTGGGTATAAATATCACATATCACATAATCATTTCCCCCAACTTCTCAGTCAAGGCCTCATATCCACAATTTACTCAAATCCCACCTAAAACCCGGATTTTGCTAACTCACCCTCATTAGAGAGGACTGTGACTTATTCAATTTTATAAGTTAACATCATAAGTGACACGTTAGGGGTCATGATGGCATGGGTATGCACATATCACCTTAACTATCCATCATTAGACATGGGGTCATGCACTCACGTGACATGCCCTCTATCACAACACCTCATCCAGTCACAATTACAATGTATCCATGCCATTCAAGCCTCTAACTTTACCAATCATCAATGTGGCTCAAGGCCTACACTAACACATACACGTTTCTCAAATTACCGAATGTTGCCTTCAGTGAGGCATTTCATCGAACACATGACGGAGTCAATAACATGGCCATTATAACATGAGTAAATCCAAGAGCAAATATCACAATGAACTTCTACTTCAATTAACAATAATGCACATGCATAATAGAGGAAAATTTATCACCAAATCATAGTTATGGCATCTCTTAACATTTCAGCTTGCTGGGAATTGCAAGAACAGCCATAAAGATCAACACATTTCATTCATTTCTCTTGGAAATTTGACAAAAATATATACATGAAAGTTGAAGATATGGAAGTTTTGGATTCACAGATAAACTTTCATATACAAATATGAACTATATGATTTATGGTGAATTAATTCGTGAAGTGTGTCAAATCTGTTTTTCAGACAGATTTCAGGGTCTGTATTGGAATCCAATTTTAAGCATGTTGCAGCCAGAAATTCAACATATAAGAACTCTGATGAAATTTTAGAAAAAATTGTTAACTTTCCAACAAGACCAAGAACACAAAATTCCATTGTGTGTGCAGGAGTCTAGGCCAATTTTACTAAACTGTGTCAACATTGAAAATCAAACAGACATGTTGTAAAGATGGATTTATTGCTCCTAATTTCTGAATTGAACATATGTCAAAATTTATATGATTTTGGGGTAGAAATTCAAGATATGCAAGCTCATATTTTTTTGGAAGCCTAATTCGAGCTACAGTAACCATAATCACAGCAACATAACACAACCGAATTTCAGAATTACATGAGGGGTGGTTTTTGCTTGGAATTTCAAGGGGAAATTGGTGAAATTGAATCATGGCACGTAAATTTGATTTCACATACTAAAAATTGAGTAAAACATAATATTAAACATGATAGAAATAAACACTAAAGAGATTCCAAAACCAAGTTGGAATCCTACATCAAAACTTTGGTTTTTTCCTCTTTTCCTTCTCTTCTTTCTTCTCCAACTTCTTCCCACTTGCAACCACTTGTGCTACTTGATTTTTGGGAGAAGTAATTAGGGTTTTGAGTTGAAGAATAAGGAGAAAATGGAGAAGGGGTGGCCGGCCTAAAGGTGATAGAAAGAGAGGAAAAGGAATGAAAGAAAGAAAAGAAAAGAAAGATAAAGAAGATGGAAGAAGATTCCTAAGAAATAACTAACTTTAGAACCTCCTTAGGATAAGCATGCCACATCTTAAATGACCTAAATACCCCTCCAAAAATACCCCTCAACTTTTAGGTATTTACAAGTTTGCCATTACTTTATGCACCGACCACTTAAGTATGTACGCACAGCAAATTTAGTCCAAATGACCGTTTTGCCTCTAGCCCTTCTAAAAATTTACGAGTGTTACCATTGACCCCTAACCCCTTTCACACTAGCATGGCTCTTCCTACACACATCCACGCACATCCATGCATGCATACATGCTTCACACACACACACACACACACACGTCTAACACATCCTGTTGTTTTACACCCACGACGTCATTTGCTCTTCTCCTGCATTCACATTTCCTATTCTCTTCCCTTAGCCATGTATTACGGCCTAATCCCCCATGCACTACTTCACATACATCGATATCTACGCTTATTTCATGCCCACGTATGCATCGTAGGTAGAAATACCACATGTGTTCAGTAGAATACACGTATAGTGCAAAATAGGGCATGACAAGAGCCATGACAAGGAGCTCGAAAGAAATCCAAGAATCGCAACTTTCCAAGATCTCAACCACATGGCAACAGCGCGGCTGGTGGTGAGGGTCGTCGCTAAGCCGATTAATCCCCAAAATTTTCGGTGGGCCATTGGCGGCTGTCGATCCATGGCAGCTGCGACTGCTCGATGTTGCGGGTGTCACCGAAATGGGATGGGGTGGTGGAGCTTCGGGTGAGGTCGGAGGAGCTCGAGGCGAGATGGGTTGGGCTAGTGGGAATAGAGAGGGTGAAGCGGTGGGTGTCGTCGCGGCGAAGAGGAAGCCACTGGTTAGGTTTGGTGAGGGAGAGAGATGAGGGGACTAAAGGGGCACCGAAGTTGTCAATAGGGTATGGTAGGGTAGGCTAGGTTAGGCGGGACCGGGGCTCGAGGAGAGGATGTGAACAAAAGGTAATAATGAGGGGGAGATGGTAGGCGGGAAAAAGATTCCAACCCATGGAAAATCGGGCCCAAGATGAAAGTAGGGGTTAGAAGAGAAATACAAGCTCAAGAAGGATGAATAAGACGTAACAACCTACACTTGTACATCGGGTTTGAATCGTCTCAAATTCTCTAGCACCATCCTCAAATACTTCTGAGCATCCTTCGATTTGCTTCCGTTGTCGAATTAGAACTTCTGGTGATCGAAAATTCGAACGCTACCCTCCTTAAAATAGAATGTAGCCAGAGTTCAGGCGAACTACACGTCATATTCTAATAATAAGAAGGTCGATCGAAAGGCAACGACATACTAAAAGAAGGGAGAAAAGGATGAAGTGAATGAATGGTCCACCTATGTAAGATTACTCTAAGCAGATGAAGGAGGAAATGTGTATAAAAACACACTCAGAGGATGGAATAAAAGTCCAAGTGTTCAAAGAAAGGAAAGAGGCCAACGAAGATGGGTAATAAGGACACTTCACCCGTATGTCTTATACAAGTTAGAACTCGAGACGTCCTGTACTCGAGGTAAATTTGAGTATTTTATATTGTACATCCTGATCATACAATTTTGTTCACGAGGTAGTTAGCGCGGATCTGCATGGGCCACCAAACTTGTAACGACCCGCTTTCAGGGGGGCATTACTTATTTGATTTATTTGCAGGTATGCACATCACCAGTGAAAACAAAATAGCCACGATGCAGAGATGTATAAAAATACTCAAATAGTGTCCATTTATTACAATCCATACTATACAATATACTCCAACAAATTTACATGAAAGAAAGGAAGTACATAAGTGAAAATAACTCTGAAAGTTACGGTCTCAGGGTCGAAATCTGGCTCTGCCAACTCAAGAACATCTACATCAACAGGTGCGTCGTCTGCGGTGCCATGAAGATGGAACCGTAGGTAAGTCACAACAATTCTAGCAATATAAGTAAAAGCAATGTACACGCATGGGAATGAACAGGCTATGGAACTAACTACGTGCGACAAGTAAATGAACATCAGTCATATATGCAGGTGCGATAAGTAAAGTATGAGAGCAACAATGATGACATGGCATATATGACATAGTAATAAAGCAGGTAAGGTAGCAACAATAGTAAGGTAAGCAGCTATGTGGAGTAAATAACAATAAGACAATGCCTGGGTGCGCTTTACCCAGACGGGATTGACACACATTAGTAGGTTTTTGCCAATGCAGGCAGACCTGGAACATTTTGCCGACACAGACAGACCTGGAACGTTTTGCCGACACAGGCACACCTTGTTTGTCGACGCATGCAGCAAGTAGATGAACTCCCGGTCATAGCTCCCACACTCTCTCTACAATGAGTTACCCCCAAACCCCAGTGATGTGTCATGTGTATCTATTACGGGATGTTCCACAAGATGTTCCACAAGATGTTCCACCAGATATTCCACAAGATATTCCACAAGATGTTCCACAAGATGTTCCACAAGATGTTCCATATATGATATTTCATACGATAATTCATTAGCATTTACTGATTTCTAAATGGCATGCAGCATGTGATGTGACTATTTAAATGTGAGCAATCGTGCAACAAGTGTACAAAATGTATGCGTAGTTATCAAGTGAAAAGCATCAAAACATGGTAGATAAGTGTGAATGAGAGTTATAAGTTTACGTGCAATGAAAGGTGTTGAAGAAACCTATTTGAAAGTATGGTGCTGATTCCATGCTTCGAGCATGTGACATTTCTAATAGTTACCCAAGTAAATGGTCGTGTGCTGCAAAAACCTAAGTTGAAGGTTGGCAATGTTGTATGCTTAAGTTAATAATCGTTCTGAGACTAATTATAAGCATCCTAAGTTCATGATATTACACTGGCTTAACTTCTAAAATTAGAATTAGAGTGACTTACTGTTATTGAGATCGTCGTAGTAAGACGAGGTTGGAGCTAGAGCTTCCAAGGGGTTGGTGCACGAGAAGCGGTACCTGCAAACACAAGAAATCATGAGTTAAAACTACACTATTTTCTATCTATTTCCTTAACGTGTTCGTATTTTTATTATCGCTTAAAACTCGTCAAAATACATACTAAACATTTTTAGATAGGCTAGATAGGAGAAAACAATTTTATATAGGAATAAAATATTTTTCTAAGGCTTATAGATATTTTTCATAATTTTTAAAAGCTTAAAATCAATTAAAACTAATTAAAAACAAGAAAACGATTTTTCATTATATTTTTTCAAAGATTTCTCTAAGGCAAACCATACGTCGGAATTCTTCCAACAAGGGGTCAAAACGACCGTATTAACTAGTACTACAACATATATTTTTCTCGTACTTCAGTGTACGTGAAATATTAAAGATATTGATTTTTAAATGAAAACATCATAATTAGATTTAAATTTTAAAAATTTGCTGAGGAAAATATACTCGCCATTTGGTGATGAAACCAGCTCCAATGAATCCGTTTCGTCGTTTCTGATTTTCTGGGTATTATCGTGTATTTTTCTGGTTCTTATATTATTTACTATTAATTCTAAACTATTAAACCCATTATAATATACTAATATATGCATGCTTATACATATTAACTTATGTATTCGTAAACATATATATACTAGTATCTATTTAATACCCTTACTTCTTCGTCTCTTTTGCATGGAAACAGCCCGTGGGGCTACGTCGAGTGGTGGAAGGCAGGAGGCGATGTGGCGGTGGCCAGCGAACGGCGACGGCGAGGGACGTGGCGTCGACGTTGGATGCGTGGGGCAGAGCGGCGAGGCAAGATCGAGCTGTGAGTCGGGCAGATTGGGATCGGAGGCATCGTCGTCGGAGCTCGAGGAGAGCATGTGGTGGACGGGGGCTTCGCACTTCGTCGGAGTGCCACAACGACGGGAGAGGAGAGGAGCTCGAGGGCGGTGCATGGCAGAGCGACGTCGATGAGGCAGCGATGGCATCATAGGGGAGGCGTTGTGGTGTGTAGATTGAGGGGGAGCTCGGCGAAGCTGGGGGGCTTTGACGTGGTGGTAGCATGGTCGGAGGGGGCCGGAGCACGGCGGCGTTGCACCGGAGGAAAGGGCATGGCTCAGGGAAGAGAGGGAACATGAGCTCAGTGGCTTGGGGGCTGTTGACAGAGCATGCGATGAGGGGTTTTCGGGGTTGCACGGGATGTCGGCGTTGCTTGGAAGTGAGGGGAGATGGCAGCTGCTCCAGTGGGGTCGTGGTCGACATCGTCGGAGCTTCGAGAGCTCGGTGGTGTGCAGGGTTGCTTGGTGGCGAGCGAGGAGGCTGAGGGGCTCGACGGCAAGGGCGCTCCAAGGTGTGTGTAGGTGGTGGTCGGGGTGTGCGTGATTCTGGACCATTATTGCATGTATTACCCCCTCATTTGATTGTAATTTGCGTATATTTAATATCTATTTGGTCTCTAATAAGTGTATCATTGAAAGATCGTTTAAATTTAGAGTTTATCGCTTGTTTATATGCAAAATACGATTTTATGACCTAATTTTGTCTCCATTTTATTTTTCAGGTAAAGCTTGCAATTTTCCGAATCCAACGGCTATTTTTCCATATTTTTCGGAGATCAGAGCAATTTTTGGGGATTAAAAAAGCCCAATAAAGCTACTGTAAAAGAAATAAAATATAAAAATATAAAAAAAGAAAAAATCAAAAAAGGGGGAGGGGCCTGCCTGTTGACTAAGCGGGCGGGGCCTGCCTGCTCGGTTAAACAGGCGGGGCCTGCCCGCATGTTACATGCGGGCGCCTGCCCGCCTCTGTGAACAGGCAGGCGCCCGCCCGATTTCAAATTTGCGGGCGCTCGCCCGCGTTTTCCACGCGGACGGCGCCCGCCAACCTTCTTTGACCCGTCATCCTCTTTTGATCCATCAGCTGACTGGGTTGCGGGTTTGCAGCCAGCAGACCCGTAAGCCCAATAAGGCTAATTTTCCTATTTAAAGGGGGTTTTGGCTCATAACTTGGGTATCTAAGCTCCAAATTGAGTGAAACAAGTTTTGGGGGCTTCTCCTCTAAATTTCAGAAGAGTTGGAGCAGCTGTAGGAGAAGTTTGGAGACGTTTTGGCTTCGTTTTGGGTGAAAACTCTCCACTTTTCTATGTTTTTATTAGTTTTGTATTAATATTTGTAAGCAAATGATGTTTGTATTAATAATATTTGCTGTTTTTATTACCATGGTTGGCTAAAATTCATGTGGTGTGTTGTGTGGAAGTTAGTATTGCTAGGATATATGTTTTCATATCTCCATAAGTTTCGCAATTATCGAAATCGTTAAAAACGTCGATTTCTTCATTTGTTGAAAAATGTGCAATCCATAGAGGAATCCGTCTAGGATGACATGCCGCGAGGCATCGATGTGCATCAATCCGTAGAGGAGCCCAAGGAGGGTGATGAACCGCGAGGTTCATCTAATCATGTTTCGTTATTCAAGAAATCACTCGTCTTCACGATTATGTTTTAAACTGAAAATCGTCGTTTTTAAAAGCTAAATCATCCGTTCCCCATACATTGGCATGGATGTGGGATTGAGAATCTATGGAGAATGAATAGCATAGCATCCTACAACACTAATGAAAACACAACACACTCACACTTTTTACAGTATCATTTTTAAGTTCGTAAATTTTCGTACACGTTTTAACTCAAACCAAAAACCCAAATAAAAATTCACCTTCAAAGTTAGTTCTTACTTCACTAAATCATGTTCAAGCAAGTTTCAAATTGTAAAATTTGTAGATTAGTTTGTCCCTGAGGAATATGACCATGGACTCACCAGGTTTACTACTTGACCGACTTCCTATACGTGGGAATATAGTTGCAACATTTTGGTCCAGTCAAGTTTTTGGCGCCGTTGCCGGGTACAACGGTCTATATTTTCATACGATTTCTAATTAGCTTGGAAATTTTGGTGAGATC
The DNA here is from genome assembly GCA_030789695.1 of Scilla litardierei. Lineage (NCBI taxonomy): Eukaryota > Viridiplantae > Streptophyta > Magnoliopsida > Asparagales > Asparagaceae > Scilla > Scilla litardierei. The sequence goes on from CM061142.1 coordinate 34,433,412, forward strand.
TGTCCACTTTTTGTGTATATATTCTTTGTATACCCATATTTTCAATTTTGTTTCTTTTTGTTATCTATTTTTTTGTTACGTTTTCTATAACTAGTTTTTATTATTTGTTTTTGGATGTTTGTTTAGAGTGTCCCATCTTCAGTGTGTGATTCAAAATTTCTTTATTTTACACTTTTAAGTCATTTTATTTTCTTTATATTTTTACTCTTTTTTTACTTTTCTTTCTATTTTTACTTTTCTTTATATAATCCAAAAAAATTTTACTTTTTTTAAATGGATCTTGATATTAACAGTGACGCAATCGTTTCCGAATTTATTACGAGGTTGATTCAAATCCTACCAGTTTTCCATGGTACGGAGGAGGAGAACTCACATTTACATTTACAAAAATTTGAAATGATTTGTCGCACTTTATTTGGTTGGAATGCATGTAATGATGACTTATTTCTTAGATACTTCCCATTCTTTGAGAGATTTTGCTTTGCATTGGTTTGAAACATTTCCTCTTGACTCAGATTTTACTTGGTTGTCGTTTCAGGCTGAATTGCTTCGAGTATTTTTTTCCTATTTTCTTTGCCCATGTACAGGATCGGTAGGCCACGAAGCACCAAATAGCGAGTTTTGCTCAAACCGACGAGGAGGCATACTATCAAGCTTGGCAGCGGTTCAATGATTTGATGCTTGCATGTCCACACCACAGCTTCCACGATGATCATCTCCTACAAATCTTCTGCACATGATTGCTTCCTTTTGTGCGAGATTTCGTGCAGACGAGTTGCAAAAGGGAATTCTTTGCTTATTCGACCGAGGAAACATGTTGGTACTTGAATGATCTTGCTGAGTATGAGGTTGCCCTCCAACAGGTCCATGGCCAGCCTGAGGTCCCGTCTGAGGGCACATTCCAATGCGACCCTCTGGAAAAACTTGAAGAGCATATTGATGATGGACATTAGAGCCAAAAGAAAGAGGATGAACGACCACCACTTGAGGAGTAAGAGGAGATGGATGATGTGGTGCGTGTTGACCTTGAGGGAATCTACTTTGATGATGATGATGAGGATATATGCGAGGGAGCGAGCTTACAGACCGAGATGGATCCCGAGCCATACGTTATTCCTACTTCAGTGCAGCAGTTCCCACTTCCTTCACCGCAGGAGGAGATTGATGGCGATCACGAGATGATCTACATTGAGCCAGCGCTGTTTTACCCTCCAGAATCACATGGTTCCGTTGCCGGGACACTTCCTCCTCCTGAGGCAGAGTTTCAGATCGAGCTTAGTGACACACACCAGGGGAGTTCCCACAGTTTCATGCCCTATATTATTGAATCACAAATTTCAATTCCATGTATTTTTGATTCAAAATGTCGTCAATTGAATTTAAATTCTTTAGTTAATCTTGACGACTCATTTTTGGAACACTTTTGTTACATGGCATGAGGATAACGCTTGGATTGATGCGGCTCGTCTGGGAGTTACATTACTGGAATCCAAGAAGGCCGGTGGAGGCCTAGCTTCGCAGCAGCTGGCTGAGGAGCATACAGAGCTGATCAAGCAGATGCCACCTCTGCTAGAGATTCTGGATCCTCCATTTGTGATGGAGTTTGCACCTTCCATACGCGACGCCTAGCACTTATTGGATGTCAACATTTACACTATTGCCTTCGGCGTTGCCATCTCGATCACTGACGGAGGATATACGCAAGGAGCTTCTGGAACAACTTCCTCCACCGATAAATATCTGTGATCCTCCATTTGGGAGGATACTGTGATCTCTTCCCTTTTTACCCTTATACGTCGTTATATATACTTGAAAGGGAAGCGGTTTATTTATGCATTCACATATACTGATCTCCATATTTTATTCTATATGCTTTAAACATTGAGGCCAATGTTCATTTTAAGTTGGGGAGAGGAGGTCGTAAACACTATACCATATATGTTTTGCATAAACAATATATAATATTTGCATAAAAAATGTTGTTTGTTTGCATTTACAAGTTTACAAAAAAAAATTTATATGTTTGCATAATTAAAAAAAGAGTTGTGTTTTTCACCCAAACCATCTATATGTCTCTTTGAAGTGGAAATTCCATCATCTTTAATTGAACACCCATATTCATTATTGTAAAATAGATTAAGAATGTTTTACCCATGCGTAGAATTTTAAATTATCATGACTTTCATGTAAATTAGTGCATGTATCCACAATTGTAATCTCATGAAACTATTGTTTGGTTTAGGCAACTTCATGTCACGTATGCGTTTATGAATTAGTAATTATGTGAAGAAGGTTATAAATTCTCAGGATAAAGGCCAACCACATACACAAGCTTGCTGATTAGTAGATGATGGAGAATTTTACTAAAACATGTCTCATGTCAAAAAAAAGACAAAGAAAAGCAAAAAAGTGAATAAAATGCACCGTTCTTCCAGCTTCTTTTAGTAGCCGGGTCCTCGTGCCTCAGGAAGCATGGGGATTTGCGCCGAAAAATAAAGTATGGGGAGTGTATAATAATCTTTAGACATTTCGAGTTATTAAGTCTGAGGGGTTTTTCAAAACCTAATGCCCTAAGACCGTCTGGTTTGGGAGTCATTGACCTAACGCTCGTTACATGGATTGCTCTAAAATGTTTATTAAAAAATAAAAAAAGAAAAAAAAGAAAAAATAAAAAGAAAGAAAAAAAGAAAGAAAAAAAGAGATGAGATATTTTGAGTGGATTCAAGATCATGATCTTATGATTTAGATGTTGTGATGGCCTAATCCTAGGAAATTTACATCCTAGGACACGTGATTACCTATTGATTAAACAATTGCATTTGTGCGATACCGAGTATCTGTGGATTGAGATAAAATTGTAGATTTTTGCATTAGTATATGAAAACCCATGATAGTTATTGGTCTTTGTTGGGTAATATTATTCTTAATTTATTTTTTTGGGGTGTATAACATATTTTTGGAATATTCGCTTATTTTGCTAAGAGACTAGCAAAAAGCTAGCTGGGGGGTGTGATTCTGGACCAATATTGCGTTTATTACCCCCTCATTTGATTGTATTTTGCGTATATTTAATATCTATTTGGTCTCTACTAAATGTATTATTGAAAGATCGTTTAAATTTAGAGTTTATCGCTTGTTTATACGCAAAATACGATTTTATGACCTAATTTTGTCTCCATTTTATTTTTCAGGTAAAGCTTACAATTTTCCGAATCCAACGGCTATTTTTCCATATTTTTCGGAGATCGGAGCAATTTTTGGGGATTAAAAAAGCCTAGTAAAGCTATTGTAAAAGAAATAAAAAATATATATATATATATAAAGAAAAAATCAAACAAGGGGGAGGGGCCCACCCGCTGACTAAGCGGGTGGGGCCTGCCTGCATGGTCAAACAGGCGGGGCCTACCTGCCTGTTACAGGCGGACGCCGGCCCGCCTGTTCAAATAGGCGGGCGCCCGCCCGCGTTTTTCACGTGGGCTGCGCCTGCCAACATTCTTTGACCCGTCAGCCTCCTTTGATCCATTAGCTGACTGGGTTGCGGGTTTGCAGCCAGCAGACCCGCAAGCCCAATAAGGCTAATTTTCCTATTTAAAGGGGGTTTTGGCTCATAACTTGGGCATCCAAGCTCCAAATTGAGTGAAACAAGTTTTGGGGGACTTCTCTCCCAAATTCCAGAGGAGTTGGAGCAGCTCTAGGAGAAGTTTGGAGACGTTTTGGCTTCGTTTTGGGTGAAAACTCTCCACTTTTCTATGTTTTTATTAGTTTTGTATTAATATTTGTAAGCAAATGATGTTTGTATTAATAATATTTGCTGTTTTTATTACCATGGTTGGCTAAAATTCATGTGGTGTGTTGTGTGGAAGTTAGTATTGCTAGGATATATGTTTTCATATCTCCATAAGTTTCGCAATTATCGAAATCGTTAAAAACGTTGATTTCTTCATTTGTTGAAAAATGCGCAATCCGTAGAGGAATTCGTCTAGGATGACATGCCGCGAGGCATCGTCTATGTGCATCAATCCGTAGAGGAGCCCAAGGAGGGTGATGAACCGCGAGGTTCATCTAATCATGTTTCGTTATTCAAGAAATCACTCGTCTTCATGATTATGTTTTAAACTAAAAATCGTCGTTTTTAAAAGCTAAATCATCCGATCCTCATACCTTGGCATGGATGTGTGATTGAGAATCTATGGAGAATGAATAGCACAGCATCCTACAACACTAATGAAAACACAACACACTCACACTTATTACCGTATCATTTTTACGTTCGTAAATTTTCGTACACGTTTTACCTCAAACCAAAAACCCAAACAAAAATTGACATTCAAAGGATAGTTCTTACTTCATTAAATCATTTTCAAGCAAGTTTCACATTGTAAAATTTGTAGATTAGTTTGTCTCTGAGGAATACGACCCTGGACTCACCGGGTTTACTACTTGACTGACTTCCTATACTTGGGAATATAACTGCAACATTTTGGTCCAATCCCTGTTTGAACAGGTGGGCCGGCCCGCCTGTTTGAACAGGCAGGCCGACGCCCGCTTGTTTGAACAGGCAGGCCGGCGCCCGCCTGTAACAGGCGGGCGGGCCCCGCCTTCTTAGTCAACGGGCGCGCCCCTCCCCCCTTTTTTGATTTTTTTTTCTTTTTTTATATTTTTATATTTTATTTCTTTTACAGTAGCTTTACTGGGCTTTTTTAATCCCCAAAAATTGCTTCGATCTCCGACAAATATGAAAAACTAGCCGTTGGATTCGGAAAATTGCAAGCTTTACATCAAAAATAAAATGGAGACAAAATTAGGTCATAAAATCGTATTTTACGTATAAACAAGCGATAAACTCTAGATTTAAACGATCTTTCAATAATATACTTATTAGAGACCAATTAGATATTAAATATATGCAAAATACAATCAAATGAGGGGGTAATAAACGCAATATTGGTCCAGAATTAGTGTGGCGGCATCGCTAATGGCGACGATGGAGCTCGGGGAGGGCTTGGGGTCGTCGAAGCTCCGAGGAGGGCTCGGAGGGGGGAGTTGGGTTGAGGGAAGCACCAAGGGGACAGGGGCCCTGCGTGGGTTGCGTGGGTGTTGGTGTGGGCTCTCATCGGAGGCGATGGAGGGTGATGCCGTTGGGGGTCACCGACGAGATGATAACGAGAGGAGAGAAGGTGTTTTGCATTGGTTGGGGCGAGGAGAGCATGTGGGTGTGTGTTCGGGTTGAAGACGATGGGGAGAGAGTGATCGATCCAAAATGTAACCCTAGAGCAACCTAGTTATTGCACGAATTACACGGAGATAAATCCCCGGCAACGGCGCCATAAACTTGATCGGCCCGGAATTAACTCCGAAACGATGTCGTTTAACCGCAAGCGCACGGTATAGTGGCAAGCGGGTATCGAACACGGGGAAGCGGTGCTATACTACCTATCTACTCCTAGGTTAAGTTAGACTTGCAGATTTATTGGTGGATGTGGATTATGGAGTGTCGCAATGGTGATGGATGCAAAGGTCGTGTCACTCGATATCCCAAACAAGGGATTCCATACAAATAAAAGAATAAAATATAAAAGACTAGGGCTTTAGGACTCACCACTAGGACCGTCAGATGTGCTAGGCTAGGACTCTTACGTTGCATTAGGTTTATGAGATTGGTCTCTCAGCTCGTACCACTCTCGTGGGTTAGAGCTTCGAGGTAGTTCGATGGCTCTCATTGACGCAATGGCGGTAGCTGTCAATGTAGTGATATAGTTTGTCGGTAGATCCCCTCAAGGCACGAGCCAGGAAAGGTCACGAGCCTTAATTGGATCTACTAACTCTCTAATTAAATCCTAAGGATACTCCTTAAGCTAATCAATTCAACTAACCGTTGGCACGATCTCAATACAAGTTCACCTAAAGATTTTGCTAGATCAACCAAAATACAACCACTTTTATATCCAACACATCATAAAAATCCTATCTTTGCATCTAAATCCTAAAATCCTAGGGCTAATCCATTAGCCCTAGAAAAGATTATTCAAGCATAACAAACATTATGAAAACAATAGAGATCATTGCTAGCATCATAGAAAAATAATAAGAAGACTTAAAATAAAATTAAAGAGATAAAATACTTAGCTTGATACAAGAGAAGGGGCCTATGGCGTAGCCTAACTCCCAAAAGATCGTCTCCAAAACTTCTTAGAACTCTCTAAAAAAACTCTCTTCCAAGTCTCCTCTTATGACGGCTACAAAAATATATATATATATAGTCCCCTCAAAACCCTAGCAAATAGCCCAAGAAACCCTCTGAAATTCGTGCCCAAAGCCAACTCCGGACACAACTTAAGTTCTGGGCTCCAGCTGACTCGGGTCGAGTAGCCCCCTACTCGGTCGAGTCAGCAGTGGGGTAGAAATCCCTCCAAAAAACACTGCTCTGTCTGCTCGGACCGAGTAGGGTCCTGCTCGGTTGAGTAGGTGGTAGAGTACAGTTTTCAGCACTGCAGCGTCAACTTGCAGAAATTCTCCAAAGCTCATCCGACCTCCGATTGGCACGTTCTTGGTGGCGTTGGAACCGTCTTAAAGCCTACTATCTGGGAAATATATCAGAAAAGTACTAAAAATCACAATTGATACCATATTTGAAAAGAGTACACAGATGTCTGAAAATCTGGGCGTTTGCCTTACTCGATCGAGTAGCCTTCGTGCTCGGTCGAGTAGCCCGCCTGCTCAATCAAGTTGTCAGTGGGTTGGAACTCCTCTCCAAATTGTCGTTTTGTCTGCTCAGGTCGAGTAGGTCCTGCTCGTTCAAGTCATCAGGAAGCTTGGATTCTTCGTCCAAAACCTCGCACTGCCTGCTCGGGTCGAGTATACACCTACTCGGTCGAGTTGGATGTTTGATGGTAGAAGCTCGAAGTTGGGTTGACTCGGTCGAGTCAACTCTCTGCTTGGTCGAGTGGCTCGTCCATATGAATCCACATGTCAGCTCGACCGAGCAGCAGAATGCTGCTCGGGTCGAGTCGCCTGGGAAAGAGGCCTAGTTGCTTCTTGGCTTTTTCTTTCTCTTTCTCTTCCTCCTTTCTTCCTCTAGTCTTCTTCTTTGGCAACTCAAGCATATCATCATGCGTCTCCTTGGTGCTCTCACGTCGCTGATCATCTTATTGACTCCAAATTGCTCCAATATCGCTCCAAATCCTTGAAATGCAACCAAACGCTCTTAAAGTACAATAGTTCCAATTATGAGCGTAAAAGCGTATGAAATATGTAATTGAGCAATCATTTTGACGTGTAATCATATAGATAAAACGTGAGATATAATGACACATCAAAATCCCCCAAGCTTGCCTCTTACTTGTCCTCGAGGAAGATTAGTGAGAAGCGAACACGGGAGAGGGATACAATGGAGATGTGAGGCGGGGGCGTGTAATGGAGACAAGGGGTTCAATCTTAAATTCAGAAAATATAAGAACCCAAGGTATGCAAGATCTCATGAACACACGTAAAATGAAATTAGAACACATATACACAACAAATACTTAAATCTCGCTCAAATTAAAATAACGTGGATTTCAATAAATGTAATGAACTTGATAAGTGATAAAATAGGAGCAGAGTTATGTTATATCATATTTTATCATGCAATATACCAAGTTCACAGAAATGAAACCAATGTCCACAACTCATTCTCTAAGTAGTATAATATGTCACGATTAAATGTTTTCAAGCATGCATGGTATTTTGTTATGCTTCATGGAATGAATTTAGCAAATTCAATCAAGGTAAGGCATCACCACACTACGACCATTTCAAGACTCCTAGAACCCATCAACTTTGCCATGTCTTTGTTCTATTTAGAAATGGAGATAATGATATGAGATTTTTGTACTTTTATATTGTTTTTTTGGCTATACAAATATTTCATAAACATTTTTCTTTCTTTATATACACAAGATAACTCAATATATACAAAAAGCGGCATATACATCCCAGACCAGATGGTCTTAGGGCATTGGTTTACGAAGAACCCATAGGGACTTTTATTCAGGATATTTGTTTGATTTTTGCATTATTGGTATTTTTGCAAACTCACGTAAACGCGATGGAATGCAAAACATGATCAACGATCATTTATTGGCTATTCACAAAAGAAAAAGAAAAAGTATAGAATCTAGACATGACTCGGTTTTAGGAATCCTAATCATCACTACTTTGGTTGTCATGGGGTTGTCCTACTCTTTTGAATCACTAAACATCCATGAAGCAATATAATTATCAATCAAATCACGCATGAGCCAAATGATTTTCAGATTTGATTCATTCATAGCTTAACTGTTTCGAGAATATGGTTGTGAAACTATGGATTCTACTATGAAAAAGCATATTAACAAAGATACACTAATCAAGGAATCGAACTCTAGTCTAACAAATATTTGAGTTCATAAAAAAATAAATCCATGATATTTCATAGAAAATGAAGCATATGAGACATAAATATAGAAGAGAACATGGTTCATATGGAAATTTCGAAGTGTGTTTCACGATGAAGCAAAGTGTGTGCACTATGCACTCCCCCAAGTTTAAACATCACATTGTCCTCAATGTGTGTATGATATAAATAGAAGATAACGACAATATGGGAGACACTCAACAAAATAGTCTCTCTCTCCCAAGCTTAAACATCACATAAAAATTGGGGAGAGAGGCGAAATAAGCGCCAAATACAAGGGTATGCATGGATGATAAATAGTGGGTTGGGTGCAAAAGATAATTGAGCCATCATATGGGGTGAATTTATTAAACTAAGAAAGCATATAAAATCATATACGGTCCTCTCGCTGCCGAGAGGATTCGTGATTAATTAAAGCATAAAATTCTACTTTATATTTACACTACTAGATTGGTACCACCTGTAGCAAAAGGCAGGTCTAATATCTTTGCCGGTGCAGGTAGTTGCTCTATCTGCACTTTCCGTGGCTCTGCCAGGTGCGTATAGCCACTAACGCCAATGAACTTCAGCGATGCATCCCCTAGCATTCTTCGTAGGCGTCCACCTGCATCCTGCGAAGAACGAAATGCATCTGCCCATTGTGAAAGATTGTTCCCTTGAACAAATGTTTCCGAAAGAGGGTCATCAACATGAATATTTAAAATTAAGGATGGTTGACAACACTTCCCTCGAAATAAATCTCTACTCTCAAGTACCATGTCCTCTCTCTCCTCGGTGTCCTCTCCAAGATCTTCAGGTATATCTTGATCAGATACATATATCACCTCATCAGGCGACTCCTCGTCATGCTCGTCAGGTTCTTCAAGCAAGGACACGTTCAAGCATACCTCCGGTCCATAATTGTAAGTGTCATGCAATAGGTATGATGTGTCAGAATGATCTGAATCAAAATAAATATCAAATGGGATACAAGATTCAGAAATGGAGTGGGTAAAAAGGTCTCCCTAAGTGGGAGCTGTAAGCTCTGTGCGTGGTCCTCTGAGGGATGCTCAGCCTCTGTAGAAGGTGGGGATGGCTGCGGTAGCTCGAAAGGATGAGGGCACAATTCGGGCTCCATCTGTGGGCAGATGTCATCGTCCCAAGTCACGTCCTCCTCGATGGTCTGCTCCGCTACTGTAGGCACGACCTCCTCAATAATATCCTCTGATGGTGTAGGCTGCTCTGACTCATATGGGTGGCAAGGGGAGGCAACGACGGCATGAGCTGGCTCTGCAGTGCTGGGTGCCGATGTCTCGTCTGCAATGGGAATATCAAAGCGTATAATACCTCCCCCAAGCTGAACGTGAATATCCTCCTCGATGGTACCTGCAGTAGACACATGACTCATAATAAAATTGACGAGCTTACAATCTTCTGGATCACTTGCCTCGACGGCTAATGAGCCAGAAGATCGAGCTGCGTCCAATAAGCTCTCTAAAGCTACTGCATATCTCAGTTCCTCGAAGGTTGTCAGATGCATCCTCCTCAAGAATTCCAGTGAGGATCCCTGCAATCCTCTAGTAAAGAGAGGAAGTAGCTGGAAACCATCCCACACATAGTCTGACTCCATTTGGAACATTCGTAACGCTTCGTCGAACTTGTAAAAGGCTTCCCTGAAAGATTCTTCATCAGCTTGATTGAATGTAGCAGCGAGATATATGAAGGATTGTATAGAACCCGGTCGCATCATCTTTGGAATCACCATCGCTGCATCAACTGTACCTGATCAAGCAAAGTAGACAACCTTGAAAAGACGTCAGTGGTACAAAGAGAGATAAAGATAATAATAATAGCAGGTGGTGGGAAAAAATCTCTCTCTCTCTCTCTCTCTCTGTTTTTTTGTTTGTTTTGTTTTGTTTTGTTTTGTTTTGTTTGTTTGTTTTTTAATGCAATCTAATCAACCTAATTGTGGTAAACAGATAATATGGTGGAACGCCTCCTCGGCAACGGTGCCATAAACTTGATCGATCCAAAATGTAACCCTAGAGCAACCTAGTTATGGCACGAATTACAAGGAGATAAATCCCCGGCAATGGCGCCATAAACTTGATCGGCCCAGAATTAACTCCGAAACGATGTCGTCTAACCGCAAGCGCACGGTATAGTGGCAAGCGGGTATCGAACACGGGGAAGCGGTGCTATACTACTTATCTACTCCTAGGTTGAATTAGACTTGCGGATTTATTGGTGGATATGGATTATGGAGTGTCGTAATGGTGATGGATGCGAAGGTCGTGTCACTCGATATCACAAACAATGGATTCCATACAAAGAAAAGAATAAAATATAAAAGACTAGGGCTTTAGGACTCACCACCAGGACCGTCGGATGTCGACGCTAGGCTAGGACTCTTACATTGCATTGGGTTTATGGGATTGGTCTCTCAGCTCGTACCACTCTCGTGGGTTAGAGCTTCGAGGTACTTCGGTGGCTCTCATTGACGCAATGGCGGTAGCCGTCAATGTAGTGATATAGTTTGTCGGTAGATCCCCTTAAGGCACGAGCCGAGAAAGGGCACGAGCCATAGTTGGATCTACTGACTCTCTAATTAATTCCTAAGGATACTCCTTAAGCTAATCAATTCCATCGACCGTGGGTACGATCTCAGTACAAGTTCTCCTAGGGATTTTGCTAGATCAACCAAAATACAACCCCTTTTATATCCCACGCATCATAAAAATCCTATCTTTGCATCTAAATCCTAAAATCCTAGGGCTAATCTATTAGCCCTAGAAAAGATTATTCAAGCATAGCAAACATTATGAAAACAATAGAGATCATTGCTAGCATCATAGAAAAACAATAAGAAGAACTAAAATAAAATTAAAGAGATAAATTACTTAGCTTGATACAAGAGGAGGGGCCTATGGCGTAGCCTAACTCCCAAAAGATCATCTCCAAAACTTCTTAGAACTCTCTAAAAACTCTCTCCCATGTCCCATCTAATGATGTCTACAATATATATATATATATATATATATATATATATATATATATATATATATATATATATATATATATATATATATATATATATATAGTCCCCTCAAAACCCTAGCAAATAGCTCAAGAAACCCTCTGAAATTCGTGCACAAAGCCAAATCCAGACGCAACTTAAGTTCTGGCCCCCAGTTGACTCGGGTCGAGTAGCCCCCTACTTGGTCGAGTCAGCAGTATGGCATAAATCCCTCCAAAAAACACTGCTCTATCTGCTCGGACCGAGTAGGGTCCTGCTCGGACCGAGTAGGGTCCTGCTCGGTCGAGTAGGTGGTCGAGTACATATTTCAGCACTGTAGCGTCAACTTGCAGAAATTCCCCAGAGCTCATTCGACCTCTGGTTGTCGTGTTCTTTGTGGCGTTGGAACCGTATTGAAGTCTACTATCTGGAATAAATATCAGAAAAATACTAAAAAATTCCAAGTGATAGCAGATTTGAAAAGAGTACATTGATGTTTGAAAATCTAGGCGTTCACCTTACTCGACCGAGTAGCCTTCGTTCTAGGTCGAGTAGCCCGCCTGCTCGGTCGAGTTATCAGTGGGTTGGAACTCCTCTCCAAATTTTCGTTCTGTCTACTCGGGTCAAGTAGGTCCTGCTCGGTCGAGTCGTCAGGAAGCCTGGATTCTTCGTCCAAAACCTCGCTCTACCTGCTCGGGTCGAGTAGACACCTACTTGATCGAGTCGAATGCCTGATGGTAGAAGCTCAAAGTTGGGTTGACTCGGTCGAGTCACCTCTTTGCTTGGTTGAGTGGCTCGTCCATATGAATCCGCGTATCAGCTCGACCGAGTAGTAGAATGTTGCTCGAGCGAGTCGCCTGGGAAAGTGGCCTAGTTGCTTCTTGGCTTCTTCTTTCTCTTTCTCTTCCTCCTTTCTTCCTCTAGTCTTCTTCTTTGGCACCTCAAGCATGTCATCATGAGTCTCCTTGGTGCTCTCACGTCACCGATCATCTTATTGACTCCAAATTGCTCCAATATCGCTCCAAATCCCTGAAATGCAACCAAGCGCTCTTAAAGTACAATAGTTCCAATTATGAGCTGAAAAGCGTATGAAATATGTAATTGAGCAATCATTTTGACGTGTAATTATATAGATAAAACGTGGAATATAATGACACATCAGAGAGAGTGTGGAGAGTTGGGTTAGAGGGGGAAAATGGGGGTGATGCCATGCGTAGAACGAAGAGGGGAAGGTGGGTTTGTTGCCTGAGAACGAAGAAAATGGGGGATGGGTTTATAAAGGATTAATAATGTCTTATGTAACGGCCTGTTTTTATCAACACAACTATTTACGTATTTAGCATATTTTCAATTTTTTTTAAAACAATTTTATAATGGTTGTACGACTTCAAAATTTTCTTGTAAAAATATTTTGAAGTATCAGACTAGTTATGAAGTATTTTGGCAAGTTTGGATTTTATCAAATACATCTAAACAATAGTGATACAAATTCATTTTCAGATATTACCGTTTTGGCTTAATGAATTTATTTTCTATACAAACGACATCAAAACGATTTCAAACTTTTACACTAATATTCAATGATCATTTAGGTCTTCCCATATTTATTTCGTAATTTTTTGAAGTCAAATCAATAAAGAACCCGCAAACCCGCTTTCTAAACGTTTTGGCTTAAAACTAGTATCCCTGTAGCTCAAACCCCGAAACGGACTTCGTATTCGCGATCCTCGCGACGATATGAACCCGTGGGTATGTTTTCGTAATTTTTCGAACACGTTTACTAGTAGGGGCAAAATCGTAATTTCGTTACAAAGTGAATTTTCACTAATGACTTTTTATCCCCTCTTAATTACCTTAGCCTAATCAAATTTTTAACCCAAACCAGGACTTAAACGTGAGGGAGACACGTTTAAAGTTTTCTTCATTTTGTCAAAAAGATAAACCTAATTTCATTTAATACCCACCTAATTTATTAATTACCTTTGACTAATACTAATTAAAATACTAATTTAATTACCTATTTACTCTCCCCTCGCTTTCGAAACCCCCATGCACACAGTCGACTCTCTCTCTCTCCCTCTCTCTCTCTCTCTCACCCCCTATGTATAAACACAGGCACGATGTCACTCTCCCCCTTCATGCGATGTACGCACGTCACTCATCCCGCCCTCTCACCCTCACTCTCAGCCCTCTCTCTCTCTCATCCTCTCTCGTTCTCACTCAGAACCACGCCACTCCGACGGCTTCGTTCGCCGTTCACCCACTCCCCAACACCCTCCGCCTCCCCTCATCGTCATTATCGCCATGAGCAGCACCTCCCGAAGACCCCCACTGCTTCTTCACCGCTCCACCACCCCGAACGGCGTCGTCAGCTCGCCCCACAGTACCCTCGACGTCGCCACAACGTCACCCCCTCAGAGCACCACCCCCGCCTCACCAAGCTTTGCTCCGACCCGCTCCCTCCCATCGTTGTAGCTCCCGCCACTTGCCGTGAGCTTCCGAGCATCGGTGACTGCACCCCACGCCGTACCACCCCGAAGCGACGGCAAAACCTCCCCGACCCCGTCCGACGTCGCCCAGAAGCCCCCGCCCGCCTCCTCCGACTGCCTGCAAGAGCCCGCCGGCAAACCCCAAGCACCCGGAGCACCCGAGGCTGCTGCTCCACCTCCCTTCATCCTCGCAGACCCCGAGATCTGCCGCCTAGAGCTTTTGCTCGCCGTCGCCGCCCTCAATAGCTCCGCCCCGACGAGGCCTCCGCCTAGTTCCGCCCTGGTCGCCGTCGCCACAGACACACGCGAGGCGCTCCTCACTGCGAGAGGGTGAGAACATAAAACGTATACGTATATACTTATATACAAATATATATATATATATATATATATATATATATATAAAGAATAAAATATGTTTTATAATGGACTTAATAGTTTAAAATTAACAATAAATAATATAGGAGTCAGAAAAATGCAAGACTAGCTCCAGAAAATCAGAAATGATATTCTGGACCCAATGGCACTAGTTTCGTCTCAATCGGACGCTTAGATTTTCCAGAATTAATTTTAAGCCTAAAAGTTAAATAGGTTATTTTCATTCAAAAATCAGTAACTTGCTATTTTCACGTAAACCGATATGTGATAAAAATATATGTTAAAGTACTCTTCGAGACGGTCATTTTGATAGCTTATTTGCGACTTTTCGATACAGATTGCATCCAGGAGAAATTATTGAATAATTACGTACTTAATTAAAAATTAGTTTTTAAATCTATTTTGAGTTTTTAAAAACTATAAAAATTACTATAAGCTTCAGAAATATATTTCCTCATATAGTAAAATTATTTTTATCATATCCAGCCTATAAAAAAATTTAGAACGTTTTTCGACACCGTTTCAACCAGTTTTAAAAATCAAAACGACCAATTAAATAGATGGAAAATATGGTAGCCTGTAACTAATGATTTCTGGTGTTTGCAGGTACCAATTCTCATGCACCAGTATCTTTAAAGGCTCTAGCTCCAACCTCGTCTTACCACGACGATCTCAAACAGAGTAAGTCACTCTAATTCTAACTTTAGGAATTTAGATAGTGTACTCGTATGAACTTAGGATCTCATATATATTCTCAGAACAGCTATTGACCTGAACAATTGACTAGAGGCCTAATTAACTATAGAACTAATCAATAGTGGAATGACCAAAGGACTAAATTGAGATAGTGCACTTTTATGGAATTAGATATTATAGTTGTTGGACTTCAAAGCATTGCTCAGGACTGATATTCTCTGTTGAGGCTTCTGCCTTGACTTTTCAGCAAGTAGATATCATATATATGTATTTGTTGCACTCATTGTTGGATGTATTGTTGTACACATTGTTGGATGTACGAAATGATGGGCCTATGAGGCCATACGGATACGAATATGGACATGGACATGGATACAGATACGAATACAGATATAGTTGTAAATGTGTAATGTGATACAACACGGGTTATGGGGTAGTCTTGAGCTACGAAGTGTGCGAGTGACCGGGTCCACCCTTATTAGTTAAGGTGTACCATCACCCTGAAAGGGATGGTAGGTAGATATTCCACGAGTTGCTCCGTGGGATGGGTGCACTTCTGGTTGCATATCGTACACTCGAGCTAAGAATGTTGCACTAGCATGATTCATACCAGCGCCCATTAGGCCATATTGATACGAACATTGATATGAACATTGGACTATAATAATATATGGGATACGTGGTAGTCTTGAGCTACGAAGTGTGCGGAAGTGACTGGGTCCACCCTTTTTAGTTAAGCTGTACCATCACCCTGCAGGAATGGTAGGTAGATATTCCACGAGTTGCTCCGTGGGATGGGTGCACTTCTGGTTGCATATCGTACACTCGAGCCAAGGCTGATGCACTAGTTAGATTGATGTTGCACTAATTGATAATTCATTGATACCATTGCTTTTGTCACGACTACTCTATTGACTAAGTCGAGACTAATCGAACGTGATAGAACGGTATAATAATGAGCGGTCTTAAATTACTACTGAATCAGTGTCTAGAAAGGAATGGGAAGGGGGTTGGTCAACCAAGGGACTTGTTCCTGCGGTCTTTGAAGTGACCTGTGCCTTCAAGCCCTGACTGCCTGGCTGATTTGGGAGTTAAGCTAGACTTCTTATTATTAGGCCCGCCTACACTATTAGCTAGCCAAACGACGCTCATCTTTTCTTAAGTGTTGCTATATCTACCTAGATGTCTTACCACCGTCATCACATTGTCTGTCGGTCAAAATACTGTTGTTACCATATTCCATGACACAGTTATTTCTCTCATACAGTCACCTTTACTTTATGCATTACCTGCACTTTACTTACCACACTTGAGCAGTTACCAGTACCTCACTTATCACTCTTACATACCTGTCAGCTCATACTTTACTTTTGATACATGTATGATCATCTTTTTGTTTACTATAGTCTGTTCCATACTTTTGCACTACTTTATTTCTATTGCTAGAATTGTTGCGACTTACCTACGGTTCCATCTCTGTGGCACCACAGACGACGTACATATGGAGGTAGATGCTCTTGAGTTAATAGCGCCAGAGTTCGACCTTGAGACCGCTGCTTTCAGAGTTGTTTTCAGTTGTATTTTCTTTCCTTCATGTACGTATGTTGGAACAATTTGTACGATATGGATGTAATAATTGGACACTATTTGGGTATTTTTGTACATCTCTGCATCATGGCTATTTTGTTTTCACTGGTTAACTGCAAGACCTGCGCAAATATCAAAAAGTAACGGACCCCGGGAACGGGTCGTTACAGCTTATTGCAATTAATATGGTAATTAATATTATAGGTGGAAATTTACTAGTTGGAGGGGGAGAAAACTTAGCAACGTTTTAAACGTGATCCCCACGTTTTTGACATGTGAAGGGACTGCCGACAGATTGGGATTAATCAGGGGGTATTTAAGGTAATTAGCAAAACCCCATTAGCGAAAGTAATTAGTAAAACATAAAAGCGAAATTACGATTTTATCCCTAATATTAAACGTTCCGAAAAATTACAAAAACGTAGCCACGGCTTCATATCGTCACGAGAATCGCGAATACAGGGTTCATTTCAGGGTTTGAGCTACGGAGATACTAGTTTTGAGCCAAAACATTTTGGATGCGGGTTTGCGGGTTCTATGTCGATTTGATTTCCGAAAATTACGAAATTAATATGGGGAGCCCTAAATGATCATAGGATCACACTGTAGAAGTTTGAAAATGTTTTGATGATGTTTATATAGAAATTTAATTCATTTAGCTAAATCAATAACAATTGTAAATGAATTGTTATAAAAACTATTTAGAGGTATTTGATAAAACCCGAACTTACTTAAATGCACCATAACTAGTTTGATGCTTCAAAATATTTTTTATAAAGAATTTTGAAATCAGTTTTTGATATAAAACTCCTGACCAACCACTATAAAATACTTTTAAAAATGTGAAAATACGTGAAATACGTGAATAGATGTATTGACAAAATGGGTCGTTACACTAAAAAAAGAATGGAAAAGGTGATCACTCCATATTTTACACCTTTTTTCTGCATATTTGCATACCGTTTTGATCACACATATCACGCTTTTCACGAGTATTCGACAATATTGCGATACTTTTCACTATTTCTTGTTTTTGTCGTATTTCAGGAAATATGGAGCGATTTGGATCGATTGTGAGATCAAGAGGATTTGCACCCACTCCGGAGTGTCAACCATGGCCCTTTTGAGGGTTATTCTGCAATGGAAGAGGAGTGGAAGAAGAAAGAACGTCGTAGGAGCGACGGGGGAGCGAAAGGTGAAGATTGGGCACTTTCAGCATGCCACTCGGCCGAGTGAAGGAGTCACTCGGCCGAGCATTGAGACCCCGCTCGGCTGGTCAGATCGGACACGCAACAGAGATGTATCGGTGTGCACTCGGCCGAGCATCGCACGCCGACTCGGCCGAGTGAGGATAATCCGTCCGTCCGAGTGGCACCCAGACGACGGCAAGCCAAAATGTCCAACTTACTGTAATCCGTCAGTCTGCCCCAGAAGCCCGACTCGACCGAGTGACGAAAGCCGTCCGCCCGAGTACCAAATGCCCCTCGGCCGAGTGACATTTGCCACTCGACCGAGTGATGCCGAGGACACACGACGCCCAGATTTTCAGACATCCTCCTACTCTTTTCAAATCTGCTATCATTCCAGCCATCAAATTATTTTTCTCATATTTTTTATGGATAGTAGACTTCATGACGGTTCCAACGCCGCCAAGAACACGCAAATCGGAGGTCGGATGAAATCTGGGGAATTTCTGCAAGTTGATGCTGCAGTGCTGGAATTTGCATGTCAGTGTCACTTGGCCGGGTCACATATTCCACTCGGCCGAGTGCGGCCTGGGCCCAGATTTTAAGTTGCGGTTTGGGCTGTTTTTGGGCACGAATTTGAGGGGTTTTCTGGGGTTTCTTGCTAGGGTTTTGGGGGAGTATTTAAGGGGTTTGTAGCCACCATTAGAGGGGATCCCCATTATGTTTTATTAGAGTTTATTTTAGAGGTTAGGCCATGCCCTAGGCCCCCTCTTGGATCAAAAGGCTTGTATTTGGATTGGAATTCTTCATCAAAGCTAAGTATTTCTATTCTTATTATTTGAATCTTTGTTTTTCTATCTTTTTGTATGCAAGCAATGATTTCTATTGATTCTCATATCCTTATTGCTATGCTAGAGTAGATTTGTTGTTCTAGGGCATGTGGATGAACCCTATGGATCTAATTTCATATTTGTGATGAATGAATTTCTAAATTGCTAGAATTGCTAGGAGGTTAGATTGCGATTGATTTATTACGGATAGCTAGGGATTTCCATCGATCTAGGGTTTGCAAGAGATTGGATTCTAATCGATGGGAAGGCCTAGATATTCGATTTAGGTTTACAATTGGGTTTCTCTAGATTTGGTTTGCAAGAGATTGGACCAAAGCTAGGATTTTTAATTGTAAATCTATACACATATTCGTTTGCAAGAGATTGGACGAATACGAACTATCACAACCTAGATCGTAACTCGAGTTTGCACGAGAGTGGGCTCGAGGAGCGATTGAACGATGACGTCGATCTTCATGCTAGTGGCTTAGGTTAGGGTTTGCAAGAGATTGGGCTCTAATCTAGGTTGCTATAGACCGGCAATAGCGCGAGAGCGTGAGCTTGGTTCTATATTCAGTTACGACTAGTTCACCTCAATGCAAGTCTAGTAATATTGAGATTCACTATTTACGATGATGTATGACGATCCGTAGTGGGAATTCCCTAGCCCTAGACGTCTTTATTTGATTTTATATCCCCTTACTTTGCCCGACGATTGTGACAGGATCGCCGCAAGGCAAATTCCCTCTTTTATTATATTGTATTTGAATCGATATTTGACCGATTTCTATATCTCCGACACCGACATCCATCACCATTGCCATTACATCACGCCATAGCCATCTCCACCAATAAAACCATCGTAGTCAAACCAACCTAGGATAGATTGGAACCGACACCACCTCCTCGTGTTCGATACCCGCTCGCCACTTTGCCGTGCGCTTGCGGTAAAACTACAACCGTCGCCTCGGGACGTGTATCCGGGGCGCGATCAAAAGGCAAGGATGAAGATTTTGGTTCTGCCTCAGTAGGAATCAGTGGCAAGAGTAGTGATGATGGTGAGATTCTGATGGCGACTAAATCGGGAGATTATGGGTCTCATGGCTTTTGGATTTAGGTTGTTCTTTCCACATGACACCTTTTGTGTCTATATTTTCTATGTTTTTACCATGCATTTTCATGTCGTTTCGATCGTTTGAATGCATATTTTCGTATTATATCGCGCTTTTCTCTATATTCTTGATTCTTTCGATATTTTATATGTTTTCAGGGAATTCATCGCGATTCGAAGCGATACGGGACTTTGGACACAACCTGGACGCCGAAGCCCGACTTGCCTCGCCACGGCGACCCAAGAGGGCCAAAGAAGTGGATAAGAAGAAAGGAGAAGAGGAGAATGGAGAAGGAGAGAGGAGTTGAAGAGGAGAATGGAGAAGAGGAGTTGAAGAGTAGAAGAAAATGACAGATCGCTCAGCCGGGCGCATCACACGCTTGGCCAAGCTGTGACACGCCAAGGAGCAGCCCAGGTCTTCAAGAGGGTGCTCAGGCAAGCAACTTGGTCGCTCGCCAGAGCTAGCTGTCAGAGGAGCCTAATAAATGAAAGGCAAGCTCTCTTGATTTTTTGGGACTTCACATCGCTCACCCGAGTGAGGTGACGCTCGGGCGAGCGATTCAAGTCACTCGCCCCAGTGACCCTTCTCCAACACCAAGGCAGAGCCTAAGAGAGCGCTACACAAGGCACCTCTTGGGTGGACGAGCACTATGCTCGATCGAGCGGTAGGTCGGCAGACTTTAATCTGACTTGAATTAATGGGTTTCGAGGTGGTTTTTCATGTAAAACTCGAACCTAAACAGTTTTGTATAAATAATGGACAACGTTTAGAGTAGGTTAAGCTTTATTTTTCTGTAGCAAAACACTTAGAGCCATTGGGAGGTCTCTCTTTTGGTAATTTCTTTTGCAATCTATTTACTTGTTTGTGGTTGGATTTCTTTGATTTCTTTAGCATTGCTCTTAAATCTCTTGCTCTCTCTATTGAAATCGATTTCATGTAATTTGACCGAGTAGATATGCCTAACTCTATTGATATCATATTTAGATCTTTTGCCATGTCAGAGTAGTGGGTTTCAGGGCTTAGGGAGTATCCCTAGGAGCTTAGAGATTGGATGATATGTTAGAACTCCGTTGGACAAATTTAGGGTCTCCATATGGTGGTTTGAACAAGGGTTTTGGGGGATTAGTCTTAGGATTGGAGGACCACGAAAGAGACTCCATATCGTAGGGAGAATCCCCACGAATCCGATTTGGGATTAGTGGTCGTTTTTTGGGGCTCGCGCTCACGAGGGTGACCCGAGAGCTGAGGGCGACCACTAACCCCCAATCTACTAACCGATGACCACGAAAGTAGCCTGACCGCTAGAATCAACCATAGGGTGGTGTTGCATTCCGTAGAGTACATGAGTGCCTACGGATTGCAAGGTGGGACCCAAGTGTCAAGCGTAATGCACGCATTCCAGTATGAAGCTGATAGTGAGAGCACGGCCTCGTATAGGGATGCGTTAGACGAGCATGACGACGGAAGTCTAACGCCCGTTTCCATCTCCAAATGTGACACTCCTACCCTAATCTATCGTCTGACGGAGGATCAATTGACCCGAAGTCCATTACTGAAGGCCCTAGCAGGGAATCCCGAAAGCCCTAGACATTTAATATTTAGTCAATTACACTTCCATCAACCAACCAACCAAATCACACGTGACAACCCCGACCACACATTCTCCTCCTACAAAAAGCTAAGCATTAGAAGACCGCCTCCTTAGAGTTCGACATTCTATACATACTATAATGCACCATCCACTTTCGGTGTTCTCATCCGTGAATCGGAGGCGAGGAACTAGTTTTGGCACCGTTGCCGGGGAGGCAACGGTATACTTTAGCTTTTGGTTGGAGAGTGTTGGTTTTATCCACACTTGACACCCCACCACTTCTCCTTATTTTTCTTTTTGTTCTTTTATTTCTATCTTTTCTCCTTTTTGCTAACGAGTTCCACGATTTTCTTGAGTGCTTCTTCTTTGCATGCTAACATCCCTCCTCAGATTACCCTCGTTCGAAATTCTTACATTCGGAGGACTCCAATGTATCGACGAGTCTTCCTTGCCCAGGACCCATATTGGAGGGAGCATCCTCAATATGCCTTAGACAGGATGTTGGACTATGTGAGATATGCCGGCTCTTTAGTTGTCAAAGCCATTCACGAAGCCGAATTTGGAGTCATGAACTACATCACGGAACAAGTCCACTCAGGTGCTCTCGAGGATGATGTACACGTTAGCGTCGAAGGGGACACACTGTCATTCTGCGTCAGGGATATCCCATAGACCAACTCCTATGTAACACCAAACGAGGTACCCCTTCTAACTACTTTAAAGAACATTGTGGATCATGCCAGGTGCACCGGGCTACTATTCATCTCGTCAGCAGATCCATTCGCACATCACCTTTCAGAGTTCATGACGAAATATTACACTGACGCCAACAATGTCCTGAAAGGGATCCGCATACGAATTGATGCTCATGGCACGTATTTCTTCCCCTCTGATGTCCCATTCGAAGAGATATTTGCACGACTTGTCTCAGAGGGACGAATAAACTCCGGACATACAAGTTCCCTATAGACCAGCGACTTCCAAGAAGATGATTCGACCATGGTACCTAACGAACTTCAGGATAATTTCCAAAGAGGTGCGTGGTCAGACGACGACATCCCCATTATTGACAAGCAAGCCGTGGGGGATTCTGAGAAATGTGAACGCCAGGAAGAGAAACCTGATGATATCTTTTATAAGACACACTCATCGTACAGCTCAGACTCAAGCTATGACACGGTGTCAGATGGCTTTGTTCCAGACGAACCGTCAAATGAGGAAGAGGCATTCCAGTCGTAGGCGAGCACGGCAGGGGGTACAGTATCCCCTGAGGTAGAACTTAAACCCCTTCCCGCCAATCTAAAATATGCATTTCTGGGTGATAATCGCATGTATCCCGTTATAGTCAATGCTTCCCTCACCGAACCCCAACTCAAGGATCTTCTAAGGGTCCTCAAGGAGCATAGAGATGTTATAGGATATAGTATCACCGACCTCAAAGGTATTAGCCCTGGGCTATGCGAGCATAAGATCCACCTCGAAGATAGCAACACAACCTCCATAGAACATCACATGCGATTAAACCCTAACATGAAAGAGGTTATTAAGAAGGATGTCCTGAAACTTCTTGAAGCCGACATTATCTACCCCATCTCTGATAGCAAGTGGGTCAGTCCTATCCAAGTCATGCCTAAGAAGGGAGGCATGACCGTCATAAGAAACGAAAAAAATGAATTGATACCAACTAGGACCGTCACGGGCTGTGTATAGACTATAGAAAACTTAACAAGGCCACCCGAAAGGACCACGTTTCCCTTCCATTCATCGACCAGATGATTGAACGTCTTGCCAAGCATAATTATTTTTGTTATCTTGACGGATACTCGGGGTTTTTCCAAATCCCGTTGCATAAGGAGGACCAAGAGAAGATGACTTTCACATGCCCGTATGGCACCTTCGCATACGAAGGATTACTTTTGGCTTATGTAATGCACCCACAACCTTCCAAAGGTGCATGGCCTCTATCTTCTCAGATTTTATCGAAGATATTATGGAGGTCTTCATGGATCGGTGTATGGCACTGAGTTCGATTCTTGCCTAGGGAATCTGGTCAAGGTACTAGAGCGATGCCGTGAGAACAACCCACTCTGAACTGGGAAAAGTGCTATTTTATGGTAACTGAGGGAGTTGTCTTAGGGCATGTCATTTCCTCCAAGGGGATACAAGTCGATAATGCTAAAATCGAAGTTATCAAGGAACTTCCCTCGCCGACCAACCTTAAGGGAATCCGTGGGTTTTTGGGCATGCTGGGTTCTATCGTCGTTTTATTAACGATTTTTCTAAAATTGCATGCCCCTCACTGAATTACTTGCAAAGGACATGCCATTTGTTTTTTCTGACGCGTGTTTTGGATCTTTTGACAGATTAAAATAGGCTCTTATTTTCGCTCCAGTTATTCAGCCACCAGATTAGAACTTGCTGTATGAGCTGATGTGTGATGCGAGTGATCAGGCAGTGGGAGCCGTGTTAGGCTAGAGGAATGATGGGAAGCTGCATGCCATCTACTATGCTAGTAAAACATTGTACGAGGCCCAGAGAAACTACACCACCATCGAAAAGGAGTTGCTAGTGGTGGTATACTCTATTGAGAAATTCTGGCAGTATCTCCTGGGGTCGAAAGTCATAATTCACACGGACCACGCCGCCTTAAAATATCAGCTGAGAAAGAAAGAAGCCAAACCTCGATTGATTGGGTGGATAAGAAAGGTGCAGAGAATGTAGTGGTCGATCATTTATCCCGATTCAGGTAAGAAATATTCTCAAAAGAAGCTGGTAGAGAAGACGTTGAGATCTCTCCCTAATAAATTTTCTGCAAAAATAGCGGCTATTGAAGAAGTGAGAAACACCTCCACTATGAGATTGGATGAACTCATGGGTTCTCTTCAAACCTATGAGATGAATCTCAAACAGAACAGAAGGGAAAAGGGGGTGGCATTAAAGGCGGAGGTCAGTGAAACTCCTAAATCTGAGAATGAGTCGAAGCTAGATGAAGACATTGCTTTGCTAACCAAGAACTTCAGTAGGATGATGAGGAAGATCAGCAACAGGGGTCAGAATCTCAGACCTGTCAATAGGATGGCGCGCTCAAATCCTCCCATGGCTGAAAAAACCACTAGTCGTCCCACTCAAAGGTATGAGTCAAAAACCAAGGGCAAAGGAATACAATGCAGGGAGTGTGAAGGCTTTGGTCACATACAAGCTGAGTGTGCTAACACTCTCAAGAAGCAGAAAGGGAAATCTCTAGCCAGTACCTGGATTGATGAAGATTCTGAAGGAAGTGTTGAAGATGAGGACATCACCAGTAACTACGTTGCGTTCATTGCTACTCTGAATGATCAGTCTGAGTATGACACATCTAGATATGTTGAACGTAATGTTGCAACATCAGTTACAACATTGGGGACCATATGGAGAAATGTGAAACAGGATGTTGAAACATCAAGTACAACGCTTAGCAGTGAATTTGACTCTGAAGATGATGGTGAACAAGATGTTGGTGAAGAAGACATCCGGTCGGTATACCAGACTATGTTCAACAAGTGGATGGAGATTTGCAAAGCTAACAAGAAATTGAAAGATGAATGCTCAAAACTGAGAAGTGAGAAGGATGATACTAAAGCAAACCTTCTGAAGATAGAGCTCAGTCACAGGAATCTTGAGAGCAGTCTCAGGAGAACTCTGCTTATAGCTGAGAAGGCTGAGAGTACCCTTAACAAGTGGAACTCGGAGAAGTCAAAGCTTGATGATATTCTCAACATGGGGAAAGTCTCAGGAGATCGCACAGGGGTTGGATACAACAGAGGAGACTATTTGCATGCTCCCAAGACAAGGCGTGTTCTCACTACTAAAGAACTTGAAAAACTAGGTTAGGACAAAGGGCATGAGCCGAAGTTGAAGGAGATAAAAAGTTCAACATCCAGGCGTCACGTGTGTGATTACTATAGGCAAGTAGGGCACACTGGCTGGAGTTGCTTCAGCCGTATGAAGCACTGGCGTGAAGGAAGAAATGTTAGACATCCCAGCAAAAGGACAACGAAGAAATGGCTTAAGAAATCTGAGTTGTACATCATGGTGGCATACACTTCGTTGTTTGCGTTCTTCGAAAATCTTTGGTATTTCCACAGTGGATGCTCCCGACACATGACAGGTAATAAGGGTCTTCTCACTGAGTATTCAGCTGGTAACAAAGGTCATGTAACCTTTGGTGATGGTCAGAGGAGTAAGGTGGTTGGAAAAGGGAACCTCGATGTGACAGGGTCCCTGAAGCTGAATGATGTGATGCATGTAGAAGACTTGAAGGCAAATCACATTAGCATAAGCCAACTGTGTGATCAAGGCTTTCTCGTCCGGTTCACTAAAGATGAATGTTTAGTCTTCAATAAAGATGATGTATGCATTCTTACTGGGAAAAGGTCTACTGACAACTGTTATCTTCTACAAGAACCTAACAAGTGCTTCAATATCACTACTGAAGTTTCAGAGCAGTGGCATCAAAAACTAGGCCACTTAAATTTCAAGACCTTGATGAAGATATCTCAAGCATGAGCTATTCGTGGTATACCGACTCTAACCAAAAAGAAAGAGGGTGTGTGTGGACCGTGTCAACTTGGAAAGCAAAAGAAGACGAGTCACAAGCAAATCCAGATGATTACTACCTCTAAAAACTTGGAGCTGTTACATATGGATCTGATCGGACCCACGTCACAAACTAGCATGGAAGGTAAGAAATATATCTATATCTGTATTGATGATTTTTCTCGGTTTACTTGGGTAGATTTTCTTAAGGAAAAATCAGACACGTTTGAAGCCTTCAAGAAACTATATACTCGCCTTCAAGTTGAGCAAGGAGATAGCATTGGCAAAATTGTCAGGATTCGGAGCGATCATGGAAAGGAGTTTGAGAATCATTTTTTCTCTGAATTCTTTGAAGCTCAAGGTATTGCACATGAATTCTCAGCTCCAAAGACTCCTCAATAAAATGGAGTTGTTGAAAGGAAAAATCGCACCCTTCAAGAAATGGCACGTGTGATGCTGAATGCCAGGGAGGTCAACATTAAGTGGTGGGCTGAAGCTGTCAACACTGCATGCTACACTATAAATAGAGTTTATCTTCGGCCGAGAACGAAAAAACCCCCTATGAAATCTGGAAAGGTAGGAAACCCGATGTATCTTACTTTCACATTTTTGGAAGTAAATGTTATATCCTGCAAGACCGTACTCCCAGGCGGAAGTTTGATGCTAAGAGTGACAAAGGAAATTTTCTTGGATATTCCACGAAAAGTCGTGCTTTCAGAGTTCTAAATCAATGCACAAACATCATGATGGAATCAATCAATGTAGTGGTTGATGATTTTGATCAGGGAGAGGCAGTCTTAAGTGAAGGGAGGGTGCCTCAGGAAGACTAATAGATGAGGAAGATCGTGTTGAACCCAATGGTGCAACAAGTGATACAACACACAGAAATGTTGAACAAAATGTTGCAACACAGGATGCAACATTGGTCGAGATATCACAGAATGAGACAGATGAAGTTCAAGGCTCTGAAGGAATCACTAAGGTTATATGAAATCATCCTCCAGAGTTGATCATTGGTGATGTTCATGACAGCCGCCGGATAAGAGGTACTAGCCGTGGCAACTATCGTGTCTTGCCGGGTATGCTTGTTTTCTCTATGTTGTTGAACCTAAAAATGTGAAGGAAGCTATCATTGATGATTTCTGGGTGTTAGCCATGCAAGAGGAGCTGAACCAATTTCAACGTAATGATGTCTGGTGTCTGGTTGAGAGACCCAAAGGGATAAATGTCATCGGGACAAAATGGATATTTAAGAATAAAACTGATGAGAAAGGCAATGTCACCAGCAACAAAGCTCGTCTAGTGGCTCAAGGATACACTCAGGTTGAGGGCATTGATTTTGATGAAACATTTGCTCCAGTCGCTCGGCTGGAATCCATCAGACTTCTGCTGGCAGTTGCATGCAGTCTCAACTTCAAGCTTCATCAGATGGATGTGAAGAGTGCGTTCCTGAATGGGATATTGAATGAAGAAGTGTATGTTGAACAACCGAAATGTTTTGCAGATCCATTTCTTCTGAATCATGTCTACCGGTTGAAGAAGGCTCTATATGGATTGAAGCAAGCGCCAAGGGCTTGGTACGAGAGGTTGACTACACATCTTCTCCAAAAGGGATATGAACGAGGAGGAGCCGACAAGACGTTATTTGTTTAAAGGACCAGGTCAGATGTTATTGTTGCTCAGATCTACCTGGATGATATAGTTTTCGGCTCTACTTCACAACAACTGGTGCGTGAGTTCATTGCCCTCATGCAGAAGGAGTTCGAGATGAGCATGTTTGGTGAGTTAAACTTGTTTCTTGGACTTCAGGTAAAACAATGCACGGATGGGTTGTTCATCTCTCAAAGCAAATATGCTAAAAAATCTTGTTAAGAGATTTGGTCTGGAAAATGCTAGACATGTTCGCACCCCTATGTCCACCAGTGAAAAGCTCTCCAAGGATGATGGCGGGAAATCGGTGGAAGTCACTCTATACAGAAGTATGATAGGGAGCTTGTTGTATCTGACAGCTAGCAGGCCGGATATCACTTTCAGTGTAGGAGTATGTGCTCGTTATCAAGCCTGCCCTAAATAGTCACATATCACGGCTGTCAAGATGATTATCAGGTATGTCAGTGGGACTGCTGATTATGGCATATAGTATACCAAGGATACAAACACGCTACTTTCGGGGTACAGTGATGCAGATTGGACAGGGAATACAGATGATAGGAAGAGTACTACATGCGGATGTTTTTATGTGGGCAACAATTTAGTCTCCTGGTACAGCAAAAATAAAAACTCCATCTCGTTATCTACGGCGGAGGCTGAGTATATTGTGACAGGGAGTTGTTGTACTCAACTCCTATGGATGAAGTAAATGCTGACAGACTACGGGTTGTAGCAGGGGATACTAACTGTCCTATGTGACAATCAAAGTGCGATAAATATTTCCAAGAATCATGTACAGCACTCCAGAACCAAACATATAGACATCCGACATCACTTCATCAGAGAGTTGGTTGAGAAGAAATCCCTTACCATGGAATATGTTGCTGCTAACCAATTAGCTGACATCTTCACAAAACCCTTAGATTCTGGCAGATTTGAAGAATTGCGACAAGCCCTAGGGCTGTGTCGTGTCTAATGTTGGTCATTTTGTTGAATGTAATGTTGCAACATCATGTTGCAACATAGGGAGGTATTAAGCGGTCATTAGTTAAATGGGCCGGAGTTATTTATCGGTCCGTTTTTTGTGTTTCTGCTTTTCATTCTAACCCATCACGGCGCTCTTTCCTCTCTCAAATATTTCAAGATTTGCAGTGCGTTCCTTCTAGGGTTCTTGATTTTTCCGTGTGAAATTCTCTCTCTGATTCTGGAATAGCACGAGATCAAAAGGAGAAGTCTTCTCAGAACCCTCGGCGCTCTTCCCGCCAAACTCCCTCATCGAAAAGGAGTGCATCTTCGTCCTCTCCTCCTACAATCAAGTGGAAGGGAGTAGCTCCTCGGACTGAGCGTGCCTTATCCTTTGGTATTTCTCCTCCTTCTTCGTCTCCATTATCTTTCCAAGACATGTACACTCCAGCTGTACCGAATTGGGAAGTTGTGCGGTTTTCCCCAATTTTGGAAATTCCCCTTTTGAGGAAACCCTTGGTGTCTAATCCCCGTGGGAAGGAAGACTATCTTGTTCCTGTCACTGTCCAGGACTGGTTCTGGCATCTACGAAGGACTGGGCGGAAATTGGATCTTTCGTGGCTAGATCTTTCTGGAGTCCATATTGACCAGCTCATGCATAAAAAGATTCGTGGAAAAGTGAGTAGTGTGGAAGTGCCTAGGGATGACAAAATCATTATTCATACCTGGAATCCAAGAAGATCATCTTTGAAAATTTCTGAAATTGTCGTGGTAGGGATTTCTGATTCAGATTCATCCATCTCTGTTGAGAAGTCAAAAACAGGTTCTGATGATGAAGCTTCTTCAAATCCCATGAATGTTGAGGATTCCGTTGTCCGTGTTGAACCCAAGGGTAGATTCAATGGAGATGCTGTTCGTGATGATCCACCTCTGGAGGGGGAACAACCTGCTCAGTCTCCTACGCATGTGAATGGAGCTGCTCAGACTATTCCTGAGATTGTTGGAGGTCCTATAGGTGGTTCTGATGTCAGTGCCTGTGTTCAAGATGTCTGTCTTGGAGAGAGTACCCCCATGGAGGAAGATGGTCCTCTGTTGAATGGTTCCTCTATGGAAGTTCTTCCTGAGAAGCATCTGTCTCATGTTACTGAAGAAGATCTCGCTCAGAATTTTGTAGTTATGGCAAAGGATGGAAGTGCTTAGGACTCTCTTCCTCTTCATGTGGATGGTGAAGGATCTATGCCTCCAGGTGGCACTAATATTGATCCTTGCCTAGCTGGGGTCATTGCTGATGTTGACACTGCAGATGGGTCATGTACACAACCAGAAGTGGATGCTTCTTGTAATGTTGCACAAAATGTTGCAACATTTGATGCAACAAGTAAGCTAGGTGCTCTAGATAGAACTGATCCTATTTCCCATCCAACTCCTCCAGAAGATGGCTTGTTTCCCTCTCATGTGCGAAAGGCCAGGTCTGCTTCAAGAAAACGTGCTGCATCAACCTGTCATGCCTCTTCTTCCCCTTCTAAGAGGCCAAAAGTATCTTTTGCGTCAGGTTCTTTTCGTTCCCCTTTATTCACTGCATCTGATGCTATGAGCAGATTGTTCTTTGATAAAGCCTGCAAGAATAGATGGGTATCCTACTCTGAGCGTTCTATTTTTCCTGAGAAATTTTTGAATGTCTTCTCTTTTGACAAGACTCACTTTGTTGCCATTCTGAAAGACCTGGGCCTTGTCTATGCTGCCACTTGTTTTAAATCCTTTTATCCTGTATTGGTTCGAGAGTTTTACTGTAATCTTTCCAAGACCTCTGGTGATGCTGCTTCTCCTTGGGCCTTCAGCAGTTATGTTAGAGGAAAGATTGTTTCTTTTTCTCCCTCGATGTTGAACAAGCTGCTAAAGTAGACTTGCCCTCAGTCCTTGCCTAATTTTGGGGAGTCCATAGGAGATGACTTCAACAAATTCATAAATGCTGTCACGGCAGGAAAGCTGAAGTTTTAGCCCAGGTCCTCCTCTTTTCCCTCCTCGTCTCTTAGTGCGAAGTATTTCGTGTTATATAGGATTGCCACAAGGAACTGGCTCCCGACTTCTAATATTTCTGTGGTAACTAAGGATATGTGCACACTTTTGTATTCTGCTGGCACTAAGCATCCCTTCACTTTAGGGAGGATTATCTTTGACTCCATTCTGTCTCTATCAGAATCATCTTCCCCGGCCTCGTCTTTGCCTCATGCCTGTCTCATTACTATGATGCTCCTGGCTCAGAAAGTTTCTCTTTCTACATCTGATTTGTCTATCTCATGTGACGGTATATCCTATACATCCAAGTCTGTTACGGGCAAATGTGATGATATATCCATGCTGGTCTCTCCTATACCTGGTGTATCTCCATCATCTCCACCTCCTACGATTGCTAGTCCTGCCACTTCTGTGCATCAGACTTCGTCTGTTTCTGCTTCCCATAATGTTTCCTGTTTTGAAGACTCTCAATCCTTTCTCTTGGAGGACATTCAGGTGTTTGAAACTGTTGTGAAGAATGTAGATGATCAGTTGCTACTCCTTCAAAATCAAAAAGTTCTGCTTGAGGCTCACAAAATTACGCTAAAGGGCAGATTAGCTGTATTGAAGTCCAAACTCGCTTCTGGCTCTTCCGAATCCTTGGGTGCGGTCGCTGGCGGTAGAACCGACTAAGGTATGTTGCTTGCTTTTAGTAGCTCAAAGGGGGAGAAATTTGTGTTGACTGTTGTCTGGTGACCTGTTGTCTCGTCTGTTGGTTGATGTTGGATTTTGATGGTATGTTGGATATTGATGGTGCGTGTTGATGTGCATGTTGAAAATAATGTTGGTGTTTGGGGATATTGTTTTGGTGGTGGATCGCTATAAATACTGTAAGTGGGCTCCAAATTTTATGATCATTGATTTTCTGATTGTCACATTCTTCCTCTAGTCTCGTATATGATATTGTAATATTGTGCCACTAAATGCAAAAATGGTAGATTGTTATGTCTCGTTCGTGACTGTGTTGTCAATAGTGGCACCAAGATATTGTTTTGTCTGTTAATAATTATCTTGAAGAAGAGAGACGTTATATCTTGGTAATGTTGTAAGAGATGTTGAACGTTATGTTATAACATAACGTTCAACACGCTGTGTCGGATAGCAGAAATAGTTGTATGTTGAGTACGGGATCTGTGTCGATGGAAGCTCGTGATCCCTGCTTCGTATCTTTAACATTATTTGGTTTTTCTGATGGTTGAATATTGTTGAAGATATATTTGGAAGCTAATATCTCTCGGTTTTATTGTTGAGACGGTTAGAGAGATTCTTGCCCACAATTCCTTTTTCATCGGATCCTTGAAGATATGCGGAACCACCTGCCTAATGTAGTTTCAGAAATTGTGGGTTGTCGATCTATTGCTGCGATGATAGAAGATCTTTCCTATTGACCCGCGGATTAAGGGGGAGCATGGTTTATTAGGGTTGCAGCGTTGACGGCTAGGTTAACGAATTTTGGGAAAAAGTTTGGGTGAACTCCGGGAGGGAGGCCGACGGCTACGGATGTAGGATCAAGGGAGTTGATCTAGTCGGTTGTGCAAGGGGAGCTTGCGTGCAAGGAGAGCTTGCCAAGAATACTCCATGGGTTGGTAGTGACCAACCATCACGGTTTGTATTAAGGGGGAGGTTTTTCCTCCTAATAGAATTGCGACATTAGTGATTGTACTCATTGATTATTTTAGTGGAGTATTCTGATTTTTTGGGTGTGGCCCCGCAGATGTAGGTGTGCGCACCGAACTGCGTTACCAAGTCTTGTGTGTCTTTGATTGGTTTGTGTTAATCCTTTGGATTTACTGTTTATTATTGCGTACTGAATTTCAGATCTAATTAATCTATTACTCTCGGCTGGGTGATGTACCTGTGAATGTGTAGATAGGAAATGACACCGCTTACAATCACATAAGAGTATCACGTGCAATTCTTTACATTACCCAAGATGAGATGTCCAAGTTTAATAGCAAGATAATAGAATGCATATCTCTATGACATGTTGACAAGAAATTTGGCTACAAATTATGGGGTTTTAAATATAAAAAAGTAATAAGATATAAGTTGGTTTGATTGAAGATTTCAAGAAGAAAGAAACACCACAAGCTTCTCCCAGTGAAGTTTTTTATTTAACTACTATCTTTCTCCATTGTCTTTCAATAATAGAGAAGAAATGCAACTCACAAAGAAATTGAAGATCTTGTTCAACAGGGGGAGCAACCCATTATACAATCAACAGTAACACCTCAGTTAAGAAGGTCTAACATAGAGCATTACACCTCTTGCAAGTATTTTATCACCGAGGATTGCTAAGGTAGGTAAAACGGAAAGCTGTCATGAGATATTATAAAATAATAAACTAAGTGGCTAATACCTATGCATAATGAAAGGTATGTGAGATTCAGTACACAGTTACTAATCAAGAAAACCAAATGATTAAAAACAAGAATCAAGCACGACACACAAAACTTGGTAACGCAGTTCGGTGCACACACCTACATTTGCGGGGCCTCGCCCAGAAAATCAAATTACTCCACTAAATATCAATGATTACAATAACTAATATCACATTTCTACTAGGAGGAACAACCTCCCCCTCAATACAAACCGTGTTGGGTGGTCTCTACAAACCCATAGAGTAATTTGCACAAGATCCTCTTGCGTGTAAGATCCCCTTGCTGAACTGACAAAGATCAACTCCCTTGATCCCCTACGTGCATAGCTGTCAGCCTCCTCCCGGAGTTCTTTGATCAACTTTTGCAAAAGCCGTACCCTAGCCGTAAAACCGCACAACCCCTATATCCTTCGCTCCCCCTTAATTGCGGAGTAGATTTGGAAGGTAGCTTGAACAATCTGTGCAGATTCGGCAGCCCACAAGAATCCGAACCAATTCGGGCAATTAGTTTCGCAAAATCCTCTAGCATTAAACAACTGATTTACAGTCGAGAATCTCTCCAATCGATTCAATAACAAATTCCGAGAGATAGCAACTTGCAATATATCTCCAACAGATCTTCAATTGCAACAATATATACCAGAATACTTAGAAGAATCTGAAAGGAGATCTGAGGAATCCACCTTCAATAAATGCTGAAGACCATCATTTGATTCCAGCCTTTTGACACAGCATGTTGTATCTTATGTTGTATCATAACGTTCAACATAACATACAACATGGCCAATAAATAAGATCTTTCATACCATATTTGCAGATTGATCCCTTCAATCACATCGTCAGAAAATCTTATGCATACCAGCATATAACCGAATATCTGGAGAAGATCTAAATAATAATGCAAGATCTGAAACCATTCAGATATAGAATCTTCAACCGCACAAATCTTCCGCAGATCTTGTAACCACTATTTCCGAGTAAATAACTTTCTCTTTAATGCAGATATTCTGCCAATATATTTAGGATCACTTCGGGTAAGAAATCCCATAGATCAAGGAGTCATTTAACCATTCGGGTAAAATGATTTAAATAAATCTCCTTCCATCAATTAAGGAACTAATTCGGGCAACAAGAAACAGAAAAATCTCACCAAGATATTTCATCGACCAATTCAGAAACCCTCGAGATCCTAGGCTACAAATCAGATCTGAGATCACCACAACAGATCTGTAGACCAAAGCAGCATTTCTGCAAACGAACCAATATTCCAGATTCCGAATGTTGAACATTATGTTGCAACATAACATACAACATTATGCTCAAACTGCTCAAAAACAATCCTAATTTCACAAACTGAGCTCTCCAGAACTAGTGCCACTAATGCCAACTCATAGCAATAGAATATCAACCTAACAATCTCCCCCTTTGGCATTATGTGGCACAACCCAAAATCACGGGCACCAACCAAACACATTTCTCCCCCTTTGAGCCACCATAAGCCAAAGCACACTCTCCCCTTACTAGTAATAATCCGAGGAGAGATTACCTCAGACAAGACATCCACTACATATGGTTTCTGAATCAATAGTTGCTGAGAGATAAGACATGGATGAGGAGGATTCGAATGCACACCTGGATTACGGGTCTCCAAACGAATCTCACATCTGATAGTAGGCTGTCAAAATTTGGAGACGTGGATGCGGTGGAAACAGCTAAGAAGTGTACAACCTTTGGAAAGTCAGCCGGTAAAGGTGAAGAGGCCGCGAAAGATGGAACAGCGGTGGATTGCCATGCTGGAGAGGATACATGCAAAGATCTGATGGCACTAGCGGAGGATGAGCAGTGAGCAGAGCAGCGAGATAACACTCAGATAATTCTGGAGGAAGATTCATGAGAATTTGGCACATGTTGCTCACATTGATTGTCGAGGGAAGATGTCGAGCCTGGTGTCATAACATCTGCAGCAACATTGTTCTGTGTTGTATCTAATGTTGTAATATTAGTCACAACAAGAAGTTTTTTCTCTGAAGCTGGAGTGTTCTTGCTGTATAATTCAGAATTTCTGACCCATTGCTTCTTCATCTTCATATCAGGGTGTCTAACATTTCTTCCTTCTGACCAATGTCGCATGCGACTGAAATAGTTTCTCTCAGTATGGCCTTTGAACTTGCAGTAACTGCACACAGAACGACCACCTTTTATCCCTCTGATCTGCTTCTTCTTCTTGTCATGGCCCTTGTGCTGACTCATTCTTTCAAGTTCTTTGGTAACTAGACTTCTTCTTTCCGCAGACACATTATAGAAAGCTCCTCTATTGTATCCCACTCCGGTGCGATCTCCTGAAATCTTACCCATGTTCAAGATATCATCCAGCTTTGATTTTCCAGAATTCCACTTATCCAATGTGCATTCAGCTTTCTCTGCCCTGAGAAGAACATTTCTGAAGTTGCTTTCCAATTCTCTACAGTTTTCCTCAACTTTCAGACATTTGATTTTGACCTCCTCCTTCTCTTTCTTCAGTTTTTCATTCTCCTCCTTCAGGACTTTGTTGATATTGCAGATTTGCATCCACTTCTCAAACATCATCTGGTATGCTTTTCGGATATCATCGTCACTAACTTCCTCATCGCTATCAACCTTAGAATCATTGTCACTGTCAGATGTTGTACTAAATGTTGTAACATTCTTTCTAACATTTGCAATTTTTTCTTCCAATGTTGTACTAGATGTCGCAACATTAAGTCCAACACAGCTAGGGGTGTCACAATCAGATTGATGATCAAGAATAGTCGTGAAAGCCACATAGTTGCTGGTGATGTCTTCATTTCCAGCACTTCCTTCTGAATCTTCATCACTCCAGGTACTAGCTGATGATTTTCCTTTCTCCTTCTTGAGGGTATTAGCACATTCGGCCTGTATGTGACCGAAACCTTCGCACTCCCTGCACTGTATTCCTTTACCCTTACTCTTTGGCTCATACTTCTGTGCGGAACGACTAATGGCCTTTCCAGCAGTAGGAAGATACGGTCTTGATTCCTTGTTGGCAGATTTGTAATTCTGTCCCTTGTTTCTGATCTTCCTCATCATTCTGCTGAAATTCTTAGTCAGCAGAGCAATGTCATCATCAATATCCGAGTCATTTTCAGGCTTAGATGTTTCACTAACTTCAGCCTTTAGAGCCACCCCTTTATCCCTGTGGTTCTGCTTCAGATTCATTTCATAGGTCTGAAGAGATCCCATGAGTTCATCCAATCTCATGGTGGATGTGTTCCTCACTTCTTCATTGGCCGCAATCTTCGCAGAGAACTTATCGGGTAGGGATCTCAAAATTTTTTCAACCAACTTCTTTGAGAGTACTTCTTCCCCCAATTGAAATGCCTGATTAGTTATATCGCGCAGTCTCCCATTTAACTCAGCTATAGTCTTTTCATCATTCATTCCGAGATTTTCAAATTGAGATGCAAGCATTTGAAGTTTAGATGCTCTTACCGTACTGGTTCCTTCATGAATATTCTGTCGTATATCCCACGCTTCCTTTGCATACTCACACGTAGAGATTAACTTGAATTGCTCTTCGTCGATAGCGGAAAAAATAGCATTAATTGCTTTAGAATTGCACAAGGCCGCATGTTCTTCAATCCGACTCCAGTCTCTTACCGGCTTGAGGTGTTCTTTGCCATCTTCGTCAATTTCGATCGGCGGTGTCCATCCTTCACTGACAGCGATCCATGCCTTCTCATCAAGGGACTTAATGAATGCACGCATCCGAGACTTCCAGTAAGTGTAGTTTGTACCAATGAGCAATGGAGGACGAACAACGAAGGCACCTTCTCGTGTAACCATGATTCAAGTACTGAAATCCAAGATCACACCCTCTTTGATAACAAAGAAACACGGGTGACCTGCTCTGATACCAATTGAGATTCAGTACGCAGTTAATAATCAAGAAAACCGAATGATTAAAAACAAGAACCAAGCACAACACACAAAACTTGGTAACGCAGTTCGGTGTGCACGCCTATATCTGCAGGGCCTCGCCCAGAAAATCAAATTACTCCACTAAATATCAATGATTACAATCACTAATATAACGTTTCTACTAGGAGGAACAACCTCCCCCTCAATACAAACCATGTTGGGTGGTCTCTACCAAACCCATGGAGTAATTTGCGCAAACTCCCCTTGCGAGCAAGATCCCCTTGTGTGCAAGATCCCCTTGCTAAACTGACAAAGATCAACTCCCTTGATCCCCTACATGCGTAACCGTCAGCCTCCTCCTGGAGTTCTTTGATCAACTTTCGCAAAAGCCGTACCCTAGCCGCAAAACCGCACAACCCATATATCCTTCGCTCCCCCTTAATTACAGAGTAGATATTGAAGGTAGCTTGAACAATCTGTGCCGATTCGATAGCCCGCAAGAATCCGAACCAATTCGGGCAATTGGTTTGGCAAAATCCTCTAGCATTAAACAACTGATTTGCGGGCGAGAATCTCTCCAACCGATTCAATAACAAATTCCGAGAGATAGCAACTTTCAATATATCTCCAACGGACACAGCATGTTGTATCTTATGATGTATCATAACATTCAACATAACATACAACATGGCCAATAAATAAGATCTTTCATACCATATTTGCAGATTGATCCCTTCAATCACATCATCAGAAAATCTTATGCATACCAGCATATAACCGAATATCTAGAGAAGATCTAAACAATAATGCAAGATCTGAAACTATTCAGATATATAATCTTCAACCGCACAAATCTTCTGCTGATCTTGTAACCACTATTTCCGAGTAAATATCTTTCTCTTTAATGCAGATATTCTGCCAATATATTTAGGATCACTTCGGGTAAGAAATCCCATAGATCAAGGAGTCATTTAACCATTCAGGTAAAATGATTTAAATAAATCTCCTTCCATCAATTAAGGAACTAATTCGGGCAACAAGAAACAAAAAAATCTCACCAAGATATTTCATCGACCAATTCAGAAACCCCCGAGATCCTAGGCTACAAATCAGATCTGAGATCACCACAACAGATCTGTAGACCAAAGCAGTGTTTCTGCAAACGAACCAATATTCCAGATCCCGAATGTTGAATATTATGTTGCAACATAACATACAATATTATGCTCAAACTGCTCAAAAACAATCCTGATTCTACAAACTGAGCTCTCCAGAACTAGTGCCACCAATGCCAACTTATAGCATTAGAATATCAACCTAACATTATGCCATGTCTATGAATCACACCTAATATTTGGTAAGTATACCAAAAGATAGATGACACTGGGAAAAAATGGATATTCAAGATAAAGACTAAAGGAAGAAGCTCATAACTAAAATAGAAGGCTAGATTAGTTCTAAAAGTTTTCAGTTAAAAGAAAGCAGTTGATTTTAAAGAAAAATTTTCTCCAATGGAAAAAAATGTCTTCAATATGAGTCGTACTAGGTATGACTGCAAGCATGTGTTTAGAAGTCAAGAAGCTAGATGTGAAATACTATTTTTATTCCTAGTGATTTAGAGGAAGAGATCTATATGACCTAGCCAAAAAGTTTCAAAGTCAAATGAAAATGCAATATGGCCGGTAATTTTCGAAAGAGCTTGAATATATTGAAACACCTTCTTTGCCAATGGTAGAAGAAACCTGGTTCTTTCATGCTAAATCATGGATACAAGAGATCAATTTTAGATCATAGTGTATACATCAAAATGTATGATTATGATTTCATCATGCTATTGCTTTTACATTGATGATATTTTAATTATGAAGATATATCTAACATTGACATGGAAGAAGGTGAAGGATCCTGTCCAAAACAAAGTTAGGATCGATAATTAAAGTGGAGACTTACGCTTGCGTATGCGGAACGATAGTCTCGGAACTTTGCCTTCGGATTCGCCACGACGGATCGAGTCTTCTCACGAACGGAGTAAGGCTACTAATCCACAATCTAAATCTCTATTTTAGATTAAGAACTTGGAAGGAGGGAGAGGAAATATTTCTGCAGAGCTTCGCTATGAAGAAGATGCATGCATGAATTTCATGCAAATGTGTTAAGAAAATGGCTACCCTTGGGTCTTATTTATAGCCCCCAAGGTAGTTATTTTAGGGTAAGTTGTTCCTTTGGAACAACTTAATTAAGGTGTACCATGATGCATGGCACATTATAAGCTTAAGTTGTACCATATGCATGGTACAACATAAGCTTAAGATATTCCCCCTTTATTAGCCATATGTCGCATGCACTTATGCATATATAATGCGACTTTCCCGCTCATACAGAGATCCTCTCCGCAAGGGAACAGATTCCCTTTGCACATGACTTCGTGTGCGCGACGTTCGAGGTCCGTATTCCCTCGTACATCCCCCACAAGGGTGTACAAACGTCTTCCATATCCAACATCTCCCACTCACACTTGAGGGGATTGTAAGAGAACGTCTTTCCCTTAGTTCTTTCATCTATCATACCAAGAAATAGACCGTGCGACCGTCATGCGCGTAGAGTCTGTTGTTGTGCACTTGTTAGAGATACACAACGACCTCGAAGGTGCAAAGTTGAGTAGTTCAACGCATGCTTTACCCTAGATTATTTTTTCACATTTCTTATACTTTATATTCAACAATTGAATCCCATCTGGATTACAATTGGCTGGCCAGCTTTGAATCATTAAAGTCCAAATGTGAATATGAAATCAATCTTCCTCTTCTTGTGAACCTTCTGATCTTGACTTGATTCGCTTTTCTAACGTGCCCCGCCGAGCCGAATTACCATAGCCCATTAGTAACACGCTAAGATAGCAATCATCTCGTCAAATCTAAAGGAACCAATTGGAGTCCTTGAGGGTAAGTGTTAAGACCCGTATGGCCTTTGAGTCTCACATAATAGCAAACACTATTGCTACTAACTCAGTGGTCGAAATGCATACGTGGTATGAACACGTATTACAACATCACTCCTTTCCCAGGGAGAGTATGTCTTAATGATGTTGTACGGATGAAAAGATCAGACACCACAGTGCCTATCTTTTTGAGTCCCCATACTACTCGTGAAATACTCACGGACTCTCATCCTGTATAAGACAGATAGGATTTAAAAAATCCAATGAGATCTTTATATCCTTGTGATACAGATCTCAGATCTTTTGTAAGCATCCGTATGATGCAGATCTTTTAGTCGACTATATTGTTTAAGTCATGACTCTAAATCATTTGTCTAATGATTTTGACTTTAAACTAGTCTCATCTCTATCTTATCCATCTGATAAGATAAGGCGGTTGCTCATGTGAGAGAGCCAACCTTAATCTGTCCGACATACACACAATAAAATAGCTGAGACTTAAACAAAAATGTTTAAAATCATTTGTAAGAAACTTGTATGCAATATATAAAAGAACTTCTTTCTTTTATTAAACTTTGATCTTCTATAGACATGGGAAATATTACATGATACAGCTCAGCACCTACGCATTCCCATAGATGATAAGTGTTTAAAAAACACATCTCTGGGGATCGCCTTAGTAAGGGGATCCGCTATCATCTCATGCGTGGATATGTATCCTATGTCTACTTCCTTCCGTTTGTCATAATCCTTCGCAAACTTGAATCGAATGTCAATGTGTTTGGTCTTACAATGAAATTTAGGATCTTTGACATAGGCAATCGAAGCTTGACTATCACTGTATATAGGAACAGTGCTCGAGTCAGAGGCATTCGTCAGCCTGTCTAAGAATTTCCTAAGCCAAACAGCTTCTTGGACCGCCATGCTGAATGCTACGAATTCGGCTTCCATGGTTGATAAGGCGATGCAGGTTTGCTTCTTGCTGCTCCAGGATATTGCACCATTCCCGAGCAAGTAAACAAAGCCTGAGGTAGATCTTCGCTCGTCGAGATCACCCGCCCAATCAGCATCGGTATAGCCTTCGAGTCTCAAGGTATTGCCTTGATAGCATAACGCATAGTCCGCAGTCCCTTTGAGGTATCTTAATATCCTCTTCACCGCTTTCCAGTGTGCTTGTCCTGGGTTGGATTGGTAACGGCTTACCATACCAACAGCATAGCAAATGTCCGGTCTGGTACACATCATGGCGTACATCAGACTCCCGACAGCACTGGAGTATGGAACTTTTTCCATAGCTTTCTTTTCTTTTGGATCTTTGGGACACATCTCCAAACATAGACCCTCGCCTTTGCTTATTGGAGTATCAATTGGCTTGCAATCCTGCATATTAAACCGTTCTAAAACTTTCTTTATATATGTCTCTTGAGAGAGAGAAAGAAGTTTCTTGGAACGATTCCTTGAGATCTTAACCCCAAGGATATATGCAGCTTCACCCATGTCTTTCATCTCAAAGACGGATGAAAGCCAAGTTTTGATATCCAAGATAAGACGCTTATCATTTCCGGCTATAAGTATGTCATCTACATAAAGAGACATAATTACATACTTGTTTTTAATCCTCTTAATATATACGCAATTGTCTTCGTCGAGCATGGAGAATCCATACGACAAAACAACTTCTTGAAAGCGCATATACCACTGCCTTGAGGATTGTTTAAGACCATATATGGATTTACGAAGTTTACAAACCTTATGTTTGTTTTCTTCTTGTACGAACCCGTTTGGTTGTTCCATGTAGATCTCCTCATCTAGTTCTCCGTTAAGAAAGGCAGTCTTTACATCCATCTGATGTAATTCGAGGTCCAAACAAGCCACCATTGCCAGAATTAAGCGAATCGAGGTAAAACGCACGACAGGAGAGAAAGTCTCTTCGTAGTCTATTCCTTCCTGTTGCGTGAAACCTTTCGCAACAAGGCGAGCTTTATATTTCTCGATGGAGCCATCAGCCTTATGCTTGATTTTGAGAACCCACTTGTTCCCAATGGCTCTACGTCCCTTAGGTAAATCAACCAAGTCCCAGACTTGGTTTGTTTTCATGGATTGAAGTTCTTCTTCCATTGCCGCTATCCATTTATCTTTAGCAGGGCATGTGACGGCCTGTTTGAAGTTTGCAGGTTCGTCATCATCTTGTAGTAATGTCATGAATGTTTGAGGAAATTCATCCTCAAATCTCAGAGGTGTTAGCCTCGTTCGATTACTACGTCTTGTTTGAGTTTGATCACTCCCACTTGGAATGACATCACTCCCACTTGGAATAACATCACTCCCACTCGGATTAGGATTGGTATCGTTCGTATCATCCATTGGTGAAGTTTGAAACGTATTTTCTTCTTCACCAAGGATTCTCCCACTCGAACGTTCCGATCCTTCTTGATCCCAAGTCTCAAACAAGGATAAGTCTTGACTTATCTCACCCTGTCTTGGAAACTCTTTTTCCAAGAAGACAACATCCCTCGATTCGAATTCTATTAGACCCCCATTGTCCTCTTGACCGACGAAAACATATCCTTTGGAGTTTTCAGCGTATCGGATGAAGATACACTTCCTCCCACGTGGCCCAAGTTTGCCATATTTGTGAGAGGATAAATGTGCGTAAGAGGCACAACCCCAAGGTTTTAGAATGTTTAAGTCTGGAGTTCTATTGTTCCACAACTCATAAGGAGTAGAACTTACCGACTTCGAGGGTACACGGTTTAAGATGAATGCTGCCGTCAATAATGCGTCACCCCAAAAGGTGATAGGCAAATTTGCCTGAGACATCATTGATCGGACCATTTCCATCAATGTCCTATTCCTTCTTTCCGCAACACCGTTTTGTTGCGGAGTGTAAGGCATAGTTACCTGATGTACTATGCCTTTTTCATCACAAAGTTCCTTAAAACTTATTGATTGATATTCACCGCCCCTATCGGTTCGCAAAACCTTAATCTTGCGATCTAATTGATTCTCCACCAAACTCATATAGTTTTTAAAGCAAGCCAAAGCTTCACTTTTGTGGGATATCAAATAGATATGTCCGAAACGGGTGAAGTCATCAATGAATGTGATG
This sequence comes from Scilla litardierei, assembly GCA_030789695.1. Classification (NCBI taxonomy): domain Eukaryota; kingdom Viridiplantae; phylum Streptophyta; class Magnoliopsida; order Asparagales; family Asparagaceae; genus Scilla; species Scilla litardierei. The sequence goes on from CM061142.1 coordinate 34,476,299, forward strand.
AAATAGGACTTCCCGTGTCTTGTCTTAACATTCATTGGACCGCAAATGTCCGAATGGATAAGCTGTAATGGAACTTCGGCCCTTGTGCCAGTTCCAAACGGCTTGCGACAAGTTTTCCCTACAAGACAATGTTCGCAAGTTGACATTTCAACTTTTGAAACATTAGATAGCAAGCCACTTTTGGCAAGTCTATCCATTCTAGTTGGTCCAATATGACCAAGTCTTGCATGCCAACAAATGATTTCAGACTCAGAGTTAGAAGCATTTGTCAAATGAAAACTTTCATTAATGGAAGAAGCAACATCATACATTGTATTTAAAACAATTAATCCATTACAAACATTACCAGAACCAATCAAAGAATTATTACAAACAAGGTCAACACATTGTTTATAGAACCTCCACTCATAATCTAAAGACATTAACATGACCACGGAAACGATATTCCTTCTAATATCTGGAGCAAAGAGGACGTCGTGCAATAATAAAGTCCGGCCGTTGTCGAGAACTAGCTTGCATGTTCCGACGCCTTTGACTTCAACACGTGTGTTGTTGCCGACGTATATCCACTTTGTTCCTTGAGTTATCTTTCGATACTCTACGAAGAACCTTCTGTCCTTCGCAACGTGGTCTGTGGCCCCTGAATCAATCAACCAAAAATAGTTAGATTCAGCAAGAAACACGGAACTAGAAACACATATGTAACTAGCCCTACAAGTTACCTTGTCACTTCCATCCGTACACTTACGGGCGAAGTGACCGTACTTGTTGCACTTAAAGCACTTGATCTTCTTCAAGTTTTTCTTCTTTGAGTGTACATTCTTTTGCCACTTTTTGTTCTTTGTCTTCTTTGAGGTCTCCGGTTCTTGCTTACGTTCGTTCACAAACCTTAAGCGTTTCCGCTTATTTCCTCCATGTGAGGAACTAGCGGCCACGTGCACTTCTGCACTTGGTTTTGCGGCTTGAATCCGCTCTTCCTCGAGTTCGAGGTGTTTCGAAACATCGCTTAAAGTTTTAATGCATTCATTATGAGTGAGATGCATTTTCATGTTATCCCAGCTATCTGGGAGTGAACGAATGACTGCTTGGATCTGCTGTTCGTCAGACAGCGTAACACCCGCATCCTTTAATTCAGATATAAGATTCGCCATGTGGCGGAGATGCTTTTTCATAGAATGATCTCGCCGCATCTTGTACGAATCAAATTGAATATTCAAGGAGCGGAGTTTGGTAACCGAAGTTCCACCAAACTTTATCTCTAGCTCAGACCATATGTCTTTAGCTAGGTCGAATTCCCGAAATAGGCGCATTATGTCATTGTCCATCGCGGACAGTAACGTAATACGTGCTATTTTGTTCTTTCGAGTCCAAGTGTCATAAGCTTCCCGGTCCCTTTTGTGTTGGGCCGTATTGCCCAACTCAGGTTCTACCATTATGTTTTGGAGTGTTTCGAGCACATCTTGCTCCTCCAAAACATATTGGATCTTTATTGACCAAAGTTTATAATTGTCGCCGTTGAGCTTTTCACCTTTGTTAAGCTCTGCGACAATATTCTTAGAAGCGGTAGACATTTTCGATTCAAAAAACTGCAAAGAGAATGAAAAACACGATCAAAATTCCATGCATAAAGTTTCGATTCTTTAAACACTTGATAAGTTCCTTGGATGCGTTGAAATGTTACTCTAGAATCGAGAAGTTCACTACGTTCCCAACTACCATCTAGAAGTAACTTTCAAAGTATCCCTCTTACTTATCTTAAGTAAAAAGAAATCAGAAATAATACCCGTATGGTATTAGCAGCGGAAAATCACTTTGAAAAACTTATCTTTCAAAATAGAATAGGTGAGAATTAGCGCAAAGAATTTTAACGCAACAATTGCCAAGCCACGAGACCTGTTCTACACACCCATGGGTTAGATAACCATGGCCGGATCGTGGTAGGACTTGGAATTCCAAATTGCGCTATCCCGATTTAAGGACGGGACATAACCTATTTGAAAAACATCTTTTTCAAAAATTTGAAAGCACGTTGGCTAGTCTCCGTAGAGTAGAGCACAACGTCACAAGTACATTGGCTAATCTCCGTAGAGTAGAGCACAATGACATGGCTAATCTCGCATGAAGTAGAGCACTATGGCTAATCTTCAAGGAGTAGAGCCCAATGAAAACTTCATTAAAACGTTAGTTCCGTATGAACTAGTCGGCACTGTGGTTAGCCCCGTATGGACTATTCGACACATTCGAGTTTGACCAAGGCCATTTGTTACCCCGTATGGGTCATCTGGCAAGTTTGCAATCGACCCAGACCATTTGTCGGATTGGTCGACCAAAAACACAAAATTGGTCGACCAATTTTCGAATTCAACTTCTTCCCGGTCAGGGCCTCTGCCCTGACCCGGGCTTGGCCAAAGGCCGGCCAGGGCCTCTGCCCTGGCCGGCCAGGGGGCCTGGCCCCCTCGGCCAGGGCCGGCCAGGCCCTGGCCTCTGCCAGGGCCGGCCGGCCAGGCCCTGGCCACTGCCAGGGCCTGCCGGCCAGGCCACTGGCCGGGGCCAGGGCTCCTGCCCTGGCCTCGGCCAGGCCCTGGCCTGAGGCCAGGGCAACGGCCCTGGCCTCTGCCAGGGCCGGCCTGGCCCTGGCAGTGGCCAGGGCGCCGGCCCTGGCCTCTGCCAGGGCCGGCAGGCCGGCCAGGGCCGGCAGGCCCTTGGCCAAGGCCGGCCACTGCCGGCCTGGCCATGGCCGGCCATGGCCCCTTTGGCCATGGCCGGCCACCCCCTTTGAATGGGGTTGCCGCACTCATTCCTCCCCCTTGATGGGGTGGTCGCCGGTGGTTATTGGCCGTAGCCAACCCCCTCCGCATGAGGAGAGGGGGTGCATGGCCTTCATGGCCCATTTGGCCATGGTGCACATGCACCAAATTTTCCTCTTACCCGATGGAAATAACTTCCATCACCTTCCTCGATGAAGCACCCGTTCGTCGAAGAAATTAGTTATCTCTTAATGGCCGTGTGCCAAAAATGAATAACGTACTACGTGAACGGTCGGTTCTTCCCGTCACGGAGAGTTCCTACCATATCCGTAATGATAGAAGACCCTAACGTGAAAAGAACAACCGCTGCGTTCTCTCCGTCACGAAGCGTTCCTACTATATCCGTAATAGTAGGAGACCCATTCATGAAAAAGACAACGACTCGTTCGTAGTTTCGACGGGGCGGTGGATTGACCGGGGCGAACCCATATGGCTCCGATACCAATGAAGGATCCTGTCCAAAACAAAGTTAGGATCGATAATTAAAGTGGAGACTTACGCTTGCGTATGCGGAACGATAGTCTCGGAACTTTGCCTTCGGATTCGCCACGACGGATCGAGTCTTCTCACGAACGGAGTAAGGCTACTAATCCACAATCTAAATCTCTATTTTAGATTAAGAACTTGGAAGGAGGGAGAGGAAATATTTCTGCAGAGCTTCGCTATGAAGAAGATGCATGCATGAATTTCATGCAAATGTGTTAAGAAAATGGCTACCCTTGGGTCTTATTTATAGCCCCCAAGGTAGTTATTTTAGGGTAAGTTGTTCCTTTGGAACAACTTAATTAAGGTGTACCATGATGCATGGCACATTATAAGCTTAAGTTGTACCATATGCATGGTACAACATAAGCTTAAGATATTCCCCCTTTATTAGCCATATGTCGCATGCACTTATGCATATATAATGCGACTTTCCCGCTCATACAGAGATCCTCTCCGCAAGGGAACAGATTCCCTTTGCACATGACTTCGTGTGCGCGACGTTCGAGGTCCGTATTCCCTCGTACATCCCCCACAAGGGTGTACAAACGTCTTCCATATCCAACAGAAGGAACTCAGGCATTTGCTATAGAGAACTTGGATCGACATAATAAATTTTGGTCATGCGTATCACTCATGATAAAAAGGTAAAAGGTAAAATGATATGGTCATCATAAGAAATGTATGTTAACAACGTGATTAAAAGATTTGGTATGAACAAAGTGCAATTCGTTGGTACACTACTTACATGAAATTTCAAGCTTAGTTCAAAACATAATCCTTTGAGGGGAATGAGATAGAAGAATTCAGTAAAATTCCTTTACTTTAGTAGTCGACAGTTTGATGTATGCCATGGTATGCATAAGAGCAGATAGAGCACATGAAGCTTGTATCATCAGTAGATTCCTTACGAATCTTATAAAGAGCATTATATGGCAGCCAAGTGGATTTTAAGGTATCTCAATAGTACCTTATGAGAGATAAGAAATATAATCTAAAATAACATGAAGTGTGTAATAGAATGTGTTACCTCTTCCCTTGATGTGAATGTTTTATATAGAGTTGGCAGGAGTGCATTTTGTTCATTCAACATATGAAGCCTTCCATATATGAGTCGAGCTCACACGTGCCTTATGCTGAGTTGAGCTTAGGGACATGCGCTTGGTTGGGACTGTGGGCCTTTACTGAGTTGGGCCTTTTAGGAGATATACCACCAGAAAATATCCAAAAATAAGGATGGGGTTCATGGCAATCATGTTAAGACCTAGGGGGCATCCGTCATTTTACCTGATCCAAGTCAGCATTAGGAGTCCGAGTGAACAGCTTTGCTGATTGTTAAAGGACACATTTTCAAAATAGACCAAAAATTATAAATAATATTTAAAACAGATCAAATTTAAATTTAATTACAAAAACCGTCCAATTTTTCTCAATGTGAGTTCCCGCACGTGACTACAAAACAATCGGGGTTGCCAACATTGATCAGTTGTTATCAAAATTGCTGGTCATTTTTAAGGATTTCTCAATATTTGCTACAATGAAATCGTTGAGTTGTCAATCTTAGACGTTTGGATGGTGTGCACCGGGGGTGTCAATCCGATTTGGTTTTCAGCACGAATTAATGCAAAGAATCTAATGTGATGAGAAGAGAGTCGTTTTCTTTATCCGTCGGAAAGGCTGGTAATGCACGCGCGGGGCTCCCAGCCGTCCGGATTCCCGGTTGGCCTCCCAAGGAGACGGAGTGATATGCCGCTGGGGCAATGCTTCGGTTGGTAAGTTAGTCAATTTTTGTAATTAAATTAAATTTGATTGATTTTCATAATTATTTTGTTTTTTAAAACTGCTTGAGAATTGTTGGAAGAGAATTAACCGTGGCAACAAGCCATGGTGATTTATTTATAAAAATCACTTAGGCAACCCAAAAGACTAGGATACCAAAAATCTCCACCACTTAATGTGGTGGAGTAAATGGGTGGATAAGTGGTGCGGAGGCTAAAGGCATCCCCTCCACTCACAACACTCCCCCTTATCCATCCATTACTTTGGCCTTAGCGTATAAGGCTAAAAGGGGTGGATACTTTTGGATCCTAAGTAATTGTGTTTGCCTCGTTAAAACCTTAGCTGCGGAAAACCCAGTGAGAAAAACCAACAGCTTAAGGGAAAAGAGTGCAACACACAAGTTACTCCCCCTCATCCGTACAAGCTTCAGGCTTGTAGGTCTTTCAGCTGTCTCAAACCAATTCCTTTTACAAGTTTTACAAAAATACATTTTGGTAAAAATTTGGTAAAAAGATCAGCTAAGTTGTTGTAGGACTGGATCTGCTGAACTTCAATCTGCTTGTCCTCCTTTAGCTCATGTGTCCAAAAAAACTTGGGAGATATGTGCTTCGTCCTGTCGCCCTTGATGTAGCCCTTTTGAAGTTGAGCAATGCACGCAGCGTTGTCTTCAAAAAGGATAGTAGGCTCCAAATCACCGGTCTTCAGGCCCATGGATTGAAGAATGTGGTGGACGACGGATCGTAGCTAATAACACTCTCTGCTTGTTTCATGGATCGCAATGAGCTCCGAATGGTTAGATGACGTAGCTGTTGTGGTTTGCTTTACCGATCTCCAGGAGATAGCAGTACCTCCATAGGTAAACACAAAACCAGTCTGTGATTTTGCCGTGTGTGGATCTGAAAGATAACCTGCATCGGTATAACCAAACAATTTGGGGGAGGTACGGCTCTGGTAGTAAAGTCCCAGATCAATTGAACCCTGGAGGTATCGCAGAAGATGCTTTACTCCATTCCAGTGGCGCTTTGTAGGCGCTGCACTGTGTCTGGCTATGAGATTAACTGTAAACGCTATATGGGGACGCGTATAGTTAGCCAGATATAGAAGTGCTCCAATGGCACTGAGGTAGGGTACTTCATGACCCAGTATCTCCTTCCCCTCTTCCAGAGGCCGGAAGGGGTCCTTATATACATCTAGTGATCTTACGACCATATGAGTACCTAAAGGATGACATTTATCCATATGAAACTTACATAGAAGTTTCTTTGTATAATTAGATTGGTGTAGGTGTTCTATCTGTAAAAAATACTTTGTTTTGCCTAGGTCTTTCATTTCAAAAGTATGTTTTAGGCTTTCAGATATCTCATTGATCTCTGCAGGAAATCCTATGAGATTTAAGTCATCCACATATACTTCTATGATGACGAATCCTGTTCCCGTTCTTTTGATAAAGATACACGGGTCATTATTCGTGAATCTTTGCTGTGCAAGGAAATCTCTAAGTCTGTTATACCACATCTTTCCCGATTGCTTTAGACCATATAATGATCTATGCAGCCTTACAGAGAATACGTCCCAAGGTATCTCTTTCATCTCTGGGGGTAGTTTAAACCCATCAGGAAGTCTCATATAGATATTTTTATCTATATCGCCATATAGATATGCAGTCACAACGTCCATGAGCTGCATTTCTAGGCTTTCCAGAGAAGTTAGGCTTATTAAAAATCGGAATGTGATCGAATCTATGACCGGGGAATACATATCTTCGTAATCAATCCCTGGTATTTGGGAAAAACCCTGGGCTACAAGGCGTGCCTTGTAGTGAACGATCACATTATTTTCATTTCATTTTCTTATGAAAACCCACTTATATCCCACAGGCTTTACACCTACTGGTGTTTGGACTACTGGGCTACAAGTCTATATTCTGCTCTGCCCTAAGTAGCATGAGATCAGATCAGAAAATTTCGTGAAGTTGCGTTCACGATACTGCTGCATGAGGATTGCATCTTTCTCGTGAAACGAGGTAAATGTCTTTTCCAACATGCGTTGTTCTGTCACTTCTTCACCGCACAACTTCAGGCGTGCGGTGATGTTATGAAGTGTAGAATTATACTCAGTGACGGACTTATAGTCCTGAAGTCTGAGGTTTTCCGACTCATAACTGACACGCGGTAATATAACATCAATTTGATGTTTATACCGTGCCTCCAGCGCTGTCCACAGTTCCTTTGGGTCCTCTACCGTTAAGTATTCGGACTTTAAGGTCCGATCTATATGTTTCCTAATGTAGATTATGGCTTTCACCTTATCTACATCGGAGACAGTGGTAGGAGTGCTGCTGCTGGATGTAGCAGAAGCATCGGCCACTGCTGGGGCTGATGAAGGAGCCAAAATGGACCCAAGGAGGGCCATCGAACGCAAGTGGAACTTCAGGTCCACTCGCCAACTCAGTTAATTTTTTCCTGCAGAGTCAAGGACTTCGAAATCGACGCTGGCCAATTTTGCCATTTTATATACGCAATTTAAAATAAGCATGAATTAATTAAAATTGAAATTCACACATTAAAAATTAAAATAAGTAAAATGTGGGGATCAGCCAGATACCCAAAAAAATACAAAGTCCAAAGTCCGAATATATAGTCCGTCAACAAAAGAAAAATACAATTTGGAAACCCAGAATGGGTCCCTATATTTTCCAATTTACGCATCCGTCTTCAGTTGTCGGTACACCGGTCTTTGGAATAAATACATATAATCCTCACTTACAAATTCTCTCAAAAAGAAAATAAAATTGCAAGGAATATAAAGGGTATCAAATTGGCCGATCCCAAAAATCACATTTTAGCTTATACAAACATCCACGCAGTTTATAAATGCTACAGGCACAAAGGAAACAACCACGCATGTATATAACACATGCATATATTAAATGTAAAAATAGTCTAGAAAATATAATAATCTCTCGGACCAGGGGGAGACGTCATACACCGTTAGGTTAGTTTACTAATGGCAGAGTGGTCGCATGATCCTTAAGATAATTATATTTTGAAAAAAAATCCTAATAATCCATAAATTAATAATAATGCAAGAGTTGTTATGAATGAGGGAGGCGTTTGGCTTCCCCTCCTTCATTACCCACTCATTGGTCCCCATTACTACTGGTAATGGGGACCCTTGGTCTCCTTGAGGCCCTTCATCTCCCCCTAATTGTTTAATATATAGAGAACCATGGCTTATGGCCATGGTTACTCATTCTATCTCTAAGAAAGCTTATCCCTATTTTCTCTTGAGTTTGATTACTCTCTAACACGTTATCAGCACGTGTTCTTCCTTGAACACAAATCCAAGCCAAAAATCCCCACCAAATTGATCCCCTACGCGCTATGAATCTTTGGTTGCTGCGGCGATTCGTTGGAGCGTTGCGGCATTCTCGAAGTTTTCGGGAGCTAGGATTTTATTTCTACGGATTTTTGTTTTCCTCTACTGTCGTCCCTAGATCATCGATCTAGAGGTATATTTCTAATTCCCGTAGATAATCAATTTAAATTTTAGCCATGATTTTTTACAATCATTTTTTTATTTGGCTTGTTTAAAATCCGTTAAATACAATGATGGCCCTCTTGATCTAGAGACCCAACCCACATTGGCCCTCTTGATCTCTTTTAGCTCTAGAATTAGTACAAGAGTGGGCAATAATTCATGAAATGGGAAAGCCATTCTGACCTGCAAAGCTGGATCATAATAGTTTATCATAGTGGCAAAGGTTCATGCTTTTGAGCATTAAGGACCTTAAAGCCTGCAACATTAAAAAAAACCCCAGGAGGTTGGGTAGCCACATATACCCTATGCTATTTGTATGTTTCACTATATGTTGAGGGTCTAAACATACGAATAAATGACCTAAACAACCAGTGAACAGGTACGAAAATGTGTCCTAAACAACTAGTGAACATGCATGCATATTTAGCTTGGAATTAAGAGGAAAAAACATATATATTTTTAATAAGGTAATAATGCATCATGCAAAGCTTCAGATAGATGACATGTTTGCCGTATTAATCATGAAATCGAAAGAGAATAGCACCCAATTCCAGTAATAAGTATCATATACCTACTGATATAATAACAATTTTGAGGTTGACACATGTTAATGTAGCATGTAACATTCCATACTAATGCTGAACAAATCTGACATGTTGGAATTTATGCCAATCCTCAAGGAAACAGATATGGTCTATTTTTTTAACACTTCGGCTTTAAGGCAGAACTCAACTATGAGGAATGAGGAATGTCAAAATGGACAGATGAAATTAAGTAAAAAGAAATTTAAAACTGTTTTCTGTTATTAGCAATGGTGCTTTAGGGAATATTCCATTTTATGTTCCCTTGAATGTTTGCTAAGAAGAGAAAGAAGAGCCGTACATTTCTCACTCACCGAATAAACAATTTAAGTTTTGATTTAGGGTATAAGTTAAAATTGCCTTAAATTAATTTTTTCTTTAAAGATAGATGTGCTGTTTATTGGCCTGAAGCCCAGTAAATCCAATTGCACACTTAAAAAATTAAACTAAAATTTTACTAATGGGCCTGAAGTCCACATATTGAATTGACTTATTGGACTAGAAGCTTTGTTAATACAATTGCTTATTAATTTTATTAATATTTTTCTGATGGGCCTGGAGCCCCAATCATATAATTACTTTACTCTACGCCAAATTTGTCGTTTTGCTAATATTATATTAAACATTACTCTGGCATTATTATTAAATTATGGAATACTAGGATTCTATTTTTCAAAATATAAATATCTTAAAGATCCTGAGACCGCTCTGCCGTTAGTCACCTAACCTAACGGTGTATGACGTTTCCACGTGGTCTACGAGATAATTATATTTTCTAGTTTCCTTTACCATATGTTATGCTTGAGATATATGCGTGGTTGTTTACTTTTATGCCTGTAGCATATTTAGAACTGCGTGGATGTTTAATTAATTAAAAATGTGTTTTTCGGGATCGACCATTGTATACCTATTTACATTCCTTGCACTTTTATTTTCTTTTGAGAGAATTTGTAAGTGTGGAAATTTGTATAAAAAGCCAATGCTCGGTGCAACAGCATATGAAGACGAAGTTTCAAAATGCAGATATAGGGACCCTCGTTGGGTTTCCGAAGTTGTATTTTTCTTTCCTTTTAAGGACTGTAAACGAACTTTGGACTGTTTACTTTTTTGGGTATCTGGCCGATCCCCGCATTTTTACTTGTTTATTTCTTTATGCATGAATTTTGAATTTTAATTAATTCATACTCATTTTAAATTGCGTAGATAAATGGCAAAATTGGCAAGCGTCGATTTTGAAGTCCTTGACTCTGCAGGGACGAATTACCTGAGTTGGCGAGTGGACCTGAAGTTCCACTTGCGTTCTATGGCCCTCCTTGGGTCCATTTTGGCTCCTTCCTCGGCCCCAGCAGCGGCCGAAGCTTCTGCTACATCTAGCAGCAGCCCTCCAACCACTGTATCCGATGTAGATAAGGCGAAAGCCATAATCTACATTAGGAAACATATAGATCGGACCTTAAAGTCCGAATACTTAACGGTAGAGGACCCAAAGGAACTGTGGACAGCGCTGGAGGCACGGTATAAACATCAAATTGATGTTATATTACCGTGTGTCAGTTATGAGTCGGAAAACCTCAGACTTCAGGACTATAAGTCCGTCATTGAGTATAATTCTACACTTCATAACATCACCGCACGCCTGAAGTTGTGCGGTGAAGAAGTGACAGAACAGCGCATGCTGGAAAAGACATTTACCTCGTTTCACGAGAAAGATGCAATCCTCATGCAGCAGTATCGTGAACACAATTTCACGAAATTCTCCGATCTGATCTTATGCCTACTTAGGGAGAGCAGAATCGAGACTTACTGCTTGCAACTCATAACTTACATCCAGCTGGCACTGCCCCTATCCCTGAAGCCCACCACGTTTCTCCCCAGAAGTGGAAAAACAAGAGGAAAGCTAAAAACACTAAAGGGAAATCTGTAATGAAGCAACCAAGAGGTGCAGCTCCCCAGATAAACAAAAACAATAAGGGAAAAAGAAACTTCACTTGGAAGCGAAAGAACACCGAGCAAGTTTCACTTCCAAAGAAGAACTGGGAGGATAAATGCCATAGATGCGGCATGACTGGCCATTGGTCCAGAAACTGCCGCACTCCTCGCCACCTCCAGGATCTATACCAGGCGAGCCAGAAGTCTCTACCTGAAACAAACTTGGCGGCTGTTCAGCCGCCAACAATGTTTACTGCAAAAGACTTCGAGAACGACGACCTGCTCGATTGAGCTTCACCCTTTATCTATGCCTTTAGAATTCGATGTATCTTCATCTTTTATTTGCTTTGAAATGAACTTTTATTTTCGAATGTTGTCTTCATTTTCGCTCATATAAAATTTCGTTTTTGGCTTATATAGATGATGTCTCAGTGCCTAGTGGAGAGTGCCTCAACGCACACAATCCTTCGCGATAATTGCTATTTTAATAGCGTAAATAAATATGACGGTCTTGTTATCACAATTTCAGGACTGTCCCAAATAATCGAAGGATCTGGCGAAGCAATTATATTGCTCCCAAATAACACAAGACTTCAAATAAATAATGCATTATTCTCTCCTAAATCAAATAGGAATCTCGTAAGTTTTAAGGACTTCCGTTTAAACGGATATCACTTAGAATATCACTTAGAAACCAGAGATGAAAATACGGTTGAATATCTGTATATAACTCGTCAGAAAGATGACCGGAAGATCATCTGCGAACGATTCAAGGGACTCCAGTCGGGTCTCTACCAAACATACATTCAAGCAATAGAAGCCAGTATGACTGAGCACCAGACATGCCAATCACTGCCAGGGTTTCAACTCTGGCACAATAGACTTGGTCACCCTGAAACAGCAATGATGCGACACATCATCACTGAATCCCGTGGACACAAATTGAAGAACCTGAAGATTCTTCAAAAGGGTGAATTTCCTTGTCTCCCTTGTTTCAAGGGAAAACTTATAACGAGACCATCCCTCCTGAAAGTGGGATTAGAGTCTCCTGGCTTCCTTGAGAGAATTCATGGTGACATTTGCGGGCCTATTCACCCCGCAAGTGGCCCATTTCGGTGATCATTGGTACTGATTGGTGCATCAACCAAATGGTCTTATGTGTGCCTTTTGTCCACCCGCAACCTAGCTTTTCCAAAGCTATTGGCACAAATAATTGTAATGCCCTGCTAAGCTACTGCACAAGTACTAGAGGGGGGTGAATAATACTTTTAAATAATTAAGAGGATAATTCCTAATTATCTTGCAAACTCAACCAATAATGCGGAAAATGCGGAAATGTAAATATGACAACAAAGAAATGAAATCACAAACACACGATATTAATGGGTTCGGATCCACCCAAGTCTCACCGACTCGTTCCCGGTGATCCTACGTCCCAACCACCCGGATCCCCTCCAGATACTTGAGTTAGAAACCCTAACCCAAGATTTGCACTATGAAATACTTGTAGAAACCTCTACAAGATCAAATCATACACAAATCGAAATATGACTCCCACAAACCGGGATCATAAACAAACTCTCACAACCGAGAGTGAATCACTTACAATATCAATCTAAAATGAAATAGAAATGCTTACCACAAAATACATATGCCTTGAATATACTTACGAATTAGGGCAAAGAGGATTTTGGGGAAGATGATGGCACCAAACCCTAGCTCCAAGTAGATGACCAGCAATGGAGACCTAGAAGGTAGATGGTGACCTAGAATCAAGCTCTTGGCTTGGAAGGCTTCACAATCAATGAATCTCTCTTTGGAAGTAAGAGTGGGAGAGATTCAAGAATGGAAATGAATGAGCTTTGAATGAGATTGATTGCTTCTCTTTTGATCTCTAAACTTCTCTTAATATCAGCCTTGAGTGCGAATGCAGCACACCAAGTATTTATAGGTTAGAGAAAAGAGAGAGAGAAAAACATTTCAATTAAAGCTCCAACGGCTCTATTCTGAACCAGACTAGTCGGTCAAAGAAGGATCACTGACCGACTAGTTCATCAACTAGTCGGTCGGTGATACAACGTAGACCGACTAATGCTTGAACAGCCAAAAGGTCGAAGTTCTGACTTAAAGAACTAGTCGGTCCAAGAAGACTTGCCAACCGACTAGTTTCACAACTAGTCGGTCGGTGAGTGAACTTAGACCGACTAAGAGATAAAACAAATAGTCTGAGTACAAATTGATTTAGTCGGTCCAAGAACAAATGTTGACCGACTAGTTCATCAACTAGTCGGTCGACAAACGTTCTTTGACCGACTAACGATAAACAGTAACTTGGCATGTACAGGGAAAGCTCAACTAGTCGGTCTAAGAAGGATCACTGACCGACTAGTTCATCAACTAGTCGGTCGGTGTGAGCTATGATTTAAGAAGGCATTCTAGTCGGTTTAAGAAGCTTTGCCGACCGACTAGATTGCCATCTAGTCGGTTGGTTCTTCTTCTTGAACCAACTAACATGCACAAGAAGCCGCGAATCGAAGCGCGATGCTTCGGGAAAGTTTGAGTGGGCTACTACTAAGTTTCTAGCTCTAAGATAGGAGCGATATGAAGATTAAAATGTAAGACCTACTCAAGGCTTAACATTCTACGAAACGAAGCTAGAAAACATTAAATAAACTTGACGAACCGTCTTCAAAAGCTTCAATCGAATCTTCATGACTTCAATAGACGTCCTTGAGCTTCAACGAAGCTTTAGGCATACGATCACTAGATGTACATAGGATCTCCTGCAGAGATCAATAAGATATCTGAATGCCTAAAACATACTTTTGAAATGAAAGACCTAGGCAAAATAAAGTATTGTCTTGGCTTACAGATAGAACACCTAAGAGGTGGAATCCTATTACACCAATCCTATTATACAAAGAAACTTCTACGCAAGTTTCATATGGATAAATGTCATCCTTTAGGTACCCCTATGGTCGTAAGATCACTAGATGTACATAAGGACCCTTTCCGGCCACTGGAAGAGGGGGAGGAGATACTGGGTCCTGAAGTACCCTACCTCAGTGCCATTGGAGCACTTCTATATCTGGCTAACTGTACGCGTCCCGATATAGCGTTTACAGTTAATCTTCTAGCCAGACACAGTGCAGTGCCCACAAAGCGCCACTGGAACGGAGTAAAGCATCTTCTGCGATACCTCCAGGGTTCCATTGATCTTGGACTTTACTACCAGAGAGGTGCCTCCCCCAAATTATTTGGTTATGCTGATGCAGGTTATCTCTCAGATCCGCACACGACAAAATCCCTAACGGGTTTTGTTTTTACCTACGGAGGTACTGCTATCTCCTGGAGATCGGTAAAGCAAACCAAAACAGCTACATCATCCAACCATTCGGAGCTCATTGTGATCCATGAAGCAAGCAGAGAGTGTTATTGGCTACGATCCGTCGTCCAACACATTCTTCAATCTACTGGCCTGAAGACCGGTGATTTGGCGTCTACCGTCCTATTTGAAGACAACGCTGCATGCATTGCTCAACTTCAAAAGGGCTACATCAAGGGCGACAGAACGAAGCACATATCTCCCAAGTTTTTCTGGACACCTGAGCTAAAGGAGGACAAGCAGATCTAAGTTCAGCAGATATAGTCCTGCAACAACTTAGCTTATCTTTTTACTAAGTCTTTGCCCAAATGTACTTTTGTAAAGCTTGTAAAGTACATTGGTATGCGATAATTAAAAGACCTGCAAGCCTGAAGCTTGTACGGATCAGGGGGAGTAACCTGTGGGTTGCACTCTTTTTCCTTAAGCTGTTGGGTTTTCCCACTGGGTTTTCCACAGCAAAGGTTTTAACGAGGCAAACACGCTTACTGTGGATCCAAAAGTATCCACCCCTCTTTGCCTCAGATACTGAGACCAAAGTGATGAATGGGTAAGGGGGAGTGTTATGAATGAGGGAGGCTTTTGGCCTCCCCTCCTTCATTACCCACTCATTGGTCCCCATTAATATGGGTAATGGGGACACTTGGTCTCCTTGAGGCCCTTCATCTCCCCCTAATTGTTTAATATATAGAGAACCATGGCATATGGCCATGGTTACTCATTCTATCTCTAAGAAAGCTTATCCCTATTTTCTCTTGAGTTTGATTACTCTCTAACAAGAGTAATGTTTAACATAATATTAGCAAAATGATAAATTGGGCGTAGACTAAAGTAATATTATGATTGGGGCTCCAGGCCCATTAGAAAAATATTAATAAATTTAATAAGCAATTGTATTAACAAAGCTTCTAGCCCAATAAGCCAATTCAATATGTGGGCTTCAGGCCCATTAGTAAAATTCTAGTTTAATCTTTAAGTGTGCAATTGGATTTACTGGGCTTCAGGCCCAATAAACAGCCCATCTACCGTAAAAAAATTAATTTAAGGTAATATTAACTTATACCCTAAATCAAAACTTTAGGTATGTAGGGGATCTGAAGAGTCCCCAAATCACAAAAACTGTAGCATCCGTCAGGCCACGTTTACCGAGTCCCCCACCGGAGTCCCCCCACTGTCGGGGGATGGGTTACAGCCGGAGCCCCCCCTTTCGGGGGGTTACTGCCGGAGCCCCCCCCCCCCCGCAATCCGGGGGTTACTGCCGGAGCCCCCCCTGCATTGATGACACGTTAATTCCAATTAATAACAATAATCATATGCATCAAGCAGACGAGAGAAGTAATAAATGAGAATCCAATCATTGAAATATTTGAAATATCAGATTTGAAAATCCATTTATATATCTTCACTCCCCCTGAATCTAACACACCAAATTAGATTCATGGTAAATTGCTTTGAATTATCATGTCGCACATCGTCATTATTAATTCTCTCCCCCTTTGGCATAAGAAAAAAGAGCGGGAGGAGAACAACGACAACAACAATGGCTAAAATAAAAGCTCGGGAGTCGAAGAATACGACCATGGTTCAAATGACACCAAGGAAAATAACGAATTAAATCAAAGCGTGTCAATGATACCATAGTTGAAAATCGAAAAATGAAATCATCAAAAGCTCAAATCACTTAAACATATTGAGTTATGTAATATACTCTCCAATATCAACATTCTTGATTAATTTAGTGCACGGAAAACAATTCTATGTTTTCATAAAATGAAATCTATTTAACCAAGTATTATCGTCGAGCGACGAAATCAAACATCAGAGACATAAAAAGAATATATAATGTGCACAAGAGAATAAATGTCAACATCGATGTGTGTGTGTGTGTATATATATATATATATGAACCATGAGTACATCAAAAACATACATCGCCGACATACATAAGAGCGATCCTCAGATCGACGCACAAAATACATCAAAATGATCCAAAAATCATAACCACCCACACTATCCTAACCCACACTCTCACTACAAGATATATCATCCAAGGAGCATAGGGAGAGTCCTCTAATGAAGCTCAGGAGGCAGCGGGAGGATCTGCAGCAGCAGCAGGCTCTGCAGGAGGAGTGGTGGTCACTGGGTCAGCTGGAGTGTCCACGGGAGCGACGGGAGTGGCCTTGGGAGCACCAGACGTAGTATCCACCGTAGGTATGGTGGCACCAGGTGTGCTCTCGGGGTCAATGGCAGAAGAAACATCAGCACCAGAAGTACCCTCAGGGGCACGAGCAGCAGCAGCACGAGCAAGCTCCTCGATCTCATCCTCATCCAACTCATCATCGTCAGAAACTGACGGTGGGATGTCAATACCCAAATGAGAAGCGATACGAGAAATAATCTCCTCAGTACGAGCATAACGAGACTCCACACATTTCAACGAACATGCGAGGTCAGCAAGAGTAGGAGAGGGAGCAGCTGAGGCTGAAGCAGAGGCTGAAGTAGACGGGGTCGTCCTCTGAACATGACGAAGCGCCGCAAGAGACTTCTTGACGGCCGTTGCATTCAGAGGGGGGCCGAGGGGACGCTCATCATCACGGGGCAGAGGGACACGGAAGTGACGGAATACGAGTGTCAGAAGGCATGGCTATGGGATGTGAGCAGATTTCGTGGACTTTTAGATACACTCGAAAGAATCCATCTTATCGAGAATGATCCTAGCCCAGTTAATCTCGCTCCCCATGAAGATGGCGTAGATCAGCTTGAGGAATGGCTGTGAAGGCAAAGAAGAGGAGCCGTACTTCGGGAGGAGGCACGACTTCAAGATCAGGTTTAGGACCCAGGCATTCGGCTTGAAGGACTTGGATGGGACGCCAATCATGGCAGGAGGAATCTCATGAAAGATCTCAGAAAGCATGACCTGGTCAAGGGAAGAAATGTCATCGACAGAAATATCGAAAGGGAGGAGGCCAGACGAGGAGCAACCAATCAACTCCCCTAAGATTTCTGCCGTGAGGACAATCGGTGTCCCCAAGACAGTCGTCTCAATGGAGTGGGTCTCGTCGTACTGACCCCAAACACGGTTCGCGTAAAATAGCTTAACAAGGCGAGGGTATGGATGTGGATTCGCCTTAGGGTCATATCGAAGATAATCGATAAGACCGCTAGACGACAGAAGATCAGCTAGGCCAGGGAAGTCAGAAAACTGTACGAAGTGTTCCAACAGCAGAGGGCAGTGTTCGATACGGTTATATGCCGCGAGACACATCGGGTCGTCGCGACATAATGAGATATCGACACCGCCAACTGGCATCGGACCCTTCCCCTTAGGCTGACGTGTGGAAGAATGGGGTGGAGGAGTAGGATCCCTATGGCTAGGCTCGGTCTCAGGTATATATTCCGTGTCAGAATCATCAGGAGGTGTGGGAGCATGGAACGAAGCTGCGGAGACGGTTTGCTTCCTAGGCTTGGGTTGTGATCGGGGCTTGGCGTTCGCCGTCCTCTTCTTCTTAAGAGGAGGCGACGACGACGATGGATGGGTGGATTTCGATCGGCATTTGGGTTGCGAGGGTTCTCTAGGAGGTGACTCTACGGTCATAGGGGACGGGCTCGAGGGTCGGATCGGGATTCTTGTCTTCGCCATAAGCGTGACGAGACAATCGCAATCAAATTCGATCGAAATCTAAAACCATAAAGATCAAACCCTAGACAAGCCCTAGAAAACGCTGAAATCGATGAAATTTGAGGAACCCTAGGTCGAAAGGCTGAGAGGGAGGTTACCTAGGGGAGAGGGAGTAATTCACGGCCGGAGATGGACGGAAAGATGGCCGGAGATCGACGGACAGCGGCGGAGGGAGAGGGGAAGTCGAAGAGTTTTGGGGGGTCTTTGGCTGAGAGAGAGAAATGAACCGACTAGAATGAAGAGAAGTCGGTTAGATAGAGTATTAAGTCGATCGGAAGTCGAAAAGGCGCAACTGTCCCTGAGTACTTAGTCGGTCACAGTTCAAGCACTGACTGACTAGATGACCATCTAGTCGGTCGGCCAATGAGCTTGAACCGACTAAGTGCAAACAGTAACTGAAGCCAAAATTTAGGGCTTGAGTTAGTCGGTCTGAGTTCATTCACTGACCGACTAGATGATGATCTAGTCGGTCGGTCAATGAACATGAACCGACTAACAGAGTTCAAAAATTTTAGAATTAGAAATTTTGAGTTCTCTCCTAATCGCACTTGGACGAAACATCGTAAAACTCTCATTAATCATTATACTACCCCATTAAACATAGAAAATCTTAAATTTGACGTTCATGAATAAATCGAGCGTAAAATCCGAAATTTCAACGAAAAATCCAGAAAATTTCAATAAATCTATCATGTGCAAATATAACGAAATTGAAAGCATGCAAGATTATTGAACAAAAATGAATCCTAAATCTCGGATTCACCCATAATCCCCAATTCTCGACACAACCGCACAAAGGAGTCTTCCTTGAGTGGTTTTGTGAAAATATCGGTGATTTGCTTCTGGGTTTCAACGTACAATAATATGATGTCCTTTTTAGCAACATGATCATCTAAGAAATGGTGTCGGACATCTATGTGTTTAGAACAGGAATGGTGTACCGGATTCTTGGAGAGACATATTGCACTTTGGTTGTATACCATGATAGGGCTAGTATCACATTTTATACCAAAGTCTTTAAGTGTGTTTCTCATCCAAAGAACCTGAGCGCACGCGGCACCGGCGGCAATATATTCCGCCTCAGTGGTTGAAAGTGATACAGAATTCTGATTCTTGGAAAACCAAGAGACAAGAGAATTTCCTATAAAATGGCAGGTGCCACTAGTACTTTTCGTGTCGGATTTGCATCCCGCATAATCTGCGTCACTATATGAGATTAACTCATATGTGCTAAACTTTGGATAAAGTAATCCAAAGTCAAGTGTATAACTTAGATAACGGAAAATACGTTTTACCGCTACTAAGTGAGAATCCTTAGGTTGAGACTGATAACGAGCACATACACATACGACAAACATAATATCGGGCCTACTTGCGGTAAGATATAGTAAACTACCTATCATACCTCGATATAGACGAATGTCTACATCTTTACCGCCCACATCTTTATCAAGATGTGTAGTCGTGCTCATTGGAGTCTTTTTCCCGGAGGCATTCTCCATTCCAAATCGCTTTAGCAACTTTGGTGGATGAAGATTGCATCTTTCATTTGGCGAATTTGGAGACCTAAGAAATACTTGAGCTCACCCATGTAGCTCATCTCAAATTTATCCTTCATCACATTAGAAAACTCTTCGCAAAGAGCAAAGTTAGTAGCACCGAAAATGATATCATCAACATAAATTTGAACTAAAATTATATCATTATTCGAATACTTAACAAATAATGTGGAATCAACTTCTCCCATTTTAAATCCTAAATCCAAAAGAAAATTCTTTAAACGGTCATACCAAGCTCGAGGAGCTTGTCTCAAACCGTAAAGTACTTTCTTAAGTTTGAAAACATGATTTGGAAATTTTTCATTTATAAAACCCGGAGGTTGAGAAACGTAAACTTCCTCAACAACATCTCCGTTTAAAAACGTACTTTTAACATCCATTTGAAATAATTTAAAATCCTTATGGCATGCAAAAGATAACAATAATCTAATGGATTCTAATCTAGCTACCAGAGCAAAGGATTCTTCGAAATCAATACCTTCCTCTTGCCGATAGCCTTGAGCTACTAACCGAGCTTTGTTCCGAACGACGTTTTGGTTCTCGTCGGTCTTGTTCTTGAAGATCCACTTTGTCCTTATGACGGTGTGGTTTTTCGAAGGCAATGGAACAAGCTCCCAAACCTCATTCCTCTCTAATTGAATGAGTTCCTATTCCATGGCAAGGATCCAAGCGCTATCTTCGTACGCCTCATTAATATTCTTTGGCTCAATCGAGGAGGCAAAGGCACAATGAGCAAAGTAGTTGACTTGCGATCTTGTCTTGACACTATCATGGATATTGCCAATGACTTGCTCATGAGGATGGTCACGAACCGAATGAAGCCGTTTGGGAATTCCCTTATCACTAGGAACATTCTCAAAAGATTCATTAGTCAGGTTAGTATCATTAGAATCAATAGAAGTAGAATTAGAATTACCAATTGAATCACATAAAACATTCATGGAGTCATCATCTTTGGTAATCCTAGCCGGAACAAAATCTTCATTAAATGAGACATGAAGTGATTCCTCGATCGTTGAGGTTCGTTTGTTGTATATCCGGTAGGCTTTGATACGTGAGGAATATCCAACAAAAATCCCCTCATCGGATCTTGGATCAAATTTGTCCAAGCTACCATACGTGTTTTTAATAAAACATTTTGAACCAAAAACTCGAAAATGTTTAACTTGAGGCAATCTACCAAACAACAATTCATAACAAGTTTGTTTGGTGCCGGGCCTCAAAAGTATTATATTAAACACATAGCAAGCGGTGTGTACCGCTTCCGCCCAAAATTGATGGCCAAGTTGGCTATCATCAAGCATAGTGCGAGCACACTCCACTAGCGTCCTATTCTTTCTCTCAACAACACCATTTTGAGGAGGTGCGCGAGGGAATGAAAAGGTGTGTGTAATACCAACTTCATCACAAAAGTTCTCAAAAGACTCATTCTCAAATTCCCCTCCATGATCACTACGAATAGTGACAATGGTGGTTCCAATGAGATTTTGTACTTTCTTGACAAATATTGTGAAGTTTTCGAAAGCATCATTTTTATTACATAAGGAAAATACCCAAGTAAACCTAGAAAAGTCATCAATGATGACAAGTCCATATCGTTCATTTCCTAATAAAGCAACTCTAGTTGGCCCAAATAAGTCTAGATGTAATAGCTCTAGTGGCCGCTTAGAAGAAATGTTTTTCTTAGGTTTAAAAGACGATTTTGGAAGCTTGCCTCGTTGACACGAGTCACAAAAGCTTTTCTTTTGAAAGACAAGCTTAGGGAAGCCTCTAATAGAATTTAACTTGGAAAGCTTAAATAGTGTTCCAAAGTTCACATGACCGAAACGTCGATGCCATAAGTGTTGTTCACTTGTGTTGGCAACGAGACATTGTTCATGTGATTTTGGGAGATCTAAAATATAAATATCCTTATGGCGTGTACCGGAAAATAATATTTCATCATTATCCTTTCTTAAAGTATGGCACATTCCTTTCGCAAAGCTAACTTTGTAACCTTTGTCACAAAGTTGGCTTATTGAAATGAGATTGTGGTTTAATCCTTTAACAAGGTAAACATCACATATAAGAGGTTTAGAAGGATTACCCACATTACCAACACCTATGATGGTTTCGCTCTCGTTGCCTCCAAAGACTACCCGATTTCCATTTGCAATGGGCACCACTCCGGAGAGCAATTGAGCGTCACCCGTCATGTGTTTTGAACACCCGCTATCGAGTATCCAATTATTCTTGGAGCTAAATTTGAATTTGTTGCTCTGTTTCTTTCTCTTGAGTACCTAAAGATAGAAAATATCGTTCATGGTACCCAAGGTCATTGGGTCCAAAAGATTAGACCTTTGGAAGCCAAGTCCAATTGGCCTTAGACTTCCCCACATAATTATCACTATGCACAACATTCATGAAATACGAATTCATATAAACTTGTTTTTCATCCATGTTTGTGTCCTTTAGGCTCCAAATAGTGAAAATTTTGGGAGCCTTAATCCTATTGGGAGCATGCATGCGTTGTTGATTTCTACGTGATGCATGTCATGGATGGAACATGATGAAATGGTGCATTATGAGAATGGTTCATATGATGTTGTGGATAGACATATGCATGTGGGGGAACCCGTGCGTGAGGGTGTCTCACTTGGTGTGCACGTGCCCGTGGACGTGTAGCATAAAAATCATCATATGTGTGAGCATGTGGAGTAGGACGTGTGTTCCTACGTGGCATATTATTTGTGTACATGTAAGCATGACCCTTCCTTGGAGGTCCACCCAAAGTGGGTTTCTGTCCAAAAGAGGGTGTGTACGAGGTGGAAGCACCATTGGTAGATGAACTACCAATAGAGTGTTTGCTCCCACTCGTTGAGTCACCGGAAGTTGGCCTAACAAAGGTAGTGGCCGATTTGGATGAACTTCCCATCTTATACCCCAAGCCAATGTGGTGATTGGCTGAAAGTAAGTCATTTAGGATGTTATCCAAATGGTCCTTATCCTTATTGAATTTATTAATTCGGCCTAATGTGCACTCATATTTCTCGGTGAGAGAATGCATCGAAGCATCCAAAGTGGATACTTGCGATGTGAGTGCATAAACACGAGATTTAAGATTCTCATTCTCGATACTCAAAGTTGAGTTCCAAGAAGTCAAATCCGCTATCTCATGTTCATCCGATTCCTCGACATGAACATGTTCAAGTTGAGATTTGAGATTTACAATCTCATTTCTCAACTCTTCAACAACGGTGTCGTGGTTGGTGATGATAGGTTTAGGCGAGTTTTGGATGCTAGCTAAATCATCTTTTACCTTAGTGTATCTATTTACTAATTTAGTGTATTTAGACCATAATTGAGAATTAGCATGTCTAAGGTCATCCATTGTTACCTCATCGCCTTCCTTGTCGCTATCATCGGAGGAGGAATCTTTATCTTGCTCCTCTCGAGCCATGAAGCACATATGTGATTTCTCCACTTGCTCATCGTCCGACTCTCCGCTTGAGGAATCATCCTCGGAGTTGGTGAACGTCCCGACAAGTCCCTTTTTGTACCCTTTCTTGTACTTCTTTGACTTGTCGTACTTCGGCGCCTTCCACTTCTCCTTTTGCTTATTTTGTGGACAATCCGCTTTCATGTGTCCTGACTTATTGCATTTAAAGCACAAAGGAGCGGAGGCGTTAGAAGAACTAACTTTAGATTTGTTCTTGTAATTACCTTTCCGGAAGAACCGGTTGAACTTCTTGGCCATGAGAGCCATGGACTCCAAGTCCAACTCGTCTTCCGAGTTTTCATCATTGGTCGATGTGGAAGTTGATGGAGCGGTCTTGAAAGCAATAGCCTTTTTCTTTGGCTCGTCTTGCTTCAAGTAGGACTTCATCTTGTCCTGCAACTTTAGCTTGCTATCCTTGCGTACCTCATAAGGCATTAAGGTACCCATTAGTTGAACAACGGTATATGTTTTCATGTCATTACCTTCCTCGATGGCGAAGGTACGTTTCTCCCAACAAGAAGGAAGTCCATCGATGATCTTCGAGACTTTCTCCTTTTGGGTGTAGGTCTTACCGAGAGCCTCCAACTCGTTTGTGATGTCGACAAAGCGAGCATAGTACTCCTTCATCTTCTCACCCTGTAGCATATGAAATAACTCGAAATCTTTATTAACTACAACGAGTTTAGAGTCTCTTACCCTACTCGTTCCTTCATGCAATATGAGGAGGGAGTTCCATATTTGATATGCACTCTTACATGTGCATATCTTATTGAAGTCCTCAGGCTCCAAGGCACATTGCAAGGCGTTCATTGCCTTGGCATTTGTAACCTCCGCGGCGACCTCCGCGGGAGTCCACTTAGCGAATTCTTCTTCGGCGGGCTCGACGTACTCCGACATCGTGGCTCTCCATAATGAAGCACTCCAGAGGAATGTTTCCATCCGGCATTTCCAGTACCCGTAATTGGCACCGTTGAAGAAAGGAGGCCTCGTTGAGGAGTGTCCTTCCATCACCGAAGAAGCTCCTTCACGATTCTTGAAGGTGCTATAGTCAGAAGGTGGACGAACGGTCTTGTTGTCGTTGGCAGACATAGCTATAGACTTGGCTCTGATACCAAATGTAATGCCCTGCTAAGCTACTGCACAAGTACTAGAGGGGGGTGAATAGTACTTTAAAATAATTAAGAGGATAATTCCTAATTATCTTGCAAACTCAACCAACAATGCAGAAAATGCGGAAATGTAAATATGACAACAAAGAAATGCAATCGCAAACACACGATATTAATGGGTTCGGATCCACCCAAGTCTCCCCGACTTGTTCCCGGTGATCCTACGTCCCAACCACCCGGATCCCCTCCAGATACTTGAGTTAGAAACCCTAACTCAAGATTTGCACTATGAAATACTTGTAGAAACCTCTACAAGATCAAATCATACACAAACCGAAATGTGACTCCCACAAACCGGGATCACAAATAAACTCTCACAACCGAGAGTGAATCACTTACAATATCAATGTAAAATGAAATAGAAATGCTTACCACAAAATACCTATGCCTTGAATATACTTTCGAATTAGGGCAAAGAGGATTTTGGGGAAGATGATGGCACCAAACCCTAGCTCCAAGTAGATGACCAGCAATGGAGACTTAGGAGGTAGATGGTGACCTAAAATCAAGCTCTTGGCTTGGAAGGCTTCACAATCAATTAATCTCTCTTTGGAAGTAAGAGTGGGAGAGATTCAAGAATGGAAATGAATGAGCTTTGAATGAGATTGATTGCTTCTCTTTTGATCTCTAAACTTCTCTTAATATCAGCTTTGAGTGCAATGAATGCAGCACATCAAGTATTTATAGGTTAGAGGAAAGAGAGAGAGAAAAACATTTTAATTAAAGCTCCAACGGCTCTATTCTGAACCAGACTAGTCGGACAAAGAAGGATCATTGACCGACTAGTTCATCAACTAGTCGGTCGGTGATACAACGTAGACCGACTAATGCTTGAACAGCCAAAAGGTCGAAGTTCAGACTTAAAGAACTAGTCGGTCCAAGAAGACTTGCCAACCGACTAGTTTCACAACTAGTCGGTCGGTGAGTGAACTTAGACCGACTAAGAGATAAAACAAGTAGTCTGAGTACAAATTGATTTAGTCAGTCCAAGAACAAATGTTGACCGACTAGTTCATCAACTAGTCGGTCGACAAACGTTCTTTGACCGACTAACGATAAACAGTAACTTGGCATGTACAGGGAAAGCTCAACTAGTCGGTCTAAGAAGGATCACTGACCGACTAGTTCATCAACTAGTCGGTCGGTGAGTCAACTTGGACCGACTAACTGTAAACAGTAAAGAGCTATGATTTGAGAAGGCATTCTAGTCGGTTCAAGAAGCTTTGCCGACCGACTAGATTACCATCTAGTCGGTTGGTTCTTCTTCTTGAACCAACTAACATGCACAAGAAGCCGCGAATCGAAGCGCGATGATTCGGGAAAGTTTGAGTGGGCTACTACTAAGTTCCTAGCTCTAAGATAGGAGCGATATGAAGATTAAAACGTAAGACCTACTCAAGACTTAACATTCTATGAAACGAAGCTAGAAGAAATTAAATAAACTTGACGAACCGTCTTCAAAAGCTTCAATCGAATCTTCATGACTTCAATAGACGTTCTTGAGCTTCAACGAAGCTTTAGGCATACGATCACGCGCTTTGAGAAGTCTTGAGACGTCGCAATTGATATCCGTGGAATATAGGTGACGATCTCCATAACTGCGCTCACAAAGAGTTAGTTCACGATATATTTATGTTTGTTCATCATCCAAAACCAAATCCGGGGAGTCAATACTCAACAATAATAAGGTTGCGTGCTCATTTCCCCAATAACCATATCAAGAAACTACGTCTTGATAATGCGGGAGAATTTACTTCACAAGTCTTCGAAGACTATTGCCGGGCAACGGGTATTGAAGTTGAACATCCTGTAGCATATGTTCACACCCAAAACGGATTAGCTGAGTCCCTTATAAAGAGACTCCAATGGATTGCACGTCCATTGCTTATGCAATCCCAGTTGCCGGTGGATGCTTGGGGGCAAGCTATTTTACATGCCGCATCACTTATTAGGATAAGACCCTCTGGAGGTCATACTTTATCCACGATGCAACTAGCATATGGCGCACCTCCGGATATCTCTTATTTGAGAGTGTTTGGTTGTGTGGTATATGTCCCAATAGCACCACCTTAGAGGACCAAAATGGGTCCTCAGCGTCGTCTAGGTATATATATTGGGGTTGATTCGCCCTCTATTATCAGATACCTTGAACCCCTGATGGGTGACGCATTCAAGGCACGTTTTGCTGACTGTGAATTTAATGAGAAATTTTTTCCTAAACTGGGCAAACAGTCTAAGAAGCCAGAAGCTCCTGAGACCATTAGTTGGGACCAGAAGTCTTTGTCCCTATATGATCCGCGTACTAATCTGTGTGAAGATGAGATCCTGAAGATCCTTCACATCCAGAATACAATACATCTTTTGCCGGATAAATTCACGGACAACCAGAAGATTGTCCGTTCACACGTCCCGGCTGCCAATACGCCAGCTAGGATTGACATCCCCATAGATGGATGCAATTCACCGACAGCAGAATTGGATGTACCTCAAATGAAAAGAGGACGCCCACCAGGTTCAAAAGATAAAGTTCCTCGAAAGAGGAAGACTCCTGGAGATACTAAGATTATCCCTCCACAGGATGCTGAGCTCAGACCAGCTACTTCTCCCCTCCTGATTTCCCCAGCAGAGGAAACAATAGGAGAAACATCATTAAATTTTGTACGTACTGGAGAAGTACTGGACAAAAATAGCATAGTCGTCGACGACGATTTTGCGTTCGATATTGCCGTTCACGTCACTGAATATGACGATGACGTCGAACCACGATCTCTAGCGGAATGTAAACGCAGAGATGATTGGCCAAAGTGGGACGAGGCAATAAGAGTAGAGCTGGACTCACTTTTGAAACGCAAAGTCTTTGGACCAGTAGTCCAAACACCAGTAGGTGTAAAGCCTGTGAGATATAAATGGGTTTTTATAAGAAAAAGAGATGAAAATAATGTGATCGTTCGCTATAAGGCACGCATTGTAGCCCAGGGATTTTTCCAAAGACCGGGGATTGATTACGAAGATACGTATTCCCCGGTCATGGATTTGATCACATTCCGATTTTTAATAATCCTAACTTCTCTGGAAAGCCTAGAAATGCAGCTCATGGACGTTGTGACTGCATATCTATATGGCGATATAGATAAAAATATCTATATGAGACTTCCTGATGGGTTTAATCTACCCCCAGAGATGAAAGAGATGCCTCGGGATGTATTCTCTGTAAGGCTACATAGATCATTATATGGTCTAAAACAATCGGGCAAGATGTGGTATAACAGATTTAGTGATTTCCTTGCTCAGCAAGGATTCACGAATAATGAAGTCTGCCAGTGTATCTTTATCAAAAGAACGGGAACATGATTCGTCATCATAGCTGTATATGTAGATGACTTAAATCTCATAGGATCTCCTGCAGAGATCAATGAGATATCTGAAAGCCTAAAACATACTTTTGAAATGAAATACATAGGCAAAACAAAGTATTGCCTTGGCTTACAGATAGAACACCTAAGAGGTAGAATCCTATTACACCAATCTAATTATACAAATAAACTTTTACGCAAGTTTCATATGGATAAATGTCATCCTTTAGGTACCCCTATGGTTGTAAGATCACTAGATGTACACAAGGACCCCTTCCTGTCACTGGAAGAGGGGGAGGAGATACTGGGTCCTGAAGTATCCTACCTCAGTGCCATTGGAGCACTTCTATAACTTGCTAACTGTACGCGTCCCGATATAGCGTTTACAGTTAATCTTCTAGCCAGACACAGTGCAGCGCCCACAAAGCGCCACTGGAACGGAGTAAAACATCTTCTGCGATACCTCCAGGGTTCCATTGATCTTGGACTTTACTACCAGAGAGGTGCCTCCCCCAAATTATTTGGTTATGCTGATGCAGGTTTTCTTTCAGATCCGCACACGGCAAAATCCCAACGGGTTTTGTTTTTACCTACGGAGGTACTGCTATCTCCTGGAGATCGGTAAAGCAAACCACAACAGCTACATCATCCAACCATTCGGAGCTCATTGCGATCCATGAAGCAAGCAGAGAGTGTTATTGGCTACGATCCGTCGTCCAACACATTCTTCAATCTACTGGCCTGAAGACCGATGATTTGGAGTCTACCGTCCTGTTTGAAGACAACGCTGCATGCATTGCTCAACTTCAAAAGGGCTACATCAAGGGCGACAGAACGAAGCACATATCTCCCAAGTTTTTCTGGACACATGAGCTAAAGGAGGACAAGCAGATCGAAGTTCAGCAGATACAGTCCTGCAACAACTTAGCTGATCTTTTTACTAAGTCTTTGCCCAAATGTACTTTTGTAAAGCTTGTAAAGAACATTGGTATGCGAAAATTAAAAGACCTGCAAGCCTGAAGCTTGTACGGATCAGGGGGAGTAACCTGTGGGTTGCACTCTTTTTCCTTAAGCTGTTGGGTTTTCCCACTGGGTTTTCCACAGCTAAGGTTTTAACGAGGCAAACACACTTACTTTGGATCCAGAAGTATCCACCCCTCTTTGCCTCAGATACTGAGACCAAAGTGATGAATGGGTAAGGGGGAGTGTTATGAATGAGGGAGGCTTTTGGCCTCCCCTCCTTCATTACCCACTCATTGGTCCCCATTACTATGAGTAATGGGGACACTTGGTCTCCTTGAGGCCCTTCATCTCCCCATAATTGTTTAATATATAGAGAACCATGGCCTATGGCCATGGTTACTCATTCTATCTCTAAGAAAGCTTATCCCTATTTTCTCTTGAGTCTGATTACTCTCTAACAAGAGTAATGTTTAACATAATATTAGCAAAATGATAAATTGGGCGTAGAGTAAAGTAATATTATGATTGGGGCTCCAGGCCCATCAGAAAAATATTAATAAATTTAATAAGCAATTGTATTAACAAAGCTTCTAGCCCAATAAGCCAATTCAATATGTGGGCTTCAGGCCCATTAGTAAAATTCTAGTTTAATCTTTAAGTGTGCAATTGGATTTACTGGGCTTCAGGCCCAATAAACAGCCCATCTACCGTTAAAAATTAATTTAAGGTAATATTAACTTATACCCTAAATCAAAACTTTAGGTATGTAGGGGATCTGAAGTGTCCCCAAATCACAAAAACTGTAGCATCCGCCAGGCCACGTTTACCGAGTCCCCCCACCGGAGTCCCCCCACTGTCGGGGGGATGTGTTACAGCTGGAGCCCCCCTTTCGGGGGGTTACTGCCGGAGCCCCCCCCGCAATCCGGGGGGGGGATGTCGCCGGAGCCCCCCTCGCAGTTGGGGGGGATGTTGCCGTAGCCCCCCCGCTTTCGGGGGGTTACTGCCGGAGCCCCCCCGCGCAGTGGGGGGATGTTGCCGGAGCCCCTCCCCCCACGCAGTCAGGAGGGGGGGTTATCGCCTGTGTCCCCCCGCAGCGGGGGGGGGGGGGGGGGGGGGGGGGGGGGGTGGGGGGGCTGAGACGGCGACGAGTACGTCGACAGACGAAGATATCTGGGGGGGAAGCTAATGGGTCTAAAAAAAATTTTATTTGTTTTTTTAGATAATCCACTTGTAATAGTTTTTAAAATGCATATATATTAAGCATTGTAAAAGCATGGCTTAATAAAAATTTTGTTTGTAGTTATCTACGAGATCGATGGATATTACCTCTAGATTAAAAATCTAGGGAAGATCGAAAAACTAGAAGATCCGTAGAGCGAAAAATTCCACGCTCCGAATACGCCCAAGAGGTACGCCGCAACCAAGATTCCTTCGCGCGTAACAAATTAGAAGAGCGTAACAAAGTAGGGATGGAATTTTTGCGGGGAGAAAAGCTCAAAATAGAAGAGCCAAAAGTGCTGATAACGTGTTTGAGAATTGTTGGAAGAGAATTAACCATGGCAACAAGCCATGGTGATTTATTTATAAAAATGACTTAGGCAACCCAAAAGACTAGGATACTAAGTCTCCACCACTTAATATTAGGGGTGTGCATGGGTACATGGTACACAGATACCCGATCGGAACCTACCCGAACAGGTAGGTTCTGGGTAGATAATTATCGGTTCAGGGTAGGTTCCGTGTAGGAAAATTAGGAATCGACGGGTATCGGGTCCGGTTCCGGTTCCCGTTTATAGGGAACGGGTACCCAGAACCGGAACCGATATTTTATATATTTAATTTTTTATATATTATAATATTAATAATCAAAATATATAAGAGTGATCCACCCTGGATGTATCTAATTTGAACTTATAATATTAGGGAGTACAACTTGCATCCTGAAGTTCTGAGCAACGCGCAAGTTCATCAAACAATGCATTTGAATCAAAGGTCATATTGTTCTCTTATGCGTTCAAAAGAGCAGTAGAGGTAACGTGAATCATTCATCCATATGTCTAGCTTTATCTAGTAGAAATGACTGATCAGTACACCTTTATCACTGAAGAAAGAGACTAGAGACAATATTTAACTTCCAGATTGATCTTTAGTCATGTGTATTTGATGTAATTGTCATGCATAGATCATTTGGAAATCATTGTTCGTAATGCATCACAAATTAGATTTTTTTTACAGGGTACCCAGAACCTACCCGGAACCATAGGGTCCCGGGTAGGGTCCGAGTATAAGGTCCAACTGGGTAGGTTCCGGGTCCAAATTTTAGGAACCGGTCCCTTACCGGGTAAGGTCCGGATAACATAAAAAAAAGGGTACCCGGACCCGCACACCTCTACTTAATATGGTGGAGTAAATGTGTGGATAAGTGATGGGGAGGCTCACACACACACACACCCCCCCACCCCCCAACCCCCCCCCCCCCCCCCCCCCCCCCCCCCCCCCCTCGCGAAATTTGTGTGTTATTAAATCATCGACGGATGGTACCGGACTTAGAATTAAAACACGAGCATGAAAAGCTAAACTACTTACTTAACTGCAATTTTTAAAAAAGAAAAGAAAAGAATATGCAAGAATATAAATAAAAAAAGTAAAAGACATTAAAATTAAGGCGCCCTCTTTCTCCAACGCCCTTTTCCTAACCGAAAGCCGTTTTTTTCTGAAACTTCAAAAAAAAAAAAGGCAAGGAAACGAAAAGATAGAGAGGGGAACAATAAACAATTAAAAATCCCAGCTTTTGTTGCTTTTGATTTTTTTCTCCATTGGATTCCTCGCCTAATTTTGTCGAAATCGAGCTCGATCCGAGGATTCGCCGGATCTACAACGAGACAATTTCCTCAGGATTTGGGCGCACGCTTCGAGGCTACGCTTCCATTATTATCTCTGGTTCTCTATATCTGTTGAATTTGGGGGTAGTCAATTCGCTAATCTCGAGGTGAGATGCTTTCTTGGATGCTTAATTTATCGTTCTGTTTATTGCAATTGATGAATTATTTATGTGAATCTATTGAATTTTGGGGGGTTTTTTGTTTTATTTTATGCATTTGGGAACGGAATTCACCCGAAAAAAATGAAAGATTTGCACTCTTCTCTGTTCTTCATTAATTCTGAATGGAATTGGATTTAATTTCCGTTAAAGAGTTGAATTTTTTTAAAATTTCAACTACCCCTTTCCAAATATGCTACACGCTTAAAAAAAATGAAATTTCAGAATTTACTTCGAAGTATTCCTTTATTTTAGTCTTAGATTGAAATTGTATTAGTCTAGCTTCTCCTTGGACTGTGAACACCCAAAATCATAACTATGCCTTTAATTCTTTATATTTTGTTTAAAAATTTCATGGGGAATTGGAGGGGATCTGCTCTTGACGTGGATCTCCATGGTTCTTCCCAACCCCTAGAACTGCCATTAAAACACATACTCTCTCTCTCTCTCTCTCTCTATCTCTCTCTCTCTGCGCGCGCGCGCGCGCGTCCGTCCGCCCGTGCGTCCGTCCCAAGTCACAACCTAGAATCAGAGGTGGATCCCTATGTAATTTGGTCATTTTGTTTGGTTTGTTACCATCACTTGCTTACCATTTTACCATTCTTTTAAGAAAGTAGAAGGTAGAAGAAGGGCCAGCATTCTTTTTATCTTTCATTTAATTCGTTTCCTTATGATTCCCCGACCATGGCACCACAGTAGTAGGACAGAAGGTAGGCAAGAAATAAACTTAAGTTACTGACAAACATCTATTTAATTATGCTGCCGAAGATTAGAATACACTTCATCTTTACTTGGTTTGACGAATCCTTTGGTCATACTACTCTCGCTTGTTTGGACTAGTCTTGCAGTAGTTGACGCAGTTGACCTTAATTATCTTGACCTGATTTGCTCACATATGAGTGTATCACGATTTATTTAGAAACCCATTTCCCCTGGGTTGTTGCACTGCTCATTCTCTTCCTCTCAGAGTTAGGAGACCTTGCTATATCCATCCGTTTATTGGTTAGCATAGTTGGTTTTCGTAATTCATGAACCTATTTTATATCTCAGTTTGCTGTTGTTCTACTTCTGTTCATAGCATAAGACTTGAGGTTGAGAATATTAAACAGTGTATCTTGCTTATATTTGCTCTGATTTGATCATGACAATTCAGAAATCCCATTTGTCATATTGCGCTATATCATTCAAAAAATTCCTTTTTTTATCATGTCAGGTTTTAGGGTCTGCTACCACTGTCAGAATAGGTGTATACTTATATGAAGAACACTTCAATGTGGTTTGATTTAGAAGCTCTTGTGGATGGATTTGTGCAAAGATGAGTCTCCGGTGGCTGTGGCACAACAGAAGTCGTTCCCAATAAAAGAAAAACCCAGGCCAGTGTTGGTTACTTCAGAAAAGAACAATGCAGTGCCGGCCAATGGCAAGCCACGGACCAGAGAAATTATGTCAAGGTACAAATCTGGGATCATATCAGCTCCGCGGTCCTCATCACCAAATGCTAGTCAGACATCTACCACGTCCACAACAGCTGCACCGCAGAGGGCACAATCAGCTGAAAGAAGAAGGCCGTCAACTCCGGCATCCCCTTCATCACGACGCTCGGCACCTTCGTCTCCAAAATCTCGGCCTTCTCCACCCTCAACTCCTTTGTCAAAGTCTTCCAGGCCTTCATCACCTTCATCAAGGCCTTCCACCCCATCGTCCCCATCCTCAAGGTCCACGACTCCAGTTCGTGACTCAATGGTCGAGAGGCTGAACTCTTCCCGGCGATCACTTGTTGGCAGAGCTCCGGATGGGCTGTGGCCTTCCATTCGTAATCTGTCAGCTTCTTTCCAGTCTGAATCTTCATCCGTTCTTGCTAGTAAGAGTGATAAACAGGTTAGAAACTCGTCTCCGGATCGCACATTGAAGTCATCTCAAAATGCATCTTTGGAGATGAAGAGGACACCTTTGAGAGGATGGAATGCCTCCGAGCAATCAGAGAATTCTAGGCCAGTGGATAATCCACATGTGAGGGCAATTGATCAACTTAGGTGGCCTGGTATGATAGGAGGGAAGGCGTCTTCCAATATTTTGTCAACAAGAAGCATGGATTTAACGGACAAGATTAGCAGATCCGCTTCTTTGTCGATTGCAGTGCGAGGGGTTTCACCGTCAAGGGGCATGCGATCGACTGATGCTGCAAGAAGAGGTATGAAAAGTTCAGCAAATGAGGCAGCTCGGCTACTTTCTCCCGAGGGAGGTGAAAAGGCTGCAGTTACAGTAACTTCAGCTAGAAATGTGACTTCATTTCCATTAGAAGCTGCTCCGTCAAGCACAAGACCAAGTAGGAGCCCATCACCAGTTCCGAATTTGGTTCGTCCATCATCACCAAATAAGGCTGCAGCGGTTCTTTCTTCTACCTCTCGGGGCATGTTGAGTCCATCGAGGACAAGACCGTCGACTCCCTCGAGTCCATCGAGGACAAGACCTTCGACTCCCTCGAGTCCATCGAGGACTAGACCTTCGACTCCGTTGAGTCTATCAATGACAAGACCATCAAGTCCATGTCCCTCATTCAGCAACACAGCGACACGAATTGGTGTCTCGTCCTCCATTCTCAACTATATTGCTGATGTGCAAAAGGGAAAGAGGAACCCCAACCACATAGAAGACTCCCATCATTTGCGTCTGCTTCACAATAGGGACCTGCAGTGGCGCTTTGTCAATGCCAGAGCTGATGCATCATTTTCAGACCAGAAATTAATAGCAGAGGTTAGAAAGGAGTTATTTTATATTTTAGACTTCCAATGCTGTAGTTCATACATCATGGTTTGTTATCCGGCTTTCAATATCGGGTCTTTCCATTCCTACTCTGTTTTCTGGTTTCTGGTTGTTGGACACATAAAAGTATGTTATGGATATTGTGATATAACTGATGCTAAACAACGCCTTAAGCGCACCAGTAGTTTTTTTATTACATTAAGAAGCATGTAACATCTCATTTTGTAAGCTCTAGTAGTCTTCTTAGTGAGGTCTCTAGCAAGTGATTGATGGTGTGACCTGCTAGGGTTTTCATCATATGCCCAATTTTAATATTCTTGGCAAAATGTATGATTGCAAGTGGCACGTCGTCCCTTACTGTTGCATCATATTTTGTTTTCAGTCCCAAAGTAGGAACACCAGCATTCTAAGGGAAACCATAGTCTGTCAGCATTTCTATAAGAATTCAGAAGAAAAATATAAATGGTCTGCTGTAGCAAGTGCAGAAATTATTTCTCATATTTTTTTTTTGTGGAATTGGATTTTAAAAAAAAATCTGAAGTCAGCACAATGTTTATGCAGAGAATAATGGTTACAATATGCCATATGAGGAGAATGGTGGTCAAAAAGTTCGCGCTGCAATTTTTTTTGGATGATCTCTACCATTCTCGATCTACACATTCTAAAACATTGATATGCTAACAGCCTTGTGGTTTTCATATATTTATCCATACATAGAGTCATTTGAAATTTACATCCATAGAATTGAGCAAGTGCTTCACTAGATCTTTGATAAATTTGGGTTTTAGAATATGAAGATCAAACTGAATTACCTGGAAAAGGATGTGGAAAGTGGACTGTTTGGCCGCTGAGGAAGTTACCTCATATGACATATTATGCCGATTATTCTCTATTATCAAAGGGATAAATCGAAGCTTACAGTTGAGGAGTCTAGAACGTTTTCTGTACCTTGACAGGTCCATGTTGATGAGTTTGGGAAACTTTGATGTTTTCTTACTGCAAAATATCTGTATTGAAATTTTCGCATCTTACTGCAATTTTTGACATGAGAATTGTACCCTTATTAGTTGCAAATCTTTGGTACTGGCATATTTGGTTAGCTGAATAAAGAAAGAACTCCAATAAATTGTACCTGTCTTTTATCAAATATGTTGGCTGATTGACTTGCTCTACGCACTGAAATAATCAACTTTTAAGCAGCCATTTTATACTGTTTCATGATTAGAATTTTCAAACCACATGACCTCATTCACATCTCTTGTCAACCTAAATGCACGTTGTGATGACACATCACAAGTAATTTACAAAGAGGAAAGGTAAAAGACATTGATAGAATCTGTCAAAGTGTTTGATGATTTTATTTAGTTTAACTTGCCTTATGTTTAATGTCGAAACTTGAAACTCTATTTTCCCCTTATCTTTACAGTGTTTCCATTGATTTTGGTGAATAATGCCATCAACTGATTGTTGATTATGTGAATGAAACAGGATATGCTTTTCAATGTATGGAATATTACCTCAGAATTGCGTGATTCGGTCATCAGGAAAAGGATTGACGTGCAGAACTTGAGACATGAGATGATGCTGAAGTTAGTACTAAAAGAACAAGTAAGATCTCTGGTAATTTATTGCTGATCTATGACTTGTCGAACCTGCTGCTTAACAAGTTGCATATGACTTCTATGTCATATTGTGGTTGAGTAAAGGATACTTTTAAGTTGTTGGGTGTATGAAGATGTTTCATTTGGATACCTATAATAATATTAATCTGATTAATATTATCTATCTTTTAGATGGACAATGGGTGAAAGAAGTCCTACCATGCCTACAGTCTGACCTTTTTGATGTTGAGATTGTTTGAGAACTTTAGTTTAAGCAATAAATCAAAAAAAGGAAAATAAAGGAAAATGTATATGCATGTTTCCATTAAATCATGCATTTTTATATGTTTTTAAATTCACATATGAAAGTTTAAGAACTAATGTGACTTGATTAGTTGGTTTTAAGAAATCATTTCATATTTCTATACATTGTGCCTGAAGCTTCATGCATTACGCCTCAGTTATTGATATTATGTACACATATATTGTAAAGTAAAGAGAGAACCTGTATTGTCTAGGCGTGCGAAGCTACGTTGCATGGACATGGACACATAAGCAAATTCTTAAAAAGTATATTTAAAATACGAGTATAGTGTCACGTTTGGGTGTCCAACGCATGGTTGACAAGTGTCTGGTATGGCTTGGCTTTATGGTGGAAGTAGTGGTGTAAACAAAGTGGATTTGGAGCAATTACTCTTTTATCCGTATTTGAATCTACTAACCGAATATGATACGATATTCGACTGAATATTGCTTATGCTATCCATATCTAAATTCGATGGATATAGTTCAAATTTCGATTTTATCCAAATGTGCTTATATCATTTTTTGTTGAATCTGAAGAGTCAAAACTAGTAGAAACAAAATAAATAAGTGTAAAGATTCTTAATAATTAATGACTGCATTAATTTACAAACTGATTTTGCACACATGTTAATATTTCAAATTCTTTGTAATTATGATTTCATGACATTAATTTCTGTTAATTTATATGCACACATGCTTTGCAGATAATTAACAGAGCGGATACCATACTATCTGAAATCCAGTTAATTTTTAGCGGATATATGTTTAAGCATCCAATCCATCTACGTATCATATATATTCATATCCGAATCTACTTAAGTGAACTGGATACATAATGGATTTGGATATTTTGGATATTCATTTACACCCTTGTGTGGAAGTGCATGTGCTATATGCCAGGGTTCTTGTCAGAAAGTTAAAATTATATTAATGTTAGGTGAGTGCCTTAAAAACATCCTTTATTAGTATATATGCAACTTCTCACTTTTGACACAAAAATTAGATATATATTATCGTGTTAAGAAACTAAGTTTTCTGAT
The DNA here is from genome assembly GCA_030789695.1 of Scilla litardierei. Classification (NCBI taxonomy): domain Eukaryota; kingdom Viridiplantae; phylum Streptophyta; class Magnoliopsida; order Asparagales; family Asparagaceae; genus Scilla; species Scilla litardierei. Next base: position 34,513,751 of record CM061142.1, read on the forward strand.
TTTCCTTTACTAGGAAGCATAGACATGGGTGTAGGTATTGGCATGGGTACAGATGTAGGTATCTGACATGGCAAATTTGTAAAAGACGGGGTTTGGAGACACGACTATTATACCATAATATATTACATTTTATATTGTGTACGGATGCATCTATGTGACATGGCAAATTTGTAAAAGAAAAGTTTGGAGGCACGACTATTATACCATAATGTATTACATTTTATATTTTTATTTACACAACAAACAAAATTTAAAAGGTTGTATCAACTAATTTTAGTTTAAACATATAATTTAGATAAGTTCTTTACTTCATCTTAGAGTTGGTCTAGAAAATATATGTACACAAAGTGCACAGGCTCCAGCAAACCCCCTTCACTATCTCATGACGTGGACCCTGCCTGGACGTGTGTATTTCTGTGGATGCGGAATTAGGTGCAAGAAATTTTATGAGAAGTGTGTGCATGTGTGAATGTGGCCTTGGGTGCATGAGGCTTTTTGAGAAGGGGGAGGTGGGACCTGCATGATGAGGTGGCCAAAGCATGGACACCAGCTATCAACCTCTTTGTAGAAGATTCCACCCCCATTTGTATAAAGGATTTTTAGCTATTTTAAGCATACACAAAATCACTAGTATAACCCATAAAATTACATGTATGCCTACCAAAATACAAATATGACTCATAAAGTGCAAGTAGAGAAGTAATCATTTCTAACATGTGTTTGAAGAGTATTGAGAAGTGACTTATACTTGTTTTAAAAGAGTACAAAGAAATGTTGGTATCCGGTACGGTGTTGGCATGTTCGAAATAAGCACAGCAGCATGATAGAAGCCATCATGCTATTGAGGTCCTTAACAAAGTGCGCTGATTATCCAAGAATTATTTTTCTAGATATTTTAATATGTAGTGTTCTAAATATTGAATATCAGTCTTGAAAAATATAATATCTAATAGCGGTTATCATGGATTATATCAGAGATATTGAATAAACATTGAAGCATCATATCGGACGCTAAAAGTAGATTTTACATACATGTCATGTTTAGATCTAATTATATATAATTATATACACTCATATACAAGATATACTTATCTTAATACGTTGCATTAAAATACCAATTTCCAGACAATATTTTCACTTGTTATGTTCATTAAATGTTAAATAATAGACATCGAACAAGATTAACAAATAAAATAAACCGAAAATGAATTCAATCCACACCGCTACCGTGATGCGTATTCAAAAGGAAATGTATTATAAAATCTACGTTAGTGATAATTTTTTTCCAATCAAACATATTCAAACCATGGAAAAAAAATCCAAAGGAATTGATTCATTACAAGATTCTAAAATACACCAAAGATGAATTAAGCCATTAAAGAACATGAATAATGCCAAAAATCAACACATTATCTCAAAAACTTATGATACGCTGGACCAAAGCATTAATAAAAACTTTCAAAATAGCAGATCCCAAATTGCAGAATAAAAGCAATGTATGAAATTATTTTTAAAATTGTAATACCAGAAGAGAATATTCGAGTCAATATTTAGTCAACATTTCTACATTTTCTTCACAATAACTAAGATTATCAAAAAAGTTAAGTACTAAATATTAGTTTTACATTTTAAGCAAACAAATCACTTGAACTCAAATAAACAATTCTTGGGGTAATTTGTATCAATTTAAAAAAGTAAGATGCCTAGAAATGTATCCATTAAAGTAATTTGTACCTAGGTTTAAGGTCTCGGTTTTGGTTTCAGTACTGGTTTCTCGAAAATTTAGGTTTCGGTATCGGTTTCGTCCGTTTTGGTGGTTTCAGATGTTAGTTTCGTTTCGTCTGTATCGCTAGTTTTAAATACTTAAAACCTATCAAATATTATCAAATACTAAAGCGTCAAATATTTTTTTACAAGTTACACATTTTGCTAAATAATAGAAGATGAATGGCACACCTATAAAGAACGAACGGCAAACTTGTAAATAAGTTAGTCTGTAAGCCAAAAATAAAGGTCGGTTCGCATAGCAATTCCCCTTGCTGCTGTTCACATTACACATTTTGCTAAACACACTTCATTTATTTTCAGGTCTGCCATTCCAAGACATTTATTTACAAGTTGGCCATTCTTTTTTATCCTTTTCTCTTCAAGGCAGTGATGACCGCCCAAATTAGGGTTTACGAGCTCCTTCGATCGACGGGCGGGCGACGAGCGCCCAGCCGGGAGTGGCGGGTGAGCGCGGGAGTGCAGGTATGTTCTCTATCTCTCCTTCTTCCTCTTCTTCATCATCCTCTCTTTTTTCTTATTCCTATTCTTTTTCTTGTTCTTCTTTTTTTCTTTTGTGGATTTTGTTCTGCTTGATCTTCTTCTTTTCTTCTTTTCTTCTTTTTTCCTTCTTGTTTTTGTCAGTTTCAGTCGGAACCGGCCGGAATGACGACGTTTTGGCTGAAACGTGAACTTTAACCCCCGTTTCGTCTTAGTTAGCTCCGAAACCGATACGAAACGGTCGAAACCCTAAGGTTTCAGTCGATACCCAAAACCTTGATCTGTACAATAAGGTAATCTTAACAAACCGAAATCAATTAGAGAAATATTAATTCTTAACACCTAGAAAGTCACAATCAGTGATATCAAATTTTTTTGACTAATTTAATTAAATACATATTTTTATTAATATTTGCTTTCAATCATATTATAAAAATCAAATTCAGTCAAAAAACGAGTCAAAAAACGAGTTGACCTGATCAATAAAAGAAAAATGAAAGAAAATTACTACCCACATTTCAGGAATCTTACTCATTGATTTATTTGCTGATGTAGTTGCGAGTTTGAGAGATGGCTGAAGGGGCGAGTCGACAATAAGATTGAGATCGATGCTCAGTCAAGATCGAGATAGAGATAGAGCTGCAGAGTCATCGAGAGCAAAGTGAGGCGTTCGAGCTAAATTAGTGTTGAAAGAATGAATAAAATCAGGAAAAAGGTGTTATTGGTAAGATCTAATTAATTAATTAGATCTGAGCCGACTTAACAAAGACCCATGAGCTTAAAAACAAATATCAGCCGATATTTGAAATCGCAATAGCGGTTAAAATATTTGCTGATGCCCACAATTGGGTTCAATAAAAAACTGTCATCGAAAGCTTAAATCAGTAGCAGACATCCTAAAAACTGTAATTATTGTTGATACTATGGTTATTGGATCAGTATTTGGAACATTGTTAATATAGTAAGCTGATTATTGACTTTGCTACTATCGAGGTTTGAAATCTCAGTTTTGAGCTTGGCATCAACCGATAGTTTGTAGTATCAAGCATTGGTTGTCTCAGAAAACCGATATGAGTTAAAAGAATTGGACTTTAGGTATTATTAGTTGTTTTAGCTTAACATGGTTATTTGTTGCAGGTAGATTTTCACATTCGATAAATGCTTCATATGTGCATATATCATCTTTATCTTCTAGGATACCATCACATTTCCTATCTATTCCATCAACTGGGTATCTTCTTGAATTACCCAATAATCAATTCAGCTTCAATCCATTTTTGTTTCATAATTTAGTGTCCAAGCCTCAAGCTATATTCGAAACATAGTGCATGTCTCACAAACTTAAAAAGTTTCACTTAGTGCCAACAAAGAGAGATTTGTTTTTATTCCTCTTACAAATCCAGTCCAAAATTGCTAGTGCATACCGGTATTGGTCAAATTTTCAAACTTTGATTGACATCAAATTGAGATTTTCCCGTTCTTTTATGAAATTTTGGTTATTCAAACCCAAAATCTCCTTTGAATAAATTTATGACCACTCCAACGTTCGCTTGTTTTGTGAAGACAACTTCTTTTATGAGCAACATCCCCTTTCATTTTCAAGGAAACCCTCCTAAATATTGTAAACATTGTTTGTGAAAAGAACAAAATTCATTTACTTGAGTTCACCCTTTCTTTCATCCACACCCCTCCAACTCCTTCCTGTGCTCTACTTCTTGCTTTCAGCGAGGTCCATCTTCACCCCCCAGTGTGGCTGCGGCAAGGCCTACCATAGGCGATGATGATGATAAGTTTGATGATGAGGATGGTGATGGCGACGACGATGACGACAAGGATGATGAACATGATGGGGCAATTAGGAGTTATCATAAGAGGAGAGGAGGCAATGTGATGCCACCATGGAAATAGGCTAAGTTTTTGTTTTTTAATTTTTATGCTTTAAGACATGTTTTTGTTTGAAAAAATTCATCTTTTTTAAAAGGATACGTTGAATTTTGATAATTGTTTGCATTTTAATGTGAATTTGATAATGCAATGAAAATGATTTGAAATATGGTTGTGGTTTAGTAATAGGTTTAGGGTTTGGGAGAAGAAAAGAAGACGGGGACGCAAAATTGCATAATTCTTCAAATTAATTTATTAATAAAATTATTTTTAATACGTTTTAAATATAAATTATTTTTAATGTGTTATGATTTTTTTAAAAACTTTTTCTTATTCATAAGTAATGATCTCATAGTTGGGATTTTATATAAAATTTTCACTATAAATGCTTATCAAATACGAATGGTAAATTTTTTAATGATGCATTAATTTATGAGAATTTATGTAGTTTATGCGTTTTTTTTATTTTTACAATTCTAAAAAACTTTTTTCGACTTAAAAATCATTTTGTAAGCATGATGGATACATTTTTAACTTGGAATTATTCATAGTAAATAGATGTGTAGATTTCTTATAGTTTTTATGTTTTTTCTAAGCTTTTTGTTATTTTAAGTAATTTTTAACTTAAAGATTACTTTATAAGTATTTTAGATACATTTTATAGGAATTATAATATTAAATAGTTACGCAGTTTTAATTATTAATTTCAAAAGGTTTTTATGTGAATTTTTTATTTTTATTAGTTTTAAAATTTTACAGTTTTAAAAGTTTTATTATAACTATAATATATAAAATTTTGTCTGAAGTTATCATGTATTTTTTGTCTAAAGATTATTATGCATTTTTATATTTTTGTAATATTATTTTTTTTATTTTATCTAATTTAAAAATTATCAGGGTATTTTCATCATGAAATGGTCACACATGCATGCCACCCACATTTGGACGGTTGGTTGCTGAGATAGACTTTTTTGGTTTACGAATGTTTCATGCAAAAAAAGTTGAAGGGGGTTCCCATGAAAACAAGATGAGATTGAGGAGGTTTTCATACATTCACCCCTCCGTTCTTGTGAGTTAGGATTAGTATTGGTGGTATCTACCAGTTTCAAATGGATCAAATCCGATATGAAATGAGTGATACATATTAGTTTCCGCTGGGAATTTATACCTTAGTTTGCCGTCCAAGTTTGCCTACCTGTTGCATTTCTTGATAGACTTCATCTAAATAACCTTTAACCAGCAATACAATCATTTAAGCTTCGGGATCAGAAGTCAATCCTATCAAGTAGAATTTTTATTTGTAAAATGTCTATTTTGGTACATCTTATATGCATGTGTGTTCCATCAATTGAGGGTCTACTGTTTTAAATGAATGCCGTGGAGAAATAACAAGTTTACACTCACGTGCGCACACACACACACTCAAAAACGAACACACACACACACACACACACACACACACACACACACACACACACACACACAGTTTATACTGCAGTTTAACTAATATTCTTTTGAGTGTTTAACAGAGAGCTCTACATTTAGTACAGTTTTTGCCTATTTTTACTAAACAGAGTAAACTGGAAAAGGAGGGCAAAACAAATCAAAAACTTTTTCTTCCATTTGTTTTAGATTATTTTTTAATATATCATTTTATTATATTCTTTTTTAAATATATCATTTTTGTTAGACTTTACGGGAACATGGAGGGACCAATTAAATAATCCATACAAATTTATCTAATTGGTCTTTAACACAGATATCATATCTCGAAAATTGGAGTGCATTAGATGCCGAACATTCTATTTCTCTATCAGGGACGATTGAAGCTCTCAAGGCAAGCACATTGTGTCTACCAGTAACAGGAGGAGCAAGGGTATGTAAATACTGCAAAACTTCTTTCTCGCAAAGCATGTTATCATGCATTTAAGGAGGTAATCTGATGGGTTTTTTGAAAAGTTTACTGATTAGGGCCTAAAATTTCTCTCTTTGTTTGTGTTCTTTGTTTTGCAGGCTGACATGCGTACTGTAAAGAATGCTATTAGTTCAGCAGTTGATGTCATGCAAGCAATGGGCTCATCCATTTGTTACCTGCTGTCTAGGGTAAAATTTTAAACTTGTATTTCCAATAGTCCACTTTTTTCTTGTGTTGCATAACTTGAAATCTCACCTGAGATAATAAACCATACAATAATGCCTTCTCAGTGGAACTGTATTGGTTTCGTCCTTGTTCAGTACGTAGTGGTAAAACGTGAACTATGGTTATTGTGTAACGGTTAAACATGTGTAAAGGGTAAAACTCCTTTTGAAGGGGGAAAAGAAAAAGGAAAGTGCAAAAAGCATAATATTAAGAATGTGCGGACAGTCTGAGTCCCATTAGGATGCCGAACTGCTGTACTGAAGTGAAGACAAGAGAAAGCTCAAAACATGCCTTTTGATAACTTACCAGGGACTTACGAAGTTTAAATTACACCAATCTATTTGAATACATCACAGTCTTTAAAGGTCTACTTCACAGTTCACACACACTCTCTCTTTCTGGACAATATCAGATGTTTTTGTTCTTCCAGCCATTTTATTTATTTAACATGTTTCCAGCCTTATTATTCTTCTCCACTTTCCCCCAGGATGTGGGGGTTGTGGTTAGCAGAGATCATCCTGTTCAGGATGTGGTTATGTAGAATTATTGGGTAATTTCTGAAAGGTTGGGTTGCTTTTTCTGTTTGCAATACACCCACATCTTAATTTATTTAGCTACATGTCTAGGGATTTTACGTTAGATAGACAGCTGGAAGGTTGACCTTCGGCTTCAGTTTGTCTCAAGGGATCATTGTAATTCTCATTTGTGATGTTAATGGATTTACATATATTGTTTTAACTCATCAAATTATTGAGTATATATAAAGTGATGCCGCACACGTAGTAGATCACATAATGTCATGCCCATTTGTGAATTGATCCGCATAGTGATCTTTCCTCCTCTGATAGCTGTTGGGTTATATTGCTTACAGAACGTAAAAAGAGTTGATCATCACTTTGAATCTCGTGCTTATTTATGTATTTGAGGGTCGGGAAATGGATGAGAAAAAACAAGATAAAAATGTGAATGCTGAATTTGAATAACATCATGTAGTGTGTTGCAGTTGTACACAAGAGGAAATCTATTTTCATTTTCATAGCCATGTATGATATTCTGCAGTATTATGTTGCCAGCAGACCTAACATGGTTTTGAAGCAATATGGAGAACCAAGATATGAACATGAATCATGTGATTGAAATACTCTAATGTTGTTTGCGCTTCTAGCAGAGTTTTAGATATAAATGATATACAATTATGGAATAACAATATGTAATTTTGTGAATTGCAAAGGATTCTTACATTATCTATTACACTCTCATTCCGCAAACTACACATATATTGAAAGTCCATATATAAATGTGCACCCTCTGTTTTATTCTTGTGGTCTTTCAGTTCATGTATGGAAAATTGGCAAGTTGACAATTAAAATAAGCAATTAATCTAGTTGGGCTATAGAAAAAAACACACCCCCGGCGGTAAGCTGTTTGAGCATCTGAGTCATGACCCAAGAAAGTTATCTTTGACAGGTGGAGGGTACAAACTCTCTGGTTACTGAACTTTCCCAGGTAGCTGCAACTGAAAGCATTATGCTTGATGAATGCAGAGAATTGCTAGCTTTGACAGCCACAATGCAGGTAATGATGTGCTCATAGTTATTACCAGTTAATCATGCAACTGCAGGCGTAAGATTCATTTAAAAACAGACCACGTAGACAACAAGCTAGAAATTTTTGTCTGTCAAAAAAGGCATACTCATATACAATGACATATAATGTTTTTAGATCTTTAGCTTTTCATCATATACCACCCACAATGCAATCTTTTGGACCGATTTTCTTTCAAGTTGTGTCATCTGAATGTGGCCTCTCATAGAGGCCATGGCTACTCGTCAATTCTGCAATAATTTACTGTGGTGTTCACCCAACATACTTGGAATCCCGAGACTTGAATTTCACATAACAGATTTACTTCATAAAGGTTATTGAAAGAAAGCACGAGCTTAGCTACTCTTCGAGGTCACTGAAGCACCTCCGTTATGAAGGGAAAAAGATTATCAATGTCATCTTCTTTCTTTTCCTTTGCTTTCTTTTCAATCAAGTATAGACCACGAATCCGCAGTAGTTCTAGAGCAGCATATCTTTGAAGGTTAGTTTGAGAAAGAATTGACTGTAGGTTACAGGCAACACTTAACCACAGCATCCGCTTCAGCATTGTCATATAGTATTATTGCCTTCAGATTCCATAAATGTGCAAGGCCCCGAATACTTTTTACTCGTCTCTACTCCTAAAATTACTGGTTTTCATTGCAGCTTATACACACGTCTTCTGATGATTTTGCGCTGAATTCTGAAACAGGTACGCGAATGCAGCCTTAGAACGCTTCTCATACAGTCAAGGCAGGGTGTGCAGGTGGATGTAACAAATCATTAAGTTTTTTAAAAAAGGTTTTTTTTTAATATATCCATCCCTTAAATCGTTCATATTTTGATATTATTCTCTCAAATCTTTGTATTTTGAAAATAGTCTCTCAAAAAGACTAATCTCATGCAACTTATAGTATTTGAGGGATTATTTTCAAATATTTTAAGTTACAAAACTGAACCAAAAGACTAAACGGATTTGGGGGGACTGTTTTCACACTACAGAGATTTGAAAGAGACATCAAAATATGAAAATATGAATGATTTAAGTGATGGATATTAGAAACCCCAAGGAAAATGATGAAAGAAGAGATGGTCGCCGTGCCTCAATACAGATACATCTGCGATGGAGTAACACATTGCTAACTAACTTACCATTGCTTGAATATAACTCCACCTGCGCAGCTTGTGTAAATTTGTTAGTTACATCCTACTGGTGGCTGCTTCGCGTTTTTTTTTTTCCGTTTTTGTTCTTCCAGAGGGTTGAGGCTTATTCTTTACCCTGTAATATTTTTTTTTTCCTTTTTTTATACTTAACATGGAAAGAAATGCAGAAAAATGGAAGCCAAATGGCAAAGAAGAGGTCTGGCGTGTGTGCATGGTTATTGTGAATGTGTGTATGCTCTTTGGATTAAGAGATAAATGCATAATTTCTATATTTATACTGTTAAAGCAGCAGTGTATAATATTTCAAAAAGAATATGTTTGGCATTTTTTTTTGCCAATTTAAGAATTTGTCTATAATTTTATCAAGCTTTATATAATTTTTGTTTGATGTTTTCATGTGATCATTCTTAAAATGGTGGTCTGGGATTTTTCAAATGTATATTTCGTGACTGTATCAGATACCATCTGTCAGGAGCTTCATAGTATAATCTATGTATTAAATAAAATATAAATGAAAACTTGAATTTTAATTGGAAATGTTTTTAATTTCATTGATATTTTTTTGTGAGAAAAATTCCCCTATATTCTTTCCTAGCTAACAATTTTATAAGTGTCTGTCATAACTTTAGATCTTTTGCGCAATAATTTTTTTTAAAAATGTCGCTATTTTTCAAAAAGAGTGCAAAATATCTTTTTGTTTACATAAAATAAATACCGTGATCAGATCTTAGGCAAGCAGTTATTTGATCATATCATAAATATTACTCTCGTATGTATGAGTGTATCTGATTATGCCTAGAAGGGAGATAAACAAAGAATAGTTTCTTATTGATTTTATATTCTGATTATTAAACTAGCACAAAATACAACTGTATTTCATTTACAAAATTAGAAATAACCCGCTGTCTATTTTTCTGGCTACCAATCTCTATTTTTTTTTCTGAGATATTAAATCAACTAATTATCTGGTACATCTTAGATTACATTTCAAATTTCATATTTAAAATTCATGTGCACGTAAAGGGCCCAAACGTCCAACTCAGCAGGAGCCCATGGACCTGATTCAGAAAAGACCCACATGAGCCATGCTTACGTAATAAGGGCCCGACATGTGAAAAACCTAAAATGTCTTTCTGTATCATTTATATAAAACCATCCTTTTGAGAGGATGTAAGATCTTCTATCCTTAAATTTTTTTTCTTTTTTAAAATTATGTTTCTTATCTTCATCAGCCTCTAATTTGAGTGCCGGATGAGTCACAATCAAGAACTCATTCCAAGTTTGACTCGTTAATGCTCTTGCTGGCTGTGACGCCAGTCTTTTCGGGTACAAGCTTGGCTCAACCCAAATATATATATCTGTCCACTAGTCATCATTGTCTACTTATCATAACTCTCAACCTTAATAATTTTCGAAGAAAGGAATAATGGATATCATATGACATATGATGTATGGCCACATATACGTCATCGAAAACTCCACTCTCCTTTTTTGGGGATGATCGGACCCTTTTATTTTATTTTTCATATTCTAAAACCCAAAAATACCAATTATTAGGTGAAATTAAGGAGTTTTTCTTGTTCATCCATCCGTCGCAAAAAGTTCTATTCTGCGGAACCTTTAAATTGGCGATAGGTGCAAGAATGATCGAAACTACTTGGTTTTACCCGATATTTGGTATGTTAGGATTTTAGAATATGAATATCAAAATGAATGGTTCCGATAGTTCGAAAAAATACGAGAGGGTGGAGTTATTCGTTTCCGATAATTCGAAAAAATACGAGAGGGTGGAGTTTTCGAGACATCATATGGGGTTGGGCCCCATTTGTCATGTGATGATACCCATTATTTTCTAAGGAAAAGAGAATAACGGGTATCATATGACATATGAGGCAAGGTCAATATGCGGCCTCGAAAAATTTGAATAATGGGTATTGTTTACGGGTGTTTTCTCACCACGGAATCGTTAACCGACGACTGGATAGTCAACGTGGTCAAGGGGTCGAAGGGATCCCTTGGTCACGCCAAGCACACGTGCTCTCGGCGTGGGTAGGCAATGGATCTGCGGCTGAGCAGACACTTCTTAGCGGGGCGTCGGTCTTCGGTCGACGTGGAGACGATGGGAAGCCTCAGTTCCAGGTCGGGTGCTCGGCCTCGGCTGGATGAGCGTCGAGGGGTAGCCTCGGCGCCTTGAATACTCCTTGGTCTTGATTGGCATCGACTCCCGCTGGTGACGAGCGGGATCGTTCCGTGCCGAGGGGTAGCCTCGGCGCCTCGGTTCAACTCCTTCCTGGACAGACGAGATAGCTCGTCAGGGGGGCCTGACCTTGGTTCCGGCCAAGTCCCCTCCGATGCCTAAGTCAGAACGGATCTGTATAACGTTCGGTGGTCACGGCACGGCTTAAGATGAGACCGGTACCCGTATCCTCAGACCGAGCGGTGGTGGAGGAGATAATTTGGGGAAATAGCAAGGTCTAGTTATCGGAATACCTCAGTTGTAGGTGCCAAGGATTCGATCTTCCTCTCGGTTGCCCTTGCCATCCCTTTAAAGGGTCTGGCCCACGATCGCCCTCAATCCACGTCCCTCGTCCGCCTCTCCTCACGCCCCCGCGATCCGCCTCCACCAAGGCGTCTGCGTGCGTCATGGGGAACATTGATTAATGGGCTCCTTAATGGCTATTAAGGTGCCACATGCTTAGGGGGACGGTTATCTCTGGAGAGCTCGAGCTAATCGTGCGTCCTCCGGGCTGGGTCGGTCTGACTTCGGGTTTATCAGTGGGCCTCGTCGGGCATGCCTAGACTCATTCGTGGGCTTCCCTTTCTAGGCTCGGGCTTGGATCTCTGGTTCTTCGGGCTCCTTCAAAATAGTCATATCATATTGCCCCCATCGTCCGAGCCGTTTGGATTCTGTCGGTTCGGTTCGGGCGATGTGACTTTTGAGGATTTGATAAGCGTGTCAGTCGAGGCCAATTCATTAAATGGATGTCATTATGACGCGGCCCGTTTGAGCTTCTCTTGGTGCGGGTTTCGAAACGCCGTTGATCTTCAGATGCTGCCACGTGCTCCCTTCCGGACGATTTGGATTCCGTGATTGCCTTCCATATAAAGGCGTCGGCCTCCCAAGATTCGATTCCTTTGCGCCTTTCCTCCTGATTCTGGTCTTGCAAGCTCCTTCTCTCCGTCGTCTTTCTTCCTTCAGATCCTTTTCAATGTAACCTCTTTTCTTCTTCATTTGCCCCATGGCTACGCTTAGGATAGGCGATTCGGCGTCGGGATCAAGGGACCCCTCGGTGCTCGAGTCTGACAATATCCGGCCTTCGGGACCCTGAGTCCCCTCGGGGACATGTCCTGTACAGGACAAGGGGAAAAGAAAGCTTTTTACGGACCCTGTCGGTGATGATGTGGCTCGGGCTGTCGAGAGGTCTGATGTTCCCCGGCGATCCTTGGGTCGCCGTCTAAGGCCCCCTTCTTGGTGGTTACGTAGATCGAGGAGAAGTATTTATATCATCCATAAGACGTCAGGATCCCCTTTAGCGACGAGCGGATTTTCTTTCCGCGGAGTAATGAGGTCGGCGTCTATGTCGAGATGTTCCGCCTGGGACTCCGTTTACCCCTTCATCCTTTCATCATCCAAGTCATGGAATTCTTAATGGTAGCCTTGTGCCAGTTGACTCCGTACTCATTCGCGGTGCTGACCGGGTTCATCATGATCTGCCGCGTCCATGGCTTGGAGCCGTCTCTTCCCCTTCTCTTTCACTACTATCGGGTCCAGACGGTAGGCCAAGGGTCATGGCAGCACTAGGGATGTGCGGGTCCGGGTACCCTGTTTTTTTCATGCTACCCGGACCCTACCCGGTAAGGGACCGGTTCCTAAAATTTGGACCCGGAACCTACCCAGTTAAACCATATACCCGGACCCTACCCAGACCCTATGGTTCCGGGTAGGTTCCGGGTACCCTCTAAAAAATCTAATTTGTGAGGCATTACGAACAATGATTTCCAAATGATCTGTGCATGACAATTATCTCAAATACGCATGAATAAAAATCAATCTGGAAGTAAAATATTGTCTCTTATCTCTTTCTTCGGTGATAAATGCATACTGACCAGTCATTTCTACCAGATAAAGCTAGACATATGGAAGAATGATTCACGTTTACCTATACTGCTCTTTTGAACGCATAAAAAACAATATGATCTTTGATTCAAATCATTGTTTAATGAACTTACACGTTGCTCAAAACTTCAGGATGCAAGTTGTACTCACTAATATTATAAGTTCAAATTAGATACAGCCAGGGTGGATCACTCTTATATATTTTGATCCTTAATATTATAATAAAAAAATTATATATATATATATGTGTGTGTGTGTGTGTGTGTGTGTGTGTGTGTGTGTGTGTGTGTGTGTGTTCCGGTTCTGGGTACCCGTTTTCTATAGACGGGAACCGATACCTGTCGGTTCCAAATTTTCCTACCCGGTTGCTACCCGGAACCGATAACTATCTACCCAGAACCTACCCGTTAGGGTAGATTCCGATCGGGTATCTGGGTACCCTGTACCTGTGCACACCCCTAGGCAGCATCTCCGGGCCCGCGCGGGAGGGAGTGTTTGCTCGGTCTACCCCGCTGGGTGGGGGACTGGAGCTCGAGCTACGTTTTTGTTGTCTTCCCTGGGGACGCCAAGATCTTGAAAGGTTGGGGAGGGTTATGTCAATATAACTTGACGCTGACCCTATCCGAGGCTGACCAGGCAGCTGTCCGGCTTCTGTCGTCTCTTCCCTTAGAGGAGAGGTCGGTCTGGCCTCTGCTGGAAGACCTGCTTCTTAAGACCGTCTTGTGGTCTCCCGGTAGGTGCTCCTTTTCTTTCCGCTTTCCCTCTCGCTTACACTGATCTTCTTTCCTTCTGCAGAGATGGCTGGGCGTGAGTTTACCCGCAATGTCGACGAGCTCATCCAGCGGGGATCCGGCCGAAGCCGAGGGAATCCATCGGACCAGGCGTCCCGTCGCACCGTTGACGAGGAGGTGCGTCAGGCCGAGCCTACCGTGGGAAGGGTGGAGCCCTTGGTCGCGGTTACGCCTCCCCCCTTGGCCGTGACGGACCTCCCCGTAGGAGAGGCTACGGGGGCCGAACTCCACCGCTCCGTCCAAGCCGAGGGAGGCAACGCGGGAGCCGAGTCGGCCCCTCTCGCGCCCGTGAGTGGCCGCGACGCGGGACGTAAGCGTTCCCCCCCGACATTCGCTGGACCCAGCGAGAGGTAGAGGAGGAAGGAGAGTGGGGAAGCCCGCACTTCGGTGGCTCCCGAGGCACCGATGGCCTCCGGCGAAATCCTTCCGTTGGCCCTGGTGGCCACCCCTGTGGTCTCGACCGAGCCTTCCTTAGTGGTCGCTGGGGTCGCGCTGGCGGACGTCCTGGCGGGCCCCGAGGTTACCCTCGGGGACTCGGTATTCGTCGACCGGGCCATGGCCAACCAATTGGCGCACAGCACCGTCCTCCCGAGGGACCGCTCTCTCTTGGAGAGAGCTCCATCTGACAAACTGTCAGACTCCTTAGTCTGGCAGCTTCAATAGGTTTGGCCGTCTTGCTGCTCTCAAACTTGTCTCTTGATTCTTCTTAGCATACTTTCTTTCTCTTTGCAGGCCACTGTGATGGCCTTCGAGGCGCAGCGTCGGGCGGCCCAGGCGAAGGACCTCGAGGAGTCCTCGGCTCGGGAGCGTTCGAGGGCCGGGGCGGCCGAGGTGGCCGCCCAAGAGGCACGTATGGAGGCTCGGCAGCTTTGACGCTGAGTGGATGAGCTTGCCTCCCAGATGCTGGACCTCTAGGGGGCACTGGCCGACGCTCAGAGGTCGGCCCAAGAGGCGGAAGAGGCGTTCCGTCGGGAGAGGGGCGATCTCCGGAACAAGCTGGCAGACTTGCGTCAGATGACCCGGTTCGTCGAGGAGGTGGAGAGGGGAGTCAACGGGGTCCTGGGGGCAAGGATCGTGGAGGTCCTTAGGGAGGCCTTCAGCTCCTACGAGGACCTCCTGGCCCCCGGATTATTGACGTTGTCCGAAACTCCTTCCGACGGTTTGCGGAGCACGCCTGGCAACCACTCCCACCTGCAGATCCCCTATGCTCCGAGCAGGGCGAGGTTCCAGAGGACGCTTCCTCCTGTGCCCTGGGGCCTTAGGCAGCCTTTCTCCATTTTGTTCCCATCCTCTTTTTTGGCTTGTAACTTTAAATAATTTATGAATAAAGCTTCTTTGTCGGTCCACGGTACTTGTCGGCGGGGTTTTTTGCTTTGCAGATGGTGGGGGCTCTCGGTCTCTTTGATTTTTTGATGTGTTTGACCCGGTCGTGGATTCCATGATTTGCTGGCATCCCCTTACCACTCGTGGCGAGTGTGAAGGGTCGTCGGGACTCTGGGCCCGTTAGACTGTGGCCTTGGAGGCGTTCTCGGCCGACCCGCTGTGGCTTTTCCCACGTTCGCGCTACTTGGGTCATTCGGGTAACCGTCTTGCACACTTGTGAGATTGCCCCTAGTCTCGCGGCCAGTCGGGGGGCTCGGCCTGCGAGAGGAATCGCCTCCGGTCCCTCGGTTGACGGGATCCTTCGGGCCATAAGGGATGTCGCCCCCTGGCTTATACTCATCTGATGCTCCGACCTGTTGGGGGAGTTGCCCCTTGCCTTGCAGCTGATCAAGTCGGCTGACCCGTGGGGGAAGCTATCCCTCAGCTTATGACTAACCGGTGGTCCCGCCTGCTGGGGGAGTTGCCCCCAGCCTTACGGATAGGCTTGGCGATCGACCTGCTGGGAGAGTCGCTCCCAGCCTTATGGTCGGTTCGATCGGCGAGGGGAGCTACCCCTCGGCCTATAACCAATCGATGTCCCCATCTGCTGGGGGAGTTGCCCCCAGCCTTATGAGCAGGCTCGACGATTTACCTGCAGGGGGAGTGGCCCCCAGCCTTTCGGTCGGTCGATTCGACTGGTCTGCGGGGGGACTACCCCTCGGCTTATGACCAATCGACGTTCCAGCCTGCTGGGGGAGTTGCCCCCAGCCTTACGGACAGGCTCGGCGATCGACCTGCTGGGGGAGTTGCCCCCAGCCTTACGGTCGGTTGGATCGGTCGGTCGGCGGGGGAGCTACCCCTCGGCTTATAACCAATTGATGTCCCCGTCTGCTGGGGGAGTTTTCCCAAGCCTTACGAGCGGGCTCGGCGATCGACCCGCAGGGGGAGTTGCCCCCAGTCCTTCGGTCGGTCGAGTCGACTGGTCCGCGGGGTGCTACCCCTCGGCTTATGACCAATCGACGTTCCCGCCTGCTGGGGAGTTGCCCCCAGCCTTACGGACGGGCTCAGTGATCGACCTGCTGGGGGAGTTGCCCCCAGCCTTACGGTCGGTCATTTCAATGATCTCCCCGGGGGTGGATTTCTGCCTGTTCTGCCATCGATCATCTAGCCAACCAGAGTAAAGGACAAAGAGCTGTACTAACACGGTTCTTTCCTTTCCTCGAACCCGGGGGTACATTTGGAGGAAAAACATAAAACGGATATGGCGAGGGCAAACTAGCATTGCCTAGGCGAGGCCGCGACTGGCGGTCCCGCCAGCTCACTCGATGATGCGCATGGCCGTCTGGACCACATTCACCTTCTTCCCCTTGTTTGGTGGCTTAGATGTCCTTTCCCCGGGGGCGGGGCCGAGTCGTCGGCGAAGTTCTTCAAGTGCCCTCGGCTGACCAACTTCTCTATGTCCTTCTTCAGGTGCCAGAAATCATCAGTGTCATGGCCGTTGTCCTTGTGATACTTGTAGTACTTCTCCTCGTCCTTTCCGCCCCTCTTCATCCTCGGAGGCAGCCTGCTAAAGCGCCCCTCTTTTTGGGCGTGCGTGAGGATAGCCTCTGGGGTGGCGTCCAGCTTGGAGGGTCGTGGCTCCTCCCTGCGATGCTTGCCATTGGCCTTCTTCTCCTGACGATGCTCGTCGGGGGCCACAGCGCTCTCTCTCGTCGCGCTTGGATCCCCGCCTCGTTCGGCCTCTGTCGTCCATGGCTAGCACCTCTTCCGTCAGCATGTAGTGTTCCGCCTTGGCTATGACGCTGGCGAGGTCTTTCGGCAGATCGTTGTGCAGCGATTTTCTCAGGCCCCTATGTCGAAGCCCTTTCTTCAGGGCCATTTTGACGACCAGCTCGGGACAGCTCTCCACATTCAGTCGCTCTGCATTGAAGCGACGCATGTAGTGCCTCAAGGTTTCGTCGGGACCCTGTACCACATTGAACAGGAGTTCTGAATCGGGCTTCACCTGACGCCCAGCCATGAATTGTTTGCAGAATTCTTGAGAGAGGTCTTCAAAGCTATCGATGGAGCGGTTGGGAAGACCATGGTACCAACTCCGGGCTGCTCTCCGGAGGGTAGAATAGAAGCCTTTGCAGAGCAGGGTATCATCAGTGGTCGACTGCCCCGAACACACACCCGGGGCGGGGGACTCGCTAGTCTTACCGCAAGCGCACGGTGTAGCGACGAGCGGGTATCGAACACGAGGAGGGCAAATGACGGTGTCTTCTTCAATTCACCTGGCTATAAAAACCGTTGAGAAATATTCGTAATAAAGCGGTCACAGTCGTTCAATTGTGTAAGGAAAATATCAAATTAATAAAAACGCCTAGGGATAGGGAATCCCCGCTACAAAACGTATCTCGTCATTGTGATTCGTAGGTTTCACAATTGCTAGACTTGAAACTCCGGTGAACTAGTTGCAACTAAATGTGGAACCAAGCTCACGTTCTCGCGCTATTGCCGGTCTATAGCAAACATAGGGTAGGGTCCAATCTCTTGCAAACCCTAACCTAGGTAAGCTAGCGTGAAGAACAACATCATCGTCCAATCATATCGCGAGCCCACTCTCGTACAAACTCGAGCTACGACCTAGGTTGGGATAGTTCCTACCCGTCCAATCTCTTGCAAACGGGTATTGGTATAGAATTGCAATCGAAAACCCTAGTTTCGGTCCAATCTCTTGCAAACCGATTCCAGAGAAATCTAATTGTAACCCAATTCGAATTTCTAGGGCTTCCTATCGAGTTGGGATCCAATCTCTTGCAAATCCCAATCGGTATGAATCCCTAGCTATTCGTATTAAATCAATCCCAAACTAACCCTAATCAATTCTAGCAAGAATTTCACCAATTCATCACAAATTAGAAATAGGGTTCGTAGGGTTCATCCCTACGCCCGAAGACGATAAAACTACTCACAATTCATAATGCAAATCATTAGAAATTCAATAATAAAAACAATAGAATTCATTGCAATAGACAATATATCAATAAAAATGAGATTTTTAGTAGAAAGAGAGACAAACCAATGAAGTTTCAATAGCATCCAACAAAATAGCACTTTTATCTCTCTCTAAAGAACTAAATCTAATCTCCTAAAAAGTATATTAAAAAGGCTGCAAAAAGTTCTGAAAAAGCTCTCCAAACTAGGTTAAAAACTGGGGTTAAATACCCCCCAAAATCGCCTAAAAAACCGTGACAAAATTGCCCCAGCGCAGCCTGAAAATCGTAATTTACGCTACAGGCAGCGCGGCTCACTCGACCGAGTGACAAATGTCATTCGGCCGAGTGACAAACCCTGACGGATTCTAGTAACTTCGGACTTTTGGGGGTCGGCTCCTCGGGAGTCACTCGGCCGAGTGACTTTCTTTCACTCGGCCGATGTGGTTTCTTCGTTCGGCCGAGTAGGAACTCGGGAGCTGACTGACGGATTACAGTAAGTCTGAGATTTTTGCTTGCCGTCATCGTGATGCCACTCGGGCGAGTGGTGTCTCCGTGCTCGGCCGAGTGGTCTGGCGATGCTCGTCCGAGTGCACGCTGATATTCAATCTGCTGCGTGTCCGATCTGGTCGGCCGAGCGGGCTGTCAATGGTCGGCCGAGTGACTCCTTCACTCGGCCGAGTGGCATGCCGAAAATGCCCAATCTTCGTATCTTTGCTTCCTCGTCGCTCCTACGACGTTCGTTCTTCTTCCACTCCTCTCCAATCGCAGAATTCCCCTCAAAAGAGTCACGGGTGACACTCCGGAGTGGGTGCATCTCAGAATCACTCCAAATCGCTCCAAATCTCCTGAAATTCGACAAAAACAAGAAATCGTGAAAAGCATCGCAATATTGTCGAATAATCGTGAAAAACGCGATACGAGCGATCAAAATGGCATGCAAACATGCAGAAAAAAGGTGTAAAATATGGAGTGATCAAAATCCCCTAAGCTTACCTCTTACGCGTCCTCGAGGAAGATGAGTAAAAAGCGAACTCGGTGGATAAAAATAATAGAAACGATAGAAAGGTGGAAAATAAAATAAAAAGAAAAACAAAATAGAAAACGAAGAAGGAAGCTGCTAGATCATTTTTCTCAGGATGTGGGGTTTGCTTACTCATATAGCACGCATCGAATATAAAACACATGTCAAAGACTTTTATCTCGATATCATAGTATAATGGTGTATTTGAAATAGAAAACCCAAGAATATCAATATAGCATGAAAAATGCAATAATTCTAGAATTAACAGCGTCTGAAGCATCTAAAGCGGTATACAAAATCGTAGATCACACACTTTTCAATTGAATGCTTTCTATAAGGAGTATAAGAGATATCACACAATAGAGTAGTAAGAATAGAAAAGCGTGGTTTTCATGAAATGAATGCTAAGCGTAGATTTCTGGATTTCGTGAAACTTTAGCAATCTCACCGAGTATAAAGTATTACTTAGCCTAGGTTGTCATGCACCGTCAAGTAGTCACTCTCTCACATATCATTGGATCCTCTCCCCCAAGCTTATCCATAAGCGTGGTGGTATAAACAAAACAATATTTACATTCCCCGTTTCTTTTGAAGCTCCAAAAGTCAAAGAAATAAAAAAAAAGCAAAAGAGGGAAGAAAGAGAGAAAGGGTATGAGATGCGATCGTTTTTGAACTTCTTTTCTCTTTTATTTTCTTTTTTTTCTCAAATCTCTCTCTTTTTTTAATAGCATATATACACAGATGATCCCAAATCAAAAGAGAACGATATACAAGTATTTTTTTTTCTTTTTTGGTTTTGGGGAATTTGGAGCATGTGATATAATAACGGGGGGATGCCAATAATAGAATTGCTAAGGGGAGATTCACCAATGAATTTAAAATAGAGAAATAATGTTCAAGATATGTGAAGAAAGAAATAAATGTATCTCTCGGTTCACTCTATAGGACGTGCATGACAACTTCAGCAGGGTAATTTAATCTACTCAGTTTAATCTCAAAAAGCAAACTAGTCCAGATATATCAATGCTAGCAAACATTCAATCAACCTGAAGTGAAGCATACAAATCATGCAATAAGAAGTGATTTGGGAAAAGAAAGCAGTACTCCAGATATAAGCAATCAATGCGTGAATCTTGGTGTGTTTTCTACGATAGCATACATATGAATCATCAGACATCAGCTAATAGTAGAATTTCATCCATTTTCATACGGAAAAAGAAGTGGGTTACTATTTATAAATGCAAAGCAGATCATAGCATATGATATCAGAAACAAAAGCTATGACATGACAAAATTAGCATCCATATAGAGAAAAGCTAACACCACGTCATCGTCATCACAGAAAAATCATCTTTAGCAAAAGATGATAGAAATAAAGATAAAGGAAAACAGAACTATTTACAATGCAGCACACAAAGAAAATAAGAAAAACGTAATGCATGGCAAAAAAAATGAAAAAGTGATGAAAAATGGGTGCAAAAGCGGAAAAAAGAGTGAAAAAACTAAATATAAAGGTGATGAAAGCAAAAAGTGTGAGAACTCACTCCCCTAAGCTAAAGTGCACAATGTCATCAATGTGCAAAGTGTGGCACACCGAGTGACGTGTAATGGGTGGGGAGGGTGAGGATGCATGCATGATAAAAAAAGGAAAAATAAAAAGAAAATATGATGCGGATGTGATGCATGCAAAGATCAGAGTGATGCAGATAATGTGTCACCAAAAATACACTCCCTCTCTCCCAAAAAGATATAAAATGATGTGATCGGAACATGGACCAAAATAGTGAGGGGAGGAGGGAGGTGGGGGCAAAAACAAAAAAAAATATACCCAGGACCAGCAGAGAATGGGCAGCATAACGACAAAAAAGATCAATGGCATCAAGAGTGTGCCTAAGCTGGTGGTGCTGCACCATCTCCGTCCTGTGGCAGAGGTGGTGGTGGAGGGGGTGGTGGTCGAGGTGCCTGCTGGGTGGGTGGGTGTAGTGGAGGCAGTCGCGCCAGGATCTGATTCAGGCAAGCCTGAATATCGGGAAGCATGGCGACGCGGGACTGCACCGTACTGACCGTGGCAGAGAGAGCCCTAAAGTCGCCTCTGAGTCAACTCACCGCCCCCTCTAGAGCACGAATGCTCTGAAGTAGAGTGTCAGGGGGTGGTGGAGCGGAGGGACGAACAGGTCTAGGCTGTGAAGGACGAGGCTGTCTCTGGCAGGAAGCGTATAGGATGGGGCCAGCAGGATAGCGTGGAAGGGGTGTTATGCTCAGTAGTGGATGCTCAGCCTCAGTGTGAGGCTGGGACGCAGGCTGGGACGGAGCAGCGGCGGCGGCAGCAGTGGAAGGTAAAATCAGCGACGAGGCAGCAAGAGAGGTCTGTGACACAGAAGTGGGGACAGAAGTCACGACACTCTCGGAAAGGACAGCTGCGGTGGAGACATGAGGGTCGACCACTGGGGAGGAAGTGTGGGTCCCAAAAGGTGACACCCCAGCGGACAGCAAGCTGGATAGGGTCCGCACAACAGCAGGGAAGGAAGACTCACCGCTCTCAAGGATAGTGGGTGGACGCTCTAGAAGAAGTGATGAAATAGGCTTAACCGAGATAGGCACAACAGTGGTGGGGGTGGTGGACGTGGTGGACGACTCATCAAGGGTACTCTCGACACTGACAGAAGTGGGGATAGAAGTGTCGGGAGGTGCAGTCAGTGCAGGCGCGGGCTGAGGGATCACGGGGTCAGCAGGAGGTGCAGGGGGTGCCTGCTCAGCACCCTCAGCCTCAAGTATGTAGGCAGCTGGGATGAGGAGATCCATCGCTGGGATCCAATCCTCGTGGGCCGGTCTAATATGTGTCCGAGCTGGGCTCGGGAGGATCATGTAATCGGCACTAAAGGGACCGTGCAACCACACCCAGTGCCACTGGCCGTGGGGACGAAGCATATTCATCCGGGTCATAACGTCTATCGAAAGTGCAGTGGGGCCCGGGGCTCGTCGAAGGTCGGCAGGTAGGTCCACGCCGGTCATCAGGGCTAGCAGAGTAATCAGACCGCTGCAGCAAATAGGTGAGCGAGCGCCCACCGAAATGATGATGCGGTATAAAAACCAGCTAGCAATATCAATCTCAACGACAGGGACCAGGTCGTCGCTACCCCTATCTAGAGCTCTAGGGCGAGTCATTGCGTAGAGCATGTAGAGCTCAGGCGTAGACATCGTTCCAGGCTCGTACCTCGCTAGGAAGGTGGTCGCCATGAGGCGCTGTGCAATCCGGAGGCAGGGGTGTAGGATGGCTGAGGCCTTGGCCCTACTGGGGTCAAAGCCAAGTGGTGAACCCGTGATCCGTGTCCAGAACGTGGAAGTGTCGAACGACGGTGGTGGAATGTGCGTGGGCGCGTAGGCTCGGTCGGGGACAGGGACAGCGGGCCACTGGAAGAACGCACGAAGCATGTCGAGAGTGACCTCGCACTCTCGATCTATCAGGCGAAATGTGCATCCCCCAGCGGTCCGGTCAATCGAGCTCAGGACCTCAAGTGTCGGACGGATATAAGTATCCGCAGACACAGCAAGAAAATCACGCCATCCCACGTTGTCGTACAATGTGAGTAGCCCCTCTAGTACCCCTAGGCGATCAAGGTCTGCTAAATGTGCGAACCTAGAGGGTACTATCGAGCGCTAGGCGATACGCTCAAATCGGACGCGCTGTGCGTCGTTTCTGAACGTGATCCCCAGCGGCCCGACGGTGGGAGCGGGTGGAGGGACATGATCGGCTGGGATAGGCTGTGCGTGGTTGGGATCGGCGGGAAGCGGCTGTGTGGGTGGAGGTGGACTAGGTGGAGGGGAGTCCTCCCTAGCGTGAGAGGGACCGGCATCATCGGTCCTCTTCCGCTTGGAAGAGGCTCCCCACGTGCGTGGCCTAGTGCGGGGCGGCATGTGTGCCGCGAGTGCTCACCCAACAAAAATAATATGCGGCGTGCTAAAAAAATGGAACGAATGTACCTGAACACGTCGCGAGAGCAAATCATCCTATAAGTGCGAAGAACGCCGCCTCCGTGAAGCTAAAAACGCATCCTGAAGCTCCCCAAAGCTCCCCCAAGATAGCCTGCAAATCAAACAACGATATCAGCGGATAATATTCAAAATACATGGGGGAGATGGGGTATAATAGATAGATAAACAAATTAATTTGATTTTTGGGCTCAACGGGCGTACGGATCAAGTAAAATAGGAGAAAATGGAGCTTAGGGGCAAAATGGGGGTTGAACGGTGGCAGCCGGCGGCAGAAGTGGTCGTCGGAGGTCGGCAACGGCGACGGTAGTCGTCGCCGGCGATGTGGGCTTGGGTTGGCCGGCGGCGAACTTCAATCAGGCGAGGGTGCGACGGCAGCGGGCGAGGGGAGACGAAGAGACGCGGGCTCGGGTGAAATTTTGGGGAATTTGGGGTTTTAGAAAATCGTGCCCGCCTCGTAGTATATATATAAATTGTTACGACTCGGCCGAGTGGAAATGTCACTCGGCCGAGTGCGTAAACGAAATTTTTTTTAAAATTTCTCGTTCCTACTTACGACTCGACTGAGTGGCTTTTGTTCACTCCGCCGAAGGGAGAAAACTCCTTCGGCCGAGTGGCACAAGCTACTCGGTAATTCTCGCCCTAGGATGGTATCCGTTTCCCTCGGCCAAGTGACTAAACATACTCGGCCGAGTGGCAGTTAATACTGAAATGCACAGAAAAGACAGAGAGTTGGTTGCGCAGACTTCTCTAGTTGGTGCCTCACTCGGCCGAGTGGGGTCCTTTGCTCGGCCGAGTCGCATATGATACTCTGCCGAGTGACGTGTTGTTTTCTGCTTCGGGGCTCCGTTTTCGCTCTACTCTCTGTTTTCTTCCTCCAGTTGGTTTCTTCCTCTTCCTAAGCCTCGAGCGCATTCCTGGAGCGCTCTTCTTTGCCTCAGTCATCCTCCATATGAGAGATCTCCTCTTCTCCTCTCCTGTCATAAGAATTAAGACCCGTTGTCACGATTTTAATGGGCAATTGACTCAAAACACTAATAAAAGTCTAAAACAAAAATGAAGACCAAAATAAAAAGAATGCAAAAACCATCGGGTTGCCTCCTGACAAGCGCTCGTTTAAGGTCTTGAGCTCGACCCCTTTGGATTTTCAATTTAGCGCGGGATGTTGGGTGCATATGAGATGCACCCGTCGAATTTGCCGGGAAGACCGCTCGGATTTAGATCGTGGTGGTGCGTGGCCTTCCTCAGCGCCCCTTCATCATGAGCAATGTTGGGGGATGGCTCCCCCAAGCTTGAGCTTGTTCCGGTCCTTGACTTCGCCGGTGACACCGATCTTCGAATCGGTGGAGCTTTCTTTGGACTCTTCAATGTCGAGAGCTTGCAAAGCTCTCGTATTCTCGCGACATCAGCGTCGCCATCATCATTCACCGTAGAGCTATTGGGAGAGTCCTCCATCTTCTCTTCTTCGACCAAATCTTGGCCTTCTTCAAAGCCGTCATCGTGGAGTGCACCGATGGAGTGGGGGATAGCCTCTTCAATGACCTCATCAAGGAGGTCCAAATAATCTAGCTCCTCATGATACAGCATGTGCTTCATAGCCTTTGGTATATGGAGCTCGACTTCAATGTTGCCGACATTCAAGGTAAGAGTCCCTTCCCGCACATCGACGATTACACCGGCGATGGCGAGGAATGGGCGTCCAAGTATGAGCGATGTGTCACCCTCCTCCTTGATATCCATGATCACAAAATCACAAGGCAAGCATATGCCTCCCGGAACTTGGAGTGGGATGTTCTCCGCGATTCCAACCGGCCTTGTAATCCGACCGTCTGCGAGTTGAATCATCATGTCGGTTGGCTTTAAATCTGTGCCGGTGTTCAACTTCCGGAACATGGTGAGAGGCATGAGGCTCACACTAGCGCCCAAATCAACCAATGCTTTTTGTAAGGGGACGCCTCCTAGTGTGCAAGGAATCCGGAAACTCCCGGGATCTTTAAATTTGGCGGGATCCTTTTCCTTCCTAGTAAACCAAGTTCCTTGTTCCGCGAGCATGATCTTCTCTTTCCTTTTTCTTCCCGTAATCAAGTCCTTTAAGAACTTCCCGTAGGATGGGATTTCCACTATGGCATCAAGGAAAGGGATATTGAGGCTCATCTCTCTCAAGTATTCGAGGAACTTGGCTAGCCTCTTCTCGATCTTGGCTCTAGCTAGCCGTTGAGGGAAAGGCACCGGTGGCATGAATCGGCGCTGATCACTCCATATTTTACACCTTTTTTCCGCATGATTGCATGCCATTTAGATCGCTCAAATCACGTTTTTCACGATTTATCGACAATATTGCGATACTTTTCACGATTTGTTGTTTTTGTCGTATTTCAGGAGATTTGGAGCGATTTGGAGTGATTCCGAGATACACCTACTCCAGAGTGTCACCGACGACTTCCCCGAGGGGTATTTTGCTATTGGAGAGGAGCGGAAGAAGAAAGAACCTCGTAGGAGCGACGAGGAGGCAAAAACACTCAGAATGGGCATTTTTAGTGTCTCACTCGGCCGAGTGAAGGAGTCACTCGGCCGACCAGAAGACCCCTCTCGGCCGGCCAGATCGGACACGCACCAAGTGTGCACTCGGCCGAGCATCGGAAGCCACATCGGCCGAGTGACGAAACTCCGTCCGCCCGAGTGGCGCTCAGACGACGCTCATCAAAAACTCCCAACTTATTGTTTTTCGTCAGTCTGAGCATCAGAAGACCCACTTGGCCGAGTGGCAATTGCCGACCGCCCGAGTGAAAAGAAGCCCATCGGCCGAGTGACGACAACTCACTCGGCCGAGTGACGCCCGAAGTGAAGACCCCCAAGACCCCGAACTTACTGGAAATTCTCAGGGTCTCCCACTCGGCCGAGCGACTTTTGGCACTCTGCCGAGTGAGCCGCACTGCCTGTAGCGTAAATTGCGATTTTCAGGCTGCGCAGGGGCAATTTTGTCACAGTTTTTTGGGCGATTTTGGGGGGTATTTAACCCCAGTTTTTAACCTAGGTTAGAGAGCTTTTTCCTTACTTTTTGGCAGCCTTTTAGATTAAACTTTTTAGCTTTTGATTCTTGTGATTGGAGAGGAGAGAAAAGTTTATTTTTGTTGGATTCTTGGAGAACTCTATTGGGTTGTCTCCCTCTTCATTAAAAATCTCATTTTTATTGCTTAATTGAATATTGCCATGAATTCTATTGCTATTTCAATTAATTATTTTTGCATTTGTGAAATGATTTGTGAGTAGTCCTAACGTCTTGGGGTGTGGGGATGAACCCTACGAGCCCAATTTCCGATTTGTGATGATTTGGTAGAACTATTGCTAGAATTGCTATTAGGGTTAGTTTGGGATCGATATACTACGGATAGCTAGGTGTTCATACCGATTGGGATTTGCAAGAGATTGGATCCCAATTCGATAGGAAACCCTAGAAATCCGAATTGGGTTGAAATTGAGTTTCCGTAGTATCGGTTTGCAAGAGATTGGACCGAAACTAGGGTTCTCGGTTGCAATTCCGTACCGATACCCGTTTGCAAGAGATTTGACGGGTAGGAACTATCCCAACCTAGGTCGTGGCCCGAGTTTGCACGAGAGTGGGCTCGGGACGCGATTGAACAATGATGTTGATCCTAATGCTAGCTTGCCTAGGCTAGGGTTTGCAAGAGATTGGACCCAAACCTAGGTTAGCTATAGACCGGCAACATCGCGAGAGCGTGAGCTAGGTTTTACATTCAGTTGCAACTAGTTCATCCGAAATTCTACCCTAGCAATTGTGATACCAATGAATCACATTGAAGAGATACGGTGAGTAGCGGGGATTCCCTATTCCCTAGGCGTCTTTATTTGATTTTATACCTCCATACTTTGTCTGACGATTGTGACAGGATCGCCAAAAGGCAAATTCCCTCTTTTCTGTTCCTATAGCCAGGTTGTTCGGAGAAGGCACTGTCATACGTCCTCCCTGTGTTCGATACCCGCTCGCCGCTACACCGTGCGCTTGCGGCAAAACTACACGGTTGCTCTTTCGGGTGTACGCCCGGGGCGCGATCAAGTTTTTGGCGCCATTGCCGGGGAGGCGATTGTGTTTTATCCTACCACCCTAGCTATTTCTTTATTTTTGTTTTATTTCTTTATTTTTATCTAACCCTTCCATTGTGCTAATCACTTCTTTGAAACTTTGTTTTCCCGTGCATGTACATGAGATCCACTGCGGACTACATCGATATATTGTTTGATCCTGAGATCGAGCGTACATTGCGGAGAATCAGAGCGGAGAGGAGACCCGATATGGAAGGGAGGTTTATGAACGTCCGGGAGACGCCTGAAGAGTTAGCGGCAAGAATGGCGAGGATTATTTCTATTCGAGATAGGCTCCGGCCTAAGACTTCCTCCACGACCTCGTCCATAGCCATGCCGGAGTTGGCGGCCGACAATAATTTTGAGTTGAAGACCGGGCTTGTGGTTCTGATGCAGCAGGATCCATTTCATGGGAACGCCCATGAAAATCCCCACTACCAC
Organism: Scilla litardierei; assembly: GCA_030789695.1. Lineage (NCBI taxonomy): Eukaryota > Viridiplantae > Streptophyta > Magnoliopsida > Asparagales > Asparagaceae > Scilla > Scilla litardierei. The sequence goes on from CM061142.1 coordinate 34,541,592, forward strand.
ATCCAGCTCTTCCTATCAAAGTGCGCCACCTTCCAGATGCCGGGCGTTACCCTAGATGCCATTAGACTACGCCTCTTCCCCTTCACATTAAAGGATAAAGCTCTTTATTGGTTGAGGACGCAAGCTGAGGGAGCCTTTACCACAAGGGATGAGTTGGCAAGCGCGTTCATCGACAAGTTCTATCCGCCTTCCAAGATGGTAAAGATTAGGAGTGCTCTCATGTCCTTCAAGCAAGGACCTCAAGAGACACTCTACGAGGCTTGGGAGTGCATCAAAGACCTGCAACATCAGTGCCCCCACCATAGCATTGAAGATTGGGAGCTAGTCCATAGCTTCTACAATGGTCTCCAACCGGGGACCAAGCAGATTATTGATGCCGCGACAAATGGGGCGATCCTATCGAAGACTCCCGCCGAAGCTACGGCCCTAATTGAGGAGATGGCCTCAAACAATCAACAATGGGGCGACGAGCGAGGACACTCTTCGTCCTCCTTGAAGCCATCTAGCATCTATGAGGCAAAGGCCGTAGCGGAGCTGACCAACAAGTTCGATTCTCTCCACAAGGCAGTGGAGAGACTGGAGAAGTATATTACGGAGCCCCAAGGAACCCCTTCCACATCCGCACCAACAAATCAAATGTATGATTGGCAAGACCAATCCCAAGCTATGTATTTGGGAGGAGAACAAGGAGAGGGATCTTTGGAGCAAGTTCAATACATCGCGGGGAACCAAGGATATTGGGCCAATCCGGCCACTAGAAACCATCCCGGTTTCTCCTATGCAAACGATGATGGAGCATTGAACCCGCCGCAACAACTACCTCAACAAGCTCGACCACAACAACAACAACAACAACATTATCCACCGAGGGGGCCTCCGTAACAAAATTTTCCTCCAAAGCAACAAGTTGGACCCTATAGGCCGCCCGGATACAATCACGGGTGGAGAAATCAAAACCCTCCACAAGCTCAACAACGATCTGAATTTGAAGCTAAGGTGGAGGAGTTTATGGTCGAGTAGAAGAAGATCAATGCTTCCTTGAAGGCGGGCCAAGACTCTCTCACAACTGTCGTTGGACAAATTGCGGAGCAACTTGCGTTGCTCAATAGAAACAGTCAACAGTTGCCAGCTCAACCCGAGCAAAATCCACGGGGCAACACCGGCCACATCAACGCCGTTGTTGCAGTTACTACGAGAGGCGGGAAGGATACCACTCCCGTCATGATTCCTACCGAGGAGCCCGTGGTGGAGATTGTAGAGCCAAGCGAGCCGGTCATTGAAGTTGAGAGAGAGAAAGAGCCGCAAAGGGAAGAAAAGTCCAGAGCGGAGCAATTGATTGAAGAGAGGCGTTTTATGCCACCGATCCCATTCCCTCAGAGGCTTGCTAGAGCAAAAATAGAGAAATGGCTAGCCAAGTTTCTCGTGTATTTGAGAGGGGTAAGCCTCAACATTCCTTTCCTCGACGCTATCATGGAAATCCCGTCATATGCCAAGTTCCTAAAAGATTTTATCACGGGAAGAAAGAGGAAGGAGAAAATCATGCTCGCTGAGGAGGGTACTTGGTTCACCAAGAGAGAGAAGGAGCCCGCCAAATTCAAAGACCCGGGGAGTTTTCGAATTCCTTGCACCTTAGGCGGCGTCCCTCTACAAAAGGCGTTAGTGGACTTAGGGGCTAGTGTTAGCCTCATGCCTCTCTCTATGTTCCTAAGACTAAACACCGGCACAAAATTGAAACCTACCGACATGCGGATACAACTAGCAGATGGTCGGATCACAAGGCCGGTAGGGATCGCAGAGGATATCCCGTTACAAGTCCCGGGGGGCATATGTTTGCCATGTGACTTCGTGATCATGGATGTCAAGGAGGAGGGAGATACGTCGCTAATACTTGGGCGCCCGTTCCTCGCCACCGCCGGTGTCATTGTCGACGTACGTGAAGGGACTCTAACATTGAATGTCGGCAACATCGAGGTGGAGCTTCATATTCCCAAGGCAATGAAACACATGCCTTATCATGAGGGGCTGGACTATATGGACCTCCTTGACGAGGTTATTGAGGCGGCGATCCCCCATTCGATCGGCGCTCTATTCAAGGAAGATTTTGAGGAAGGGCCGGACTTAGGCCAAGAAGAAAAGATGGAGCATTCCCCCGACCTCTCCATGGAAATTGATGAGGGCGACGCTGATGTTGCGAAAATACGAGAGCTCTGCAAGCTCTCAAAGATGAAGACTCCAAGGAAAGCCCCACCGATACGAAAATCGGTGTCACCGGTGAAGCCGAGGCCCGAAGCAAGCACTAGCTTGGGGGAGTCACCCCCCAACACTACCCGAGGCAAAGGAGCACCGAGGAAGAATGCCCCGCCATAACATCCAAATTTAAGCGTTCTTCCCAATAAATTCGACGGGTGCATCTCATATGCACACAATATCCCGCATTGAATTGAAAATCAAAGGGGGTCGAGCTCAAGACCTTAAACGAGCGCTTGTCGGGAGGCAACCCGACGGTTATCGCTTTATTTTTATTTTTCCTTTATTTTCGTTTTAGAAATTATTAGTTTTTGAGTCGTTTGCCTAAAAATTTTTGTGATAACGGGTCCTACTTTTCTTTGATAGGAGAGGAGAACGAGGTACCTATCATTAGGAGGATGAACAAGGCGACGAGGAGCGCTCCAGGAATGCGCTCAATGCTTAGGAGGAAGATGAAATCGACTGGAGGAAGAAAAACAGAGTTTAGAGCCCAAACGAAGCCAAACACCAGAAAACAGGGTTCACTCGGCCGAGTATACTAGTCACTCGGCCGAGCACATAAGTTCGTCCACCCGAGCGGCTCACGAACGAGGGAAGTCTGCTGTACCCAACTCTCTGTTTCTTTTCTTGATTTCAGTATAATTTCCACTCGGCCGAGTATACATATTCACTCGGCCGAGTAAAACTGATACGCTCCTAGGGCGAGTAATGCCGAGTAGCTTGAGCCACTCGGCCGAATAGACTTTTTCCACTCGGCCGAGGGTGGCAAGGCCACTCGGCCGAATCGTAAGCGGGGAGGAATTTTCAAAAAAATTATTTCCGTTACGTCACTCGGCCGAGTGACATTGTCACTCGGCCGAATCGTAACTTTCCCTATTTAAGCACGGCGGGCTCGGCGCGAAATACGAAGCGGCGTTTTCTCTCCAGCACCCGAGCCTGAGCCGCGAACCCACCCCAGCGCCCCGATCCTCTCCCACTCGCCCGTCCACTCGCCTGCCGCCGATGCTCGGCCACCCACCGCCGGCCGAGCCTGCCGAGCCTCCGCCCGAGTCGCCGCCGGCGACCACCTTGCCGGCCGAGCTCCGGTACCCTTATTTCACCTATTTCCTCCTCTTTTGCGTATTTTTCGACGATCCGTGTGTTTAACGAACCCCAAAACCAAATCAACTTCATTATCTATCTATCATACCCCTAACCCCCATACATTTTGAATATTACTCGCTGATATCTCCGTTTGATGTGCAGGGTATATTGGGGAGCTTAGGGGAGCCCAGGGGAGCTTCCGGGGAGCGTTTTTGGCTTCGTGGAGGCGGCTTCTTCACACGTGTCCACTATATTGCTCTCGCGGCGTGTTACGGTATACTCGTTACACTCATTTGCGCACGCCGCATTTTTTACGTTTTTGGTGAGCACCCGGAGCCCACATGCCGCCCTGGACACGGCCTCGCACCAGGAGAGCTTCCGCCAAGCGGAAGCGGCCGGATGAGCCCGGTCCCTCCCACGAGGTGGAAGACTCTCCTCCGCCTACACCACCACACCCCATTCACCACGCACAGCTTGTAGACCCCGCACACCCCGCACAGCCTGCAGAGCCCGTTCACCCCGCACAGCCACTCCCTACCGACCCACTGCCACCATCGGCTCCACTCGTCGGGCCGCTGGGGATTACGTTTCGAAACGACGCACACCGCGTCGTTTTTGAGCGCATTTCCCAGCGCTCGATTGTACCCTCCAGGTTCGCACACCTTGCAGACCTAGGACGCCTGGGGGTACTTGAGGGGATGCTCACGTTGTACGACAACGTGGGTTGGCGAGATTTCTTCCAAGTGTCGGCGGACACCTTCGTCCGTCCGACACTTGAGGTGCTTAGTTCTATCGCCCGGACCGACGAGGGATGCTCGTTTAGGTTCATGGACCGAGAGTGCCAGGTCACTCTCGGTATGATGAGAGCTTTCTTTTCGTGGCCCGATGTCCGGGGCCGACCGTGGTTACGCCCCCACTCACATACCCCCACCTTCCTTCGATTTCGGCGCTTTCTGGGCCCGGATCACTGGTTTACCAGCTGCCTTCGACCCTAGTAGGGCCAAGGCCTCGGCCATCGTCCACCCTTGCCTCCGCATAGCTCAGCGCCTTATGGCGACTACCTTTTTGGCGAGGTATGAGCCTGGGACGATGTCCACGCCGGAGCTTTATATGCTCTATGCGATAACGCGCCCCAGAGCTCTAGCTAGGGATAGTGACGAGTTGGTCCCCGCCGTCGTGATTGATATCGCGAGTTGGTTTTTGGACCGCATCATCGTATCGGTGAGCGCTCGCTCACCGATATGTTGCGGCGGTCTGATCACCCTGCTCGCCCTGATGACCGGCGAGGACTTTCCGGATGACCTGCGACGAGCCCCGGGCCCCACTTCACTGTCTATAGACGTCATGGCCCAGATGAAGATGCTACGTCCGCACGGTCAGCGGCACTGGGTTTGGTTGCACGGTCCCTACGGTGCGGATTACATGATCCTTCCGAGCCCAGCTCGGACACAGATAGCACCAGCACATGTGGACTGGCTTCCGGCGATGGATCTCCTGATCCCCGCCGCCTACGTGCTTGAGGCCGAGGAGGCTGAGTAGGCCCACGCTGCACCCGCTGACCCCGCTGCACCTGCTGACCCCGTTGCACCTGCTGACCCCGTGGCCCCTCAGTAGCCCGATATTTCTGCTGCTCCCGACACCTCTGTCCACACTTCTGTCGGTGCCGGGAGTACCCTCGCTGAGACCACCTACACTACCTCCACGCCCACCACCACTCCCACCACAGCTGGCCCTCTGTCCGTTGAGCCTGTTTCCTCCGCCCTACCCGAGCGCCCACCTACTATAGTTGAGAGCGGAGAGCCCTCTTTTGCTGTCGTCGTGGAGACCGTGGTTGTCACCTCTGTCTCCACCGCAGCCGTACTTTCTGAGAGTGTCGTGACGTCTGTTCCCACGTCTGTGTCACCGACCTCTCTGGCCGCCTCGTTGCCACTTTTATACTCCACTTCCGCTGCTGCTGCTTCCACCTCATACCAGCCCGCGCCCCAGCCTCGCACTGAGGCTAGGCCCACACTTGTGAGCATAACACCTTTCCTCCACATGCCTGCTGAGCCCATCCACTACACCACCCGAGTCCGCCAGCCACGTCCTGTACAGCACAGACAGGTGCGTCCCTCTGCACCACCTCCCCCCCGACACTGTACTTCAGAGCATTCGTGCTCTCGAGGGGGCGGTGAGTGCCCTCAGAGGTGACCTCAGGACCATGTCTGCCACCGTCACCGCTATGGCCAGCCGCTTCGACCTACTTCCGGGCATTCACTATTGCCTCACTCAGATTCTCGAGCGGCTTCCTCGCGTACCCACACCCACCCAGCAGGTACCCACCCCCACTCCTACACACACCCATCCTGCTTCCACACCCACACCCACACCCACTCAGCAGACTGTTCCCCAGCCACCACCACCACCACCTCCGCCTCAGGACGGAGACGGCGCAGCCCCACCCTCTTAGGCACCCTTGATGCCATTGATCCTTTTTGACGTCATGCTGCCCGTCTCTGCTGGGTCCTGATGATTTTTGCCCACCCCCCTCCCCTCACTGTTTTGGGTCCACATGTTGTTCATATCTTTCTATATCATTTTTAGGAGAGAGGGAGAGATTTTTGGTGTCACACTTTTATATCTGATTCACTTCTGTATCTGCATGCATCATGTCCGCATCATATTTTTCGTTTCGTTATTTTTTATTTTTATTTTTCTTTTTCCTCATGCATGCATCCTCACCTTCCCCACATATTACACGTCTCTCGGTGTGCCACACTTCGCACATTGAGTACACTGTGCACTTTAGCTTGGGGGAGTGAGTTCTCACGTTCTTTTCAATTTACCACCTTTATTTTTAGTTTTGTTTTCACGCCATTTTCCGCATTTGCACTCACTTTCATCACTTTTTCTTTCATTTTACCATGCATCACGTTTTTCTTATTTTCTTCATGTGCTGCATTGTAAATAGCTTTATTTTCCCTCTTTATCTTTATTTCTTTTTCATCTCATGCTAGAGATGACTTTTCTGTGATGATGATGACATGGAGTTAGCTTTCTCTATATGCATGCTATATTTGTCATGTCTTAGATTTTATTTCTGATATCATATGCTGTGATTTGCCTTGCATTTAGAGATAGTAACCCACACTTTTTCCGTATCAAGATGGATGAAATTTTATTATTAGCTGAGTCTGAATATTCATATGTATGCTATCGCAGAAAACACACCAAGATTCACGCATTGAATGCTTATATCTGGAGTACCGTTTTCTTTTCCTATATCACTTCTATTTGCATGATTTGTACATTTCACTTCAGGATGATTGAATGATGTTAGCTATGATAAATCTGGATTAGTTGGCTTTTTTGTGATTGAAACCGAGTAGATTAGATTACCCTGCTGAAGTTGTCGTGCACGTCCTATAGAGTGAACTGAGAGACATATTTATTTCTTTCTCCACATATCTTGAACATCAATTCTCTATTTTAAAATTATTGGTGAATCTCCCCTTAGCGATTCTAATATATGGCATTTCCCCCGCTATTAATTCCTAGCTCCAAATTTCCCAAAAGAAAAAAAAAGAAAAATTCTTGTATATCCTTATTTCTCTTTGATTTGGGATCATTGTGTATATATGCTAAAAAAAGAGAGAAAAAGAAAAGAAAAAGAAAAGAAAAGAGAAAAGAATCTCAATAAACGATCCCATCTCATGTTCTCTCTCTTTCTTCCCTCTTTTTGTTTTTATTTTTATTACTTTTGGAGCTTCATAAAAATGGGGATGTAAATATTGTTTTTTATGCCACCACGCTTATAGATAAGCTTGGGGGAGAGAATCCAATGATGTGTGAGAGAGTGACTACTTGACGGTGCACGACAACCTAGGCTAAGTAATATTCTATACTCGGTGAGATTGTTTTAGCTTCACGAAATCCAGAAATCTATGCCTAGCACTCATTTCATGAAATCCACGCTTTTCTATTCTTTCTATTCTATTGTGTGATATTCTTATACTCCTCATAGAAAGCATTCAATTGAAAAGTGTGTGATCTGCGATATTGTATACCGCTTTAAATGATTCAGACGATGCTAATTCTAAAATTATTCCGTTTTTCATGCTATAACAATATTCTTGGGTTTTCTATTTCTATTTGCACCATTATACTATGATATCGAAATAAAAGTCTTTGACATGTGTTTTACATTCGGTGCATGCTATATGAGTAAGCAAAACCCACGTCCTGAGAAAAATGATCTAGCAGCTTCCCTCCTCGCTTTCTTCTTTCTTCTTCGTTTTTCGTTTTTTCATTTTTCGTCGTTTTCGTTTTCTGAATCCGTCCGGTTCGCCTTTTACTTATCTTCCTCGAGGACGAGTAAGAGGTAAGCTTGGGGGATTTTGATCACTCCATATTTTACACCTTTTTTCCACATGATTGCATGCCATTTAGATCGCTCAAATCACGTTTTTCACGATTTATCGACAATATTGCGATACTTTTCACGATTTGTTGTTTTGTCGTATTTCAGGAGATTTGGAGCGATTTGGAGTGATTCCGAGATACACCTACTCCAGAGTGTCACCGACGACTTCCCCGAGGGGTATTTTGCTATTGGAGAGGAGCGGAAGAAGAAAGAACGTCGTAGGAGCGACGAGGAGGCAAAAACACTCAGAATGGGCATTTTTAGTGTCTCACTCGGCCGAGTGAAGGAGTCACTCGGCCGATCAGAAGACCCCGCTCGGCCGGCCAGATCGGACACGCACCAAGTGTGCACTCGGCCGAGCATCGGAAGCCACATCGGCCGAGTGACGAAACTCCGTCCGCCCGAGTGGCGCTCAGACGACGCTCATCAAAAACTCCCAACTTACTGTTTTTCGTCAGTCTGAGCATCAGAAGACCCACTCGGTCGAGTGGCAATTGCCGACCGCTCGAGTGAATAGAAGCCCATCGGCTGAGTGACGACAACTCACTCGGCCGAGCGACGCCCGAAGTGAAGACCCCCAAGACCCCGGACTTACTGGAAATTCTCAGGGTCTCCCACTCGGCCGAGCGACTTTTGGCACTCTGCCGAGTGAGCCGCGCTGCCTGTAGCGTAAATTGCGATTTTCAGGCTGCGCAGGGGCAATTTTGTCACAGTTTTTGGGCGATTTTGGGGGGTATTTAACCCCATTATTTAACCTAGGTTAGAGAGCTTTTTCCTTACTTTTTGGCAGCCTTTTAGATTAAACTTTTTAGCTTTTGATTCTTGTGATTGGAGAGGAGAGAACAGTTTATTTTTGTTGGATTCTTGGAGAACTCTATTGGTTTGTCTCACTCTTCATTAAAAATCTCATTTTTATTACTTAATTGAATATTGCCATGAATTCTATTGCTATTTCAATTGATTATTTTTGCATTTGTGAAATGATTTGTGAGTAGTCCTAACGTCTTGGGGCGTGGGGATGAACCCTACGAGCCCAATTTCCGATTTGTGATGATTTGATAGAACTATTGCTAGAATTGCTATTAGGGTTAGTTTGGGATCGATATACTACAGATAGCTAGGTGTTCATACCGATTGGGATTTGCAAGAGATTGGATCCCAATTCGATAGGAAACCCTAGAAATCCGAATTGGGTTGAAATTGAGTTTCCGTAGTATCAGTTTGCAAGAGATTGGACCGAAACTAGGGTTCTCGGTTGCAATTCCGTACCGATACCCGTTTGCAAGAGATTTGACGGGTAGGAACTATCCCAACCTAGGTCGTGGCCCGAGTTTGCACGAGAGTGGGCTCGGGACGCGATTGAACAATGATGTTGATCCTAATGCTAGCTTGCATAGGCTAGGGTTTGCAAGAGATTGGACCCAAACCTAGGTTAGCTATAGACCGGCAACAGCGCGAGAGCATGAGCTAGGTTTTACATTCAGTTGCAACTAGTTCATCCGAAATTCTACCCTAGCAATTGTGATACCAATGAATCACATTGAAGAGATACCGTGAGTAGCGGGGATTCCCTATTCCCTAGGCGTCTTTATTTGATTTTATACCTCCATACTTTGTCTGACGATTGTGACAGGATCGCCAAAAGGCAAATTCCCTCTTTTCTGTTCCTATAGCTGAGTTGTTAGGAGAAGGCACTGGCATACGTCCTCCCTGTGTTCGATACCCGCTCGCCGCTACACCGTGCGCTTGCGGTAAAACTACACGGTTGCTCTTTCGGGTGTACGCCCGGGGCGCGATCAGGCACTCATCAATAGGTTCCTCCACTTTAGATTTTGCTCCTTCTTGCGGCTCCTTCTCTTTTTCCACCTCAATTACCGGCTCGCTCTCTTCTAGAATCTCCACCACGGGTTCCTTGACTTGAGTCATGGGGGGAGTGGTATCCTTCCCACCCCTTGTCGTAACCGCAACAACCAAGTTGATATGGCCGGTGTTGCCCCGTGGATTTGGCTCGGGTTGAGCCGGCAATTGTTGGTTGTTTCTATTGAGCAACGCAAGTTGCTCCCCAATTTGAGCGACGACGGTGGTGAGAGAATCTTGTCCCGCCTTCAACGTGGCGTTAATCTTTCTCTGCTCCGCCATAAACTCCTCCACCTTAGCTTCAAAATCCGAACGTGGTTGAGCTTGCAGAGGGTTGAGATTTCTCCAACCTTGATTATACCCGGGTGGCCTATAAGGTCATACTTGTTGCTTAGGTGGGACGTTTTGTTGCGGTGGCCCCTTGGTTGATAATTCGGTTGTGGTGGTAGAGCCCGAGCTTGAGGAGGTTGTTGAGGCGGGGGGTTCAAGGCACCATCATATTAGCATAGGAAAAACCCGAATGGTTTCTAGCGGCCGGGTTGGCCCAATATCCGGAATTCCCCGCAACATACTGAATTTGCTCCAAAGCTCCTTCCCCATGCTCTCCTCCTACATACATGGCTTGGGATTGGTCTTGCCAATCACTCATATGGTTTGTCGGTGCAGATGTAGAAGGGGCTCCTTGCGGCTCGGTAATGTATTTCTCCAACCTCTCCACTACCTTGTGGAGAGAGTCAAATTTGCTAGCAAGCTCCGCCACGGCCTTGGCCTCATAAATACTCGTGGGCTTCAAGGAGGATGAAGAATGTCCTCGTTCGTCGCCCCACTGTTGGTTGTTGGGGGCCATCTCCTCTAGCAAGGCCTAGCTTCATCGGGGGTCTTTGACAAAATGGCTCTGTTGGCGGTAGCATCAATAATCTGTTTTGTGCCCGGTTGGAGTCCATTGTAGAAACTGTGGACAAGCTCCCAATCCTCTATGCTGTGATGGGGGCATTGATGTTGCAAGTCCTTGAAGCGCTCCCACGCCTCATAGAGACTCTCCTGCGGTCCTTGTTTGAAGGAAATGAGAGCACTTCTTATCTTCACCGTCTTGGAGGGCGGGTAAAATTTGTTGACGAAGGCACTCGCCAATTCATCCCAAGTGGTGAAGATTCCTTAGCTTGCGTCCTCAACCAATATAAGGCCTTGTCCTTGAGTGTGAAGGGGAAGAGGCTCAGTCTGATAACATCTATGGAGACGCCCGACATTTGGAAGGTGGCACATTTTGATAAGAAGAGCTGGATGTGGTAATGAGGGTTTTCATGGGAATTCCCATGAAAAAGGGTCTTGCTGCAATAGAACTATCAATCCGGTCTTCAATTCAAAATTTTTGTCGGCCGCCAACTCCGGCATAGCTATGGACGAGGTCGTGGAGGAAGTCTTAGGCCGAAGCCTATCTCTAATGGAAATGATCCTCGCCATTCGCGCTGTCAATTCTTCGGGTGTCTCAGGATTGGTCATAAAATTCCCTTCCGTATCGAGTCTCCTCTCCGCTCTGATCCTTCTCAATGTACGTTCGATCTCTGGATCGTATAGTATTTCTTCGGGGTCCGCTGTGGATCTCGTGTACATGCAAGGGAAAACAGAGTTTCAAAGAAATAGTTAGCACAAAGGAAGGGTAAAATAAAAATAGATATAATAAAACAAAAAGAAAAATAGCTAGGTAGGTAGAATCAAACACTATCGCCTCCCCGGCAACGGCGCCAAAAACTTGGTCGACCGTCCCGAACACACACCCGGGGCGGGGGACTCGCTAGTCTTACCGCAAGCGCACGGTGTAGCGGCGAGCGGGTATCGAACACGAGGAGGGCAAATGACGGTGTCTTCTTCAATTCACCTGGCTATAAAAACAGTCGAGAAATATTCGCAATAAAGCGGTCACAGTCGTTCAATTGTGTAAGGAAAATATCAAATTAATAAAAACGCCTAGGGATAGGGAATCCCCGCTACAAACCGTATCTCGTCATTGTGATTCGTAGGTTTCACAATTGCTAGACTTGAAACTCCGGTGAACTAGTTGCAACTAAATGTGGAACCAAGCTCACGCTCTCTCGCTATTTCCGGTCTATAGCAAACATATGGTAGGGTCCAATCCCTTGCAAACCCTAACCTAGGAAAGCTAGCGTGAAGAACAACATCATCGTCCAATCATATCTTGAGCCCACTCTCGTGCAAACTCGAGCTACGACCTAGGTTGGGATAGTTCCTACCCGTCCAATCTATTGCAAACGGGTATTGGTATAGAATTGCAATCGAAAACCCTAGTTTCGGTCCAATCTCTTGCAAACCGATTCCAGAGAAATCCAATTGTAACCCAATTCGAATTTCTAGGGCTTCCTATCGAGTTGGGATCCAATCTCTTGCAAATCCCAATCGGTATGAATCCCTAGCTATTCGTATTAAATCAATCCCAAACTAACCCTAATCAATTCTAGCAAGAATTTCACCAATTCATCACAAATTAGAAATAGGGTTCGTAGGGTTCATCCCTACGCCCTAAGACGATAAAACTACTCACAATTCATAATGCAAATCATTAGAAATTCAATAATAAAAACAATAGAATTCATTGCAATAGACAATATATCAATAAAAATGAGATTTTTAGTAGAAAGAGAGACAAACCAATGAAGTTTCAATAGCATCCAACAAAATAGCACTTTTATCTCTCTCTAAAGAACTAAATCTAATCTCCTAAAAAGTATTTTAAAAAAGGCTGCAAAAAGTTCTGAAAAAGCTCTCCAAACTAGGTTAAAAACTGGGGTTAAATACCCCCCAAAATCGCCCAAAAAACTGTGACAAAATTGCCCATACGCAGCCTGAAAATCGCAATTTACGCTACAGGCAACGCGGCTCACTCAGCCGAGTGACAAATGTCATTCGGCCGAGTGACAAACCCTGACGGATTCCAGTAACTTCAGACTTCTGGGGGTCGGCTCCTCGGGAGTCACTCGGCCGAGTGACTTTCTTTCACTCGGCCGATGTGGTTTCTTCGTTCGGCCGAGTCGGAACTCGGGAGCTGACTGACGGATTACAGTAAGTTTGGGATTTTTGCTTGCTGTCGTCGTGATTCCACTCGGGCGAGTGGTGTCTCCGTGCTCGGCCGAGTGGTCTGGCGATGCTCGGCCGAGTGCACTCTGATATTCAATCTGCTGCGTGTCCGATCTGGTCGGCCGAGCGGGCTGTCAATGGTCGGCCGAGTGACTCCTTCACTCGGCCGAGTGGCATGCTGAAAATGCCCAATCTTCGTATCTTTGCTTCCTCGTCGCTCCTACGACGTTCGTTCTTCTTCCAATCCTCTCCAATCGCAGAATTCCCCTCAAAAGAGTCACGGGTGACACTCCGGAGTGGGTGCATCTCAGAGTCACTCCAAATCGCTCCAAATCTCCTGAAATTCGACAAAAACAAGAAATCGTGAAAAACATCTCAATATTGTCGAATAATCGTGAAAAATGCGATACGAGCGATCAAAATGGCATGCAAACATGCAGAAAAAAGGTGTAAAATATGGAGTGATCAATCAGCTCCCTGGAACGCCATGACCCCTTCGTAGTCCATCATGTGGTTGAGTGGATCGACCATGCCGTCATACTTCCTAACGTCGGCACTTTGAATCTGGAAGGTACCCGTGCCTCGGTTATCCTCCGGGACAGCGGGCATCGGTTGCCTCTGGCGCCCTCCGGGCGCTCTGCAGCGCTCACACCGTCGTAGCCAGGTGGTGGCGAGCGAGCACGGTCACGTCTGGGACTCGCTTTCGTTCCTGCTGAGCTGTGGGCATGGGTTGATTGGCGAGCGCTCCTCTTCTCCCTGCGATAGTCTTTCTTCTCTGGTTTTGCTCGATGAGGACTTTCGCTCAGGCGGGGTCGGTCCTTCGAGGCTCGACGGCTGTCCGACCTCCTATTGGAAGAGCCCGGTCGTCGAGATGAGGCGGTCACCGATTCGCCCCCAGCTTGCTCAGGTCCCATTCCCTCTCCCCCGCGGGGCGAGGTAGGAGTGAGGGACCTCTCTGGGATGAAGCCCGGCATGGTAAATCGCAGCTCCAGGTTGGCGACTCCATCCCCGTGGTTGGTGACCACGGCGGACTGCACTGGCTGGCGTTCCGCTCCCCGCTGGTGGGCCCCTCCCGTCCCCACTCGATGGACGGAAGGGTTGTCGACAAGCTGTTGAATCGTGGAGACCAGCGTTTGGAGGTTGGTGTTGGTTTCTTGGGCGAAGAGGCGAAGCTGCTCCTGAGTTACCGATCGGGAGTCGCCCGTTCCTTCGGTGGTGTGGCTGTGCTGGTTCTCGGGAGGGATGTAATCTCCCTCCTCTTGGATGGGTGGCATGCGCCCCAAGCCGTTACAGACGGGTTCCATTCCGGTGGGTTGACGTGGGCTTTGTTCGTTTCCCACAGACGACACCAGATGTTTACGGGTGTTTTCTCACCACGGAATCGTTGACCGATGACTGGACGGTCAACATGGTCAAGGGGTCGAAAGGATCCCTTGGTCACTCCAAGCACACGTGCTCTCGACGTGGGTAGGCAATAGATCCGTGGCTGAGCAGACGCTTCTTAGTGGGGCGTCGGTCTTCGGTCGACATGGAGACGAGGGGAAGCCTCAGTTCTAGGTCGGGTGCTCGGCCTCGACTGGATGAGCGTCGAGGGGTAGTCTCGGTGCCTTGAATACTCCTTGGTCTTGATTGGCGTCGACTCCCGCTGGTGACGAGCAGGATCGTTCCGTGCCGAGGGGTAGCCTCGGCGCCTCGGTTCAACTCCTTCATGGACTGACGAGATAAGGGGGGCCGGACCTTGGTTCCAGCCAAGTCCCCTCCGATGCCTAAGTCAAAACGGATCTTGTAATGCTCGGTGGTCACGGCACGGCTCAAGATGAGACCGGTACCCGTATCCTCAGACCGAGCGGTGGCAGAGGAGATAACTTGGGGAAATAGCAAGGTCTAGTTATTGGAATACCTCAGTTGTAGGTGCCAAGGATTCGATCTTCCTCTCGGTTGCCCTTGCCATCCCTTTAAAGGGTCTGGCCCACGATCGCCCTCAATCCACGTCCCTCGTCTGCCTCTCCTCACGCCCCCACGATCCGCCTCCACCAAGGCGCCTGCGTGCGTCGTGGGGAACATTGATTAATGGGCTCTTTAATGGCCATTAAGGTGCCACGGGCTTAGGGGGACGATTATCTCTGGAGAGCTCGAGCTAATCGTGAGTCCTCATGGCTGGGCCGGTCTGACTTCGGGTTTATCCGTGGGCCTCGTCGGGCGGGCCTAGACTCATTCGTGGGCTTCCCTTTCTAGGCTCGGGATTGGATCTCTGGTTCTTCGAGCTCCTCCAAAATAGTCGTATCAGGTATCATATTACATATGAGGTAAAGCTTCATATGCGGTCTCGAAAACTCGATCCGTCCATATGTTTTGGATGATCAGAATCATTCATTTTAATCTTCAAATTCCAAAAACCCAGATATCGGGGAACCCAATGGATTTTGATTGTTCATCTATCCGTGGAAACGTTAAATTTGTGATGGATGTATGAACGATCAAAACCCCTTGGGTTTACCTGATATATGGTATTTTGGGATTTTAGAATATGAATATCAAAATGAATTGTTTTGGTCGTTTGAAAAAATAGTGATGGTGAAGTTATCGAGGCCGAGTGTGAGGCTTAGTTCGATATGGCATATGATACGCACTATTCTCTTAGAAGAAGATAACAATAGGTATCATTTGACATATGAGGTAAGGCCTTATACTGGCCTCGAAAACTCCACCCTCCCTTATTTTTTCGAACCATAGGAACCGAGCATTTTAATCTTCATATTTTTAGGATGTGGATTCAAATGTGAATCTTTCAGGTACTAAATCTTACATTCAAATGCAAGAAGGTGTGGCATTGTCGGCCACGCCGGCCTCTTTCGACGGGTGGAGGACGGCGTCGGCTGGGAGGAGGAAGGTAAGGAGAGGGCATTGAGTCGTATGGGTCAGGTTCAATGATACGTGGAGTGGGAAGTGGGTGAAGCCTTGTCTCTTGCTATGTCAATAATGATCTGCATACCATGCACCTACCAACTTCAAAATCTACCCATATGTCGACTCAAGAAACAAGCATGCTATAGGCTACCTCGATCCACAATTTGACACACAAGTAGGTTTCAATCCGACTTGAGAGAACAAATGCGAGATCCAATCCGTTCGTTCCAAGTAAATCTGCATATAATAGGATTTGCCACCACACGGGTACAATACCACACTCCCTGAAAGCAGCCAGTTCACTGCTCAACATAATATCGAGCAGTTCAAGAAACAAACAAGAACACCCAAGAGATTCTAAGCTCTCCGATCAAAAGAACGCAAGACAAGCAACAACGCATGCGGCCAAAGATCTACGAGAGAGACCATAAGCCGGCAGCGTCGCCGGGGCGCCGCTCTTCCGTTGAGATGGGGGTTGGCGAACGATCTGCGCGCTTCCCCCGCCGTTGCTCTTTCCTGCCCCTCTGCCTTCTCTCATTGTGTGGCTCGGCCTCTGCACTGCGTTGCTTTGATCGCATCCGATGCTATCACATCCTGCATATGCACATCTCAGCTAATGAAATTTCTATTTTACATGAAAAGTTGTATTTTAAATCAAGCATTTCATGTTATCTCACCTTGTAGGTCCATCTTCTCCCCCTCGTGAGGCCGTTCATTAGCCAAACAACGACACGACTTCAAACAGAACAGGACGAGAAGAAGACGCAGAAACAGTGCAGCCCCCATCTATGGCTTCGACAAGGGGTGGCGAGCTGAGGCTAGGCTTGGAAAAAGAGATGGGTGGTCTCTTTAGGGGAGTTTGCAAATGATGAGACAGCTGTGATGAGACAGCTGTGGCTAGGGATATGGTTGCACTTGAAGTTGATAGGATTCCAATCTTTGGTGGGCTCTTCGGTAGATTTACCTTTGTCATGAGATGAGCTGCATATGCATATAAAGCAAGTTCAGAGCAAGAGATCTACTGTTCACATGGCTTCACCTTCAAAATTGAAAATGAGTTGCATTGTTTTTTGAGGGCAAAAAACAGCAGGAATCTGTGATAATGGCAAATAGATCATGCCTCCACAAAAGTGGTAGGCAATCGAGTACCTCTTGCATGCGCTTTACAGCTCTCTTCTCTGACTGGATGATGCCAACAACCATTCATAATTAGTTCATTCGGTTTGGACACAAAGGTTCCTGCATACAAAGATCTTTTTAGAGCATAGCAAGCAATATTGTGGTCATCAGAAAATTAATATCCAACAAAGAAAGGAACATGCTTAATATTAATAAATCTTTTTTTTAAACGAAGAAGAAGTCATTACATTAAGTGAACCTAATCTCTCCCATTTCTTTTGGCAGAATTAAACATATAAAATAATAACGAACAAACAAACATATAATATTCTCTTTCTGAACTGCTAACAGAAACCAAGTGATATTGGTCCGGAATGATGCTCAGAAACAAATAAAGAAAACCAAATATCAGTTGAGGAAAATCGATTCTGATTCTCCCTGCCATTTGGAAGCACGTTTATATCAAAGTTACTGTTAAGTTTTTTATTTGTCTACTGTGGCACAACGGCTCTGGTGAAATGTTAAACAGTATGTTAAGTGCAATGTCGAACGTGGTGGAATGTTAAACATTATGTTATGAAAAATGTTGAACGTGTTTGTTCAACATTTGATTCTTCATCTCCTGTTCTTATCATCAAAGATTTCTTAACTATAGCTAAAGGGCTTGCAGTTATGCGTTTGGTGCTATTGGAGATTCTCTCTTATCTTTTGAACGGATGCAGATCGTCGTTCTTCGGTCCACTCTTGGTTTAAGGATTTTGCAGATCCCGTCGGTTATAGATGTTGTAACCGAGTGATGAGTTGTTGAGATTGTTCTGGTTGGCTTCATGATCTCTTGGCTGCGGAAGTTTCACTTGGATTGGTTGAGAAAAATCTGAGCGGTTTTTTATTTGGGCTCCTGCGGTTGTTAACAGTTTATATATCTTGAAGAAGGACTCTTAAATATAGCAGCAAGGTTACGGGAAGATTGCTGCTGCTGCTGTGATAGCGTTGATCGTCTTTGGTGAAAGGGGATCTAAAAAGCTCCGGGAGGAGGCTCACATCTACTGTGTAGAGGATCAAGGGAGTTGATCTTGGTGAGTACTGCAAGGGGATCTTGCTCGCAAGGGGAGCTTGCGCAAATTACTCCATGGAGTTGATTGCGATCAACTCGTGTAGCATGTATTGAGGGGGAGTGTATTTCCTCTAATATCTTTCAGTTTTGATGTCTGTATTTTACATACTATATAATGGAGTAATTTGATTTTCTGGGCGGGGCCCCGCAGATGTAGGTGTGCGCACCGAACTGCGTTACCAACGACCTTGTGTTATGATGTGTTGCTTGATATTATTCCTATATGCCCTATAATTAGGATTGCGTACTAATTTCATTTGGTATCAGAGCAGGTCATCCGCATTCTTCGCTAGTCAAAGAGGGTGTGATTCTGCTGTCTTAGTACGTCAATCATGAACACGAAGGAAGGAGCTTCCGTGACTCGGCCTTCGCTTCTTACTGGCACCAATTATACATATTGGAAGTCACGGATGCGCGCGTTTATCAAATCTCTTGATGAGAAGGCATGAGTGGCCACTGTTGAAGGCTGGACTCCTCCTACAGTTGATGACAAGAAGGGAAATGAATCTCTCAAGCCTGTCCAAGATTGGAGTATTGAAGAAGAACGCGCGGCTCTGGGAAATTCTAAAGCCTTGAATGCTATTTTCACTGCTGGTGATGAAGAACAGTTCAAGTTGATCTCTACCTGCGAAGTTGCTAAAGAAGCATGGGATATCCTTCAAACCATACATGAAGGGACAAGCACTGTAAGAGCCTCTAAACTTCAAATTTTGGCTTCTCAGTTTGAAAACCTTAGGATGAATGATGACGAATCTGTGGCTGAATTCAATGGAAGACTTCGTGACATAGCTAATCAAGCTTTTCAATTAGGAAAGAAGTACTCCCAAAAGAAATTAGTTGAGAAAACCCTTAGATCTCTTCCTGAAAAATTTTCGGCCAAAATAGCTGCTATAGAAGAAGTTAGGAATACTTCTAATATGAGATTGGATGAATTGATGGGATCTCTTCAAACTTTTGAGATGAACTTGAAGCAAAATAAAAGGGAGAAAGGGGTGGCTTTAAAAGTGGAAACTGCTGATGCTTCACATGAAGGAGAGGGTACTGAGATTGAAGATGACATAGCTCTTCTAACCAAGAACTTTAGTAAAATGATGAGGAAAATAGGAAATAGAGGTCAGAATTTCAAAAACATTAACAAAGAAGCTCGGACAAATCCTTCTTCTGCAGTTAGAGGCAACAATCGACCCATACAGAAGTTTGATACCAAAGGTAAAGGCAATGGAATTCAATGCAGAGAATGTGAAGGTTTTGGACACATACAGGCAGAATGTGCTAACACCATAAAGAAACAAAAAGGAAAATCTCTAGCAAGCTCTTGGAGTGATGATGAGTCTGAAGAATACACTGGTGACGCGGACATTGTCAGCAACTATGTTGCTTTTATGACCATCATGGGTGATCAGTGTACTGATGACACAACTAGCAATGTTGGACATAATGTGGGTTCTGTTTGCACCATGTTGAAAGAAAAAGATAAGAATGTCAAGAAAAATGTTATAACATTTAGTGCAACATCTGACAGTGATTCTATATCTGATACGGGTGATGAAAAGGAAGTTGACGAAGTTGATATTCGGTCCGCATATCAAACCATGTTTGTTAATTGGTTAAAGATATGTGAGATAAACAAACTCTTGAAGTATGAGAACATTAAACTAAAAGGTGAAAGAGAAGAGGTTGTAACTCAACTTGACAAGATCAAGCAAGACGTCAGAAATCTGGAAGGGCAACTCAGGAGAACACTTCTTAGAGCTGAAAAGGCTGAAAGTGTTCTTGTCAAATGGAACACTGGCAAAACCAAGCTTGATGATATTCTAAGCATGGGGAAAGTCTCCGGAGATCGTACGGGAGTAGGGTTCAATAGAGGAGGCTATCTTCAGATAAGCAAGGAAGTTCATTGTCAACTTGTCAGAAATCAGATTAGTAACAAACAGTCCAAGCAAGGGAGTCAAAAAGGTAAACAAAAAAAAGGCACTACTATCAGATCCTTGATTTGTAATTACTGCCAATGCAGAGGTCACACTGAGAGCAGGTGTTTCAGAAGGATGAGACATCAACATGAAGGAAGGAACGAGGGACATTCAGATAAAAGGATCATTAAGAGATGGATAAGAAAGACAAGAGTTCACAGCCTTGTTGCTTACACATCCATGAGTGCTTTTTCAGAAAACACATGGTACTTCGACAGCGGCTGTTCTCGGCATATGACAGGAAACCGGGGCCTCTTATCTGAATACACTATAGGAAATAAAGGTCACGTCACTTTTGGTGACGGCCAGAGAAGCAAAGTCATTGGGAAGGGAGAGCTGAAGATGACTGAGTCCATTACTTTGAAGGATGTCATGCATGTCCAGGACTTAAAGGCTAACTTGATTAGTATAAGCCAATTGTGTGATCAAGGATTGTTTGTTCAGTTTACTAAGGATAAGTGTGTTGTGCTAAACAAAGATGGGATCAACATTCTTACTGGAAAACGATCAACTGACAATTGTTATCTTTTGCAGGAAGCAAATAGATGTCTCACAGCCAGTGTTGAAGTTACCGAACAATGGCACCAAAAACTTGGTCATGTGAACTATAAGACCTTAATTGAAATTATCAAAGTTGGAGCCGTTCGTGGAATACCTGTTCTTTCCAAGAAAATTGAAGGGGTCTGTGGATCTTGTCAGCTAGGAAAACAGAAGAGAACCAATCATAAACAACTTCAGATCATCACCACCTCAAAGAATATGGAGTTGCTGCACATGGACCTGATAGGACCCACAACGGAAGTCAGCATGGGAGGTAAGAAATATATTTTTGTCTGTGTTGATGATTTTTCTCGTTTCACGTGGGTGGATTTTCTCAAAGAAAAGTCAGATGCATTCAATGCCTTCAAAAAGCTTTGCATTCGCCTTCAGACTGAGAGGGGAGCTACTATTGGAAAGATTACTCGTATTCGCAGTGATCATGGTAAGGAGTTTGAAAACCACTTGTTTGCTGATTTCTGTGAGGCAGAGGGAATACGACATGAGTTTTCTGCACCAAAGACTCCTCAACAGAATGGTATTATAGAGAGGAAGAATCGGACTCTACAGGAGATGGCTCGCGTGATGTTAAATGCCAGAAGGATCAGTACAAAATGGTGGGCCGAAGCAATAAATACTGCCTGCTACACCATAAATATAGTATATCTGAGACCCAGAACGGATAAAACTCCCTACGAGATCTGGAGAGGTAGGAAACCTAATGTCTCTTATTTTCATGTTTTTGGTAGCAAATGTTACATCTTGCAGGATCGGACTTCTAAAGGAAAATTCGATGCTAAGAGTGATGAAGGGACATTTCTCGGATATTCTACTACGAGTCGTGCTTTCCGTGTTCTAAATCATCGTACTGATGTTTTGATGGAGTCCATCAATGTCGTCGTTGATGACTTCGAGCAAGGTGGTGTGGGGGCTGGGCCGCAAGAAGAGATTAATGAGGAAGATGAAAATGTTGAACAAAATGTTGAACAAAATGTTACAACATTTGATTCAACATCTGGTAACACTAGTCAGAATGGTGTCACTCATGGATCGGCTTCTGCTGAAGAATCGCTATCTGATGAGAATGAAGCTCATCCCTCACGTGGAATAACTAAAGTTATCCGAAATCATCCTCCAGAGCTCGTCATTGGGAATGTTGAAGATGGTCTTCGCACCAGAGGCACCAGTCAGGTAAATTATCGTGATCTTGCTGGTTATACTTGTTTTTTGTCTAGTCTTGAACCCAAGAATGTTAAAGAGGCATTGTTGGATGAGTTCTGGGTGATGGCTATGCAAGAGGAGCTGAATCAATTTCAGCGTAATGACGTGTGGAGTCTTGTTGAGAGACCGAAAGGGGTGAACGTTATAGGCACCAAGTGGATTTTCAAGAATAAAACAGACGAAAGAGGAAATGTCACACGTAACAAAGCTCGACTGGTTGCTCAGGGATACACACAAATTGAAGGAGTTGATTTCGATGAAACCTTTGCTCCGGTGGCTCGTTTGGAATCTATTAGGCTTCTTTTTGCTGTCGCATGCAGTTTTAACTTCAAGCTTCATCAAATGGACGTGAAAAGCGCTTTCCTAAATGGGATTTTAAATGAGGAAGTTTATGTCGAGCAGCCTAAGGGATTTGAAGATCCTTTCTTACCTGGTCATGTTTATCGGCTGAAGAAAGCTCTTTATGGTCTCAAGCAAGCTCCCAGAGCTTGGTATGAGCGTCTGACTAGATATCTTCTTAAAAAGGGGTATGAACGAGGTGGAGCTGACAAGACACTGTTTGTTCAGAGAACCAGATCTGCTAGCATTATTGCTCAGATTTATGTTGATGACATAGTGTTTGGTTCTACGTCTTCTCAGCTAGTAAGTGAGTTTATAGATCTTATGCAAAAAGAATTTGAAATGAGTATGGTTGGTGAGTTACATATGTTTCTTGGTCTCCAAGTTAAACAGACTAGTGATGGGCTGTTCATATCACAGAGTAAATATGCTAAGAATCTAGTCAAAAGATTCGGTCTTGAGAAAGCTCGTCAAGTTCGCACTCCTATGGGTTCTACAGAGAAGCTCTCTAAAGATGATGGTGGAAAACAGGTAGAGGTTACCTTGTACAGGAGCATGATAGGTAGCTTGTTGTACTTGACAGCAAGTAGACCTGATATTTGTTTCAGTGTGGGAGTGTGTGCTCATTATCAGGCATGTCCTAAGGAATCACACATCACGGCTGTTAAACGTATAATCAGATACATAAGTGGAACAGCTGACTATGGGATCTGGTACTCCAAAGATACCAATACTCTCTTATCAGGATATAGTGATGCAGACTGGGCAGGTAATGCTGATGACAGGAAGAGTACCACTGGAGGATGTTTTTATGTTGGAAATAACTTAGTTTCGTGGTATAGTAAAAAACAAAATTCGATTTCGTTGTCAACAGCTGAAGCAGAATACATTGCTGCAGGGAGTTATTGTACTCAACTCCTGTGGATGAAACAAATGTTGACAGACTATGGTGTTGATCAAGATATTTTGACTGTTCTATGTGACAATCAAAGTGCGATAAACATTTCAAAGAATCCTGTTCAACATTCAAGGACTAAACACATTGACATTCGGCATCATTTCATCCGTGAGCTAGTTGAAAAGAAGAGTCTCATTTTGGAGTATATCGATACTACCAGTCAGTTGGCTGATATTTTTACTAAACCCTTGGATTCTAATAGATTTGAAGAGTTACGACAAGCTCTTGGGCTGTGTCGTATCTGAATGTTGAACTCTTTGTTGGACATAATGTTAAACATAATGTCAAACATTATGTCGCAACTCTTAAAAGTGCTCTGGATTCTTTTGTCTTTTCTGTCTGAGCGTTATTACCTCTGCATTTATTTCCCTTTATTGGTTTTCAGAGCTCTCTTCACCTCCTTCGAAGTTTTCAAGAAGTTATTTGTTAAGGAGGGTCCGTGCTTATCTAGGGTTCTTGGTTCTTGATTCATTGTCCAAGAAATCCTTGCTGTTTCTGCGATGGGCCGATCTCAGAATGAAAGATCCTCTACGAATCCTCATCGGTCTGCTCGTCAAGCTGCATCATCTCGCCAGAATCCTCCGTCTTCTGCTTCCTCTCCTTTCAAACGGAAAGGTGGTGTTCCACGATCTTCTAGGGTCTCGTCCGCTGGAATCTTGTCCCCTTCATCATCTTCAGTGTCTTCTGACCACATGCATTCTGGAACTGCATTGAATTTGGCTATGGTACCTTTTCCCCAATCTCTGTTGATTCTTGCTATCGCGTTTCTTCTCGAATGTCATTCTCCGAAGAAGATGAATCATTTCCTCATCCTGTCACTGTGGAAGATTGGTTTTGGCGTCTTCGACGAACTGATCGCAAGCTGGACATTTCTTGGATGGATCTATCCAATACTCGTTTTGGTTCTGTTCATCTTAAAGATCTTGAAGGAAAGTTGCTAAGTGTGAGGGTGCCCTTCGATGATCTAATTGTTCTGAAATCTTGGAATCCCCCTGAGCCATCTGTTAAACTTTCTGAAATTGTTGTTCTGGATGACTCTGACTCAGTGTCCTCATCAGCTGCTGATGATGGTCTGAAGAATGGTGAAGGGTCTTCATATCAAGACACTTCTGATACGGCTAATGCTGGTGTATCGGATACTCATGCTGATGTTCATAATGTGTGTTTCTCTATGAATGAGAGTGCTAATAAGTTGGGTTCTGAAAATGTGACGGTTGAGGTTGATAAAGAACTTTCCACTAATGCATCTACAGCTGATGTTGATCCTGCCTCAATTCTGAATCCCTCCGCACCTACAGAAGAGAGTTCTGATCCTCCTGAACAGGTCATCTCTTTGGGTGAAAATGTTACACCTTCGCCTAATGTTGGATCTTATGTCAGATCTGATGATTGTGCTCATAAAGAAGCTCCCAAGGTGTCTGTTGATCCCAGTGTGGATCCTTTTGTTATTCATCCTCGCAAGACTAGATCGGGGTCTCTCAAGCGCAAAGTATCTCCCTCATCCTGCAGGGTCTCTCCATCTAAGTCTCCCAAGTTATCAAAAGGGTCAGGTTCCTTCTCTCCCTCTGATGGTCTTGCCTCTGAAGCTATTTCTATTCAATTTTTTGATAAGTCTTGCAAGGATAGATGGGTAGTTTACTCTGATAGATCCATTTTTGGAGAAAAGTCTATTGCAGTCTCATCTTTCAAACATACACACTTTCTTGCTTTTCTCAAGGATATTGACTTGTTTCAAGCTGCCAGTTGTTTTAAGACCTATTATCCGGTTATGGTGCGAGAGTTTTATTGCAACCTATTCAAAGCTACATCTGATTCTTCCTCTAAATGGGGCTTTAAAACTTTTGTTCGTGGGAAAATTGTTCCATTCTCCCCTGATATCATAAACAATCTGCTCAAATGGCCGTGTGGTCAATGTCTTCCTCCTTATGGTGCTTCTGTTGGTGTCGACTTTGACTTGTTCATTCAGACTGTCACTGGTGGGCAGTTTTCATGTTGGCCTGAATCCGTTTCCTTCACTTCGTCTGCTCTGACAGCTAAGTTCTATATGCTATATCGCATTGCTACTCGTAACTGGTTGCCTACTTCCAACATGTCTATTGTTACGAAGTCTATGTGCAAATTGCTGTTTGCTGCTGGGACTAAGAAGTCTTTCAACTTGGGTCGCCTTATCTTCGATTCCATTCTATCTTTATCAGAATCTTCAGCTCCTCATACTGCCCTGCCGCATGCATCCCTAATTTCTATGATTCTCTTCTCTCATGGAATTGTTCCAGCATCTTCTGAGCTTCCAGTATCCTGTGACTTGATAAGCTTCACAACCAAGTCTATTGCCAGCAAAATTGATGACCTGACTGTCCTTCCTTCTGTGTCCTCTATGACGTCCTCTCCTTCACCATCTGTTTCTAAATCAGCTAAGAAAAGGCCTTCTTCTCCTTAAGCTTCTGTCCAAGATCTTCAGGATGACATGTTGGTGTTTCAGAGAGCTGTCAAGGCTGTTGATGATCAGCTCGTTATGCTTGAGAGTCAGAGGGTTCTTCTTCAAGCTCAGAGGATTTTTCTTCAAGACAGGATTGCTGAACTTCAAGCCAAGGTGTCTCCTTCTGCTGAAGTTTGATCTTTGGCTTTTTCTGTCACAAAGGGGGAGTAGTATAGACATTATATGAATGGTTGTCTGTATATGAATGGTTGTTCTGAACATGTGGGTGATCTAAATGTCTTGACTTGGGAGCTGTTTTTGGTCTTCTGACTGGTATGTCTTCTATCTGACTGTATGGCTTCCTTTCAAAAGCATTTCTCCTGCTTGTCTCCTTGCCTTGATGATATCGGATCACTTTCTGTTTGATTGTGCCACTAAAAGCCAAAGGGGGAGATTGTTAAGTTTTTTATTTGTCTATTGTGGCACAACGGCTCTGGTGAAATGTTAAACAGTATATTAAGTGCAATGTCGAACGTGGTGGAATGTTAAACATTATGTTATGAAAAATGTTGAACGTGTTTGTTCAACATTTGATTCTTCATCTCCTGTTCTTATCATCAAAGATTTCTTAACTATAGCTAAAGGGCTTGCAGTTATGCGTTTGGTGCTATTGGAGATTCTCGCTTATCTTTTGAACGGATGCAGATCGTCGTTCTTCGGTCCACTCTTGGTTTAAGGATTTTGCAGATCCCGTCGGTTATAGATGTTGTAACCGAGTGATGAGTTGTTGAGATTGTTCTGGTTGGCTTCATGATCTCTTGGCTGCGGAAGTTTCACTTGGATTGGTTGAGAAAAATCTGAGCGGTTTTTTATTTGGGCTCCTGCGGTTGTTAACAGTTTATATATCTTGAAGAAGGACTCTTAAATATAGCAGCAAGGTTACGGGAAGATTGCTCTGCTGCTGTGATAGCGTTGATCGTCTTTGGTGAAAGGGGATCTAAAAAGCTCCGGGAGGAGGCTCACATCTACTGTGTAGAGGATCAAGGGAGTTGATCTTGTGAGTACTGCAAGGGGATCTTGTGAGTACTGCAAGGGGATCTTGCTCGCAAGGGGAGCTTGCGCAAATTACTCCATGGAGTTGATTGCGATCAACTCGTGTAGCATGTATTGAGGGGGAGTGTATTTCCTCTAATATCTTTCAGTTTTGATGTCTGTATTTTACATACTATATAATGGAGTAATTTGATTTTCTGGGCGGGGCCCCGCAGATGTAGGTGTGCGCACCGAACTGCGTTACCAACGACCTTGTGTTATGATGTGTTGCTTGATATTATTCCTATATGCCCTATAATTAGGATTGCGTACTAATTTCAGTTACTAACTATGCAACTGTTGGGAATGGTGATTGCATCCACAATGGTGGTAATTTTGTAGTTCTATGCCCGATGGTCAATTTTGTAATTTGGTGCCCGAAGGGCAATTTTGTAAATAGTGGTAAATTCCCTATAAATAGGTGGGAAGGTGTTAGTGTTAGGGCATGAAGAGAATTGATAAAGAAGAATAAAGCGTAGAGAGTAGGCGTTAGAAATAGTTTTAGATCTTGGAAGAGTGGTCCTATTCTCTAATTGAGGACATTACCTTTGTATAAGTCTCCGTCATTATCTATAACAATCCCTCTTTTATCCCTCCAATCACTACAAGTTGACCGAGCCGCTGGAGAATATTGTTGGGAATGTGGATTGCGGCCACAATGGTAGAAATTTTGTAGCTCTGGGGCCAGAGGGGTAATTTTGTAGTTCTGGTGCCCGAAGGGCAATTTTGTAAATAGGGGCAAATCAGCCCTATAAATAGGAGGGAATGTGTTGGTGTTAGGGCATGAATAGAATTGATAAAGAAGACTAGAGAGTAGAAAGTAGAAGTTAAGAGATTTTGGAAGAGTGGTCCTCCTCTCTAATTGAGGACATTATCTTTGTATTTCTCGCCCTTATCTATAAAAATCCATCTTTTACTTCTCCAATCCCCTACAATTTCTCGTCAATTGGTATCAGAGCTCAAGATCCATGGCACTGCTTTGGGGAGATGTGGATGAGAGCAAAACCACGATGAAGCAATCTTTAGAGGAAATGGGCCACTATATATCGGAGGACTTGAGATCCTTTATGCATCATATTTTTGCGGATGTGTACCAGGAAATCGCGGTGCAAGGAGCCACCATGAATCAAAGTTTCGAAAAGTGTCAGCATGACATTAAGGCTTTCCTCCTTCTGAAGGAGGCAATAAAGACTAGATCAGAAGAACACAAGCTCAGATCTACCAAATCTGGAGAAGGAAGAGGCCAATGACGCAGATTCAAAGACTGAAGTCGTCGACGAACCAGATCTGACTCCAACAAGTAGCAACGATCAACCGCCAGAGGCGGCGGCCCCCACAATGACCTCCCCGACTCCGGCGAACCCCCAAAGGGGCGCCCAGAGCCGGGCGGGCCGCCGCCCATTTTTTCGAGCATCACCGGTGAATCGTCCAATGGAAGTTTCGGCAAACCCAACAAACACTTTCCCGCGACCAACGGCCACCGGAGTCGTCGAAAAATGGGATCGTCTGCGTCAAGCCGCCACAGCTACAGGGGTGGCT